>CM038352.1:5120956-6320956 GCA_021464625.1 Proterorhinus semilunaris
GTAGTACCTCCATATGGCCGCTATTCCCCCATTGGAATGCATTGGACTTTAGACACGTTAAAAACAACTTTAATGCCCGGTGCCTAATGGTTTAGAAGTGGCTAGAGCTAGATATTCCTCCTGTGATTACGCTGGGTTAAAAACAATATGGGGCACCGGGCTTTTTATCGTAGGATACATTTTAGAAATCGTGCATAATTAATGAGGGCCTGACTTTGATTGACAGGCCGTTTACGTCGCTGCCTGGCCATGGGCGCGATTACAACAGAAATACACGCCCATTACGAAGCCTACTTTTACTTTCACTTAGAGGCTACAATGGTGAGGTTCGGCCCTTGGTGTTTTGGCAATGATGAAAATCGTCCCTCCGTCTCACACTGTACGAGTGACATGACACGCGTTACTATGGAGAGCAGCCTGGTCTGTCTTAACAGTGTGTCTACATCACACTTTAAATAACTTTGGCAAGGCTGACTTCAGCAGCACATGGCAAGTAGCCTAGCTTAACTTAGCTCAGGAGGACGTTATCAGCTTGTTCAGGCCTCGCTCACCTCTAGCCCGCTCTGTACACGCTCCTCCTGGTATCTCCCCGGGTTCAGACTGCTTTCCGCTGGTTTGAAAGGTTTGAGAACCTCGCGACCGTGCGATTTTCACTCGTCCGTCCGTCGTGAGCTAATCGCAGCTCGTAGCCCCCATGTGACTGCACCACAGAGACGCACGGAGAGGCTCAAAGATTTTGGCACGAATTTTGAACAACTATTTTGTGCCAAAATCGTGTCCACAGTGTAAGCCCAGCTTAAAGGAGCAGGCCACCGTTTTTCCACACTGAGTTATGTTCTTACCTGAGCTCAGACCAGTTGATGCGTACCTGTGATGTTGTTAGCATTTTGGTCTCTCCCCTATGGCTCCACACCGGGGTGAAGGTGGGAGCTGCCACGTTCTTCCACGGGCACCAGACAGCTACGTATCAACTCGTCTAAGCTCAGGTAAGAACAGATCTCAGTATGGAAGAACATTAGGCCTGTTCCTTTAAGACTGACAATCGAGCAGATAAACAAAAAAATAAGGTATTTTCTCCTATTCTAAGATATTAATGTTTGTTCATTTGGCTCTCATGTCAAGAAAGCCCAAACCTCCGCAAAATCATAATTTTAAGCAACTTATCCAAGATAAGTGCCTTTGAGTGCCTAATGTAGGTGGAAAAGCGCTATATAAGTTGAGACCATTTACCATTTACCATAAATTCACCATTCCACACCAGCGAAGTTCACCGTTCACAGAGAATGCTCTCCAGATAGAGAGTGAACTGCATGTGTCTACAAACGTAAGTTCAGATGGATTATTTTTAAAGCAATCGGATAAAAATCTTTACAGGGCCGACCTTTAAACACTATAGGGGTTAAGGACATGAAATGAAAGGGATTAGATTTTTCCGCTCACTTTGGAATGAATAGGGCTCCATTCACGAAGGAAGTGATGTATGTGTGCGTAGACCTTCTGTGTGCTCATATGAATGCGCGGAGGTCACCTGAGAGCCGCCCGCCACTGAACATGTGCTGCCTCCACTTCCTGCTTCCCAAAGGAGCCGCAGCAGAATCGATTACCATTTCATATAAATGTCAGTGAGCAGAGCAGAGGTTCTGCTGATAGATAGATAGAGACAGACAGACAGACAGATAGACAGAGGAAGTGTAAATACAAAACAATAAGAAATGTTTTCCCCCCTTGATATCAAGAGAGTGTAAGATGTACAAAAAGTACACAAAATAAAGCTGAAAGTAAATGGTAAAACTCTGAATAAAACTCTGACTGGGCGACAGTGGCTCAGAGCTGGTCATCCTATTGCTGGGTTTCAGGTCACATCACAGCGCTCTAAAGGCCTATTATATTATATAGAGGTGACATTATTTTGTTTTTGAGGACATTTTCGGTCTTGTACAGAGAGATCCTGGACCCAGTGACTGATACTAATGATCATACAGTGTTTGTAGTTCATACATTTTCTTTTTAGATACGACTTGTGAAAGTGTAATGCAGTTAATAGGAAAAACTGGCTCCTCCCCCCACTGGGTCAGGTGACATCATCACATTCTAGAACCTGCAACCCAGCGATAACCGAGAGGTTTGGTCGTTTAAATCCCGGGCCCTGTGTCATGATAAAAATATCGATACCCGAACAATACTTTTTTTTTAATACCTGTACCACAATACTTGTTGTCTAGAGCAATAAATAACAATAATGTTTTTTGGTCTTTTTTGTCTTTTCACATTTGTATCAATTATTTGAGCTGAACCCACCAAGTAACTTTCTTTAGTGCAGTCCCTTGATCCAACAGCATCAACACTGATCTAAATAGAAAAGTTTTCCAAACATTTTTATGGGCGCTTGAGCCACGCCACATGCATCTTTGGAATTGCCCATATATGGTCGTCTTTGAAGCATCCAGAGAAGAAAAAGCACCGAAGTGCTTCAAAAAATTACACTAGAAATACAATAACGTCACAAAACATCCATCCATCCATTTTCTTCCACCCTCCGTTGCCGGGTTCGTTGGAGATGCCCAAATCCCATAGCACCAGCCTCTATGGCGCCCCCTGCAGGTGGTGGGTCCACAGAAGGACGGCCTCATGGTTCTAACCGGGCCTGTTGGTCTCTCATAAGGGGCTTCAGAACCGCTCTTTGTCTGACCCGTCACCTAGAACCTGTTTGCCCTAGGAGACCCTACCAGGGGCACGAAGCCCCCGACAACAGAGCTCCAGGATCATTCGGGCTCAAACCCCTCCACCACGTTAAGGTGGCGGCTCCAGGAGGGGGTCACAAAACATGATGGTCATAAAACAACCCTTTATCGAGACGAGAAATTCTCCCATTTCTCCACCGTTACTTTAACAAATGCTGAATTATGAAATATTTTTTCCTACTAAATAAAGATAAAGAGACACGGAGATGAGCAAAGTGGTCCAACAGCCTATAAATACTTACAACGCTAACAGGGAGCTACGTTAGCTTCATGCTACATATGCTAACGTTAGCAAAGAGTGCCGTTTTTTCGCTTCCACTGAACAATCTGCAAAAACACCCACATCGACCTGATTTTGGCTTTACTGTATTAGTGTGTGATAAACATGTTTATAGACGTGAAAACAGGAAGCGACCTCCCTCTCTCCTTGTGAAGCTGCTTTGTTTGCCTTTTTTTGTGAGCTGCATTTGTGGTTTCTGTGTTCCACATTGTTTTCCTGGATACTTTTGTACGTGTTTGCCGTGTTTTTGTGGAGGTTTGGTGGATTTGTTTACTTTGAGAGTCTAAAATGGTCCTGAAGAAAGCAGCTTTAAACAAAATGCTAGCTTATCAGCTAAACCCATTTGAGACCTACACATTTCTTCTTCTGAGACGCTGAAGAGGCACCAAGAGCCCCCACAGCTGCAGCACAGAGGAGGCGTCACAAGAGGAGCTACAGGAAACAAAAAAGGACAAACGAGAGATGGTGAAAGACTGTTGTGAAGCGGAGGGAGGAAGAGGAAGGAGGAGCTGACCAGTGCAGGACACCACGCTCTGAAACAGGGACAAACCCAGGAGGCGCGGCACCATTTCAGAGGATCAGAGGAGACAGAGGGCAGCCAGCCAGGTTTCTTCTGAGTGCTACAGTTTCCCCGACCTCCAAGGTCATGCGGGTCAGGTTGACACACAGTGGCAGCGCGGCTCAGTCGCAGCAGCTCAGGACTAACACCTGAACAATATTTTGTTGTACAATGACAATAAAGCACTTACTTACTTAAAAAAAAAGAAATTGTGAAAAATTTAGAGGTTTTCTTCCCCTTGTATGCGTTGCCGTCTGAATTCTTTGAGCCGGTTTCACTCAGTCATCCGGACCTTTTGTTTTGAGTTATTTGCACAAAGCGTTTAAAGCAGGAGAAGCTTTAACCTTTAAACTGGGGGAAAAACGTCCTTAACTCAAAACAAGAGGCTACACATTCATCCAAAACCGAAACAAATTGACGCTTTTCCCGCGTTAGGAACTCCCTTAGGCGCCTGCACTCATCATCATCCTCATCATCATCATCATCGCTGTTTGCTTTCCACCTCGCCGCCTTATCGAGCGGCGCCTCCGGGCAGCGTGCGTTCGTGAGGCGCGTGTGAGGCGCCTGCAGGTAACGGCGTGTGGAGATTGATTAAGAGGCGCGGAGCATCCAGAGGGTGCGGAGTATCGAGTCGCGGTGTGTACGCCGTGACCAGAGCTGTGAGGAGGAGCCGTGCACCGTGCTCACGTCGAGCGGAGCGCACACTTATTACGCAGGGGAGGGATTCTTTTCACACTCCAGACTGTTTCAAACCGGCTGGTGGACGTCCCAGGTGATGTCCCAGGTGATGTCCCAGGTGATGTCCCAGGTGATGGCCCAGGTGATGGCCCAGGTAATGGCCCAGGTGATGAGGCGAAGTGTGGCAATACTTTTGTATTTGCTTTATACAAAACCTGCAAGGATATTATAGTCCGCTATTTCCTCAATTTTTTGTCACTTACATTTAATAAATAGTGGATTTGATGGATCTCTATATCTAATATAAATATAAATATAATATAATATAAGATATGAACAAATAAACCTGTGTCTTTGCTGTGAGCAGCTCCTCTATGTTCCGCAGTGTGCCTTTATTATTTTGTCTATATTAGTGATTTTTTCAGAGGGGATATAGGGTCTGGTTTAGTTTTTGTTTATCTTTTGTAAGTGAAAAAAAAAATATGTAAACAGTCAAATTTCAACCTTTTTTTGTGTGTGATTCAAAGCTCAACAAATCAGGCGTTTAGAAAAACCACCTCTAAGTCCAAGACAGGGAAGTTTTGAGTCTGTAGGAGCTAGAGTCGAGATGTTGTTGCAGGAGGGTAAAGTTTTATGGGCAATTTCTCAATATTACAATCTGGTCCCCGACCTTTGAGCAAATGTAATTGGGGACGGCCTACTCTTACTTGTTCTGCCACGTCTGGTAACTGATGACGCAGCGAAGAGGCGGAACTAAAGCGCGCGCGAGAGAGGAACAGAGAGAGAGAGAGAGAGGGGAGAGGGGGGCGCAGTGCCGTTCAGCGCGGACAGTCGTGGCCGTGGCAGACGTCCTCTCCGGCCGCCACAGTGAACCCGAAGCCCCGCCGCTCCTCCTGAGTCACACGGGGAAAACTCTTTACACTGACGGGGACGCGCGCGCCGACTGCTCCCGAGGTAAGTCACCGCGCGGTTCATGACACATAACGGTGCGTAAAAACAGTTCCGCGTGTAGTTTAGACTCTTCCGTGGACGCGCGAGGCTGCTGCAGAAACAAAGTGAAAAGGGAGTGGGGTTGTGGGGCGCAGGGGAACCGGAGCCGAGCGCTGTCCGTGGTGCGCAACGAGGAGCCGGTTCCAACGCGAAGTTAAGTCAAATAAAGGGCGACACTGAGGGAGAACATCGAGCTCACTCTGTGGAGATATGGGTTCGCTTGACCTGGTAAAGAGCCCACGAGTTTAGGTGCGATTTTGTGCCGGTTTCTAATGGGAGACACTGCAGGCAAAACTTCACATTTTTACACAATAGTCCATCGTGCTCTCGTACTTTTCACCTGGAAACGAAGAAGTTGCCCTATATTCACATGAAGGTGTTTAACTGTAGCGCTCATTGCCTTAAGATTTAAGGGAAATTGCAAATCCAAAGGTCATTTTCTCAAAACCTTTCCTATATCGTCACTTGCGTCGCTCCTTGCATTACGCGTTCAAGTTTTCGGGAGGATTTTTTCCATGTCCCCTGCTTGAATCGGACTCCCCCCCAAAAAAAAGAGGCGGAAAGTGAAGATGTCCTCGTTTTGTTCAGTACATCTGGTTCAGACCATCCAAAATCCCCTCTGAGAAAGTCTTTGCATCGAACCCGTCAACAAAATAAACCCGTCATGGCTGTGGCAATTATGAATAACTTGCCACGAATCTCGTCAATTTCAATACTTTCCTCCCCCTTATGTTCATGAATTCATATCTCTCTAAAAAAGAAAAAAAAAACGTCACCTGCCGTGCCTTACAATGGTTTAACGTTAGACTATAAAATGGCACTTGTAGTAGATGAAATGTGCCAATGTTCCTTTCACGTCTGCCCTTCATGACTCATTGTGGAGGTACCAGATTCTGAAACGTGTCAAACGTTCGGTAGAAAGGAAGAGGACAAGCCCAGGACTAAAAAAAAGTGATGTCCACCCAGAAAAGCCTGAACCTCGAAATGGCAGCCGTGAGAGTCCGGGATGTAGCCGAGGCGTTGCTTGCTGCACCAGAGTCATTCCCAGGGCTTCGGGAAGGAGGGAAGTAAATAGCACCTCAGTCAATGAAATAAACCAACCAGTGATGGGATTCATGGCTCTGTAACGGTTAACGCCAGACAAAAAAATAAATAAATAAATCTTATTTTTTGAGACTTAATTGGTTCAGAGGTTTGGCATTTTGATTAAAGTGACTCATGATTGAAGCGGAATTCATTTTAACCTTTTGAAATGTGTGTCGTGCGAAGGGAAGTTTGTGCCACCGCGGCGGAAAGAGGCTCCGGTGGTCTCCAGAAAAAGATCTGTCTCTTTGCAAAAGTGAGATCCAATTCCAACGGAAGCTTTTCCAGAGTCGACACTGGAACGTCGTAGGAGCTTTGAGACGTTCGCATTTTGTGTCGTTGGCGTTTTACTTTTATCATCCAAAATAGAAAACGTTTTTTTTTAAAACTTTTTACCCGTAACATTCCCTTGCTTTGCTTCGTTCAAGCCAAGATGATCGACTACTGTGAACAATCACTATGCACTTTGATGTAGGCTTTTACGTATAGACGGATAATAGTGACCCTCACGAATGTAACATGCAGTGCGACACGTCATCAGTTTGATTATCGTATTTTCCGGACTATAAGTCGCTCCGGAGTGTAAGTCGCACCAGCCAAAAAATGTACAATGAAGAAGAAAAAAACATATATGTCGCGCCGGAGTATAAGTCGCACTAGCCAAAACATGCATAATGAAGAAGAATAAAACATATATAAGTCGAACCAGCCAAAAAATGCATAATGAAGTAGAAAAAAACATATATGTCGCGCCGGAGTATAAGTCGCACTAGCCAAAACATGCATAATGAAGAAGAATAAAACATATATAAGTCACACCAGCTAAAAAAATGCATAATAAAGGAGAAAAAACATATACAAGTCGCATCAGGCAAAAAATGCATAATGAAGAAGAATAAAACATATATAAGTCACACCAGCTAAAAATTGCATAATGAAGAAGAATAAAACATATATAAGTCACACCAGCTAAAAATTGCATAATAAAGGAGAAAAACATATATAAGTCGCACCAGCCAAAAAATGCATAATGAAGAAGAATAAAACATATATAAGTCGCACCAGCCAAAAATTGCACAATAAAGGAGAACATATATAAGTCGCACCAGCTAAAAATGCATAATGAAGAAGAATAAAACATATATAAGTCGCACCAGCTAAAAAAATGCATAATAAAGAAGAACATATATAAGTCGCACCAGCTAAAAAATGCATAATAAAGAAGAATGAAACATATATAAGTCACACCAGCTAAAAAATGCATAATAAAGAAGAAAAAACATATATAAGTCGCAACAGCTAAAAATGCATAATAAAGAAGAATAAAACATATATAAGTCACACCAGCTAGAAAATGCATAATAAAGGAGAAAAAACATATACAAGTCGCATCAGGCAAAAAATGCATAATAAAGAAGAAAAAACATATATAAGTCACACCAGCCAAAAAATGCATAATAAAGAAGAAGAAACCTATAAAAGTTGCTCCGGAGTATAAGTCGCACCAGCCACCCTGACGCACCGTTGACAAGCCTCTCCTGGCAGCACGTTGTTAAAGCACCCATTTGCAAACTCGTTCCTCTAGCTGTGGCCATCGAGCTTTTAGCCCGCGATTAGCTTTTTTTTGTTTTCTTTGTAAGAGTCACCTCCGCTTTTCGCCAGTGCCTCACAAGTTTCTCACAAGTTTCTCACTCACTCCAAACTTTCTGCTGCTTCATTACCATGGTCGGCTGCACATTTCACTACTTGCAGCTTTTAATCTGCAGAATATGATTTTCTTTTTGGGGGCATTTGTGTTCAGTCTTAGCAGATACGGGTACACAAGCCTGAGCGCCCTCTAGCGGTTGTCAGTGTGAAAACGTGAAATTATATATTTTTATATATAATTTTATATTATAATTATTTATAAGTTGCACCCCCAGGGAAAAAAAGTGCAACTTATAGTCCGGAAAATACGGTATCTTTTTCGGCTTTACCCAAACCTAAAAGCTTCTCGACAGGATTTTACAGCCTATAGGATGGGGTTACTCCTCATTTGAAAGCTCAGACCTACAAAACTCATCTAAGCTTCCTCCCCGTTATGATTGTCTAATTTTCGTCCTTCTGTTTGTGTTTTCATCACGTTGTTGTAGCTTTTTTTGACATGGTTTGGTGACATTTTTGTGGCTTGATCACAGTTACATTACAGTAAATAACAAAATGTGTCCAACAAGCTACAAAAAAAGCAACGGAAACTTGACAACCGCAACAAAAGCGACTCTGAGGTGTTACACTGGGCTATAGGCTGTGTGTAAAAGGTTTATCCTCTTAACCCCCGCCTCAACCGAGCGCAGTTTCTCCAGTTAGGCTTTACCCAAACTGGAAAACGTCTTGACTGCAGCTAACAGCGTATAGGCCAGAGTGAGGCCGCATTTGAAAGCTGAGACCTATAAAAATGATCCAAACGGCTTTTGTTGATTTATTACATTTGTTTCCTCTTTTTTTGGCTTTTGTGCATTGTTTTTTTCCGCTTTGCTCTGTTCAGGTGGGAGTTAAAGCAGTACTAAGTAACCCCTAGAGGCCATAAGCGCCACTGCAGGTGTCGTAGCATGTTGCGTTTTTTTTTACTCATCAATTGTCCGTGAGAGTAAATCCTACGCTGACTGGAAAGACAACGGGACAGAGGGATATTGTACATCCAATTTCTCAAACTTGGCTGTAAACACTGTTTAAGTGGCGCTAGCCCGCAGTTAGCTTTGCCCATTAGCCTGTTAGCTTCTTCTTCGTGATTCCATTAGTGTGTATTGGTGACTCCGACCCGGAGGCAGGAACGCTGTAATTGTGGTTTTCTGGCCAGAGACACCGGGGGGAGATGAAAGACTCCCCAATCATCCCATTAACACTTGTATTACCCCCAGAGGGACTACGGAGAGGATTTATTAAGGTAAACAACTTACTTCGTTCTTCTGTAAGAGGTTACTAGACCACGAGTCCAAAATAAAGTTAAATTGGTATTAATTAATTCCAAAACCTCTCTGATCTATATTTTTTTCCTGGATTGTGATGCGCAATTCTGTAATAGCAAGAGCGTTCTACTCCCATCTATTTGTTGGCATCCCTTCAAGCTAAAACTATAGTGGGTTATGCCTTGTTTTTTCGTAGGTAATTCCCTGTGTTTTCCGTGCATATTAATTTTAATGGTAAAACATTAAAGATTGCTGCTGAGGGGCCCACACGCGAAGTTATTGGCCACAATTGAGCGCAGTATATCCACCAAACTAAAAGCATAGTCCGAATCCGCAGTGGTAACCTTTAAAGAGACTGTCGGATCAAAAGAGTGCTTTTCTAATTGGTATGTACTTGATGTATATTGAAAATGTCCCATGGCGAATGCACGCGAGAAAATGGGCCAACACAGGCGCAGTTTGTCAAGAGTCGAGATCACGGTTTGTTCTTTGCAGAGGGATTTAACTGCTGCCTGATGGGAGAGTGTGACCAACGGGAGAAGAAATCCATTGATGGAATAACCTGGTCATTCGGGACGTTCATGGAGTCAGCTGATCTCGTTCTGTGGGCTCATAGTGTTGGCCAACTGCAGAAACTCCACAACAGCAGAATAATCTGGATAACTCAACCTTTATTTGTCCCACGTACCCCCCCGAGGCATTCATTTATGCTCATAGTACACCCCCTAACTCGAGGATCCTGCCAAAATGTTAACCAAGTGAGAAACTAAACATAGATTATTCAGTATTTCGTAGAGTGGTATGTTCAAAATGTTGCTAAAATACTCTTTTAATGAAAAACACTGTTCCCTGTTTAGTCTGTATCCAGAACGGTTGTGTAACTGCCTATACCCAATACCAGCCCATACCATGAGACTTTAAGTGGCTGCTGTGAATGAAAGTTAACAGTCCTCGAGTTATTACATAACAAAGGGTTTTTGATTCATAAGCTGAAAATGGAAAAACATCACTGGACTTCACAACTCTAAAAGTCCTTGGCTGCATGACACAGGCGTTTAAGTCACATTAATATACACAACAAAACAACTTCTGCACCTCCGAGACTAAATTACACTTGTCCTTCAACGGGGGCCAATAATATTGTTCATTTCAAGCCTAGTTTCTGTCCCAGTGTGGATTAGACGCTAGCATTAGCATACTGTTGCTAGCTCAAAGGGACGTTTGCGGAGACTGATTCAGCGTCTGGTTCAGGGCTTCGAAATGAGATGCAGCGTGTGTTCGCTGAGATTGAGCTGGTGAAAGTTGTGATAAAAAAGGACAAGCTACAAAACCGAGGACAATAGCTGCTTGTTGTTTCCGCCAAATTCAAGCTAATGCCCTATAGCACTCACGATTTAATCTGGCCGTTTACAACTTGCTGGAACGTTTGTAAAATTACAAAACAATCTTAAAATGCGCGTTCCGTTAAGGAGGTTCCTCTCGCAACCGCAACACAAATAAACTTCACAAAATCAACCAAATGATCACACTGTAGATTTGGGAGTTGGAGAGGCGTGGAGTGAAAACAGAAGTCCTGAAAAGGCAAAAACATTGTCAATCCATTGTAAAAATTGTAAAAAAAAAAATAAAAAATTAATAAATACATTGAGCAGGCTAACAAACGCCAAAAAGTTGCCCGAACTAGCTAACTGTCCGCAGACGTTAGGATTGAACGCCGCTTCTCCTTTTTATTTCTATGTTCCACCAAAATAGGAGCTAGCACAAGTTTGTCAGGTTTGACGTCACACACAATAATAAGCTACTTCTGGGCCCAAACTCCTGAGAGCTCCGTAGATCGTGGCCACACCGCCTTTGCTCTGCCCAATCCCGTCAGACCTGGGAAGCTAAGCAGGGAAGGACCTGGTCGGTACTTGGATGGGAGACCGTTTGGGAACACGAGGAAGCCTAGCGAATGTAGTGTGTGAGTGAGTGGTTGGTGGCGGTCGAAGGGGCTGATGGCGCAGATGGGCAGCCTCACTTCCGTCAGTCTACCCCAGGGCAGCTGTGGCTACAATAGTAGCTTAAAACCACAGAGTATGGAGTGAATGGATAATGCAATGTAAAGCATCTTTGAGTGTTCAGAAAAGCGCTATATAAAACTAATGCATTATTATTATTATTATTATTATTATAAACTAAGCTACTTTAGCTGAATCTCTTGCTGAAATAACAACAGAAAAAGGCTAAAACTGTTGTACCCCTAATTAGAATAATAGCTCACCATTTATCCAGGCAAAGTGAAGATATTTTTACATTCAAAATAAGCCTTTGTTGTGTGTGGCAAAAAATGAATAATAATAATTTGATAATTAATGTCAGAAATGTTCCCAGGGAAAGGCTTGCAACCTGCTGAAAACGGCCACGCTATTATTTGGGCCCTGACCCACCAGTTGAGACCCACTGATCTAAACTCATATTTCATATTACGTTTCTGTAGCGTAGCGTAGTGGCCACATGTAAACGCATTTACTTTCTGTTGTTCTGCCCTCTGTATGACGATGTTAGGAATGTGTGGTTTGGTAAACTTTTTTGTTTAAGCCCGACGTGTTTGGGAACAGTGACGACGACAAGTTGAAATGGTTGGTTTACTAAATGAGTTTGTAAAGTAAACTTCAATTCATTCTTTACATAATTTGGTGTCATTACAAAATGTGCCTCAACTCACCTTGTTCGAATCTCAGCTGCTTTGATCTAAAACACCGACTCATTTTGCAGATTCCGTCAGGAGAGAAACGGCGGCCTGAGAGTTTTGAGGACACTCAATCTTCAGCGGATCTAAACCCAGTCCAAGGATTTAACCCAGTCCCAGGATGTCCCCCGTCTCCGCCTGCGCCGAGTCCACACAGACCCCGAGAGGAGCCGCTGTCATGGGCCCCCCCTCTCCATAACCTCCCCCCTAAGGGATCGCAGCTTTCGCGGGGGGAGGGGGGGGGGGCGGGGAGGCAGGATGCGGACCTTTCACCTATCTCTCCTTCCCCTGCTGCTGACGCTCATGCTAACCGCCGCCACGGGCAACAACAGCAACAGGAAACCGCAGAGAGCGCAATCCTCGCCCAGGAGGAACGCCAAGGCGAAAGGCCTCAACGGCACCGCGCTCCCCTTCGCCGCGCCGGAGAAAATCACCCAAGTGCAAGCGCCGACGGTGCAGCACGACACCTGCCTCGGCTACTATGACGTCAGCGGGCAGTTCGACAAGGAGTTCGCCTGCAACAACACGGACCACCGCTTCTGCTGCGGCAGCTGCTTCCTGCGCTTCTGCTGCGCCGACCGCGGGAAGAGGCTGGAGCAGCGCGTGTGCACCAACTACAACACGCCCGACTGGATCAAGACGCAGCCGCCGTCGCCCGCGCCCACCGGGGACACGTACGACCCCGCCAAGGACAGCACCAACGCCACGGTCTACATCACCTGCGGCGTCGTGGCGCTCATCATCACCATCGGCATCGCGGCCAAGGTGGCGTACGACAAGGCCACCAAACCGCCGCAGGAGATGAACGTGCACAGGTACGAGACGTTTACTGACTTACGGGTAAACTCAGAGCAGAACTAAGTCACTCGTGCCCCCTAGAGGCCGTGAGCGCCACTGCAGGTGTCGTAGCGTGTTGCGTTTTTTTACTGTCCGTGAGAGTAAATACTACGCTGACAGAAAAGACAAAGTGGCGCTAGCCCGCAGTTAGCTTTGCCCGTTAGCCTGTTAGCTTCTTCTTTGTGATCCCATTAGTGTGTATTGGTGACTCCGACCCGGTGGCAGTCGGGTTGCAAGCATGGTTTTCTGGCCAGAGACACCAGGGGGAGATGAAAGACCCCCCAATCATCCCATTAACACTTGTATTACCCCCAGAGGGACCACGGAGAGGATTTATTAAGGTAAACACGTTACTTAGCACTGCTTTAAATTTCAAGCAGTGCTTCGGGGCGACCTGTCAGGAGCAGTGGGAGACACAGTGGTTGATTCATTCACTTTGGTTGTTTTTTCTTCTACTGTTGAAGCGCTCCGATCTGTATTTCCTGCTTTTTTTCCATCACGAAGGGAACTCGAAACTATCCACCCCATTTTTCGAGCTCATGATCCATCACTGGGTCCATTTCACTCAGCACGTGTCCATCACTGCGGCATTGATTTTCCAGCGTGGCCTGTTTTCACTTAAAGCATAGAATTCTGATACAGAGGACCCAAAAAAAGCCTCACTCACATATAAACCTCACTGTATCCTGTTCTGATACTGTTCTCACTTAGACTCGCTCCAATTACGTTTGAAAGGCTTCAAAAACGGCTGCTGTAGAATCACAGAACACGCTCATTCTCACGGGGGCTGAACCCGAGGACACAACAATCGTACTCTCTCCGTCCGTCTCCCCTGCCGCATTAATCCCGTCTGTCTGCACCTGACAGGCGTCCACTCCCTCCCCCCGCCCCCTGGCTCTCGCGCGGACGCCTTAAAATCGCTCATTAAACTTAAGAACACCATTTCCGCTCCAACAAACTGCCGTGTGCATGACCTCGGGCGACGCGTCTCTCTGACAAAAGTGAGAACGTGATCGCGAGGGTTTGTAGAGCACAATTCATACACAAGGCAATTCAAAGTGCTTCACAGTTGCATAAAGTTACAAAAAAACAGATCAAATCAATCATTAAAACGTCAACATAAAAATTAATCAATCACAGTAAAAGGCCTGGATTCGAACATTGTCAGAGTTGAGGCCTGTCTCACATCCTCATGAAGACTGTTCCAGATTTTAGCTGCATGAAACTGAAACGCAGCCTCACCGTGTTTAGTCCTGACTCTGGGAACCACCAGGGGACCCCTCCCTGAAGTTCTCAATGCCCGAGATGGTTCATACGGCTCTAACATGTCAGAGATGGCCTTTGGTGCTAAACCATGAAAAGACTTGTACACAAGCAGAGCTGTTTTAAATTCTATTCTCTGAGTGACAGGAAGCCAGTGCAGAGACCGGAGCACTGGACTAATGTGGTCGTATTTCCTGGTTCTTGTCAGGACTCGAGCAGCAGCGTTCTGGATGTTCTGCAGCTCTAACAGCTCGTTTAGAAAGGCCAGTGAGCAGCCGTTACAGTAGTCTAACCTGCTGGAGACAAATGCATGGATGAGTGTCTCTAAGTCTGGTTTTGACACTATTCCTCTGATCTTAATGTTTTTCAGATGGTAAAAAGCTGATGATGTTATTGCTTTGATGTGGCTGTTTAAGTTGAGGTCTGAGTCCATGATTACTCCCAGATTTCTAACCTGATTTTTTGGTTTTAGAGAGAGAGACTCAAGGTGACTGATAACACGTTGTCTTGTGCAAAGATATGGTTCGGTCGGGGGAGAAAATGCAGCTGTTGTTGGAGAAAAAACAAGTATAGAAAAATAACGGATTGACCAACGTGTACTTTAGACTGAGAACATTTCAAGATGACAGAATTACAGAACAATCAAAAATACAACAAAGGTTTAGTTAAAAACATTATTAAGAAGATTACTTGGAGTCCATAAGAAAACAAATATAACATTAGCTAAATAAAACAGTTTCCATCCTGGATTGAGGCCTGTCTCTCATCTTCTGGAAGTCTTTTCCAGATTTTTGCTGTAAAACTGCATACTCTATAATAACTAATAACTAAGCCCCGTTCATCTGTGCTGACTTTGGAGGTTCCAGACTTTGCACTTAATGTCAGTGTTTCCCAGTCAACCCTTAGCTGCCTGCAATTGGTGCAAAGTGCATCACAAAACACGCCCAGACGTCGACACATCGCCCAAAGGTCCTTTTTGTTTTTACCTTCACTGGTTCGCAGTGACTTTTAGCACTGATTTTTAAAAATTGTGCTTTTTCTTTTTAAAGCTTGTAACATCTGGTTCTCTGAGTGGACGGACTGTCTCTCCGAACCAAACAAGAACATGAGTGGAGACACGATAGAGAACATCTGGTTTGTCCATGAGTAGCGTTGATTGGTAGCTAATGCTAATGGTTTTTGGGGAAAAAATATTGAGCAGGCGACGGAGGCTGAAAAGTTGCCCGAACCAGACAATTTGCCAACTGTCTGAAGATTGGACGCCGCTTCTCCTTTTTATTTCTATGTGGTTTTCCATCAAAACAAGAGCTAGCAAAAGTTTGGTAAGTGTCACACATCACACACAATAATAAGCTTCCAGGCCCAAACTGCTGAGAGCGTACTCAGAGTTCCATTAACGAACACACCTCAAAACACGTAACTTTATCTGAACCTTTTGATGAAATAACAAACAATTTGACACCTAATTAGAATAATTTATGTCACCATTTCTCCAGGCAAAATTAGATAGTTTTATATTTAAAATAAGCCTAATTGTGTTTGGAAAAAATAATTATTGCCACAAAAGCATTACTAGAGGGAATCCAGAGTAAATGTGATATTTCTGTATGATCAGATGTTTACAGCAAACAAACATCAGCAAAATCCCATCATAGTGAATAGGGCTAATGTTCCATTGGACCCGGAAATAGAGTGATGACATCATCACTGAACACACGTATAGTGTTACGTGTTTTACACATTAATGTATCCCCTGGCACTATTTCCTCTTTGTTGTAACTACTAACTAACTAATGTATAAACGTCATTGCCATAGCGATGCATGGGGAAGTCAACTCTCGCATAAAATATGTGACAGCTGCTTCTGCTTTCACAAATACACATTTTGAGCTTGTCCAGTTGATCTATGCTCAAATCATAGCCGACTGTTGACCTTTCTCGTTGGATTTCTTTAAAGGTGCATTAAGCAACTTTTTTTGTGGTATAATAAGTTCATATCAGTCCGTATTTGACCTTTCAGTGACCCAGCGGCTGTGTGAGTGGTTAGTTTAGCGCCTTTGCTTTGCGTCTTTGTATACAGAACGTAACCATGGAGACAAACAATTGATCCTGGGGCGTCCTAGAGGCCATTATGATGGAAAGTAAAGGCGCAACGGAAAGGTCAAATACGCACTAATATCAACATTATTTCTGCTTAAAAAGTTGTATAATGCACTTGTAAAGTCTGGTTTGAGCCTAACTCAGCTAAAGAACACAAAGCTAAAGGCGGTCCAGGTAAATATTAGCGCATGTGACTTATAGGTCAGGCAACAGGCCGAACTTAAAGGGGATTGAGGTGAGCCGAGAGATATCACCAGTAAAAGAAATGGATCGTCAGGAAAAAAAAAAGTTTTAGAACCATCGCTCTACTTGACATTACGAGTCGACGAAGAAATACAAACGCAATCGAATGGGGCTTTTTCGTCTGAGCTAAACGTACAGAGATGAACCATCACAATCTCCACGCCGCCGAATGGCTTACAGCGAAGAACGTCGACGGTAGACTGGTCCGCTCCCGCGGCTTGTACGGAAATCCGCGGCAATAAAGCAGCGAACGCTTATGGCTTCGAGGGGAATTGAAAAGGCTGAAATTGCTTTTTCAAACGGTGGACGTTTCTGAGCTTTTATTTTGCACATTTTTCTTCCTACATAACCATTTCCTGGACAATAAAAGTCCTAAAACGCATTGTGTGAATCCCCTGCCTCTTCCCCCCCCCCCTGACCCAATATATCCACCGCCCTACCCCCCTGCAAACGTCCAAACCCTCTCGCGCGGTCTCCAATAAACCTTAATCTCTCCGAATCTCGGCGGCGAAACCCACAGATGCAGTTTTCAGTGGGCTGTGTCCTGCGAAACTCTCCGTCGGTGGTTTCCCCCGGAGCCCGAGCGCGGCTGAGTAATCCATGACATTTCCAAAGCAGCGGGGACCCGAGTCAGACAAACCAAAAGTGAAGTCTGCGGGAGGGGGGGACCGCTCTCCCCCTCTCTGCCCTGACAGCTGAGGAGGACGCGACGTACAGTATGGGAGACAGTGAGGAAGGTGAGGGCTGGGCGATATAATAAAAATAGAATATCAAGATTTTTGATTTATAAACTCCCGATTTCGATTTTATCACGATTTTTTATAGTAACTAAAATAACTTAAATTACACACTGAAGAAGAAAGAAAAAAAATAATTTATTCAAGTTTGTGATAATCAACACAGCAAAAATAGACTTAGAACTCCCCCTTAGGAGTGCCTGTCTAGATCGAACGGAGGAACCCGGCTGAACGGAGGAACCCTGCCTACTGACAACAGGGACTGGACGGTCTGTGATCTTGGCCCGTCTGCTGAGGGACTCCTTCGGCCCTGGGTCTCTATAGCCTGTCCGTCCATGGGAGTGGATCTCTCCTTCTGTGGTTCTCCTCAAGGTTTCTCGTTTCTCCCACCGGGTTTTTAAGTTTTTCCTTGCCGTGCTGGAGAGTCTAAGGACAGGGGACGCCCGAGCTGCTCGTCGCCACCCACTGCTGACGCTTATTTGGACATTATGTTTGCCTGGATATTTGATTCACCGGAACTTTATATTGTCTTATTTACTGTTCTGTTTTATTGCCTTAATGTTTGTTACAGCCCTATGAGGCAACTCCTGTTGTGATATTGGGCTATGCAAAACCATTGATTGATTGATTGATTGACTTAGACTAGACTTAGAACTACAGCAAACTAACTCTATACATTAAAAAACACAATAAAACTCCAGACAATAAAAGTAAAATAGTAACACTAAGTTTGGTAAAGGCTTGTTGTTCGTGTCTTTTCTGAGACGTCGCCCTCACCTGTCGCTGTCTGACCCTTTCACAATAAGAGTCTGACTAACGCGATAACATACTGTGTCTTTTATTGTGTAAAAGGCAAACCGGAAGCAGATAGTTACCATAAGTCATTACTTGACCAGGTAATTCACCAAAGTTGGACAAGTCTTATATTTTCAAAGACTTGGATAAACATTTGTGAACACGGCCCAGGATTTAAATTAAACAGATGAGAAGAAGCGGCGCCTACAGAACTGTGAGGACGAAGGACACGCTCGCTTCTTCACACATGTGTCGCCAGGTAAATAAATAAGCACACGCTGAGCAGAGCAGCGGCGTTACGGGGAAAGACACGGACATAAACACAGCTGAAATAGAGACAGAACGCTGGGTTTAAAAGCTCCAGATTGAGGAGCCTCTTCTTGTATGTGACTGTAGAGGAGCGGCTCGCTGCCAAACGTTCGCATTAGCGTCTGACATTAGCGTAGCAGAACGTTAGCGGCCTGGGTTCACGTCACTGACGGTGAGAAGAGGCAGCTGTGCAGAAGTGCTTAGAACCGTGATAAAACGATCCCGCAAAAATGCCAGATCGTCAGCTCTGGAGATCGTGAGACGGTCTCATATCGTCATATCGCGTGGCCCTAAGTCAATCACCACTGATTTGAAATATTCCGCTGCTCGAGCACATGATGAAGACTTGATTTAAGCAGAAATAAGGTTTTCTGCATCCGAACAGTACATTTCCTTGTGTCTTGCTTCCCGCTTTGGTGAAACATACTCAAATATAACATAAAAAAAAAACATTTGCTGGAAGGAAATTAAAATCGCATTGCCGTTATTGCCGTTGCTGTGGGGAAACTTTTGTCGCGCTGCACTTTTCACATTACACAGGCCGAGGCGGGTAGAGCGTCGGATCTAATCAAATTGTTTTCGTACAGCCCGGTATTACGGTAGCAGGAGTCGCCTCACGGGTTTTCCCCCCAAATATCACCGATCCACAAACAGGCGGCGACACGACGGGAAGGAGAGTGACGGATTTCCAAATGCACAGTCAGCGGTGACGCAGCGGATGCAAAAAAAATAATAATAATTTACTTAAGCAGGAGAAAAAAAGTGGCCATCCAAATAATGACTCTGTTTGTGAGGATATCACTTGAGTCCTGTCTGATTAATTAAGTCTGATTAATGTTTCAGAAGTGATGCAATCCAACAGGACACTTTAATAAACATCGATAAATACATGTAAAAAACAAAGATCGAATATAGAGTCTAAACTGGACTTAGGCCCAGTCTGCATTTACAAACAAGCCAAGATGTGGAGATCTAGTTTTTATGGTTTTGATCATTTAGAAATGAAAGAAAACTGAACCATGTCGGTCATGACAATAGCGACATATCGAAATGTTGACATGAAATCTAACATTGAATGTCACGCGTGCCTCCGTGTGGCAAATCCATCAACATTTATATAGAAAGCCGACAGAACGTCTCCCCCATCAACCGGAAACATGCACAATAGGGTAATCCTCCAGCCAGGTGATTCTGACCAGCAGCCTGGCTTGACATCTGGAGATGGGTTACTGGTTTCTTAGTCGGCGTCAGAGGATGGGTCAAATGCAGGGGACACATTTCCCTACGTTCAACCCGTCAGCCACATGTAGGACAAAGCCTCGTCAGAAATCAGTAATGCATTTACAAACCTTTGGAGATGATACTTTTGATACAAATTGCCACAAAAAAGTGTCCTCTGAGCAAAACGTTAAAACAAATCAATTACGTGTTTGCTTTTTGTTGAGTCAGATACAAAATCCAATGGCCACTGTTTGGACATCATGTTGGCCTGGACTCTACATTGTTTTGTTTTTGTTTTGTTTCAAAACTATTTAATTGATTGATTGAGTAAACCAGTGTTTTTCAACCACTAGTGTGCCGTGAGATATTGTCTGGTGTGCCTTGGGAAATCACCTAGTGGGTCTAAACAATATTTTTTGAAAACAAATCAATAATTATCTGCAAATAAAGTGCCATTGTCAAGTCTCTGTGCTGATCGGCAGAGTCACCAATATTAAACTCTTCCATATCAGAAAGTGCCCGCAGGTAGCTCATTTCATTGAGACAAGAGAATGAGCGATGCATGGATGCACTTTGTGAATATAGGCTACAGAGTTACATTTTTTATTTTTTTTTCTGCTGCTGCATGGTGCGCCTTGTGATTTTTTCAATGGAAAAAAATGTGCCTCGGCTCAAAAAAGGTTGAAAAACACTGGAGCAAACATCATCTTATTATTATCTTGTTAATGATAAAGAAATCGCCATACTTTAGTATTGCACCTGGCTTCCCTATTTATTTGTATGAGAATATAACGCTCAATTTAAAGGTGCACAATGCAACTTTTTATGTTCCCTTCAGTGACCCTGCGCCTGTATGGGTGGTTCATGTGGCGCCTTCGCTTTTCATCCCTATGATGCTTCAGGATGCTATGATCTGTGTTGTCAAATAAAGATTACTTACTTACTTACTTACATTTTATTTCAGTTTTTTTAGAGTTTCTGGTAGGTTTTCAGAATGAAATGTACATGTCACCATGGAAACCCCCCGAAAAACGATTGATCCTGGAGCGTCCTACAGGCCGTCGGGATGGAAAGTAAGCCCCGCCTCACATTAAATCCGGTTCAGGTCTGGTACGGCGTCCGCCATCTTAGAAAGTCATTAAACCAATGTAGCTACACTCACCACACTCACACTGCTCCGCGAGTGTATTTTTGCCGGAGACCGGAGCCCCAACGGATCAGGCTGCCGGAAAAACACGAGCCAAACAGGAAGTCTGGTCTCGTGAGAGAGGAAGAGCCGGTGTATTTCAAAATAAACCCGGACCGGATCAGGACCGAACCCGGACCATAGTTAACGTGAGCCGGGGGGTAAAGGCGCTAACCACCCAAGCATCTGCTGGGTCGCTGAAAGGTCAAAGGGGCATTAATAATATAAAAGGTTGCATAGTAGCGCGTCTTTAAACACAAAATGGAACCGGCTCAGATAGCTAAAGCTAAAGGCGTTTCTTATTGGTGAAAAACCCCGAAAACCACTGACCCGAATAATGAGCGTCTTATGCGATCCCCTGGAGCACTTTGAGAATTTCGTCGAGCTTGTAAATCGACGCCGTTACTATTACTTTAAATGGAAGACAGTCGGAAAAAGCAATGTTGCAATTTCCCCCCCAAAAGAGTCTGCTTTTTTTTTATCACCGCGCACATCCGTAAAGAGTGCTCTGATTCAGCCGTCTGAACGTTTCACTCCGAACTCCATGTTTTTTTTAGCGGCCGGTCGTCCTGTGGCGCGGATTTCCTAATCGCCTCGGCATTGTCTTTGAAAATATAAAAGTTCCTCCAAAACACCGGGACTCCGAGTTCATTATTGTCAAATCGCCTATAACTTATTCCTATTTGAGTTTTACACAATAAAAGTCACCGCATGTTATTGGTTCAGTGAGACTCTTATTGTGAAAGGGTGCGACAGCGACAGAGTTTTACATTTACAGCAGCTCGACGTCATGAGAGAGACCTTTCAGAAGAGACGCCAAACAGCAACAAGCATTTACCAAACTCTTTTACTTACTTCAACCTAATTTTATTATCTGGAGTTTTATTGTGTTTTCCATTTATAAAGTGAGTTTGCTTTAGGTCCAAGTCTATGATTGTTGTGTTGATTATCACAAAGTTGAATAAATTAGTGTAGTATTTTTCTTCTTCAGTGTGTAATTTAAGTTATTTTTGTCATTATAAAAAAAATCGTGATAAAATCGAAATCGTAAGTTTATAATTCAAAAATCGTGACATTCTATTTTTTGCCATATCGCCCACCCCTAGTCCTGTGGATAAAATGAGACGCATGTTTGAGGAACGGCGCTCGTTTTAAGGCGTCAGAGTGAAGACATTTGATTTATTATTCATGGCGAAACGTTGCGGGAAGTCGAATGAACTCGTGCTGTTTTTTTGGGGGTCGACGCGGAGGCGATACTGATGAAAACACACTGATTGGTTTGGATGGGGGGGTTTCGGCGAGTCCTACGAGCGGGGCGCGTGAGAGTGCATAGCAGATCACACGGAGGCACTTCGGCACCGGGGGGAGATGAGACTTCAAACCGGGCGCGCCGTACATGACATGAACAATGGATCATTCGGTCCACATTGTTTTAGAGCAGGGGGTTCAGGACAACGGGGTTCATGGTAAAGGCGGCGGTTTCAGCGCGGTGAGGCGTCACTCTGGCCGAGGGAAAGAGGCTCTGTGTTTTTCATGTTACCGATGGATCATCACCAAAAGGAGACGGATCTGACATCTACAGATAAAATCGCCAACCTGGTCTTGCATTTGGATGTAAAGTAAATGATCATAATAATTGACCAATGTAAACCAGCCTGTCAGGTCCAATCAGGAGGAGCTTGATCTGTTTGCAAACTTAAGGAGGGTCTAAACGTGGCCAATGGAGGAGAGTCACCTGATCAGTGGAGCTCCAGACCTCCACCGGAGATGGACTACACTTTTTCCCCACGCAACATTTATTTAAGTTCATCTCAATAAAATGCCTTTAGTTTACTCCACTATCCTTGAGGTTAGGTTCAGGTTTAGGGTTAGTTTGGAATAGTTTAAGCTAGCATTGTCCTGCGGAGGTGGCATCATCTCCATTGTTCAGACCCTTCTCGGTTAAAGAGGGAAGGAAATTAATTGTTATTTTCAAATTATTCAACTATAATCGAGCTTGGAAAACATTGAAAGTTACAAACATAGTTGCCCGACGTTTGGAGAACCATCCAGTTCTCTTCTTCAAAGGGCCAACGATGTTTTAGATTGCGTCCACCTGGATGAGATCAATTTTCTTTGGAATTTACTCAGAGTTTGGCAAGTCTTGCCTGGTGACAATCTACAACACCTGTGCGCTTGGAGTATGTCACCAAACCCAATCTAAGGCCCCTTCCGAAACGAGCAGATTGGTGAGAGGTCTAAGGCCAAACCGGATGTGCGTCAGCGTCCGCCCTGATAAGAAGCGTCCGAATTGGGCTGTCAGTGAGGAAGGAGTTAGGGAAAGGAGCCTCAATGCTAACTATCATAGCTACCTTAGCATAGGGACTTCTGATGCTAACTCACCAGTGATTAGGAGCTATGTGCCATCCCAGAAGCCACTGCGCCACATGGCTAATTCTCATACCGTAGCTTTATGAAACAGCTGTTGAGATAAAAAAACACTAAAGGGAAATGTGATGGTTCATTTGGATTTTTTTTTTCTCCTTAAATGTCTTTATTTGGACACTATGTTGCTGCATACGCACTACAGTAGGTGGCGGCATGCGCTTTTGTTTGGCCTGCAGTCCGCCAATAACCTTAAAGAAGAAGAAGAACAGCTGTTGGTGATGTCACTTCCCCTTCACCTGGGTAAGGACGGTCGAATCGGGCAAATGCTGCTGAAGCTCTAGTTCACTAACTGCATAGAGATCTAACAGTTGACCCCATGAAAGGTTAAGGATTAGCTGCTAGTGTTAGTACTTAGAGGCTATAATTTGATGGTTTCGGACGCAGCCCAACATCTGATGGGACGTAACATCTGTGGCCCTTTGAAGAAGAGAACTGGATGGGTCTCAAAACATCGGGCAACTATGTTTGTAAAAATGTCCAGTTGAAATTTTACAATGTTCAATGTTTGTATCTACCTGGATGAGATCAATCTCCTTTGGAAGCTTGGAAAAGAAAAACAAATGTTTAGCTTATCGTGGTCTGTGTTGTTGTTCTTTGCATGCGGGGGTCAAAGTTGATTTCGGGAGGTGGTGGAACTAGGACTTCCAATCTCTACTGGTCAATCTTAATAATTGAATTATTGTCGAGTATCAGTGGATATTCAAAAGGCAGTAAAGGAGGAAATGAATGACCAAACACGAATACAAAACTAATAGCCAACAAAACCCCAAAAGAAAAAAAATCTCAGCCATCGGCGCCACACGCTCAAGGACCCACGTGGATTAGCTCTCATTACAAAATGTTAAAATACATATAGTGTAGCCTGTAAATCGCAAAAGGGTTTTCCTCCTCAGTCCTTTAAATAGACTCCGCCCGCTTAGCTCACCGAGCAGAGCGCACGCCTCGGGAACACAAGGTCGAAGGATCGAGGCCCACGGTCGTGTTTATCGAATAACGTTCATGCCGTGCATTTAATAACTACCAGTTATATTACCAATGTATTTCTGTAATTTATGATTCTTTATGATTGTATTTACAATCTGGAGCAGGATCATGAACAGAACTGGAGAATTGCTTGTGCGTAAGAGACCTTAAAGAGGAACGTTTTCAGCTGAGAACAAACCAACCTGGATAGACTCAAACAAACAAAAGCAGCGATTAGGGAGATTTATTGACATGTATATTAGTTTTGCGATCAGACCCCGGCGGTCGACATCGAGGTATGTATGAAAGTCAGTATGGATGAACAGTTTGGAGTTAGGGATGTCCTCCCCCCGGAGCCTGGACACTGGTGGTGGTGTAGGAGACTCGTGAAGGAGGCAGCAGGGAGAAGCCGTGGGCAGAAGAGGTGGAGACGGGGCGGAGGTGGGTCGCAGCGCAGCTGGGAAGCGAACGAACCATGATTTCTGGGGCTTAAAAGCGGGACCGAGGGCGATGATTGGCTGCTACGGGGGTGCGGCTCTTACGCTGATGGGCTGAGGTGGATGTGTGGCCTTCACGGAAGCGACCATTGGCTGGAGGTCGGTGGTGCTGGTCTCCCAGGTTAAATTAACGCCTAGGCTTCATATCTTGTGAATAGAAGGCCTTAAGAACGTGTGCGTGTGCGTAAGAACGTGTTGTGAACGTTCCTGAAGGAGGCCCACTGTCTTTTATAAGTCCAAAAGCCGGATCGGAGTCTTATTCTTTCACTCCATTCTCAGGGGTACAGCTAATACTGTGGCCACTGCTGCCCTGGGTCAGACTTCATCAAATCAGTACTTTTATCAAAACGATTGACCTCGGTCAAAGGGCACACTGTGACAGACGCCCTTCCACTGTCACATTCATTTGGAATCGCCGCTCATTAAAGGGCTAACCACTCTGCTAACATTGTTAAAGCGAGGACGTGCCCTTCACCGAGGACAGTCAGAGGTATCGACGAGTTTGTCCACGGATGCCGTCGCTGTCCTTTGGTGCTGTTTGTCTGTAAAAGTCCCACCGTTCCATGGTTCATCGGTCTGTGACGTCAAACACCTGTGGCGTCAGCGTGAAGTCGCCGGGTCGCTCCTCAATCCACGGCTGTCGTTTGTTATTCTCCGACTCTCGCAATGCATTGTGGGCTATATTGACCCCTTTAGTGACCGCTGCTGCTCACTACTATTCAGAATGCATTGTGGGAAATTTTGAGTGCACTACTTTTTTCTCTCTGGACATTCGGACACCCCTACAAAATGGCGTGACCACTATATAGTCACTATATAGTCACTATATAGTCACTATATAGGGAATAGTGTGGACATTCGGACACAGCCATAAAGATCTGCATTTTGTCCGTTACCGCAGTTACCGCAGTTACCATAATTACCGCAGTATGGGATTTTCAGTTGCTCCGCCTCCTTTTTAAACTGTGGGCCCTTCAGAAGTGATGTTTTTTTTGTTCCTGCTGAATTGTGTCCAAACACAGTTTTAAATTGAACATTTGTTTTTTTCTTAGTCCGGTGTCATTTCAGATGTGGTGTTTCTAATCGAGTTTTCGTTTCTCTCACACCTCGCTCGGTTCCACACATGGGCTGAAGGTGCTATGTCCGTACCATGCCACTTGTTCATGAAACGTTGAAAAAAGTGATTACAAGATGCTGATAAAGTTGTGCAGACGGAATAAAAGACTGACCGACTTCATATCAACTTGATTTCACTTTAGCTTTCACTCATTTATTTTCCTACTTTCTATTCCCTGCCTTCATCTCTGACTCTGCAGGAGGCGATTGGTTGTGCGCCGCTTCAGATCGATTGAGGGCAGTTGTTGAAATCACAAACCTTGACTCCAGTTTGTTGTTCGGCGTTTGTTGAAGGTCAGCGCTGGTTCAGTATTCCGCTCGCACGGTCTTTAAAAAGCCTCGGCGTCTTCGCTCCCTTTGCCTCAGAGATCCGGGCCGAGAGTTTATCGAACCAAGGCCGCCATTTGTCGCTGTGAGACCAATCGCGAATGCTGCTATTATTTGAGCTAAATATCTCAATGGGGCGTTATCGTGAACCTGCTGACCGGTGGTTCCATCGGAGACTCCTGCCGGCTCATAGTTTTGGTTGGAGGGCCCTCGCTAGGCAGCAAGGGGAATTAAATGTGCTAAATCCAATAGACGAGCTTCCATTTTTACTCACCTGTTCCGTGTAAATAGTTCTCGAGCAGCAGAAGCAGAAATGACAAAGTGATATAACGCATTAACCTGATTTACATATTTACAGTATTGTTGTACTCTGGAGAAGGGGTTGAAGACATTTGGTATAGTCTTAGCTTGTTATCCATTTGAGAAGAAAAAAAAGTGTGTTTGATAAAGTTTATTTTTAAAGTGAAGCAGCGCCTGCTGTTATATAAGTTATCTGGGGGGGGGAATCTTGTTTCCTTTGCTCTATTCTGTTGGTTCAGCGTTTATAGTGTTCAAAAACCTGATCAAATACATGTTATTTTAAATCATGCAACTTTTTATTTAAACAAATAAATACAAATATTTGTGCGTATTTTACCTCGTAGTAAGTCAGTGGCTGTATGTGGTTTTGCATTTTCGCAATTTTCCTTAAGATAAGAACAAAGTATCCTCTTAGCTCAGAGCCGGTGCTCGCCTTTCTGGGGTCCTAAGCAAAAGACCACTAGGGGGCCCCACAGTTCGCATCCCAAAGCTAATCGATGAGGAGCAAACCCATGTACAGTCTAAAACAGTTCCACGGTGCTGGAGTGGAACATAATGACCTCAATTCACGCCGTGCCCGTCTGTGTGAGAAACACTAACCATTTGCCTCTGTCAGACTGACGTTCGGGACTACTCTATTTTTTCCTGATTTAAAACTAACTCAATCCCGCACCTGTCGGTAGAGCTAAGAGTAGGTTCACAAAATCGAGCCCGACCAGACCCGAGCCCGAGCAATTAACTTGAATTATCCATCCATCCATCCCGCTTTATCCAGGGCAGCAGTCTCAGCAGAGATGCCCAGACTTCCCGATCCACGCACACCTCCTCCAGCTGTTCTGGGGGGACCCCGAGACGACACCAGGCCAGCTCGGAGACATAGTCCCACCAGCGTGTCCTGGGCCTTCCACGAGGCCTCCTCCCAATAGGACATGCCTGGAGCACCTCCCGAGGGAGGCGACCAGGAGGCATCCGGAACAGATGCCCTAGCCACCTCAGCTGGCTCCTTTCGACGTGGAGGAGCAGCGACTCTACTCCGAGCTCCTCCCGGGTAACTGAGCTCCTCAGCCGATCTCGGAGGGTGCGCCCAGCCACCCTGCGAAGGAAACTCATTTCGGCCGCTTGTATTCGCGAGCTTGTCCTTTCGGTCATTACCCAGATCTCATGACCATAGGTGAGGGTGGGAACGTAGATCGATCGGTAAATCGAGAGCTTTGCCTCAGACTCAGCTCCCTCTTCACCACAACAGTCCGATACAGCGACCGCATCACTGCTGACGCCGCACCGATCCGTCTATCGATCTCACGCTCCATCCGTCCCTCACTGAGAACATGACCCCGAGATACTTGAACTCCTCCACTTGAGGCAAGGACTCCTCACCGACCTGAAGAGGGGAAGCCACCTTGAATTATAATCTATTTAATAAGAGAAAGAGTGAATAGTGAATATCCAATAGTCTAAGCTTATAGCAAAGATTGTTATTAGAGATTATAATGACATTAATAACAAAAATAAAATAAAAAACAATGAAAAAATAAAATTCTTGTGGCCCGGCCTAAACTCTGTCGGTTATTTCTATATACTGTACACTGAGAAGTAGCCTGATGTTAATTCGTTTTAGATCGTGCACATTCGGGGAACTGTGGTTGTTGAAAGTAACTGCTGCACCCATGAGAGCCGTTTGATAGTTTAAACGAGACAGTGGCCGATTCAGCCCCATCTCCGCGTTTAAGCACCGCGTTAGAAAACATGAGGCGAGCCCCGCCCGGGAGGCGGGACACGGCCGAGCGGGAGAGGAGGAACCCGAAAGGAGATGCACTCACGCCCCCGGGGGGTGACGGGGGAAGCCGGAAGGTCTCTCTCCGCATCCACTTCAGCAGACTGCTCCGTTTTGGTGTCATGTTTTGGCAATGTAGGCGGAGAGTGAGTGGGCGCTGTCAGGGAGCCTGTCGCTGTAACAACGCGCCGATTAACAAGCAAAGCAACACTGTCATTTCACTGGGGTATGGGGCCCTTGTGGCTGCGGGGACCCCAACTCACTTGAAAGTCTGCGTATGGGACGAACCGGCGCTGACCGAGCTACACGCTACATCATATTCACTAAAGTTTCTGCTTTTTGTGGGTCGGACACACACTCGACACACACACTATCATCCTCTTATTTGTGAATGATAGAGAAACCATAGGGATAATATAAATGCCATGAAACATGACATGTCACACCTCACCAAGCCATATAATACTTCTACGACAAATCTATTCCATGGTAGCTATTGTCTTTAGCCTTATTTAAACTGGTTAACTCTCAAAATCTTGTTTTTTTGGACGCTGTTGCATCTGTAGACTTAGTATCGGCTCCGGGCGCCGTAAGTGTGTCAATGTCACCGCGGCGGCTCCCGGTGACTTTGAGGCGGCGGAGTTTTATTAATAACGCCGGGGCGAGACCATTCTTTAAGGCAAACGACCTGCTTTCGACGCGTCCCCGATCAGCCCGGCCTCGCGGTGCTCCATAAAGATAAACCCAGGGCGGGAGCGGCGTCCGGACCAGGACTCGCGCGCCGCAGTGGACTTGAATAATAATCTGTTTGAATAATGGCTCGGGCTTTTGTACGCGCCGCCGTTCAAATCCCCGCTCCCCGTGGACTCCTCGAAACCAGGACGTCCTTTTAGCTTCATCAGGCTCAACTTTGTGAACAAACTGAGTGATTATCGTTTGCGGAAATAACCAAAAATCAGCACAAGCTCCACAATACAATGAATAGTTTGTCAAAAGCGTACAATTTAATGCAGCTGGTGGATAATAAAGTATCTCATATGTTTAATGTGGGTGTAGAGAAGTCGTTAAAGGAGACACATTATGCTTTTTTTTGTGTGATAATCTATTACAATATTATTTAACACTTTAACCACTTAACTGCCACCCTAGGGTTAGGGTTAACAATTATTTACATCCAAGTCTCAAAGCATATTGACTGGATTGAGTTTACAGTCTATATGCCAGTGTGATACCTAATCTGAAAGCCAAGACCTTCTAGTTTCTAAAAATATGTGTGAGATCTGTGTGAGTGAAACACAACTTACGTTACATTTGCCGTTCTTAACCCTAATTATATCCTGATTACCCTAGCCCCCTGATCAGGGAAGACGGCAGTTAAGGGGTTAAACGCCGCAAGAGGCAATACTGGCCTAAAACGGCTTGAAACAGAAATGAGTCGCTTATTTCAGGTCCAAAAGCCAGACAAACAAACATTTATCTGGGTGCTGACTCACATTCAGGTGACGTGCTGCCATACACGATTTCGTTGTCACGTAGTGGAGCCGAAGGATCTTCTAATGATGAGCCTTCTCCGTGACTTAGATCTGTTAAAAGCCTTTTTGGCCTTGGGTGGACATGCTGTTTAGTTTGGACATTCAGCTGGGGCATTTTAATTTACCCCGTCGTTGCTGCCTCGATTACTCCACTTCTGGGAGCGTTGCTGGGATCGGCTCGTCGTTCTCAGAAGACGTTTGTCCGACCGACAAAATGCAGTGAACAAATATCCGCGCTCCCCTTTATCTGCTCCACACGTTGGAAGTCGCTCGTCCACATAAATATTGCCACCGCTTTGCCTTGTCCGATTTTTGTTTGGCCCAGTCGTGTTGTTGCGGATCTTATTGGGCTTTGGAAATGGGATAAAAACAATTCCCTCTGAATACCCAGAGTCCGATTTTCACAAGGCCCAGTGGCAGTTCATAGTTGCTTATTCTTATTATTTTTTCTTTCAACTTAAAGGGATACGTATATCAGGATTTCTGACATAGGGCCTCATTTCCTAGTTATCCAAAGTGTTGTTGATTTCTGGAGATATATATATATTTTAATTCATGCAATCGTTATATTTGAAGAGTTTAGCGGTTCTAGGCTAGTGCTAGGCTAGCACATGTCTATGGTAACTAGTAGCCTGCATTAAAAACCTCTTCAAAATCAGGGGGTAGTCCTCCAAATGTTGCCATATCTGATTTGTAGAAAGCTCCTTTGTGAATTCCACGTGTAGTAATGCCGGCCGCAGGTAAAACAAACTACTGTAGATCCGGTAACCGAGCAGATCACTCCGCCGCTGCGTAGCTTACAACCAGGAAGCTGATGCTGCTCAAATATAAGTTTGTTTAAATGCAAAATTGTTATATTTAAACACAGACATGTATATGGGTAGTCTGGTGTTATAAGTGATCTATAACACTGTGCTTGGGTCAGACTGTTTTTAATGCAAGCTACTAGTTACCATAGACATGCACTAGCCCAGCACTAGCCTAGCACCACTAAACTCTTCAAATATAAGGACTGCATGAAAAAAAAATATATATATATCTCCAGAAATCAACAACATTCTGGATAACTAAGAAACGAGGCCCTGTGTCAAAAGTCCTGAAATATCCCTTTAATGGCGGATTGCTAGCCAACCGAAGGTGCGTGCCATATAGTCCTTAGTTCCTTGGCATTTCAACGTGTTCTGTTGCAGAAAACGTTCGAAGACTGACTATGCAAAATTAGCGCTTGTTTGGCCCGCTCTACACCCCCATGATGCTTTGCCGCTTTGCCGTCACGATCTATTTTTTGGCAACTGTAAAATACGCTATTAATTCAAACCTGCCGTTAAGCAAACGTCACTGGAGACGTCACCAAAACATAAGGTCTGGGCTGTGTGAATCTCATTTAAGACAATTAACACATGGGATTATGAAGGAAACAAAAACGGGGAAATAACGCAAAATATGTTTAAAATAGTCATAAGTTAATGCCTTCGGTGAGAATCTACAGTCTTGAAATGAAAGAAAAACCAACACATAAAAAAGCATTTCCAAACCAGTGCTCTATACTGAATAAAGCATGAGAAGAAGTTACTGGAGCTTCAAGCCTCTCAGTGCACATTTTCCTCACTGCAGCATCTTATAACCTTCGCAACGTCCATTGTGTCTACTTGTGTTACAGTATAACTTTTGTGGTTCATTTTGTCAGACACTAGGGTTAGAGATGTTGAAATCTTTTTACCTTTACACGTTTCAACCGCCATAGATGCAGGCCGTCATCAGAAGTATCGCCGGCTGAAACGTGTAAAGGTAAAAAGATTTCATCCTCTCTAACCCTATGTCTGACAAAGTGAACCCTATACAGCGTTTGTTTTTCCGCTGTCCAATGAGCCGTCGTTGTGTTTCGCAGAGCGCTGGCCGACATCATGAGGCAGCAGGGCATCTCTCAGTACGACCACGAGGACATGGCGGCTGTGGACGCTTCGCCCAAAGACGAGACGCCCGTGAGGACCTCCAAGAACCACTACACGCCCGTCCACTCCAACCACGGTAAGAAACGTGACCTTTTTTTAGACACTTGGGAGGAGAGTACGAAGGAGGACCAACCCCTTGTCTGTTTACTGCCGCTTGCTTTGTCTCTGGGGGTCTACTGGTTTGGGCCCACCCTCAGATTACTAAATGTTCCAGACTGTCCCGAAATCCAGGCTTTTGTCCAGGATCCTGAGTCCAGCCCAGTTTGTGCGAGTCCCAGATCAGCAGGAGTAAAATGCCAAACTGAAAGCCAACACACACTGAACGCCTGTTATAAGCCCGATGCCCATCTCGACGGCGCATGCGTGGGTCAATCAGGCTCCTAATGTCGGCCCGAACAAACCACCACCGCCACTGAAATGTGTGAGCGAGTTCAGGTGGCGGAGCCTGAACACTGAAGTGTATTGAGCCATAACCGTGAACTTTAAGTCTCACGGGCACTGGTTTACAGACTATACGTCTCAAGTGACATTTCTTGCAAATATTTAAGTTGTCAATATCTTGAAAGCGAGGGAACAGTCAGGGCGGCGGCTCCGTAGGCAGGAGCGGACCATCACGGACAGGGGAACGACAGGACCTGGGATCAGCCCGACACAGACACCCTCACTTTTGAAATCATTTGAATTCGTCTTGTGATCCCCGGGAAAAGTTCCAAAACGGTGTTGATGTTAAATATAGTGGGTAAAAATTATCTGTCAAACTAGCGGCCGATTAGCTAAGTTGTACACCATCAGATCACTCATTAAAAAATTACAAATAAAGTACATTTAGATGGCATAGCCTGTGTGTGTGTCTGGATCTCTCTGGTCACAGTTAAGAAAAATATTTGGTTTACTTTCCACCTCCTTATTGACAAAAACAAAAGAGGGATTCTATGTTTTTATTTCTCATTTCCACAGTTTCAGACCCTGCACTTTGTCCAACAGTCGCTTCAAGGGTCAAAAATGTTTTTCTGACATAGTTATTCCAACTGTATGAACAAGGACTCTCTTTGTATGAATGGCATTTTCGTTTCTGTCTCCGTGCGTAGCCCTGTTGTAAAAATAGACTTTAAGCTAATATACAGGCTCCATGGCAAATGGTCTCAACTTATATCGCGCTCTTCCACCTACATTAGGCACTCAAAGCGCTTTACAGCAAGGATCCTCTCACTCATTCATACACCAATGTACGCAGACACTGGAGGCAAGGTGGGTGAAGTGTCTTGCCCAACGACACAACGACAGCATGCACCTTCAGGAGGTGGGATTCGAACCGCCGACCTTCCGATCACGAGACGACCCGCGGTCCAAATCAGAGCTCTCTTCGTTGCTTTACGCTAACTATAGTCTCATATTGTTTGGTAGCCAAAAGACATACCATTACCCATAATGCAACGGGCGAGCCGAGATGGGCATTCGGCTTATTGTCTAAGGGAGAGGCAGACATGGGTGAACGGCAACACTCGAGCGATGACGCGACTGAAAACACATTTCTTACATTTGTGGATAGTTCGCAGACCGTGGTGAACTTTGAGCTGCTGTTTGTTCTGGTCATTCTCCACGTGCTGGAACGTCTTCCTGTGTCTCAGTATTATCGAGACTCTTTGCTCACTCGTCTATGGCGCCTTTTGTTTGACGATCAGATGGTGAAGCCCTTCTGTTTGTATCGATGCAGGTGCTCCAATTATTTCCAGCACCTGCCTCCTTTACATAACAAAACTATCAGAGAGCTGCTTTTGCTTTGAAGACACTTGTGTAACTATGTGACTTAGGAGGAGTTCCCCCCAGGAGGATTTGTAGCCAAGACATTTCAACAAAATGAAAGACAATGACTTGAATTTTATGTACCTAAACGTTTGCCGATTCTGTTGGAATGTTTAGAACAAGAAGAAAATTCCTCTAAAAGGTTTTAATAAGCACATGAAGAAATGTAGAAAGCCTTTGGCAAGTTACCAAAAAAGGGCTGGAGAGACTCCTGATTTAAAGATGATTTTCAAATAGAAACTTTTGCTTTAGATAACTGGTACAACTGGTTTTGTGTAGCCCAATATCACAATGGGAGTTGCCTCACGGGACAGTACAAATATTAAAATAATGAAACAAAACAATAAACAAGACAAGTTCAGGCAAATGAAGTATCCAGGTAAATATAACAATAGGCAAGGCAAGTTTATTTGTAGAGCACAATTCATACACAAAGTGCTTCACAGTTGCATAAAATTACAAGAAAACAGAGAAAATCAATCAATAAAACGTCAACATAAAGTTAATCAATTACAGTAAAAGGCAAGAGTGCAGATAAAATACTTTCAGTTTTCATCTGCTCGGGTAAAAAGCCTGGATTTGAACATTGTCACAGTTGAGGCCTGTCTCACATCCTCATGAAGACTGTTCCAGATTTTAGCTGCATGAAAATGAAACGCAGCCTCACCGTGTTTAGTCCTGACTCTGGGAACCACCAGGGGACCCCTCCCTGAAGTTCTCAGGGCCCGAGATGGTTCATACGGCTCTAACATGTCAGAGATGGACTGAATAGTGTCACAGCACGGCGAGGAAAAACTCAATACCGCAGAAACCTCGGGGAGAGCACAGACGGAGAAATCCACTCCCATGGACGGATAGGCTGTAGAGACCAGTCCTTGTTGGAGCTTCAGTTCTTCTTGTCTAGTCCCTGTAGGCGTGGGTGGGGGACAGGAGTGGGACAACAGACTTCAGATAAAACAAACATTGTATCATAATTAAGACAGAACCAGCAGTAAGAAATAAAATAGAAGATATCTCAGTGTACTGAACTTCCCACAGCAGTGGTCCTTCTAAGGCCGCTTTGCTTTAGGCTGTGGGCTACAGGTTCACCTTCTGACCTGATCATAAGCGACTTCAAAGAGGTACGTTTCATATCAAATTTAGACTTTGACATAAAAACTAACTTAACTATAGTGGACGACCCTGTGAAAACCACATCCTGCATAGAGTAAAGTGAAAACTCTCCCGCCTCTGCCTACACGGTTTCATAACTGAACCCTGAGACCTGGTTGCTGTGAGAATGGAGCTTCTCTGTGAAGACGCTCCTGCCCTGCGCTCCTCTCATCAGACTATCTCCTCCGAACGCCGGGCCGGTCCCGGGTCGTGGGTATTTCAGATCCAGCAGATTTGGTTTCCTCCCTGAGTGATCCTTCCCCTGTGGAGCGTGGCCTACTCTGCCGCCCCAGATTCGACAGTTACGACTCCGAGCTGCAGCAGGACTAAACCAGGACTTAACCCACATTATCTGTGCCATAGGAGGCAGATGAACCGGCTCCACCAGCACTTTCACGATCACTGACTGTACTGCAAGAAATAAGTATATTTCTCCTTGATTTGAGTGGGTAGGAAGGAAATCTGGCTGTATTTTTGCACTTAACCTTGTCATCTGCAATCTCAGGGTTACGTTTAGGGTTAGAGGGTTATCTCAATCACTGCTTTTTACTTCCACTTGAGTAACATTGTAATGAAGTTAATTTACTCTTCATGTCAAACTTAAATACATAGTGTTTGTGGCCGTCCTTCTGTGGACCCACCACCTGCAGGGGGCGCCATAGGGGCTGGTGCAGCTCCAACAGCTGCCCCCACGACCCGGCAACGGACAAGTGGAAGAAAATGGATGGATGGATATCATTTCATGTTTTGTTTCTCATAATTTATGTCACAACTGAAACATGAGTCAGACTTTTACGCTCACACAGTTACTCACACTACTCGAGTAGCTTCTACTTGAGTCAAATTAATTTAAAGTAACTCTTACCTGAGTTAATGTTTTTGGCTACTCTGCCCACCTCTGATCATAACCCGAACTCCCTGATTAACAGGTTAAATGAAGAACCAAACATTTTACTGCACTTACAAGATTTATTTACTTGAAATATAATGATTTTTTATTTTTATTTTAAGTGCACAAATATTTAATTTGCAAGCTAACACTTCCCAGCAATCTGTATGTGGTCCGCCTGTGAGCAGCAGTAAGTAATTAAGTAAGTGCTTTATTTGTCATTGTACAAGTGTACAATGAAATAGTGTTCAGGTGTTAGTCCTGAGTCGCTGCGACTGAGCCGCGTCACCACCATGGGTCGACCTGACCAGCATGTTTTTGGAGGTCGGGGAAACCGTAGCATCCAGAGGAAACCTGGCCGGCTGCCTTCAGTCTCCTCTGAAACGGTGCGGCGCCTCCTGGGTTTGTCCCTGTTTCAGAGCGTGGTGTCCTGCACTGGTCAGCTCATCCTCCTTCCTCTTCCTCCTGCGCAGCTCCCTCCGCTCCACAACAGTCTTTCACCATCTTCTGGGAAGTTTTATTCTCCAGTGAACAAATATTAGCCAGAACAATAGAAGGCATGAGTCTCGCCCGGATACCTCCTCGTTTGTCCCTTTTTTGTTTCCTGTAGCTCCTCCACTGTGCTGCAGCTGTGGGGGCTCTTGGTGCCTCTTCAGTGTTTCAGAAGAAGAAATGTGTAGGTCTCAAATGGGTTTAGCTGATAAGCTGTTTACTTTTAAAAAGTTGCTTTCTTCAGGACCATTATGAATCCAGAAAAAAAATCCACCGAACTCCACAAAAACACGGCAAAGACGCACACAATTATCCAGTAAAACAATGTGGAACACAGAAACTACAAATGGAGTTTGCAGAAAAAGGCAAACAAATACAGCTGTACCAAGAGAGAGGGAGGTTGCTTCCTGTTTTCACATTGCCATTGTAAGAAAGCCTTAGTGTTGCTGACGAAGCCTTTAGGACACTTCGACGACAGAGTACAGACGCTAACTCAAGAACCTTCGACTTGGCTTCACCTGGTGGAGGCTGCGATATCTTTATGAGGTCCAATATAGCATTTCTGAAATACTTTATGAGTCAGTGTTGTTCTTATCTCCCCACAGTTTAGAGCCTTATCATTCAGAAACATAATTGAGTTTCTTATCTTGAATATTGCAGATACCATTTCCATCATTTTAGCATTCAGTCCCGGATTTGGAGGCTTTGAACTGTTTCACTTTTATCGACCTCCAACGCAAATTAAAAGGTTGAACTGTAAAGTAGTAGAAGGGCCAATGTTAAGATTGTGTGCTTGTTTTCTCCCGTATCATATTCGTTTTAATGCCAGAGAATAGGAAAAACATACCCTTTACATATACTTTCATACATCGGTGATCCAAATCCAAATGTGGCTCCTGTGGCTCCGCTGCTCGACGCTCCGGTGATACTGACCGACCGGACGTCAGTATCACAGTCTTCAGCCCTGTCCGCAGAGGAACCATTGTCCAACAGGGACTGAACAACAAGAACTAAAGCTCCAACAAGGACTGGACGGTCTTCAGCCCTGTCTGTAGAGGGACTCCCATCTGCCCTGGGTCTATCCATAGCCTTCTGTGGTTCTCCCAGAGGTTTCTCTTTTCTTCCACTGGGGTTTGTAGATTTTCCTCGCCGTGTCGGAGAGTTCACCTGCTGCTGATGCTTCAGTTCCTCTATTGGACATTATGTTTTCCTGGACACTGCATTTGCCTGAACATGACATTGTTCTGTTTCATCTGTGTCTTATTATAGCAAACTTTCCAGTCCTGGACTCAGCGATATATATATATATATACATATTTAAATATTTTAAATATATTTTTATTTGGTTATGCAATGGAGAAGTCAGTTTTACATACAGTCACAGTTTACAGTTATTCACATTGATATTTTTCTTTTCAAAAATATCTAACTCTATGTGGTCTCCACGGCTTTCACTTCTCACAAACAGAGTAGCCGTAGAACAGTCAGTGTTTTGTTCCTTTTTGAGTGTTCAGAAGGTTCATCCATGGTTTCCAGCAGTCCTCACATTTGTCATGTTCTAGTCTCAATGCAAATGTTAGTTTTCCCATCGGGGCAATTTCTTTAACGAGGTCTATCCATTCTCCTAATGTGTGTAGTTTGTCGGTCATCCATTTCCTTGTAATCACTTTCTTACTAGCGACCAACGTAATATTCCATAGATACAATTTACAAAAAACCTCTTATACAATCTGTCCGTTTACCTAAGAACGTAATCTCAACATTTAAAGCAGTTTTTATTCCTAAGACTTTGTCAACACTCCCAAAAAACCATGACGGTCCCGGGCCTTTTCCGGTCACGACTCAGTGATATGTTGACGGTCTCTTTTGAAGGGATTTTTTATTACGTACTTCCCAACCTGAGTTCATGAGCTTTGGACCCTAAAAACAAGGAGTTTCTACAGAGTACAGTAAAAGTTTCAAATTGCTATCTGTATTTTTTCCCCTATTCACCTGCAGCGTCTCGCCTTAAATCGCTCTAAAATCGATATTCTGAATGCAAGTCATTCTGCCCCGAGACTCCTTTGCTTTGTCGAAGTGTCCCAACCTCGTTTCTGAGCTCAAATCTATCTCTGAGTGAAGTGTCCTACAGGGAACATTATCGCTCCATCTCCCAAACCTCTGCCGCTTTAGCTTTTATTTTTTTACACCTCCGTCACCTCAGAGGTGTCACCTCAACTCCAACTGAATCGTCGAAACTTCACAGGAACACTTCGAGATCGCTGGAGTCTGAGGCGGAACCAGTAAAAAGTCACTCAGGGGGGGAATGGATTTGGGGCGGGAAGACGGATCCTAAAGTCGTCCTCTGAGAAAGCGGACGAAATCGGATGATCTGTCCCTTTTATTGCCATTTCATTTTTCAAACCATGCTGTGCCCTCTGCTTTGGGAAACGTAAGAACACAAACGATTTAAGATTAAGCCAAGGATATCACGATAAATAACGGGTCCAGTTTTATCTTCTGACCTGTAAACGTCCCACGAGAAACAAATCAATTGCCTAATCTGCAGGAGTGAGTGTGAAATGAAGGGCCCCCTGCCTGATTTCTGGCTCACTTTGTTGGCTTTCATTCTTCTGAAACACATTTCAGGCACATCTTTCACAGAGAGGAGTTTATGAGCACTTTCATTGTCAACATTGTCTTTCCTAACCTTCCAAACATACAGTCCTGATCAAAAGTATCAAGTTGAAAAACAACAACAACAACAAAAATCCCATTATGCATGGTTCGATCTTATCAAGGTTCCGAGTAAATCTGCAATTTGCAACAAGAGGAAATGGCAGTGAGACAAAACAAAAATGAGTAAAGCTTTTATTGAACGCATGAATTAAACTGATATAGTCTGTTTTTCCAGCTGATCAAAAGTGTAGGACCACATGATTTGAGATGATTTAGTGTAGCCCTTTGTAGAGCATGACTCTTTGAGTATGTCCAAAGAAAAAAGTTAGTTTCTAGCTTATTCCTGTGCGGAGTTGTGGATTTAAAAAATGCCATAATATTACTACAGCCACAAGGGGGCAACATAAATTATAAAAAGGAAAGGATTCCGCAGATGTCCAGCAGAGGGCACTGACATAATAAGAGATCAGGATATAAACGACATATTATAGCCATGTGGTAAATGGACAGTCTGCCCCAGGGCGGCTGTGGCCATCGAGTGTGTATGTAGTAAGTGAATAATGAACACAATGTAGAATTGAGAAACGTGTGACACAGGCTGATAAAGCGCAATAAGTGTAAGCCGTTATTATTTATTAGGCCACAGTCCTTTTTAGATCTCTGTACAAGACCAAAAATGTCCTCAAAAACAAAATAATGTTGCCTCTATATAATATTATAGGCCTTTAGAGCGCTGTGATGTGACCTGAAACCCAGCAATACTTCTTTTTTTTTCAGTTAATCCTAGTTCATTTCAAGAAAAATTAACCAAAACCAGTGTAGCTGGCGCTAATTCGCAGCTCAGGTGGCTGTTAAATAGAGTTAACTACTTGGCCCAGTCAATATTTTGACCGGCGCGCCACCGGTAACAGCAGTGTGCCAGTTCTGTCAGATCAGGGGGGGCTCGGTCTGAGACTGTCAACAGAGCAGACACCACCCCCACACTCACCCACTCACACTCACAGAATGTTTTCACTTTTGTAAGCTCTGGCACGCCCATGTAGACGCTCTTCAAAACATAAATACCATCTGGAGCCGGGGTTTCAAGTTGTTTGTGGCAGGTGTAAAGTTCCCGAAAGGAATTCCATGCTATTGCGCTCTTTCTGGAGTCGCCCCTCGCCACTAGGGGGTGGTATCGCAGCAATGAGGACCAAAGAGAAATGTCGAACATGTCGAGCTTAATTTGTTCTCATAATAAGCACAGAATTGTTAATTTCCCATTGTTTATGGAGTGCTTTATGCAAAAAAAACTGCGGCAATTCTTCATCTGCGCATAAACCGCCATGATTAATAAAGGTTTACAATCACTCTCATTTAAAGCCAGTTTTCCTCCGTCAAACTCGGACTGATTCAACATAAGAATTGGAAAATAGGCCAGGCTTTATCATAATGTCTGCGTTTAAATTGCTTTTGTGTTTTCTCCTTTGCTCTTATATATGTATAAAAAAAATAGCCCATTTGGTCTTTCATTAGGGCCGTATACGTCCTGACTTTGAGGAGCGCGGCTTGTTTCTGTGAAGATGGGTGTTTTGTTCCATTATGCGCCGGAGAATAGGCCATTTAGCGCACGCTCTCCGAGGGAATGGAGCGGAGACGAGATAACCACTCTGCCACCGCGACGCAGGGAGGAAGAGCACTCTCCTCTTCACCGTGTCGGAGGAGTTCTTAAAGTCCATACACCTCATTAAGACGCATTCTGCAGAGACGCGGCCTCCTGTGATGCGTGATGTTTTAAACTTCTTCCCAAGTTCTTTATTTTTTTGTTACCGGGCGGGGAGCAAACTTTTTAACATTTATATACACAAGAGTCTCAGTTTTAGTTTGGTTTATTTGAGCAGTAAACATTCTGCTCAAAAGGAGTGGGCTGAAGCAGGAGCTTTAAAGCGCCCACTCCCAAAATCAATACAGCATTTACAATATGGCATCTACATAAAGACATTACATGACAGAACTATAATAATAACTTTATCTTTTTGCAATTACATTATCAACCATACAGTCAGCAGCATCATATTAAAGAGAACCGGTTACACTTCAATGCGGCTTTTTTTATCACAGACCAAATTACGAAGCATTGTTTGAAATGTTCATATAGAAACAGAAACAAAACGACAACCACGATCTCGCTTCATGTACGATGTTTAGTACGAAGCAAGTAACAAAAGGCAAACCCTTAATATAATCTAGTTCAGCATGTTACCAATGCCCGACCTTGGTACCATCACCGGAAGTCACTATTTTTATGTTATAAAGGCACATTACTATGCAGTACACATTATACTTCGTGATCTTGCTACTTCCCAGTTGTCTTTACCATCCTCAATTATTTCCTTGGATGTAAATAATTGTTAACCCTAACCCTAATCCTTAACCCTAACCCTAGGGTGCCAGTTAAGTGGTTAACTGATCTAACATATTTTTAATCCACAAGTTGTAATGATCAGATCCCTTTACGTGAGTTCATTACATTAATGCAACTTGTCTTATACCCGAGGATATTTAGTGTATAAAAGTCCAGTTTTCCTGTAATAACTTATACTATCGGTATGGATTGATTCGATCTGCCTTTAACTGTGAAATGCTTTAAATTGCCTTGTGTTCTTCAAATAAACTTCTAATCCTGTGCGAAAAGTCGACAGAAACATGATCAATTCTTCACGTTTGCCACAGGAAGTTAAACAGTCTTAGGTTTTCCAACGTGATAGAGCTGAACTGTTGTAACCTTGTAACAGAAGGTTTCACTGCTGCAGTTCTGATCCACTTCATTTATATAAACTTTTATACGAGTTTCTTCCTTCTCTGACTTTGTTGATTTTTTTTGTGGTAAACATGTTTTCACACTGTCATGATCCGGTTGGTGCTTCAAAGAGAACTGCCCCGGACTCGGCCTCTTCATCTCTCTGCCAAGCTCACTCCGCTGTCTTTCTTCTGCTCCTCTGTCACCGCAGGGCATTATGGGAAGGAAAACCTGCTTCCCGGAGGCCAAGACATGCACAACTACATCTCCTCCGGGTTCGTCACGATCGGAAGAGGACATTTTAAAGGTAAGGTCCAAACGCGAGGACTAAACGAGGACAGAGGCCGTGAATAATCCGGGACTGGACTGGGGTTCCTATCCTCGAGGGGTGTGGAAATACATCCATTTTAGGATTTATCGTAATATTCCGTAGCCAAAAAACATCAAAACAAAACAAAAAATCGGCATTTTGACAGTTACCATAGTTACCAGCATGGAATTCTTACCCACATCGCCTCAATTTTAAACTCTTGTTGAACGCTACCAATAGAGGCCAATAATGGTCAAGAATTTATGCAGGATCAGGTATCGAATCCTAATATCCGATACTGAACTAGGGCAGGGTATTGCCAACAACTTCACGATGTGATACATATCCCGATACAGAGAGCACGATGTGATATGTCGCCGTAGAATGTCCATAATACAAGATGTATTACGAATTCTAAGACAAAAGGAACCTATAGGTGCACACAATTGTTTATTTATTCATTGATTATATTTGACCTTTATTTAACCAGGAAAGTCCCACTGAGATTAAGAATCTCTCTTTCACAAGAGTCTTGGCCAGAGAGGGGAACCTGTTGTACATGTTTTTAGAGGTAGGGGGAAACCTAAGCAGACACGGGGAGAACATGCAAACTCCACACAGAAAGGCCCCGTCCAGGTGAGAATCGAACCCGGGACTTTCTTGCTGTGAGGCATGAGCGCTAACCGTGGTACAGCCGTGTGCCGATTGGAGTTTTTTTTTTTTGTAATGCTGAAAAGCTCAGCGTGTAATTTAAGCCTTTTACTACAGTAGTTAGAGTGCATGTTGTGATACGTTCTGCATAAAGACCTTAGTTAAACAAACGTATATCACGATACAGGTGCCCCGATACGATACGCATAGCCACATAGGCCAACCCCATAACGATATATTGCCAACACGATATATTGAGTACATTGACATCGTATGATTTTATGCCTTTTTGACTGTACCTCAGCGATGTTCAGAGCCGCACTGATATATTAAGCCACTTTGAAGAACGTCTTGCGGTATCGGAGGTTCCCCTGATGTCCTGCCTGTGTTCCTGTGGCAGAGTGGTTATCCTGTCTTGTGAATGAAGTGGGCGAATACGAGAGCACGTTTGAATATCCAGTGTAGTAATATTGAGGCCATGTGCCTCTCTCTAAACCAGGACGGGCTCTTGACACATTTTAAGTGTTACAAAAAAATACTTCAGTCGGCTCCAAACTGGGACACCGCTGGTTTTTCTGCAATCAAGAGACCCCCATCGACACTGTAAAAGAAAAAGATCTATATTACAGGTATATAGAGCAGTGGTTCTCAAAGTCCTCTGCAGGTCTTGTTTTCTTTAATTGCTGCTTATTACTACTTTAGTCCTATTATAAAAATATTTGACATTTTAGACATTCAGGTCTTACATTTTAAACACTTCCGGGAGCATTGACACGAAAGAGGAGATTAGCTTATAAACCAGACAGCTGGATCTTTATGACTCAAAAAGAAAAAAAAAAAGCAAACGTTTGATGACTAGTTTTATGACACTGTGATTAGAACTGTGATCTTGACTGAGATGATGTAACATGACAGTGTTCACATGTTTAAAACCAGTCATAAGGGACAGTCATGTGACACAAGTTCAGCATAATAACAGCTCTGAGGTGCAGCTGATAGACAGGAGGTTTGAGAGATCATTTTGGGAGGTCGCCAGACCATATAGCTACAGACCATATAGCTACAGACCATATAGCTACAGACCATATAGCTACAGACCATATAGCTACAGACCATATAGATACAGATCATATAGCTACAGACCATATAGCTACAGACCATATAGCTACAGATCATATACCTACAGACCATATACCTACAGACCATATAGCTACAGACCATATAGCTACAGACCATATACCTACAGACCATATACCTACAGACCATATAGCTACAGACCATATAGCTACAGACCATATAGCTACAGACCATATAGCTACAGACCATATAGGTACAGACCATATAGCTACAGACCATATAGCTACAGACCATATAGCTACAACTACAGACCATATAGCTACAGACCATATAGCTACAGACCATATAGCTACAGACCATATAGCTACAGACCATATAGCTACAGATCATATAGTTACAGATCATATAGCTACAGACCATATAGCTACAACTACAGATCATATAGCTACAGATCATATAGCTACAGACCATATAGCTACAGACCATATACCTACAGACCATATACCTACAGACCATATAGCTACAGACCATATAGCTACAGACCATATAGCTACAGACCATATAGCTACAGACCATATAGATACAGATCATATAGCTACAGACCATATAGCTACAGACCATATACCTACAGACCATATACCTACAGACCATATACCTACAGACCATATAGCTACAGACCATATAGCTACAGACCATATAGCTACAACTACAGACCATATAGCTACAGACCATATAGCTACAGACCATATAGCTACAGACCATATAGCTACAGATCATATAGTTACAGATCATATAGCTTCAGACCATATAGCTACAACTACAGATCATATAGCTACAGATCATATAGCTACAGATCATATAGCTACAGACCATATAGCTTCAGACCATATAGCTACAGACCATATAGCTACAGAACATATAGCTACAGATCATATACCTACAGACCATATAGCTACAGATCATATAGCTACAGACCATATAGCTACAGACCATATAGCTTCAGACCATATAGCTACAGATCATATAGCTACAGACCATATAGCTACAGAACATATAGCTACAGATCATATAGCTACAGATCATATAGCTACAACTACAGATCATATAGCTACAACTACAGATCATATAGCTACAACTACAGATCATATAGCTACAGATCATATAGCTACAGATCATATAGCTACAACTACAGATCATATAGCTACAGATCATATAGCTACAGACCATATAGCTACAGACCATATAGCTTCAGACCATATAGCTACAGATCATATAGCTACAGACCATATAGCTACAGAACATATAGCTACAGATCATATACCTACAGACCATATAGCTACAGACCATATAGCTACAGACCATATAGCTACAGATCATATAGCTACAACTACAGATCATATAGCTACAGACCATATACCTACAGACCATATAGCTACAGATCATATAGCTACAGATCATATAGCTACAGATCATATAGCTACAGATCATATAGCTACAGACCATATAGCTACAGATCATACAGACCATATAGCTACAGATCATACAGACCATATAGCTACAGACCATATAGCTACAGACCATATAGCTACAGACCATATAGCTACAGACCATATAGCTACAGACCATATACCTACAGACCATATAGCTACAGACCATATAGCTACAGACCATATAGCTACAGACCATATAGCTACAGACCATATAGCTACAACTACAGACCATATAGCTACAGACCATATAGCTACAGACCATATAGCTACAGATCATATACCTACAGACCATATAGCTACAGACCATATAGTTACAGACCATATAGCTGCAGATGTCAACTCGTCATACATGGGGGCATGGCGTAGCCGAGGGGGAAGGAAGTATGTTTTGGTTTCTCTTTTTGAGAGGGGTGCAGGCAATGGAGGGGCACGTCAAGATCTTTAATAACACTCTAGATAGGACATGGCCTCAGTAAAACGTTTGCACAAATGGCACCTGTGACGGCCATCTTGTGACTGGCCGTTCTGACCCAGTGCAATGTAATTAAATGGGAAACACCATTATTTCCTTGAAACAGTTTTATCTATTTTTTAGTTTTTTTATGACTCTTTGATAATCAGGACTGACTTTATGTCAGTCCTAATTATCATATCTGGCAAGAAAATACTGCTTTTGCAGTTTTTTCAAATGTTATTTCAGTTGCATAGGATGCACAGACTTTAGCCCTATTTGTTTTTCTTGTGGGGCTGTGGAGCTCCAGTGATCACGTGACTCTCCATCGGCTGCATTCAGACCCTCTTGCTCTTTTTAGCCATTTTCTGTTGTATTATAAACATATTTAGCACATGCAAAGAAAGTCAAGTGAAAATCGGGTTTATATGGATGTTTTTTCACAGTAGATTGTCCAGTAAAACCAGCAGTCGTAGCTAGCGTTAGCATGTAGCATGAAGCTAACGCTAGAAATATGGTAGGATTGTCCGTGGGCTGTTGAACCCAGAGCCGTTTTCTCCTATACGATGACTACGCCATCCTGTTTTTGAAAGTAAAACCCGAATAAAAGACATGAGCCGAGAAAACTCAGAAACTTGGGAAATTAATGCTGCTTACCCCATCGTCCCTGTAGTGATGGGCTAGTCGATTCCAAAATATTGATATTTCAGTACTGGTCTGTTTTGATACTGACTCCAGAGTGTGTGACCTTTTTTTTTTTTTTTGGTCAGGCAATATATGTTTTTTACAAGAACCCAAAGACACACAGTGAGTTTAAAAACATTCTTTTCTCCAAAGGTTTAATCACGGTAAAGTCCTTTTTATGTTCATGTCATTGTCTTGTATTTAAATAGTGCTTCCAAAGCCGAATATTTCCTGGACTGTGCTGTGTTTCGCTGATATTAGACACTATTGAAAACATAGATTTTGACGGACAGCTTTTGGACAAAGGGCCTTCACAGACGCCTTTTCACAGCTTCACAAATGTGCCATTTTCTCACAGAGACTTTAGGATGAATAATAATGACAATCACGTCACACAGGCCCCGTCTCCTTAATGACTAACGGCTAAAGGCTCTGCATTCGCTCTTCGGTCCGGGTTTCAGTCCTCGTTTTCGCGCAGACCAGGACAATGAGGTGGCGAGGGTCCAGGGAGAGGAGGGAGTGCGAACGCGGAGCTGACGAGGTGTGAGTGAGATGTGCCTCTTCAAGCCTCGACACACTGAGGTTTCCAAACGGTTAGTCATTCTGAACAACAGGCGCCAGCTGGAACGGCTCTTACTATTGTTATTGATCGGGGCTAAACCAGGGCTAAAAAGGGAATATATCAAGGCTAAAGCGGGGTCAAACAATTGGAACGATCAAGGACTAAGCCAGGGCAACCTCAATGCCCCCAAGCAGTTTGTCATTCAGCGCAACATGGCTCGCCCGGGACTCATCTTACGATTGTTGTTTTTAATCAAGGACTAAAAAAGGGATAAGTCAAGGCTAAAGCCGGGAATTAACCAGGAGGGCTACCTCAAGGCACACGAACCCGGGACAAGGAATCACAACAGAGGAACTGATCCAAACAAGGGATGAAACAGAGCGAAACCAATGTTTAACCCTCGGGTGATCCTTCAATTTTGAGACCCTAATGTCAAAAAATGAACCCTTCAAAAAAGAACCAGACAATTACCACGCATTCATATCTTTTTCTCCATTCTTCAGTGGCTTTTGGGCCATTTGGATGGGCCGCGGCTCCAGTGGCTTTCGGGTCAAAATGACCCAAGGATTACACAAGGGTTAACCAGGACTAAACTAGTATTACTCAGAACAACCTCCGAATTAGCTTATCTGAATTAGCCCAGTTTCCATATTTAACAAATTCACGCATGCGCAATCCACAATTTCCAACTTTGAAGATGGGACATGTTTTTCAACCAACACACATCTGACCAGCCTATAGAACTGCACGTCGTAATGGAGGTTGTTCGACAACACATAGCTCCGTGTATAGTAGTGACAGTAGTGACAGTAGTAACAGTAGTGACAGTGGTAGTGTTTTGTCCTTTGAAAGGTCTTACTGCACACACTTTAATTTCAATTTTTCTCACACTCTACTCTCTCTGGAACCAAACCACGTCATTGTCCTGCTCAAGAATAAACATGGACTCGACTAAACTAGAAGTAAAGCTGAACTGAACCAGAGCTGAACCAGGACGATCCATCTCTGAACCATTACCAGGTCTGCTGAAACCAGAGTCTAACCATCTCTGTCTCCACAGCCCAGCGATCCATGGATGAGAGCTCCTGGCAGGGCGACATGGACCTCCCCATCTCCTACGGTACGTCCTGCTGTTTCACTTTATCCTTGGTTTAGTCCCAGCTCGGAGGGCTGTGATTGGTCTGACCTATTCCACTTTTGGTTCAAATGAGTCGTCAATCCATAAGAGCACGATGGTCACTTGAAAGTAGTTTGAAGAATCTGGGAGTGACCAGTGTGGGGGTGGTTGTTGTGGCAGTGACTGGTCGGTGGCGCTGCGTGGCTCATCTCGGCCTGAGACATGACACATAAGTTTTTGTCAACATTTCTGTATTAATCTCACCTCTGCCCCATTGTGCTACATTTGAACACGGACCTGGATTTAACTCACTGTTCTGGTCTGGGGTTGTATCGGTTCAGAAACGCTATGTTCCCTAAGAATGAGATCAGCTGACGGACCTGAACATAATGAATAACCATGTTCTTTCATCAGTGCATTTCTTCTTCCCTGATGGCCTGGGCATATTCTAAGATGACAATGCCAGTATTCAGGGGGCTCGCATTGTGAAAGATTCAAGGTCAAGGTTCAAGGTTGCTTTATTACTACCGCAGGTACATTTGTTTGCAGAAGGGAAGTCCACAACATATAACATACAGAGTAAGAACCAGAAACAAGTGGTTCAGGGAGACATCCTTTTCACACACGGATCGGCCGCCACAGAGTTCAGATCTTAACCCCAATGAGATTCTTTGGGATGTGCTGGAAAAGGCTTTGGTCACACTCTCCCATCATCAGTAATAGGTCGTGGTGAAAAATGAATGCAACACTGGATCTTTTGACACGGCAAAAGATTATTGACACAATTCCACAGTGAATGTGAATAATTGTTTCTCATGAGCTTTGTTTCTCTAAACCAGTGGTTCCCAAAGTGGGGTCCGGGGCACTCTAGGGGGCCTCAGAGGCACTGCAGGGGGCCCCCCAAAGGTTGTCTACAAAACAAGTACATTAAAATAAACTTATTTTGAAAGGAACAATACATTTATTTCCTAAAATGTAAGTTTTTAAAACAGTATTTAGCCCCCAATTGTCACTAGATGTTGCTTTTCATGTAATTTTAGCTGTAGAATAATACATTTTCCTTTGAATAGAGAAAATTATTAGTATTTTGGGGGCCTCGACAGAATTTTGGACTGATTAGGGGACCGCGATGTCCCGGACTTTGGGAATGGCTGCTCCAAACCATAGACTGTAAAAAAGAACAGACAACTCCTCCTCACTCCTCCCCGTTTACCACAATGACCACGTTCGAGGGGGGGAATCATGGCGGATTCACAGACTCCTCCTCCCCAGCACTGACGACGCATGTTCCTAGCAGCACGGCAGCACGGCGGTTAGCGCTCGTGCTTCACAGCTAGAAGGTCCGGGTTCGATTCCCACCTGGACGGGGCCTTTCTGTGTGGAGTTTGCATGTTCTCCCCGTGTCTGCGTGGGTTTCCTCCGGGTACTCCGGTTTCCCCTACCACTAAAAACATGTACAATAGGCCCAGGGACTGCAGGTGGAAATTAGCACAAGTGCTATAACCTGGTACAATGCATCTCTCCTTTCTGAGGCTAATGTAGATCGTACACTGACCCTGTTCAAATAAATACATAAATTGAGCTTAATAAGTGCGGGATCTTCACTGTGGACTCGGCCCGTGCGTGACGTGTAGCTCGCGCAGCTCCAATGCTAACAGTCCGGCGCTCATTAAGTATGAGATTTCTAAAATGTTTCTTACGAAAACCAGCCTGGTGTCTTTAATTGTAACTAACTCAGCGTTAATCACAGGAGAAATATCTAGCATGTCTAAAGTGTAATGATTTCTAATGGGGGACTAGCTAACTGGCTATATGGCGGTACTACAGCAATGGCGGCCTCTAGTGTCGTGGTCATAAAGCAGCGCAGCCAGCGGCCATTGCTCTAAACATATTAGCTCAACATGAATTAGCTGATCACGAGAAGCGGAAGGGCGATGTTTGTTTCTGCTGTTTGGCGTGTGGTATTCGCTGTAGTGCATCCTCTGTGTTATTCTCTGCATACTGATGACACACGAGAGTCATGCATGTACACACACCACGCCGGATCGTAGCCATCCATTATGGATCAGCTCAGTTTAGTCGCTCAAACACCCTCAAACCGTCTCGCGCCAGTGGAAGTGAGGCGGCGCTGGGCAGTTCGCCAGGTTAACCAGAGAGAGAATAAATAAAGCAGCTTTGCGTGTCCAGAGGAGTGCTTATATAGAGTTAGCAAAACTTCAGCGTTTCAATTTTAAATGAATTTCGCTAATCATGGTTTAGAGAATAGAGAGAACCCGTACAATTAGTATTCTCTTCCGCCGGATGAGTCTGATTCGCTATTAGAGCCTGTATCGGCGAGTCTGTGCGGCGCAGATACTTCGTTTGACTTGAACTGAAATGTTTCAAATATGCATGAGTTTATCCGCTTCATTATTCGGCGTGTCTCTGAACGCGCGCTCGCTCTCGTCCAAATTCATCAAACATCAGAGTCCACTTTATATTTATTTAATCGGATCCGCGGAGCAGCAGTCGCTTTCATTTGCCTCTGAAACCGCGCCGTTTTGTCTTGAATGGGATTTGGGATTTAGACCGAGGGTTCTCAAGCCGAGGTTCAGGGACCACTGCTGGCGCGGGTATAGTTCACCGTTCAACTCTTTTTTACTGCAAAGGTTTGTCAGAACTGTAAAAAGTATGCTCTAAATCAGATTTACCCGGCGACCCATTTATTTAAATTGGTGACCCACCTCCCCCTCTACAAATAGTTATAATTATAGGCTAATTATAATGAATTAGGTCCTGATGCGTATTTAAGTGTCCGTGTTGTAACACAAATCTATTCATATAAACCACATTCAGTGGCAGTTTTGGCTGAAATTGTACACAGTGTTTTGCTCAAAAGTTGTGTCCGATTTGCTTCCATTCATTTTCCCTCCCCCTCAGAAACGCAACAGAAGCAGACATTTGTGGCTCTAAAAATATAGCAACATTTCCATTCATTTTCCCCATAGACCTTTGGGGGAAATGTATCCAGAGTTTAAAGGTATGGCGGAGGCTGATCAGCTTTTGGGGAGACTTTACTGACCTTGGGTTCAGGGGTTTCCAAACGTTTTGAGCCACAGCCACAGACTGGTACAAACATGGACGTAGTATCACTATGAGCTGCTGAAGGGAATGGCGGCAGGCTCTGGAAGTTCCTTGCTCTAATGGACTTTTCTTTGCCTCTTTAAGTCATTATTGAACACAGGCTTGTCATCATGGAGCTGGCTTCAAAGCCTCAGCCAAATGGTTAGCATGCACAGGCTTCAGTTAGCCCATACATCACATGTATTCTTATTGTACAGTGCCTCTCGAAAGTACTAATACACCTTGAACCTTTGCACATGTTGTCACGTTTACAACCATAAACGTAAAGATTTTATTTAGAATTTTTTACTGAAAGTGCACACACAAGTAACAGACAACTGTGAAGTGAAAGTAAAATGATACATGATTCTGTTATTTTTCAAAAAATAGAAAAGTGGGGCGTGCACAAGTATTCATACAGCATTTTTCTGAGTGCGGCTATGGGGCTGCTTTTCCTCAGCGGGGACTGGGAAGATTGTAAGAATAGTTGGGAAGATGGATGGAGCCAAATACAGAGACATTTTGGAGGAAAACCTGCTGGAGTCAGCAAGAGAATTGAGGCTGGGGCGGAGATTCACCTTCCAGCAGGACAATGACCCTAAACACAAAGCTACATCTACAATGGAATGGTTTAAAAACAGACATATTCATGTGTTATAACGGCCCAGTCAAAGTCCTGACCTAAATCATATTGAAAATCTGTGGAAAGACCTGAAAACTGCTGTTCACAAACGCTCTCCTTCTAATGTGACAGAGCTTGAGTTGTTTTGTAAAGAGGAATGGGCTAAAATGTCAGTCTCTACATGTGCAAACCTTGTAGAGTCAAACCCCAGAAGACTTGCTGCTGTTATTGCAGCAAAAGGGGGTTCCACAAAGTATTAAGTCATGCTGTATGAATACTTCTGCACGCCCCACTTTTCTATTTTTTGAAAAATAACAGAATCATGTATCATTTTGCTTGTATTAGTACAAGATCAATGAAAATATGTGACATGTGTTCCAATCAGTGGTGGGACTCGATTAAAATTCAACGAGTTACTTACGGCCTTTGTAATGAATTAATCACATTTAAGCATCTTTTATTTAGGGGTTGTATTTATTTTCGTCCCTGAGCAGCAAAAAGGAAACTGAAAAGTGTCTGTGGCGCTAAAGTAAAGTGTGATTCATTCCATTCATTACATTTTTATAATGACCGAAGAACTAAACCACTACTACTACTACTACTACTTGTGTTTTATCCAAACTTCAAACTTACCCCCAATGCTAAGCAGTTTTTAGCTGAGATTATCCTTATCGGCCGTGCACCTGGCGATGGCGCTCACACGGGGCCAAGGACGAAACGAACCGCCGCAGAACTGAACCGGGGCTAAAACCGGGGGTCCAGGACGGCACCTGGAAACCACATCTTCTAATCTGAGGCGCCATTGTTCCCGGACAAAAAAACCAAGAGATTATGTTTCGATTTTTTTCTTTTTTTCTTTTTTTGAAGCAGAGCCAGTTTTCGCAGAGAAAGGCCCAGGTGTGGAGGGAGATAGCAGGGCGGCCCGCTGAGCTGTGGCTCCGAGGGACGACGAGTTTATCAGGGGAGAGAAAAGTTACACGGACCGCTCATCAGCAGCCATTCAGCGCACGGCAACAGCCTAGCAACAGCCTAGCAACAGCGTAGCAACAGCAGTCAAACGAGTGTCAAAGTGTGCATTGCTGATGGATCTGTTGACACTCAGTCGGGAGCTTTTAGGAGAATGAGAATGAAAACGTCTCTGACCCAAAGAAGAAGAATAGAATTGGGATTTTTGCTATTAGTTATCACTGTAAAACTAATAGCAAATCTCGCCTGCTCCCGCGAGATTTGTGTCGGGTCCTGTAAGTCCCGTGCAGGTCTCTAGCGCAGACGTCTCCAGCTCGTCTCCATGGAGACGTTTACTAACGGCAGCCAAATATACATTTAAAGTTAGGGCCTCATCCATATCTGTTCTTTGATTACAAACTGTTACAGTGACAGGAATTAGTTTATAGAATAAACTTCAGAAAGAAGTGAAACAGTCAGAAACTCTCCTAGAGTTAAAAAAAAAACACATAAAAGCTACAATGTTAAAGAAGTATAAAAATTAGACTTGGACTTGAATAATGTGGGATATTTGATTTGAACAAACAACAAATACGATGGTTTGTTTCTTTTTGACCGTTTGGAAACATTCATGAAGACGGTTCTGTATTTCATATATTGTAAATAACTGGATATAAAATACTAAAACATCTGTAAACACTGTGAATAGCATTTCCTGTGTCAAACCTAATAGGCCTTTAGTATTGCGCCTGGCTTCCCTATTCATCTGTATGGGGACAGAACGTTCATTTTATAAAACTGGTCGGGATTCGACGGCGAATAAAATTTGTGAATTTGTAGAAACAGGCTCAGAGCTAAAGGCATTTCTCTGATTGCTTATTTGTTTTATTTATTTATTTATTCAAATGCATAATAATGAACATACAGTATAAATGTAAATATACCAGAATTTGCCAATGGCTACTTTCCACCTGTAGTCCTTGGCAGATCAAGAACATACAAAGACCAGTGTACAACATTAAAGACCAAAGCTCATCACACAGATCATCCACACAGTTAACCTTGAGACATAAAACATGAGGATAAAGGTGAGGGGTCACACACCTTTACGTTTAGTTTTAAATACTGTGAGTGTGGTGCAGTCTCTGATGTCCGCTGGGATGCTGCTCGTCCTAAGAAACGAACTCCCCAAAAGCAGGAGCTCACAGCCCGTGATGTAACTGGCCGTTCTATGATAACAATGCATTCCAGTTAGCATCACAAACCCTATGGCACATTACATTGTCAGTGGGAGCTTTAATGTGAGGAAAAAATGAGCTTTGAATGTACAGTTCCCCACATAAACCGATGGAGAAACGATGACTCAGTGTGATCATTAAAAACCTTATTGTGATAATTTGCATTTACATTAAAGGAGCAAACGCCAGAAAAAAAAAACAACAACCTGTGAAATACCTTTAAACTTAAATGACAAAAGCCTGATCTCCGCAGTTTCTTCTCCAAAACCGTCGACTCACTGTAGGAGCCCGGCGTACGTGAGCGAGCGGGCCCCCCCCCACCCCCCTGCACTGCGCCGTAATGACAAACTCATATCCTTCAGTGCCGTCTCAGCGGAGCACTAAAACAACGCCGTCCCGCCCGATCTGCCACGGCCCGCGGTCAGACGCCTTCACGGATGGACAACGTGTCATAGTGCGCCGCTGCCCACAGTCCTCCACTGCGAGGAGAGCGGGGGGAGGAGGGGGGGGGGGGGGGGGGGGAGAACCGTCCAGCTGTGAAATTAATTGAAGTTGTGATCGGACGGGGAGGGGGTGAGGACCAGCATTGTGGCCCGAGGAGCAGAGCGGGAGGAGAGAGGGAGCGAAGCGTCGAGGAAACACAAGAAGGAAAGTGACAAGATGTCCGACGGGCCTCCCCAGGACAAGTGTGTTCTGGGTCACGGGTTCTCAAGCTGCGGACCGAGGCCCAGGAGATGAAGGAGCTCTCTTCCCAATCTAAACTTTTGTGCTTTATGGTTTAGGTGCCCTTGTTTTGATCTAGATCCCTGGTTCTCCCGTTCCACTGCTTTTGACTGTTCTTTCACGAATACTGACGTGTTTGGTATCCACGTGTAGCACGAAAGGCGACGGAGGTGACAATGCAATCCAAATATGATCATTGACGCGAGAAATATATATACGTGCATGTGCAGACAAAGTATTAGGCTTTGGTAACACTTTATTTTACCCTTGATACAATGTAATGTTCTATGTTACAATGTGTAACAACCTATGGGTTACACACACAATGGAATAATATGTATTTGAAGTTTGGATGTACATAATGTAATAATACACACAAAATAATAATACGTTAATAATAAGAAGAAGAAGAAGATCTTTATTTTTATAGCACCTTTCACATGGGACAATTGTACATTCACTCCATACTCTGCGTAAGCATCATGAGTAGCTTCAGTTTCCCCTGGGGGAGACTGACCACCATCACCACACATCATTCATCCTGACCTATTGTACATGTTTTTTAGTGGTAGGGGAAACCGGAGTACCCGGAGGAAACCTACGCAGACACGGGGAGGACATGCAAACTCCACACAGAAAGGCCCCGTCCAGGTGGGAATCGAACCCGGGACCTTCTAGCTGTGAAGCGAGAGCACTAACCTACATACATACCTGAACATGATACGAGATAAAACCCTAATCTAACCTTAAGTGTCTTATGTCTTGTTACAAACTACAAATACACATTATTCCATTGTGTATTTATTTAATTTAAATTTTGTTTGGTACAATGTATCAAGATAGTGTAACATGAAGTGTAACCCTGGTTTTCATTTCAGTCATGGGACGTCATCTCCACTTTAGAGGCTCCTACAGACGCGAGTGTATTGTATCTACTATCTGACTCCTAGCATGATTTATTGAGCATTGAATGTTTTTTTCATCACATGTTTTTTGCAGATCTTTACCACATATAAATAGCTTATTAAAATAAAACCTAAACGAGATAAAATCCCCATACATTAAAACCATACATTTAAACCTGGCTCTATCCATTATTTAGATTTCGTAGATGAAAATATGAGCAATTTTGGCCATTTCTATGCATACAATTCCTGGAATGACAGAAAACTTGCAATTGTTCTTTTCCCTCATATTTATATCAGTAATTACTAAGTCACGCTTTCGCTCGTGGTTTCTGCCCGTCCTGTTTTCTTGTGTTACCTTTGTGCAAAAAACAGACAGATAAAGATCCAGCTCTCTGTGAAATTGAGACGAGGTCCGTCGAGGTGTGACGTGGGTTTCATGAGAAGACGTCGTGTAGAAACGGGGTCACGGAGTTCCTGCAACGAACCTCACAACGCCGTCAAGATAATTGCAGCCGGTTTGAGTCCGTTCCTGAGGGTTCTCAACGTGAGGCGGTGGCCCATTTAACGTCCTCCACGTGAATCAGGTCAAACTCCAGTGAGGCCGACGGCGTGTGCCTACCACAGAAACAAGGGCAGTCTATAGACGAATGTTCACCCCAACTCCTCATATATATGCTGTCCCCATTCTGACTCACTACCTTCTCCTCCTTAATATTCTCCGGGTACGTGTTTGTCAGTTTTACTTAACATGGATTTGACATTAATGAAGAAAACGTCTTGGATTATTGCCTTTTTCCATGAGGGGGAAGATATGTCGATCATTTGAGGCGAGAATGACAAAAGTTTTTTTTTTTTTTTATTCTAATGAGGTTTTCATTCCACAACACAACATATCCACTTTAATACCTCCTACAGACTCCAAACTTTCCCGTGTTGGACTTAACAAGACTAAAGATTTTTCAGAGAGCTCTTTTACAGGGCCGCCGCAAGCCATTTCGGGGCCCTAAGCAATGTTTCATGGTGCCCCCTCTCCCCACAGAAATAAATAAAAATAAAAACGGAGCGGGGAGTAGGGGTCGCTCATTAAAATCAAACATAATCTCGAAACTACACCAACATTGTTTTTGTTTAGATGTAACAGTTTAATAGTTGGTTCTTTTCATGTGCTTTGTACCACTGTTTGGTCCAAGTGCTTAAAACTGTGGTGCTGCCCCCTGCTGTCCTGACTGAATTCTTGATCGTTATTGGCCTCTATTGCCTGTGAAAACAGTGGAGCACGGCTGCCTCATCAATATGCATGACGTCATCAAAAGTATCGCATCGTCCCGCAAAATATCGCGATATATCGGAAAATCGATATATTGTCACACTCCTAATCGGATAGGGAGCTCTTTTAATAATATCTAATTTCATTTTATACTGATTTGTTAACTTATAAACATCCATCCATCTTCTTCCACTTGTCCGTTGCCGGGTCGTGGGGGCAGCTGTTGGAGCTGCACCAGCCCCTATAGCGCCCCCTGCAGGTGGTGGGTCCACAGAAGGACGGCCTCATGGTTCTAACCGGGCCTGTTGGTCTCTCATAAGGGGCTTCTGAACCGCTCTTTGTCTGACTCGTCACCTAGGACCTGTTTGCCCTGGGAGACCCTACCAGGGGCACGAAGCCCCCGAAAACAGAGCTCCAGGATCATTCGGGCTCAAACCCCTCCACCACGTTAAGGTGAAGGTTCCAGGAGAATAAACAGCTTATTCAAAAATTTAACAAGATCCAAAATCCCCTTTGAGAAAAACGAATATATCAACAAATCCAATATAGGCAATTGTGGCCTATATTTGCCTGTTCACCTGCAGTGAACAGGCAAGCAGCGAACATTGGCAACTCCATCCATCCATTTTCTTCCACTTGTCCGTTGCCGGGTCATGGGGGCAGCTGTTGGAGCTGCACCAGCCCCCTATGGCTCCTCCTGCAGGTGGTGGGTCCACAGAAGGACGGCCTCATGGTTTCAAACGGGCCTGTTGGTCTCTCATAGGGGGCTTCACCCATTCACACTCTCATTCATACGCCAGTGTGCGCAGACACTGGAGGCAAGGAGGGTGAAGTGTCTTGCCCAAGGACACAACGACAATGTGCACCTTCAGGAGGCGGGATTCGAACCCCCAACCTTCCAATCATGAGACAACCCGCTCTACCATCTGCGCCACCGTCACATTGGCAATTTTATTCATGAAAAAGAAGTGTCGAACGTTTCCTGTCCAAAGGGCATCCAAAAGGCTTCGCACTTTGGATGAGAGGCCAAACGTTCAGTACAGACGATGACTCAAGAGCCTTCACAGAAGATGGACAACTCCTGTACGACTGAGAGCCTATGTAGACATCTTAAGACCACAGCGCTGTTTGAATTGTGGCGAGTAAAGAGGCTAATTGGGCTGCAACTGTTGAGCAGGATGTCTGTGTCCGGTGGGACGCTGAATGTCAGGCTGTGGTTGAAATGATGCTATAACATCAATAGCACATGTTTTATTGATGGCGCTGGACACGCGATGCCTGTTTTCTGGAAGGTCGTGGTATTTCAGAGACACGGGGAAACGCTTCACTGGTGAAATATGTCCGTCGTGAGTGACTTTCACAACAAAAGCACGTCGCCACAGGGGGCGCTCTTTAAAGACACACGTCTCCACCGCGCCGCCGCCTTCAATCAGACCGTAGGTTCACGTCCTGCCCTGGACCAGATGATTAGATCAACACATTCGAAGGAAGGCTCAAGTTTCCTTCGCACAGTTTTTTTGAATAATGTCTCTCCACGGTGGCCGAGGTTTATTACATTTGTTCATTGTTGTCCTTGCGCTTCACCCGTTTCACATCAGATCAACATCATAACTTCACTCAGGGTTTCCACAGGGCATTGTGAAAGCTTAAGTAATTAAACTGATTGTTCCAAGGCCCATCATCATATTGGATTTCAGCTGGCGTCAAATTCAAATTTCTTGAAAAGTAATGACATTCTCAACTTCACTGCCCGACCGGAGATATTTGGTTGTAGCGCCTTCCCCTTCGATTGCAGCACAGTCTCCGTGGGGTTGTTTCATTATTAAGCCTCCGCAACGTCAGAAGAGCCAGTGTCGCATTCACTGTTCACCAAGATCTTCTATCGACGATGGGAGAGTGTGATCTCTGTGCAGTCCTCTCCCAAAGCACATCCCGAAGGTTCTCAATGGGGTTCAGATCTGGACTCGGTGGCGGAGGATCCATCTCGGGCTCCCGGAACCGATGCATCCTGGCGTTGTCGCCTTGGAATATGCCTGCGCCATCAGGGAAGACGAAATCCGTTGATGGAAAAGATCAGAACAGCAGATGTCGAAGAGAAAGATCGGCACATGAAGTACTGGTGAGCGAAATGGCAAAAAATACAATATCACGATTTTTAAATGATAAACTCACAATTTCGACATTGGGCCTCATTTCCTAGTTATCCAGAGTGTTGTCGATGTCTGGAGATATTTTTTTCTTAAATTCATGCAGTTCTTATATTTGAAGAGTCTAGTGGTGCTAGGCTAGGGCAGGGCTAACACATTTCTATGGTATCAGTTAGCCTGCATTAAAAACAGTCTGACCCGCTCCACAGGGCACCTGAGGCAAATCACTTATAACACCAGACTAACCATATAAATGTCTGTGTCGATAGAATAATTTTAACAATTTTTCATTTAAAATAACTTATATTTGAGCCACATCAGCTTTGTGGCTGTAAGCTAACGCAGCGACGGAGTGATCTGCGAGAAAATAGTCCCTCAAAATTCATGTGATACAAGGTCAGTTATATTTCAAAAATGATTTTATTAACACAGACATTTATATGGTAAGTCTGCTGTTATACGTGATTTGCCTCCGGTGCACTGTGGAGCAGGCTAGCCGATACCATAGACATGCTTTAGCCTTGCCCTAGCCTAGCGCCACTAGACTCTTCAAATATAAGAACTGCATGAACTTAAGAAAAAAATATCTCCAGACATCGACAACACTCTGGATAAATGAGGCCTTATGTCAACAATACTGAAATATCCCTTTAAATTACCCACAGAAGAAGAAAAAAAGATGAATGAAAATACTGATTTATTCAACTTTGTGTAAAAACAGCACAGCAATAATATTGGACCTATCCACCTTATTCCTGCGCCCCATGAGCCTTTGCATGAAAGATGTGGGCGATTTCCGGTAAGACCGGGGTCGCTGTTTGTTTACATGGAGACCGTTCGCTTGAATCCACTTTTTATGAGACTATGTGGAAACACGAGCGGTCACAGCTGAGACCAAACTACGAGCCGTCATTAACTGCTCACAATAAACCTATGACTGAAAATCGCTCCGTCGAAGAGTTTTCTGACCCGTGGACGTGTTGGCCAAGTTGTCTCCAGTTAACCTCTGAGGATCTTCTAATTCTGCGATCGTTTGTCAGCATAAAAACAGTATTTTTGTTTCTTGTTGATTGGTCAAATATCCGTGGAGATCTTCACATTTTCAGATTAAACTGAGCGAAAGTCTGTTTACAAAACCTCGTTACATACGCCGCCATCACGTGGAAAAAGGCCATGACTGTAGTTTAATCAGGTCAGAGGTTTTGCACAAAAACGAGCAGAAAAAGTTGGAATGCTCTTTTCATATCCAAGTATTTAAAATACCATGTATTCAGACCCAGTTCAGCTCGTGTGGCCTCACGGGGCTCGGCTCATCTCACTCGTACAGTGTGAGGTCAGTCAGTCGTGTGTTAACAGTGTTTATTTACCTCCGTGGGCTAAGGCTTTCTTCATACATGTTTGGGAACCTCAGAATCTCATCTCTGCTGTTTGCAGACGATGTTGTTCTGTTGGCTTCATCAAATCAGGACCTCCAGCTGCACTGGGGCGGTTTGCAGCCGAGTGTGAAGCGGCCGGGATGAGGATCAGCACCTCCAAATCTGAGGCCATGGTTCTCCACCGGAAAAAGGTGGCTTCCCCGCTTCAGGTCGGTGGTGTAGCAAGTGCGTCGCCAAATAAAGACAACACCCAATAAAGGGATAATATAGGCTAGTGTCATTCAATAAGATCAATGAGCTCAATTCGAAACAATACACACATGGAACAATTAGTCTGCAACACAAAACCCTCGCGAACCAAAACCCACCCCTTCCACAGTTCAATAGGAGAACCCACGTCTGGGTTTGAGGTATATTGTCCAGGGGGATTGTGTGAGAGTCTGGGATGGAGAGATTCGAGTGTATGTGGTGGGCAAGGGGAAAGAGAGAGTTCGTGGGGTGAGAGGTTTGCAGCTGCAGAGAGCCCCCTACCGGCCTGGCAGGAGAGAGTGACGATTCAGCACAAGTGGCAATCTTTAGGTTCGTTAGGCTAGGCCTCCTTCATAGCTCGCCATCAAGATCCTGGGAACCTGGCCAGTTCCGCGCTTATCTACCCAAAACGCTTCCCTCACGGTCACCAAAGGCACAGCGGAAGACTCCTGCAGCTCTCTCTCGTGTGGCTTCCCCACTGCTCCTCCTCGCACTGACTACACCGGCATATTAGAACGTACGCGACTGGTTGCGCGGACCCACGTGACCGTGTGACGTCATACGCATAAGCGAACCGTGATTGGTTTAGGGGAAACTACAGAAATGGCCAGGTTTCTCACCTGGGTTACAGTGGGGTGTCCTTGCCCCAAGTGGAGGAGTTCAAGTATCTCGGGGTCATGTTCTCAGTGAGGGACGGATGGAGCGTGAGATCGATAGACGGATCGGTGCGGCGTCAGTGATGCGGTCGCTGTATCGGACTGTTGTGGTGAAGAGGGAGCTGAGTCTGAGGCAAAGCTCTCGATTTACCGATCGATCTACGTTCCCACCCTCACCTATGGTCATGAGATTTGGGTAATGACCGAAAGGACAAGATCGCGAATACAAGCGGCCAAAATGAGTTTCCTTCACAGGGGGGCTGGGCGCACCCTCCGAGATCGGGTGAGGAGCTCAGTTACCCGGGAGGAGCTCGGACTCGAGTCGCTGCTCCTCCACGTCGAAAGGAGCCAGCTGAGGTGGCTAGGTCATCTGTTCCGGATGCCTCCTGGTCGCCTCCCTCGGGAGGTGCTCCAGGCATGTCCTATTGGGGGGAGGCCTCGTGGAAGGCCCAGGACACGCTGGTGGGACTATGTCTCCGAGCTGGCCTGGTGTCGCCTCGGGGTCCCCCCAGAACAGCTGGAGGAGGTGTGCGTGGATCGGGAAGTCTGGGCATCTCTGCTGAGACTGCTGCCCCCGCGACCCGGCCCCGGATAAAGTGGAAGAAAATGGATGGATGGATGGATGGATTTTACTTAAATTCATAAATTATTGTATTAAAAAAAAAATGTAATTAAAAGAAAGAAAAAAAGAAGAAGAAAAAAAATTAAATAATAATAAAAAATAAAAAACACAATCTTCACCAGACCAGGTTTCAGCGAGATTAGATGGTTGAAAGGGCTCTTAAAACCGGGTCCAGTCCAGATTATGTCTCGACATAATCTGGGCTCAGCAACACACACCTTCATTTGCATACACCCAGATTAAGGAAACACAAAAACAGATTTGTCTATAATCTATAATCAAAAGGTACCACAGTTATCAGTCACGTGAACGCAAGTTATTCTAAATAAAAGTTACATTGAACCTCGATTATGCAACAACTGAATATATGAAAACAACTCATTTAGGTTGAATATTAAAGCGTTGAAAACAGGAGTAATGTGGCAGGATTATATTTTCATTTTAGTGGCGAGAACATGGATTCCAGTGCATTCAAATTGGTGATAATTGTCCTTATGAGCAGTAAAGTGGTTGGAAAGACGGAGTTCGGTGAGCTGTTGAGAAGGAGGAACGGTGAAAATGCAGAACTACTCGAACATAAATGAAACCACACACAACAACACACGCATTGGTTGAAGACAAAAAGAGGAAATGGGCCTTTGATACGTGGGGGAAGTGAAGAGTGAATTTCGCCCTCGCCTGACGCCGTTCCTCTGTTCCTTTGATTCATTTTTCATGTCGCCGTGATCTCAGCCCCGGCTCCAGTGTCCAGGAGTTCAGCTAAATTTAGACCCGCGCAGGCTCAGGTTTAACCGCGGCGCCACGGAGAGGACCCGGAGTTCGTATGGGAGATAATTAATTTAGATTTGGTGACACCGCGGCGGAGTAGTTAGACCTCCACAAGACAAACCCTATTTTTAACGCCTCAGACGCACATTTCATTTCCATCGGCGGAATGAGGAAGACATTTCAATATACAAAAGGAAATTGGACACAACGGGCAACTTTAGAGCAGAGTAAAAGGACACCATTTTGGCCAAAGCTGCTGCTGAATGCGTTCGAGGCTGTAACTTGTAAAACAATGTCTTTATTTTCCCAGAAAAGTAGATGAAAGGCCACTTTGAATCAAAACGCCTTCATTTTGGCATAATGTAATGACTGACTTTTAAGATAAGATAAGATTTATTGATCTCACAATAGAGAAATTTACTTGTTATACATTCAGCTCTTAGAAACACTCAGGGTGTGCAAATAGGCAGTGAAAATGTGAAATAAACAACAACAATTAAATAGTAAATAGTGGTATCTTATATACAAGGAGTTTGTGGGGACAAAACAGAAAAAAAAACTGGCCCTCCTGTCCCAGTCCGGGGCCCAGCACACGGCAGCGTAGTGGAGAGCAGAGGCCACAGAGTCAGAGGCTTGCTCACTCAGAAGGACCTCAGTCTCCTCAGAAGGACCTCAGTCTCCTCAGAAGGACCTCAGTCTCCTCAGAAGGTGGAGGCGACTTTGGCCCTTCTTGTACAGGGCGTTGGTGCTGTGGGACCAGTCCAGTTTATTGTTGAGGTGAACACCCAGGTACTTGAAACTGTCCACCACCTCGATGTCCTCCCCCTGGATGTTCAGCGGTGTGTGCAGTAGTGGCTTCCTCCTGAAGTCCATCCCCATCTCCTTCGTCTTACTGGTGTTCAAGCACAGGTGGTGGCGCTCACACCAGTCCACAAAGTCCATAATAACCGACTGGTACTGCAGGTCGACACGCAGCCCACAATGGCGGAGTCGTCGGAGAACTTCTACCCATGACAGCTGTCCGTGTTGTATGTGAAGTCCAATGCATTTTAATGCCCGAAAAAAGAAAAGAAAAAAAAATAGGATGGATGTGACTAACTGTTATGATCTCAGGGTCGCTATGTGCCCAAAGAATGAGATCAGCTGAATGACCAGGTTCTTTTATCAGTGGATTTCTTCTCCCCTGATGGTATGGGTATATTCATGGGGCTCATATTGTGAAAGAGTTCAGGGAGCATGAGATGGATTGGCCACCAGAGTCCAGATCTAATCCCCATTGAGAATCTTTGCCCAGTGGTCTCACTCTCCCAAGATCTTAGTGAAAAATGAAAGCGACACGGGATCTTTTGTCATCGCAGAAACTTATGGAAACAACGCCACAGCCGCAAGGAAAATATTAGAGCGCGTGACCTTATGGCGACGTTTTTCTTTTTGGTGGATTTTATGTGAAGTTTGAGAACCACGACTCGAGCTGCCGTAGTTTCCTCCTCAGCCCGAATCACGCACAGCAAAACATTCAAGTGACCTTGTCCAAGATCCCGACTCAAGATCTGGAGATGTGTCCTCCAGCCCGCTGCCGAATTAAGGAACCCGTCCCAACATGAGGCGATGAGAACAATGTGGACAAATAATGCCTTTTGATGGAGTGTATGGAATTATTCAGAGGTGCCAAGGCGAATACTGGAGGAAAGAAGCAGCTGAAAGATGAACTATGAAGGTAAGCTACAAGCAGGTGTTATGCTAACTCCAGCTAAAGTTATGCTAACCGCGGGGAAATGCTATCACCGGCAAAATCAACAGCCGTATGGTGATGTGAAATATTAAATCCCGTATGACCTGCCTGGTTTAGTGAGGGCCCTCTGGCACCGGACCAATCAGAGCCTCGGGGCGCACCCACACTCGTCACCATTCTCTGGCTCGTCTGGGGAAAGGTCCGGATGCCCCGAACGGCCCGCGCTCACACCTGCACAAGCGAACCGAGCCGCGCCACATGTTTAATGCGGAAGGGAAGACAAAAAACCCAGCAGCATAAAACAATGTAAGTCTTCTATGAGCCTCGCCGTCAAGGGGCTTCCAGCACGTCCTGTTGGAATCAGATCAGCGCTTTGGCCCAGGGCTGAGCTCGGTCCCCAAACTTGTACCTGTCTGAGCCTGGTCCGGTCAGTGGAGACACTCGGCTACACCTGGCACTGGGCTGGGAAGGTTTTGGCCGTTGGAAAAGGCCGATCAGAGAGAGGCTGAGAAGTTCTTTCACTCGGGGAGAGCTGGAAGTAGAGCCGCTGCTGCTCCACGGGACGACATCTCTCGGCTGGACTGAGAAAACCTCAGGGTACGAGCTGGGGGGGAAGTGTCGGGGGGCGACATCTGACCTGCTCCCATCTATAGTATTATATTATAGTGCGGCGTCATCTGAAACGCACCAATGATCCCGTACGATCCGACGGCTCCGTGTCCAGTGACCCGCCCGGGTTTCAAATGCCCGCGACCGGCTTCATCGCATCATATTTTTCTCTCCTTTCGTCGTACGCCTCGTGTCGGGTGATTAACGCGGTGATGGATTATTTTGGCATTTCGGGGCCGTGGACCCTCGCGAGAGACGCCACTTCTCATCCGCAGTCATTTTTAATAACCACAGAACACCTGCCGAGGGAAGGACGGCACTGGCATTTAAGAGCGGATCAGGAGAGTTTACAGCAGCGGGTTTCCAGCCACGGGAGCCCACCAGCGGCGGAGCTGAACACGCGTGTGCTCCGGGCCTGGAGGGAAATGAAAAGGATTAGTTCATCGGGAGGTGCGCTGATCACATTCATACACGTCGGACTGATGCTCACGAAGACGACGCGATCCAGACGAAAAAGAAAAATGAATGACATTGTTTTTGCGGTATGTTTAAAGGGTGGGTCGCGTTTAAATATGGCGTAATTCACTCACACAAAAGCAGAAGGGAACCGTTGTCTGTCATGAATTGGTAATTGTGATCATTTTCAGGCTGTTAAAGTTATTAAATTAGCGAGACATAAACGCCCGTCCCACAGCGTTTCATTCATCTCCAGTAGAGCTTTCTACGTCTCTCATAGCAACAGCCTGGGATTGAGAAACCACAGAGAACCATAAGTAGATCAACCCATGGAAGTAAAAAAGGAGGAGTGGCGTTCGATCCTTCTACTAGCCTGCTACTGTTAGCCTGTTAGCCCGTTCAATGTATTTTCTCCTATAGTCGTTAGCATTAACCATAAAACATCACAAATTATGAACCCAGATGTCTTCAGCTGTTGCCGACCCGTCAACCACTCGGGCCGGGTACCGTTCATATTTTCTTCCGATGCCGGTACTTTAATGATACTTGGTTTCCGATACAGATGGCTGCACACTATACTTTTTTCCGATATACTAAAATATTTGTCATCTAGAGCTAGAAAACAGAACAATAATTTCATAATATTTGTCCATCCATCCATCCATCCATTTTCTTCCGCTTTATCCGGGGCCGGGTCGCGGGGGCAGCAGTCTCAGCAGAGATGCCCAGACTTCCCGATCCACGCACACCTCTTCCAGCTGTTCTGGGGGGACCCCGAGGCGACACCAGGCCAGCACGGAGACATAGTCCCACCAGCGTGTCCTGGGCCTTCCACGAGGCCTCCTCCCAATAGGACATGCCTGGAACACCTCCCGAGGGAGGTGTTCCATAATATTTGTAATATATTTTAATAATGTATTCTATGAAAGACCATTTTAAATTTGTTTCCCTTTCTTGAGCATAAACAACCGAGTCACTTCCTCTAATACTGTCCCTGGATTCAACACCATCAAAACTATTTTATTTTTTTATACCATTAGTATCTAAACTTTTTTTTTTTCCGATACCATACTGGTGTCGTTTAACGGTCTCGACCACGTATAGGTGAGGTCAAAGCCTCGTCAAAAATCATAAATGAATGAACAGACCTTATTTACTGCTCTGTTTTATTACCTTAATGTTTAGTGCAGCCCTGTGAGGCAACTCCTACTGTGATATTGGCTATACTGTACAAAACCATTGATTGATTGATTGATTACTCGCTGTGCGTCTGTCGCAGAGATTACCCGGTAATGTGGAGGGTGTAGCCCATATTTCGTCCTTGGACACAGAGAAGGTGCATGTTTGGGCAGTATATGACACACTTTTCCGGGAGTTGGAGAGAGAAAGCCGAGTATTCCCTGTACGCCAGGCTTCCTCTCTGCTCCCGCTCTGGCACCCGTTCTCTCCTCGCCGTCACTCGTCCCCTCGGCAGATTGCTAAAACTTTGTCACCGCTGAAGCTTTTTATGTATCGGCGTTTGGGTCCGATTGATGCACTCTCGCCGAACGGGAAATTCACGATCGACGTACGAGACATCTGACCGTGCGTTGGCCGAACTAATGGTGCGTGTGGTGCACGACACATCTACGAAGTCCACAAGTGAGACACCCGAAAAATACGCTGGCCTTACAGACAACGCAGGAAGATGTACAGCGTTCTTGCACCCATCCATCCATTTTCTTCCTCTTTATCCGGGGCCGGGTCGCGGGGGCAGCAGTCTCAGCAGAGATGCCCGGACTTCCCGATCCACGCACACCTCCTCCAGCTGTTCTGGGGGGACCCCGAGGCGACACCAGGCCAGCTCGGAGACATAGTCCCACCAGCGTGTCCTGGGCCTTCCACGAGGCCTCCTCCCAGTGGGACATGCCTGGAGCACCTCCCGAGGGAGGCGACCAGGAGGCATCCGGAACAGATGCCCTAGCCACCTCAGCTGCTCCTTTCGACGTGGAGGAGCAGTGACTCTACTCCGAGCTCCTCCCGGGTAACTGAGCTCCTCACCCGATCTCGGAGGGTGCGCCCAGCCACCCTGCGAAGGAAACTTATTTTGGCCGCTTGTATTCGCGATCTTGTCCTTTCTTGCGTTCTTGCAACCTGAGAAAAACGTAAGCGCCCGTAGACTTTGACATGATAAAGAACCTCTGCGGCTCCAAATTAAGCCCGTCACCCGCTCTCCGTGCGTTTCGTTGTTTGCACATACAGTGGACCGGCCGTAGGAGCCCGTACGAGCAGTTTACACAGAACACGTCTTTACTCTTTGTGATCTCTCACACAACATACTTATTTACACGTGTTGCTCATCAGCAATACGTCGTCACATGACCAGTGTTGCCATGACAATCAATGTGTAAACAATAACAGCAAAACATAACAAAATGAGAGCAAGGCTGTGTCCGAATGTCCACCCTAGTCCCTAACCCCTCATTCACTACATAGGCCCGCACTATATAGTAGACTATATAGTCACTGATTCTGTGGCTATTCGGACAGAAGCCACTACTTTCTACGAGCTGCGTGACGTGCAGATTTTTTTTCCTCTTTTTTTTTTTCTGAATTTATTTATTGTTACAAACGTTTATTTTATGAAACAGAACGACAGTTTTGGCACTTTTACAGGCGTTTTATTTGACATTTAAATTAAAATTAAAACTATCATATAAAAAAAAAACACTCCAGCGTTCGCTCAAAGACGTGCAGACAGTAGGTCAGAGCCCGGTGTCCGAAGCGCCAGCAGAATGAGTGACATCTGATAAAAGTCGCTAAACTCTGGAAAAAAATTATTTCTGCGATAAAGATCAACCAAACTAATGAGACAGTGGACTATTTATGGATAAATACGAGTCAGATATATTTGACATGGATTTTACATGAATGGCTTGGATTATTTGAGAGGAAGCTATCGGTCATTTAACAGCTCGAGCTAAAGGTAAGCAGCTAACGCTAGCATTTTTCACCGTAACCGTTTATATCCAAGTCATTTATTCATGATAAATACTTAACACACGATTGAAACGGCTGATTTTAATTCCGTCGTGTTGTTTAGTTCAACGACCTGTTGCTGTCAGGCATTCTTCTCCGACTCTCGCAATGCATTGTGGGCTATATTGACCCGTTTAGTGACCGCCGCTGCTCACTACTTTTCAGAATGCACAGGGAAGGAACACTTCATTCAGAGAGATCGGGAATCCAACTCACAACCTTTCTATAGCGCTGGCTGTGACGCGAGCCCACGTTAGAAGAGTCTGTAGGAGCTGCTAAAATGGAAACGTTGTGTTTACGTTGTAACCTGGGTTCTCCGAGGGGACAGTCTCGGATACGATAGAGGAGAAACGTGTCTTTAAGTAACAAAGTAAGTTCTCTAGTTGTCATTATGAAGTTATACAACAACATTCCCCCGGATTTGTCCCTGTTTCAGAGCGTGGTGTCCTGCACTGATTAGCTCCTCCTTCCTCCTACACCTCTCCCTCGGCTCCACAACAGTCTTTCACCATCTCCTGGGAGGAATGTAGCAGACGAATACAATCCGCCTTTTTCTCCAGTGAACGAACATTAGCCAGAACAATAGTAGGGATAGAAGATTTGTGTGCGGCTTAGCTGCGAGTCTTGCCCAGATACCTCCTTGTTTGTCCCATTTTTTTGTTTCCTGTAGCGCCTCTTGTGACGCCTCCACTGTGCTGCAGGTGTGGGGGGCTCTTGGTGCCTCTTCAGTGTCTCAGAAGAAGAATTTTGTGGGTCTCAAATGTCTCTAGATCATACGCTGCTGTTTGGAAGCCTGGCGAATGTAGTGAGTGAGTAGTGGCTGTCGGAGGGGCCGATGGCGCAGACTGGTTGCCTCGCTTCCGTCAGTCTACCCCAGGGCAGCTGTGGCTACAATAGTAGCTTACCACCACCATGTATGGAGTGAATGAATAATGCAGTGTAAAGCGTCTTTGAGTGTCCAAAAAAGCGCTAAATAAAACCAATGCATTATTATGGTCTGTACGAATGTAGCTGCTTGAAATGTTTTGTAATGTTCTTTTTTTATTTATTTTATTGCACTTGGGGGTGGGCACTCATAAGCTTTTGCTTCAGCCCACTCCTTTTGAGCACTATGTGTACTGCTCAAATAAACAAATAAACTAAACTAAACTAAATTATTACCCAATAAAATAATGTGGGGGCGACGGTGGCACAGATGGTAGAGCGGGTCGTCTCATGATCGGGGGTTCGAATCCCGCCTCCTGAAGGTGCACATTGCTGTTGTGTCCTTGGGCAAGACACTTCACCCACCTTGCCTCCAGTGTCTGCGTACACTGGTGTATGAATGAGAGAGTGAATGGGTGAAGCCCCTTATGAGAGACCAACAGGCCCGTTTGGAACCATGAGCCTGCAGGAGGAGCCATAGGGGCTGGTGCAGCTCCAACAGCTGCCCCCACGACCCGGCAACGGACAAGTGGATGGATGGATGGAACACAAACACTACAAATGCAGTTTGCAGAAAAAAAAATTACCATATTTGGACTTATTGTCGGGGGGATTCCGTGCGTCACGTTTATACTACGTGTGATTTCAAATCCAAAGTCGACAAAACGTTACAAAATAAACATCGTACAGGCATAGTTTGGTCTATTATTATTTACTTTGACATTACAACGAAGATGTATCTCACCTGGAAACAGAAAGTGGGAAGTAACATATTGCCTATACAGAAAGTTACACTAACAAGCACCTAACAAGCTCTGAAAGAGAAAAGCAGAGAACGACAGAGGGAGAGAGCGAAGTGTGGACCGGGGAGAATAGACGGCGGGAGCTGGAGTGGCCGAGGGTATCAGATGTTTGGTGGAGTTTGCGGTAAATTGGCTGCGCTCCACTGGACACACTTATCTGGGGCCGGGCTCGGGTCCATTTGAGTCGGGGAAGTGGGGAGCGCTTGGTTTGACATGTTTTGGAACAGCGGAGCCGGGCGGAGTTTATCACAGCGGTGAAGTCGAGCGTGGACGAGCCGGGACCAAAACAGTCACGCTCGGGTTTCTAAAAATACCGAGGACGCGGCGAAGAAAAGTGCGGCAACTTCGCCACAACACAGTAGGCGTGTCGACGGCACACACACAGCACCACCGCCGCCGCTCCGCTGCTTCTTCTCTTTCTGTTCACGCTCGTTCCTCAAGAAAGTACAAACCGCCTCCACATTCAATCACTTTCATCCAATTTAAAGTGTCCACAACATTCAACATTTAAAGGAATAGCTGTGTAAGCTCTCAGTCGTACAGGAGTTGTCCATCTTCAATGAAGGTACTTGATTCATCTTCTGTACTCGGTAGTTGAGGTCTTCGAACGTTTCGCCTCTCATCCAAAAGGCTTCGTCAGCGACAAAGGTCACAGTCTGCACGCAGCTGAAGATATAGACCAATGGGGAGGAGTTAGGGTAGGCCCGGCTCCTCCCCTCTAATCACAGCTACTCTCACCCGTGGGTAAACACCTTTGAAGTAGAGCGCCTCTAATGATCTGCTCACCCCAGTATCGGTCAGTCCTGTCCTATTCATAGATGATCACTGCTAATTACCTGCCTATTGTTCTTTTGTTAGCTGAGGTGCCGTCCCCCTGGCCCGGCCGTGCCCTGTCGGCTTCCCCCGAAGGAGATTGGAGTAAAGTGACGGAATTTAAAGGCCACTGTTTTTTCCATACTGAGATGTTGTTAGCGTTTAGCCTCGCCTCCTCTCCCCTATGGGGCCAAACGGAGGTGAAGTTAGAAGCGACCGCGCGTTTCCACGTTCTCTCTATTTAAATACAGTAACGTGAAGAGTTACACGATCCAAGTCTAGTCACAGAAAATTAAACGTGGTCGATTTTCTAAGCGGATAAAAAGGGGAACTATATTGTGAGGCGTAATAACACCTTAGGAGCGCTTCGACGTGTGCGCAGGAAAGTAAATGGGGAAACATGGACTTCTAACTTCACCGCCGTTTGGAGCCATAGGAATATGCTGGGAGAGGCCAAATGCTAACAACGTCTTTGGTCTTTTTGTGTGCGCTCAGTCACAGGTACGTATCAACTCGTCTAAGCTCAGGTAAAATCATATCTCAGTATTTAAAAAACGTGGCCTGTTCCTTTAAAGGGGATTTTATCATGACATGAGGCTGGACAGACTGGTACTGCACACTCACCCCACGCATATTGAAATAACATCCGTGACGTTTGGGTGAATCGTTAAAGTGCATACGACAGGTTTTAATGCTTTTGAAAATATGACTTATTCAGAAGGATAACATCAGTTGCATAATTATCATTTTATTTCAGAGAAGCAGCAATTTTAATGAAGAAATGTTGGGCAGAAAAGTTATTTCTATTTGAATTTTTAAGCTGCTGACAGGAAGTGATGTAGAAGAAGGTAAAGTTCCAGAGCAGTTTGACTCGTTCATTTCCCATTGATGGTCGGCACGGCAACAGTGTAAAATTGTTTACCATCTTCTATGTCACTTCCTGTCGGTGTCCAATAAGGAAGTGAAACTATAGACGTCACAAAAATCGCCAAACTAAAGAAAACTGGGTACAATCTTTGGCAAAATATTAAATATTATCGTGTTAACCATGTTTTAGCAAAACAATGTGTCTAATGTGTCATATGTGTCATATGTGTCAGAGAAAGACAGGCTTGTAAAACTATTCCACTGTCACCGAAGCAAATCGAAGAGGTCTTCAGGTCTTCAGATCAGATGGAAATGCTAATGCCAATGGAACAAGCATAAATCCCACTCGAAATCCGACACGATAACTTTTACCTTTAGAGTTCAGTTCTTAACCCTGACGGAGAATCTTTGGGATGTGCTGGAAGAAGGCTCTGCGCTGTGGTCCCACTCTCCCATCATCAATACGAGATCCTGGTGAAAAATTCAAGCGACGCCGGATCTTTTGACTTTGCCGAAGCTCATCGAAACGACCAAACATTAGAGCGTGTGGCATTTTTGTCGTGGCAATCCTCCGAGAGCGTGCTGGGCGGACTCTGCAGCTGTTGTTTACGCGTGTTTCTCTGTGAGTCCAGTCGTTGCTTAGCTGCAGCCATGTCCTTCAACAGCAAAAACGCATACAAGAAAATAGATTAAAGTCCTTTTTTTTTCTCATAAAGCACTCAGTCCCCTGCACCTGGGGACCGTTTCCACGACGAAAAAACTGTAACCTCTTTTACTGACGCTATAAAAGCTGCAGAAGCCAGAGTTGGCGGAGTCGTGGCGGGATTTATAGCTCTTTACCGGGAGCCGAGTCTTTGGGATCCATCACTCCAAAGAGCTGTTCAAAAGACGGGCTCGTTTTGTTTTTTACGACGCACAGCCAACAACCTCATCTCGTGGAAGATCTGGCCTCTCTGACAGGCAGCTTTTTGTTCAAATGACCCAAAACTAGGACGAGGCTGATCATTAACCTGAGGGAAAATGTAAATGTTTTGCCACAATTAAATGTACTATTCTTTTTTCTGGCCTTTATGATCATCTATCTTTAATGCCAATGGAAGACATTTATTTCCAAAAACCCGATTCAGACCCGCCCTGAAGCAAATGTCAAAACAAAACAAAAAACACTATTATAGCACAACCAGTGGCCATGAATATAAGACACAAAAAAAGCACTGACCTGTTTCCAACAAAACCCAAACACGGGGAGCGTTTTGTAGCGATCGTGTTGTTCATGGGACGTGTAACAGTCGGGCTTAGCGAATTCATATCAGGAGAGGAAGTTTCTGGGGCTTCTGAGTCGCTCGATGCACCTAAATCTTCCATTCCATCGTAGTTTAATGCCCCGCTGTGGGTGCCGGGGTGTCTTACAGGGTGTTATCTCTTGGGACAGCATCAGCTTTGGGGGGGAAAGTCCTCGTTCACGAAGCATTCATCGGTCAAACGCCGCGCACAGATAAGAGCATTTCGGACCAAAGGATTGAAACTGGAATTGAATTGAAGTTAAAGTCTTAGCCCCTGCTTACCCCCGTCGCGCCCGTCGGCCCTCGGGCCAGGACCTGCTCAGTGTCCCAGTGACTGGCTCTAACACCGGAGGAGACTCGTCCTTCGAAGCCGTTGCTCCTGAACTGTGGAACGACTGAATCCCTCTGTCGCTACGCACGGCCGACTCTGTTGATGGTTTTCAGACGAGCTTTTAGTTGACAGTGGCTCATGATTGTTTCTATTTTAATTTGTGTCACACTTCTTTTGGGGAAGCACTTTTCATCTACGAAAGGGGCTGTGTGAATAAAGTTTATTTTTCTTCACAGGCAAACTTGTCTTCCCTCAGACACTTGGACATCCAAAGAGCTACTCGTGGAAACATCTGATGATCCAGAAATGAAAATTAGCGGGTACACGTTTGCACAACTGCAGCGCGTATAGAGTAGTAGGGCTGGGGCGATAAATCGAATTAATTCAATTAATTCCTGCTTTTAAAAAAAGACGATGTGGAAAATGGATTCAGCAGCGTGTCGGACGCTCCGTAGCGACTGCGAGCATGTAACTCCGCCCCTTTGAGTCTCCATGGCGACGGTTGTCAATCACAGCTGAGCTCGAGGATGATCAAACTAATTAATGGCTTATTAAGAAGTTTTACTTTTGAGAGCAGACAAAGAATATTTAAAACAGAAAGACAATTTTTTTAATGGGCCTTATTGTCGGCTATATCCATCCATACATCCATCCATCCACCCATTTTCTTCCGCTTTATCCGGGGCCGGGTCGCGGGGGCAGCAGTCTCAGCAGAGATGCCCAGACTTCCCGATCCACGCACACCTCCTCCAGCTGTTCTGGGGGGACCCCGAGGCAACACCAGGCCAGCTCGGAGACATAGTCCCACCAGCGTGTCCTGGGCCTTTCAACGAGGCCTCCTCCTGTCGGCTATATTATGAATCTAAATATTAATGAGCAGGACTCTGAGCAGTGTTCTACATATGAAAGATCAGGAGACCTTTTTAAGTTTATTTCCAATCAAATTGATTCAAATCATTATCATCCAACCTGAGTAAAAAAGAAATCTAGATTTTATTTTTTGGCCATATCGCCCCAGCCCTATACAGCAGTTCTGAGTGCGTTTTCCTAAGCCGGTCCGTGCTCTTCCTGGGTAGAGTGTGGGGGGGGATGTTAAATCGGTGCAAGGGAAATTTCCAGAGACAGAACACACAAAGGCAGTGCAGGATTCCTCAGATGTGTGACTATCTCACAAACCCCCTCCTAGGACCCTAATTATGTACAGGAAATACATCATAACCATCTTAAAAGCTCACAAAAGCCGATTTTCTTCTTTAATGATTCCTGGACCCCGCGACAAGCAACAAACATCAAACAAGTCAGATATCCCCGTGACGATACGATCTTCAGTCATGGGGTAATCGATGCGCATAACCCCCTGAACACCGCCGGACGTAGACCATTTCCTTTTTGTATATAAAAGGAAATCGAATTCATTGAAGAAAACTTTCCACTCAGCTCCCAATTTCAAATCGGTTTTAATCAACGGCCCGGCGAGAGGCATCCCGCTCACGCGCCGGCCACCGCCTGTCGCCAAAACCGAGTCCTCTTCATTTGCCGCGCGCAATGTGCCGCGCAGCATCCATCTCCCGCCGCCATCGTCCCCTCCGTCGATAGAAATACAATAATGCCATCTCCGCGGCGTCGTTAATCACCGGCGCGGCCCCCACTGTTCGCCTGTATGAAGAGGCCCGCGCTATCGGCGGATTAAAAGCGCCTCTGTCGGGTTTAAGTGCCATCACATTTACATGCAAATGGATATAATTACGGATCATCATCACACGCGATCGCTCAACGCGGGAGACAAAGGCTGCCAAAACAAAGATGGCCGTCGGAGGGAAACTGATACGTCAACGCGGATGTGGTTTGCGGGATGAGGACTGCATTGTTTATGGCTCTGCTCCAGACCACGGGCCAGTTGGAGCTGGAGTGGATTCGAGCTGGCAATTCATCGACACTTCTTTGCAAATAACTGTTTTTTTTACAGCACACGTTCGTGAGGAATACAAACAGAACTCGACTGCAGCTTGTTTGGATATTTTACACTGCCCGACCAATGAAACAAGTGTCCGCCTGGATGTCACCAAACCGTTCTGATCTGTTGTTGCTGCAGATGTTCAGGTCAAAGACTGAGATCAGCTGACGACCTGAACATGGCGGCCCAGTAGTACAGTGGTCAGGCCTGTGTTCCCCGGGACCTATGTTCCCGCACTTCGATTGATTAAGACCAGGCACCAGCCCACTGTCCTTCAGGCTAGTGTCTCGGGCAGGATCAGGGTTAAAGTGACTGATACATGTATGACGCTCCACTCTCATGACTTGTGATGGGTTGCCTATGACCAGGGTTAGGGTTAGGGTCATCTCCACACAGAACTCCTTTCTGTGTGGAGTTTGCATGTTTATGTCTGCACAGGTTTCCTCCGGGTAGTCCCGTTTCCCCTACCACTAAAAACATGAACAATAGGCCAGGATGAATGAGAGTGTGTTCGAGAGTGCGCATGGGGGACGACGGAAGTAACTCGTTGCCCTAGAGGCCATGAGCGCCACTGCAGGCGCCGTAGCATGTTGCGTTTTTTTTTACTTATTAATTGTGTAAATACTACGCTGACAGAAAAGACAAAGGGACAGAGGGATGTTGTTCATCCAGTTACACAATGGAGATCATGTTTCTCACTCAAACTTGGCTGTAAATACTGTTTAAGTGGCGCTAGCCCGCAGTTAGCTTTGCCCGTTAGCTGCTTCTTCATGATTCCATTAGTGTGTATTGGTGACTCCGACCCGGAGGCAGCGAAGTTGTGATTGTGGTTTTCTGGCCAGAGACACCTGGGGGAGATGAAAGACCCCCCAATCATCCCATTAACACTTGTATGACCTGTGGATAATTAAAAAGTGAGAAACATATGTCCAGGACCTTCTTGTACAAAAACAGCGCAGGGAGATGAATGTCGTTCACAGAGTTGTTTATTCAGGCTTCAGCAGGCAGTACAGAAAACAGCTTCTCTGATGTTCATAGAGGGAATTCAGCAGACACTCACAGGTGAAATCCAACAATAATCTTAGCAGAAGTAGCAGCAAGCTCAGCGTCACTAAAAACAGCAGTCCAACGTCTAGCTGCATTCTGAGATGTTTTATAACATAGCTACGCCCAATTCCAATGTACGTAGACAGTGGTCTGATGTCAGATGAAGTCCAGCTGTGGACTAGGCTTGTATACTCGAATACCAAATATGGTCCTGGACGGCACCGAATGTGCTTGCCGTACCAGGCCGCGCTCATCCCCTGTTTTACTCCCCTTACTTGGATGACCTTGTACACAAGACGAACTCGCTCAACCCTATTTCTGCACGTAGTCCATAGAGAACATTTTACAGGTTTTATAAACAGACAAATTTATATCTGACAATCTCCCCTGTCAATCACCTTTTTTTTTAGGTGATTGCTAAGAGATACAAGTCGCTATTTCCTGCTTAAGTCATATATCTACATTCATTAATATAAATTTCACAATTGCGATAGTTCTTATAGTTATTTCTTTTTGTTTTTTTGTTACCATTATTTGCAAAAATCAATTAGCAATTTAGCATGTCCTAAGCAAAACAAACCATCACAAATGTGTTTTCAAATTTGTTATTTAACTCAATTAAAAAATTTCGGGGTCTGATTAAAGATTTGGAGTAAGAAGTATGCATTGTGATGTCGGAACTTGACACGCCAGATTGGTTGTGATTAGATTCACACCAAAGTTCGCATACAGGGAATTATGTAGAAAACAGCTACGGAAATTATCAACAAAACCGCAAATCTATGGGCGGGCAAAAATAACTATGTGTTGGCAATGATTTTTGTCAATGTGCCCAATATTGTTAATGCCGTTTAGACTTTTGGGTGTTGTTCGGTGTGGTCGCTTAAATGCCGTATGTGTGTAATCGACACTTGAAGGCGGATACATTCATGTCAGTCAGTATCGCTGGTAAGGTGGGCGGCATAGTTTATGTATCGCCACCACACGTTGGATTGATAATGATGCATTATTTCTACTCTGTTAACGTATCGTTTATTAATAACTTCAGGACTTGCTTTCAACCATTTTTCAAACAGTAACAAGAGAAACACAATCATAACTGATAACATTGACCAACCACATATTACCAACCAAGGGTAGCAGCCCTTTTTCTGCAGGCTATTTTTTAAAGTGTTCATGATGGCGTCATCTACTTCTGGTCACGTGCAGGGTGTATGATGTGACCACGATCGTCTATGTTCCTACAGTAGAGCTACGGTTACCAGCACCCGCTCTTTTCTAGTTCTAACAGTGTCTTTAATTGTTCTTTGGGAGGTTGCTTTCTGTGGATTATGATACCTTCAGTTCAACAGGTGGGAGAGATGAATTCAGGGAGAGTTTATGAAACCCTCACAGCCTTGGGCCTCGTCCACAGCGCGTGACATGGACTCTCCCACCTGGATGATGACTGGTCCTTTTTCTATCGTCCTTGTTAAGATCCAGTCTCTCCAGTGTCCGTTGTTTCCCCGTCCTGTAATGGAAAGGGTTCATCCGGCAGATCATCTGGTTTTTGACTATAGGCAACAATGTCTTTTTGTTTGGCATTTGTATTTTTCAATTCTTATTTTTTATGCATCTAGTGAGTTTGCATTTAGGCATATATTTGTTCTATAATTGCGTTCGCAGTTTTTTGTATTTCACCATCTAGATTATTAATTAGTATAACAAATGTATATCATGAAAAACTTATAGAATACTACATTTAACTGTTAAGAAGTTAAGGTTCTGTCAAAAATTTCACTCTATATCAGAAGGTTTAAGGTTTATGTATTTTTTGTTTTGTTTTTTGTTTTAAAGATTTTAAGACTTTGCTTTTGCTTTTTTCCCCTGTTTCTCCCCTGTTTCTCCCCTTGGAACCCGAGCGGGAGAAATAGGCAAATGGTGGTTTTCATCATCGGTGTTAGATGCTGAACAGCCATCTTCTTTGTCTTCTATGTCAGAGGAAGCATTTGTACTGTCTCTTTTTTTTATTTTATTAGTCATAGTTTGACATTATCTTGATTGCAGTTGCCAATAGTTTGTCGTTATCGGCACATCTTCTTCAGTGGGGTCTTGTTTGATTGTCATGATGTTGGATGTCTTTTCTTTCTTCTTGTCTTTGGATTCCGCTTGCAGTTTTTGTAGTTGTAACTTCATCGTCGCTAACTCCATTTCTTTCTTTTTGGAGTCAGTTTCTTTGTTATTGTTCAACCACTTAGTGATGCTGTGGTTACAGTGTGCGTCGAATTCTTCTTCAGCTTTGGTGTATAAGCCCATCACGTCACTTAAGACGTTTTGCACTGGCTTTGGCATCCCCTTGACCAGGGCTGAGTAGAACATGACTGTCATTCCCGTGCCTGCTTGAATCGGCTCTCCCGTTGCGTCGTGATATAGGCTCTTGGCACGTTGTTTGTAGCTGTAGTAGTCTTCATCACTCTTCATCCGTAGTGACATGAGTTCGTCAGTCATTATACATGGGAATCTTGACTTCAGTTCTTCTTCCAGTGCAACTCGAAACACATGTATTGAAGCATTTTTGTGTAGGACTATTTGCATCCTATTCTCCACTGCATTCTTGATGTTCATTGCAATAGTCTCATCCGCTGCCTTGGTTAAGGCGGCGTGTGTGTCTCCCCAACAGATTCTATCTCCGGCGGTGTGTTTCATGAGGGCTCTCATCCATGGAATGCCTCCTTTGGTTAGTTTTGGCAGTTCCAACATCAAGGAGCTCCAGTCCTTAAGCGTGAATGGTTGATAAATAATTTGTTGGTTGTCTGTTGTTCTCAATGGATAGACCTTGACTGTGTTTGTCACTTTGCTTCTGGGTCTTTCTTCTTGTACGAAGTTATCCATTTCCTTCAGAGTCCTCTCTGTCTCCACGATGTTGGTCAATACCATCACTTGATTTTGTATTGATTTGACTTGTTCTTCAAGGTTGGTTAGATTTGGGATGCATAGCAGGGGTGTCAGTTCCAGTGTTTCCTCTGTGACTCTGTGAGTCATTTGAGGTGTCGGTGGCGTCATTGAAGGCTTCGGCGCATTGCTGGATTTTGCGCTTGTGATGAGTTGCCATGGGTATAGACTTGACGCAGGTGTTGAGTGAAGAGCTCGGCACGGTGAAGGTCTGGTATCACATAAGGCTCCCTTGGGGTGTTTGTCATCTTGTGGATACAGCCTTTGACTGGACGGTGGGCGATATGGAGTGTTGCCGATTTGAGGGATGTCTTCAAAGCTTTGTGCTTTTCCTAGACTTGCTGCTAGGAGACTTCGTGATTGTCTTCGCTTTCGTGGTGACAGTTCACTTGGATCTTCTTCATTTATCGTTCTGAGATCATCATCTTCTTCCGCTGCTGCTGTGTCGTGACAACCGTTTTGTGTCATCATTGGTTGTTCTTTCTCCTTTCCATTTCCTGGATAAATGCCTGTTGATAGTTTCCTCGTGATATTTCCTTGAAAAGGCTCTTCATCAGACGTCGCTTTTTTATCTTCATCCGTTGGCTTCATTATGAGGATTCCTCATCCTGTATTTCGTTTGCCCATTTGTGCATTCTTCTAGCCAGGGCTCCCTTGTTCTCATGTTTTTTTATTTTTAGGTTATTCAATCTTCTTCCACGGATGGTTCGAATGGGGTGCGTCTTGTAGTGTAGAATCTTTGCTTCATGATATTGTATAATATTTCTCCATTGGTCTTCTGTCGGAGCGATGGCTCTCTTTCCTCCGTGTATCAAGCCTTTTTTATCGTATTTGTTCAGCAAGTCGCGTATGATGGATTGACAGACTTTTGCCATTTTTGGATTGGGTTCATTTTGCAGAACCTTGCAGTCCAAAAACTGTTTCAATTGATTTAGGGTGACAAACTGGGACATTTTACTAGTAATTGTGTTTGTGTTATTATCGCACTTACAAATTGTAATTTAGTTGTGCTTATTTACTAATCTATACGTAAATTGGCGTATGTTTTAGATATGTTTACCTTGGTATGATATTTGTATCTTACGTGTTCTTTAGGGAATCTCAGATTGGTCGTCTATTTATTGATTGATTAATTGATTCGATTGATTAATTGATTAATTGATTGATCGATTGATTGCTTTATTTGATTGCTTCGATTGATTGATCGATTAATTGATTGATTCGATTGATTGATTCGATTGATTAATTGATTGATCGATTTGATTGATTGATTCGATTGATTGATTCGATTGATTGATTGATTCGATCGATTGATTCGATCGATTGATTCGATTGATTGATTGATCGATTCGATTGATTGCTTTGATCCGATTGATTGATCGATTCGATCGATTGATTCGATTGATTGATTCGATTCGATTGATTGCTTGGATTGATTGATTTGGTTTCGCCCCCTCAAAACCTCTATGTTTTTTCTTGGTCGCGCTGAGATTTTGGATCAGTCTTTGTTTTGCGCCTCCTCTTTAAGCCTTCGCTTCTACAAGGAAAAGGAAAAAATAAAAAGCTTCAGTTAGTTTTATTCTTCGGTGAACCTTTTCGCCATAATAGATTGTCTTCTAGAAATGCTGTGACCTAATTATTGCCATTATTCATTATATAAGAGCATTTAGTTGTGCTATCCCTTTAAAAAAGTTATTATTATTATTATTTTTTTATTTTTTTTCCTAATTATTTTTTAATTTTATTTTTTAATTAATTAATTATTTTTTAAATTAATTGTATTCATTTATTTGTTTATTATTATTATTAATTAATTTTTCATTTTATTTATTCATTTATTCTTGTGTTTAATCCGTTACCTACTATTTTTTCCTATTTTGCTTATTTATTCTTTTTGTTTACATGTGATCATGCATACATACTTAACATACTATTCCTATTCTGTGATGAACTCTTGGAGGAGGGGTTTGAGACTGTATTTATGGCTAAGTTTTGTTCTCATCGAATCGGCTATAAATGTATATTTTTGAAACACAGTGTGCTATTTCTACCTTCTGCATAGGTGTAGAAATACATAGTCTTATAAAGCAAATGCCAAAACATACAATAAACATGTCACTTTAATTCTCAACTGCACATCCCACAAATACAAACATGGAAAAACCACCAAACATTCACATAGAAAACAAAAATAAAACTTTCCCTGCGCCCTGTTTATTCTGGATATGGGTCAGTTAAGTGCCTTGCTCATGAGCGTCTCTATGGGGGAGACAGTCATCTATCTTGTGACAAATCTATCTGACAACTTTAACCGGGACTTGGCCCGAACCTGCATTTAAACAGGATTTTTTCTAAAGTTTGTGATGGCTTCTGCTTTTACGAGAAGCCCTGATTGAATCAAAATGGTCATCTATTCGTTTTAGTCAACGGCGGGCGTTCATAAATAATCCCTGTGTGATTGTATGTGTCTTAAACAATTACGTGTAGACATTTCTATGTAATTTCATACAATTTAACCTTAGCTTTAGACCAACATTAATCATTTCTATACAATATTGTGACATTATGGGACCTTACGACATTATTGTCAACACTATATTTATCTATCTCCAAATGACTTGCACACATTCATATAATTTGCTCTATCATGCATACATCAATGCGCTCAGACGTTTGACACAAGACGGACGAGAGTGTTTTGCTCCGAGGGCGGTCTCTGTGCCTCTCGTCGTTTTTTTTTTTTTTATTTCCTTTGCGTGGAGAACATTTTCACTTTGTTTAGTTTACGTTGTAGTGTGCAAGAATGGGAGTCGGAGGCGGAGTGTCAAAAGACGGTGCTAATTGTCCTATTGACATTAACTTCACTCAAAACAGCGGAACCGTCTCTTGTCCTCTCACACCACTAACAACAACCGGAAATTCCTCGGTCTCAACGGTCCGTCCCGAAACCCCGGAACTCAACTAAGGTTCCGTAGGTGAATTATGTTGGAATTTTAAATTTTACTAGGCGCGCTTGCACTTATTTCTACTGATTGTGGCTTTATAAACGGACTTATGATTATTTCTACCGACTCTTTATCAGATTTCGATTATTTTGTCGTTTGGGGCTCTCTCCCCAGAAGGGCTCTAACACAGCGCTGCAGTCACAAGTGGGTGACGTCATCACATTCCTATACGGGTACGTTACGCGCAGGCAAAAAGTGTTTTGTCTCGCGGACCTCTTTGTCACATCACAAGCTCACTAGTGCCAGAATTACCAGCATGCAATAAATGTTTAGATTCGCCATGATTGGTTAAAGGGGGGGTGAATCCAAAGTTTTGGTTAATTATCGCTGAATCTTGTTATTTAATTATTATTTGATTTGCCGTTTATTTTATTTTATTTATTTTTTCACTTTGGGTTTTCAATTTCACTAGTTGTTACGAATAACAATATTATTTATACAATTTCACTAGTTGTTACGAATAACAATGTTATTTATACAATTTCACTAGTTGTTACGAATAATAATATTATTTATAATATTATTGTATATCTTTATATATTATATTATATATATATATATATATATCTATTTTTAATGAACGTTCAGTTATTTTTTATCGTTTTCGGTTATTTTTCTTCACACAAAACATTACACGATCATCAGAATCATATTAATTGCCATTCTCTCAAAAAAACGTTTTTACTTGTCACTCAGCTCGCATGTGCAATAGGCCTCTATTCTCTGTTATTTCTCATTATTCTTCTGACTATTTTAAATCTCTCACGCCTCAAAGAATTCAGCTTTGTAAGAAAGGGCGCGGTATCGAAGGTTTTCGTACATTTTCTTATAAAAAAGCAGTCTTATATACCAAGCATCTTTTATTTATTTCTCATTATTCTTCTGACTATTTTAAATCTCTCACGCCTCAAAGAATTTACCTTTGTAAGAAAGGGCGCGGTATCGAAGGTTTTCGTACATTTTCTTATAAAAAAAAGCAGTTTTATATACCAAGCATCACTTATTCATTATTTACATTATTTGATTAATACATACGTAAAGTCCCAGTCGTCACACACTGTTTTGTTTACTTTATGGCCAATTTAACAGACTTTTAGAAAAGGCGCCTGTCTTACCACTTTCTGTTGTCGACGATAATTGTGCTTGGACCGGGCCTTACGGGGACTCTGCTGCTGTGCTGCTGCTGTCCTCGCTTGAACTCTGCGTTTTCTCCCCTCTGCCTCTTTGGTGTACGCGCGTCTCTCTGCTTCTCTCCCTGGGCGCGTGTCTGCTTGCCGGGTGGCTTTCGAGCAGACGGTTCTCTGCACTTCTCCTTGGGGGCGCGTGTTCGTGCTCCTCTGTTCACACGCGTGCAGGGTCTTCTCTCTCACTTAACTCTGCTGTGACTGATTGCAGTATTAATTCGCCTAGAATATTTTCCTTGTAAATTGTCTTGAAGGGACAAAAAAGGAGATATCAATGTGTGGTTTGGCAATTATCTAAATATATAAAGAAGTGGTACTACTGTAAAGTTTCAATAACATAGCATTATTATTTAATGTGTAATTGCTGTTGTAAAACAAGATGATGTCAAAAAACGGAAATGAATGTTAGCCTTTTTATTAGGCAACAACAGATAAACATCAGGAACGACTGCAAAATACAATAAATTAGATCCAAGAACCATATTATACATTCACCCAAAATAGAATGTTCACTGGGCTTCTAGTTTAGCTAATACAATCAGAAATATGAAGAAAATTCCAGGCGTTTTTAGGTTGACATAGTTGACCTAGGGTAAAACTTTTGCTTTTCAAAGAAAACAATACTTGACAAAGCATCAGGACCAACTGAGTAACAATAAATTAGATCCTAGAACCATATTATACATTCACCCAAAATAAAATGTTCACTGAGCTTCAAGTTTAGCTTTTACAGTCTTCAATATGAAGAAAACTCCAGACGTTTTTTTAGGTTGACATAGTTCACCTTGAATCATAATTGTTGTCTTGCTTGTAACAGACACACATAATCCTCATGTGCTTTTGATCCACATTACATGCCCACTCCATTTTGATGTCCAGCAGTTTGTTTTTTTCCACAATACTGACGGGTGACCTGCTCCTGGCGTCTCCTCCCTCCACAGATCGGCCAAGCCTGACCCTGCTCCGGCATGGCCCTCTCACAAGGCCTCCTATAGAAAATAAATACACATTATTTACTGTGAAGTACATACACATTAGTATAAATATGAATTCAATGACCAATACATTTTACTAACTACCATTATTCTTTCAGAAAATAGTACTCGTAATAATACTCGTTTCTACAGCATGCATGCAAACTTATTGTATTGTCGACCCCATGTACCATCTGAAAACATGCTCTTGACGATATGTGCATTATTATAAAAGTGAGAATAACATCATAGTAGTGAGTATTTACAAAGAAAAACGTATATATTGTAAACTTGTCTGCGGGTAGCTCACGAAAATCCTGGTTTTGTGAATCTACATTTCCCGCGAAGAGAACCGCGCCAAACTACGCGCGCCCCGGTTACAAACAGAGAAAAGTGGCTTCACGCGCCTCTATGATCGTTTTACACAGATAACGTACATGCTAACTCATACTACAACATACATGCTAACTCATACTACAACATACATGTTAGTTTTGCCACATTCGCAAACTTACTCGATGCTGGACGATAGAGACGGACCGGCGCCTCTTCCTCCTGTTCCGCTCCGATGACGACTTCCACCGCATGTCTCCTTCTTCGATAAACCTCCGGGGGGGTTTGGGGACAAGACAGGACCTCCTCGACATCGCTCTAACTCCCTCCTACTCGCTCCAACCCTCCAAATAATTAAAAAAACACTCGCTGACAACAAAATTCTCGCTCGAAATCTCCGCTGCTCCGCACAGTACGCGAGTGGCGCAGCGTATTTCCGTCTGATTTCTTGTCTGTGATTGGACGGCATGAGTGACGCGAAGTAAACGGCCTACCGTAATGGCAATAACACTGAGAAATAGCGCAAGGGGTTAGCTTTCCAACACAGTAAACACAATTTCGAGGGCGCCTTTACTTTTGCAGTTATGGGGAAAAGAACAGCGCATGCGCAGCTGTGTCGGCGCCGACACAGCGCTACAGCAGACTTAAGCAGTTCTCTCCCTGGACAAGCGGAGAAACTTTCTTTTCTTTCCGACGACTCTCCGCGTTTCTCACAAAAAACTATCACGTCCTCGGTCAGTCTTGCGTGGTCAATCACGTCGGGGTCACCAAAATTGTGGATAATTAAAAAGTGAGAAACATATGTCCAGGACCTTCTTGTACAAAAACAGCGCAGGGAGATGAATGTCGTTCACAGAGTTGTTTATTCAGGCTTCAGCAGGCAGTACAGAAAACAGCTTCTCTGATGTTCATAGAGGGAATTCAGCAGACACTCACAGGTGAAATCCAACAATAATCTTAGCAGAAGTAGCAGCAAGCTCAGCGTCACTAAAAACAGCAGTCCAACGTCTAGCTGCATTCTGAGATGTTTTATAACATAGCTACGCCCAATTCCAATGTACGTAGACAGTGGTCTGATGTCAGATGAAGTCCAGCTGTGGACTAGGCTTGTATACTCGAATACCAAATATGGTCCTGGACGGCACCGAATGTGCTTGCCGTACCAGGCCGCGCTCATCCCCTGTTTTACTCCCCTTACTTGGATGACCTTGTACACAAGACGAACTCGCTCAACCCTATTTCTGCACGTAGTCCATAGAGAACATTTTACAGGTTTTATAAACAGACAAATTTATATCTGACAGACCCCCAGAGGGACTACAGAGAGGATTTATTAAGGTAAACAAGTTACTTAGTTCTGCTTTAACATGCACTGTCCAAATCAATGAACCAATCCCGGATGACCAGGTTATTCCATTAATCCGGGTTTCTACAAGTGACACAAAGTCAGAGTCAAGTTTACTGCTTTTTAATGCTTAAATACTACATTTTTTATCTCACAAATCCAAAGAATTTTGGCATATTTTCATTTTGTAAGATTTGTGAACATTCAATCAAACGGGAACGAGGGAAATTTTTTTATATTCAAGACCAAATTGGACACAATGGGAAACTTTTGAGAAAAAGATTGTGTAACATTTCAGTCAGAACTGCTGCTGAATGTGATTTAGGCCACAGTTTTCTGTGTTTTTGACATATATACAGTAAAACCTGTAAATGGTCTTTTATCCAAGGCGCTTTACATCAAGGAACCATTCACACTCTCATTCATACACCAGTGTACACAGGCACTGGAGGCAAGGAGGGTTAAGTGTCTTGCCCAAGGACACAATGACGGTGTAAACCTGCAGGAGCCGGAATTAAACCCCGACCTTCCAATCATGAGACGACCCGCTCTACCATCTGCGCCACCGTCGAGTGCAGCCATTGAGTGGGTTCTGTCTCTAAGGAGAAATAATATTTAGAAGATTTTTGTTTGTTTGAATCAGCTTTAATTTACTGGTTTTTAATGCTTTTAATGCACTTTCACAAGTCGTAGCTAAAAATAAAAATGTATGAACCAACAAAAATGATCATTAATATCAGTCACTGGGTCCATGATCTTTATGCCCAACCTCACAACTGTCCACAAAAATAAGTTAATTGTATATATGTGTGTATATTGTGTATAATATTAAAGGCCTTTAGAACGCTGTGATGCCATTGGAACAAGCACAACTCCCACTTCTAATCTGACAAAGCAACCTTTTCTTCTCCAATCATTTCTTGCTTAAGATGATTCATCTTTTCCCATTGCAGACGCTTGTTGAAACAATGTGTTCAAGTCCTTTTGCGTGGTAGCAAAGCGAAATATAAACCCCCCCCCCAAAATAATACACTATAAACAAACAAATTCACCTTGAGAAAATCGTCTACAAAGTAGTTCAGGAAGAGGAAAAAGTGAGTGGCTAAATGGATGGTGTACAGGCTTCATAATCCGCTAAAGGGGATGAAATTACTGCTCTCTGTCGTGTTGAAAGGTCAAAGGCTATCTCATCTCATCAAAAATAATTTCCCAGTTTCACAGCGGAAAGTACGAGATGAGACGGCGTTCATGTGCAATTTTCTACTTAACGAGTGTATTTACCATAATTACGAGACCACATTGCAACGCCTGGAGTCAAGGCTTCAGGCGTTGCAATGGCTTTCACTCGGGCCTGTCCTTTGCACAACAAGAAAGCCCATATTAGGTCCATTACATCAGCGGCCTATTACCATCTAAACAACATTGCTAAAATAAAAAACATAGTGTCCAAACCAGACTTGGAAAGACTGATTCATGCGTTTGTCTCCAGTCGGCTTCGCTAAACGAGCTGTTAGAGCTGCAGAACATCCAAAATGCTGCGGCTCGAGTCCTGACCAGAACTAGGAAATATGACCACATTAGTCCAGTGCTCCGGTCTCTGCACTGGCTTCCTGTCACTCTGAGAATAGAATTTAAAACAGCTCTGCTTGTGTACAAGTCTTTTCATGGTTTAGCACCAAAGTCCATCTCTGACATGTTAGAGCCGTATGAACCATCTCGGGCCCTGAGAACTTCAGGGAGGGGTCCCCTGGTGGTTCCCAGAGTCACCAGAGTCCAGTTCAGTTTCACGCAGCAAAAGTCTGGGACAGCCTCAGTGAGGACATGAGACAGGCCTCAACCCTGAATATGTTTAAGTCCAGACACCTTTTTACTGTTGCCTATGGAGATTGATCGTTTTTTTAAACAAATTTTAGTGTGTATGTATCAGTGTTAATTTCGTCGACTAAAATATTTAGTCTTAATTTTAGTCAAAGTGATTTTTCTGACGACTAAAATTTGACTAAAACTAAATTAAAAGTTTTTCATGCAACTAAAACTATGACTAAAATGTCCAGATATTTTAATCGACTAAAATGAGACTAAATAAAAATGAAAAGGAGAGACTAAAATCATCCAAACTTCTATTGACCGTCTGAAAGAGCCTCATATCATGTAACTTCACTGCCAAAGGAGCAGCTCTGAGCTTTGTTCATGAGGCAGCAGCTCCATGAAGCAGGACCTCGATTAAATATGATTATAATGAATATTATTAATACAAAGTCGATTAAATTTGTCCTAAATTTAGTCGACTAAATCTCGACTAAAATTTTATTACATTTTCGTCAAAAGACTAAAACTAAATTAAAATATCTGGTCAAAATTAACACTGGTATGTATACATGCATGTGTATGTAGTTATGTATGTGTATGTAGTTATGTATGTGTATGTAGATGTGTGTATATATATATTTTATGTAATTTTATCAATTGATTTGTTGATTTTTTCTTGTGTTTTTAAATGTTTTTTTTATTGTATTTGTATTGTGTCTGGCGTTGCTGTGAGGCACATTGAGTTGTCACGTACATACAAATAAACTTGCCTTGCCTATAAAGTCCTAAAAAAGAGGATAGGGACAGTCTCTTATCCACTTAGCGCCGCTGACTTTGCGTCTTCACGGACTCATTTCCAATCACAGCGTGTCTCATTAAAACGGATGAAATGTGTTTTGTGTTTCCGCCTCTCTCCTCGCACCCGTCTGCCGCCGATTTTCTTTTTCCGCTTCCTCCCGGTTACAAGGTCACGACGAAGGGAAAAGGCTGGGAAAAGCATGTCAGAACGCGACACACAGCACGGAATCGATGCGGGCCGCTGAGACGTAGAGCGAGGGCGAGGCAGGCGGTGAAACTAAGAGGATAGAAGATACAGATCAATAATGAAGCTGTGCGTGAAAACTGGTCTAATGCTCCGGGAGACTTTCACCTCCAGCGACCGGGGGTTTTGTTTATGCTCCGCGTCCGAGGCTCCGCGACCGAGGCTCCGCGTCCGAGGCTCCGCGTCCGAGGCTCCGCGTCCGGGGCTCCGCGTCCGGGGCTCCGCGTCCGGGGCTCCGCGTCCGGGGCTCCGCGTCCGGGGCTCCGCGACCGGGGCTCCGCGTCCGGGGCTCCACGTCCATCCTTTGTGCGGCTTTATGTTGTCAGTAACAAATCTTTCCCCCGACACGTCCCAAAGAGTCTCAATGGGGTTTACGATCTGGACTCTGTGGCGGGCCGATCCAATCCAATGCGAGTCCGATGAATCGTGGCGTTTTTTCATCTTGGAATATGCCATCAGGGGTCGATGGAATAACCTGGTCATTCAGGAGGTTCAGCCGATCTCTCTGTCTTTGGGCCTTGAGGAACCCTGACCTGAGCAACTGCAGCGACACCAGATCACAACAGTTCGTTACGTTGGAAACTTTTATTCAGGTCAGGATATGAGCCTAAAGTCAAGGTTGCAGGTTTGATTTCTTGCTCGTGAGGTGCGGATGTTATCCCCGTGTCCGGAGGGGTTTTCCCTGCATGCTCCATATTACCGAAGGACAGGATAGCTCTTTATTGTTATTGCCAAATGAATCACAGCAAAATTCATGTTGGGGGTCTAATTGTCTCAATGGCTGTCAAATGGTTAACACAACATTTGATTAAGTATAAAATATAACAATTGCCATAATAATAAAATATGGGACCGTGGTTCCCAAAGTGGGGGGTTGAGGGACACTGAAGTGGGAGTCACGAGATGATTTTGAGATGATTCTTTTTACATTTCTGACATTGAATGTTTATATTTTTACTAAATATAGTATCCAACTGCATATATAACATAACATAACCAGATTGTAAATTGCACCTTAATTATTATAAATGCTAACATTTCACAGAATGGGGTCCCGAGGTGTTTTGGGTCGCGGCCTCAAAACGAGTGAACGAGTATTAGCAACAACTCGACTGCAGCTAACATTCATTGACGATTGATTGGGACAGTTCTTGGTAACATTGTTGTCCCGTATTACTGTCCGAGAAAGAATAAGAATAAGGAAGGCGACCGCCAGACAGCGAAGACCCATAGCCTCAGTCCGAGCAAAGCCCAGGGGAAGAGCTCTGATCAGAGAGGGGCTTCAACACAGACTGAAGATCCAGCCCCAAACTCTGGAGGTGGGTCCCCGGGCGCTGCACCGCGGTCGTCCAAAGCCCAGGTTGTTAGTGACTGTCCCGTCGTGAGGAGAGGAGTCTCCCTGCGGTCGGGACGAGGGCAGCTTTGTGTGATGTTACTTCTGTTATGTCGGAGAAGACATCAGATAAATCTGTGCTTGTCCCGGTCGCCCCCCATCGACTCCGGAGGAAGTGCATCACCGCGGCGGACGGGGAGGACGAAACAGAGCCACGGGTTTCCCGGCGCGGTGCTGACATCGCTGCACTGCTGCCCCCTAGTGGCCCGGTCAGGAAGAGATCGTATGGCGACTTGCGTGGAATATTACTGTCTCTTTACGCACAAACGCTTTATGGGGCGAGGGCCGGCAGGAACATGAAGGCCGCTGTGAAAGCTGAAACGGAAGCAGAGCCGAGTCTTCCTCCCGAGCCGTCACCCGTCTGCGGTCGTGATGGAAAGGCCCCCTCAGAGACCCCCCCCCCCCGGCGTTCGGTCGGTTTGTGAGGTCTGTGTCAGGGGAGCAGCAGCTCACAGCCGCCGCAGTAATTGCTCGCGCTCTCTCGGTTCGCTCTGAGGAGACATCTCACTTTTCAGCACGTTTAGGAGGCAGGCTGTGCCCTGTGCGGAGCTTTTAAAGGGAGACAACTTTTACTAGAATAAAAGATACAGGGCAGAACGTTTACAGATTTCTTCATTAAAAAAAAAAACACTTGTCAACTCAATAATAAGGCCTTGTCCACATGTAGCAGGGTATTTATGAATCCAGCTGTATGAACACTGTTACTGAACTTTCTCCAACTAAACTCAGACAAAACTGAGATCATTGTTTTTGGCCCACAGACACAAAGACAAAGTGTTATCAGTCACCTCGAGTCTCTCTCTCTAAAACCAAAAAATCTGGGAGTAATCATGGACTCAGACCTGTACTTAAACAGCCACATTAAAGCAATAACATCATCAGCTTTTTATCATCTGAAAAACATTAAGATCAGAGGAATAGTGTCAAAACCAGACTTGGAGACACTCATCCATGCGTTTGTCTCCAGCAGGTTAGACGACTGTAACAGCTGCTCACTGGCCTTTCTAAACGAGCTGTTAGAGCTGCAGAACATCCAGAACGCTGCTGCTCGAGTCCTGACAAGAACCAGGAAATATGACCATATTAGTCCAGTGCTCCGGTCTCTGCACTGGCTTCCTGTCACTCAGAGAATAGAATTTAAAACAGCTCTGCTTGTGTACAAGTCTCTTCATGGTTTAGCACCAAAGTCCATCTCTGACATGTTAGAGCCGTATGAACCATCTCGGGCCCTGAGAACTTCAGGGAGGGGTCTCCTGGTGGTTCCCAGAGTCAGGACTAAACACGGTGAGGCTGCGTTTCAGTTTCATGCAGCTAAAATCTGGAACAGTCTTCATGAGGATGTGAGACAGGCCTCAACTCTGACAATGTTCAAATCCAGGCTGAAAACAGCTCTTTTTACCCGAGCAGATGAAAACTGAAAGTATTTTATCTGCACTCTTGCCTTTTACTGTAATTGATTAACTTCATGTTGATGTTTTAATGATTGATTTGATCTGTTTTCTTATAATTTTATGCAACTGTGAAGCACTTTGAATTGCCTTGTGTATGAATTGTGCTCTACACATAAACTTGCCTTGTTACAGCTTGACCTAGGGCTGGGCGATATGGCCAAAAAATAAAATCTCGATATTTCTTTTACTCAGGTTGGACGATTGCGATTTTAATCAATTTGATTGGAAATAAGAAAACTGCTCATTAGATTTATAATATAGCCGACAACAAAAAATTTTATTTCTGTTTTAAATATTCTTTGCCTGCTCTCAAAAGTCAAACTTCTTAACAAGCCTTTAGTTTGATCATCCTCGAGCTCGGCTGTGATGGACAACCGTCGCCATGGAGACTCAATGGGAAAGGGGCGGAGTTTAAATGCTTGCAGCGGCTCAGTGTGAGAGAAGCAGACCGGCGGAAGCTTTGTTTTAGCGAAAGAAAACACAACGCGCGGCCTTTGTAAAGCAGCAGAGATCATTAGTTGGTTCTGGTCCGCTGTTGGCGTCTTCAAGGATCAAGTTCCTCTCAGTTGGATTTTCCTGGTTGAATAAAGGTCAAATTATTATTATGTTTTTGAGGCGTCCATGCTGTTTGTGATGTAAACACAGGTCGTGGCTGGAGGTTTTCGAAGCCTTTGAATTTAGGGACAGACATCTGCTTCGTGTAGACAAAGATTTTTCGGTCGCAGCTCGTCTTTGGTCGTACGGCGGTTCCATTTTTAAACCTTTGTCCCGGTCTGACTGTTCGACCTAAGATGTTCCCCAAGTGATCGTGCTGTTATGGGACACCTTAAGTCCCATAACTCCACATGAAAAGACGTTCACGTTCCTCAACCCTCTGTCCCCAGAGTCTGCAACCAGCACGGCGGGAACTGGGCCCAGCTAATGAAGCAAACGCCCTCTCCTTCGCCCGGCCCGGGTCGTTTCCACTCCCTCTGACAGTTTACAACCGTTCCTTTACCCCTCGACCCCGGCTGTGCCAAAGCAGTAGCATCCCGTTCAACCCTTTTGTCTCTCGCCACGAACAGTATTCTGACGCCGTGTGTTCTGCTCGAGCGGCGGATGAATAAATTACACTCGTGAGCGTCAGTGTGATATTTGCTTGAATTAATTAGGCCACGGGTCGCGCTCTGAGGCGACTGTCGGTGGATCCTGTCCTCCCTCGGGACAGTTCAATACGCAGTGGGCTTCGGTTCCCGTGAGAGCGTGAAAGGACGTAAATGAAAGGGGTTGGAGCTGCATGTTTAGCAGAGAGACACTTGGTGCAGGAAGCCAAAAACACCGATGAATATTCCAAACGTCGCCATCTTCATTTGCCCAGGTCATTAGGCAAGGCAAGTTTATTTGTAGAGCACAATTCATACACAAGGCAATTCAAAGTGCTTCACAGTTGCATAAAGTTACAAGAAAACAGATCAAATCAATCATTAAAACGTCAACATAAAAATTAATCAATTACAGTAAAAGGCCAGAGTGCAGATAAAATACTTTCAGTTTTCATCTGCTCGGGTAAAAAGAGCAGTTTTCAGCCTGGATTTGAACATTGTCAGAGTTGAGGCCTGTCTCACATCCTCATGAAGACTGTTCCAGATTTTAGCTGCATGAAACTGAAACGCAGCCTCACCGTGTTTATTATTGACTCCGGGAACCACCAGGGGACCCCTCCCTGAAGTTCTCAGGGCCCGAGATGGTTCATACGGCTCTAACATGTCAGAGATGGACTTTGGTGCTAAACCATGAAAAGACTTGTACACAAGCAGAGCCGTTTTAAATTCTATTCTCTGAGTGACAGGAAGCCAGTGCAGACACCGGAGCACTGGACTAATATGGTGGTATTTCCTGGTTCTTGTCAGGACTCGAGCAGCAGCGTTCTGGATGTTCTGCAGCTCTAACAGCTCGTTTAGAAAGGCCAGTGAGCAGCCGTTACAGTCGTCTAACCTGCTGGAGACAAACGCATGGATGAGTGTCTCCAAGTCTGGTTTTGACACTATTCCTCTGATCTTAATGTTTTTCAGATGGTAAAAAGTTGATGATTATGTTCACTTTCAAGAGGGAAGATTCCAAAAATCCACTTCACTTTGACTTTTCTCTTTAGGTTTAGGGTTTTGTTAAATGTGCTTACTTTAAAGTTGCCTAACCTCTCAACCGAGCATATTTTCTCCAGTTCTCTAGCTTTACCCAAATCTAAAAGCTCCTCGACTGGAGCTTACAGATGACAGGCCATTTTTATTTATTTTTTGTCTTGTTTTCGCCGTTTTTTTTTGCTTCTTCATCACTTTTTTGTTGCGTATTTGTGGCTCCTTTTTAACTTTCTCATCACTTTTTAAATCGTGCTTTTGTTTCATCCTCTTTTCCTGACGCTGTTTTGCCGCTCTGTTCAAGAAGCCTTTGGATTTGGGTAAAGCCGAACTGGAGAAAATGTTTAGTTTATGTTCAGTTTAGTTTATTTGTTTATTTGAGCAGAGGAGTGGGCCGAAGCAAAAGGCTCATAAACGCCCACCCCCAAAATAAAAAAAAAAAAATATTTTTATTTTTTTATTTATTTTTTTATTTGAACAGATATACAATATACATTAGCCTCAGAAAGGAGAGATGCAGAAGAAACAAAGTCTTAGAAAAATGCACCCAAACAGCGTTAAAATGAAACACACGCTTCATTCATTCCTAAGCATTGATTTTCAAATACACTCTCGCATACACACCAATTACATAATGGGAACGCGTTTGTTTTAAAATAAGCCATTTTTTTGGCCTGGTGTGAAAAAGTGTTAAAATGTTCACATGTGGTCAGCTCTGTTGGAACATATTCCACTGTCTGACGCCGCACTGGAGAAGCTGAGCTGCCGAGTGCGGTTTTACACTGAGGATCCAACAGTCGACCGAGTGGCTTAGTGAAATAAACTTTTTTAACGGAGGAGCTGAGGTACCATTAATTATCTTGAACAACAGACAGAGATTTGAATATATGATTATGTTTTCAAAACTTAATATTCTATGTTTTTTAAGAATATGACAGTGGTGATATAGCCGAGATTTCTTGTCATGAACCTTAAGAGAACTTTTGTACAGTGATTCCAGGGGCATTTTCATTTAACAATCAAAGCACAAAACACAACAACAGCTGTTTCATTTCTTGTACAATGTCTAGAACAGAGCAAGAAACAAATGATTTCTTACACATTGTTACCGATGCCGAACATTGGTACATTACTAAAATCACTAGTGTAACATTACCGGAAGTCACAATTTTAATGTTATAAAGGCACGTTACTATGCAGCAGTTTATATTATACTTCGTGATCCTGCTACTTCCCAGTTGTCATTACCATCCTCAGTATAATATCAACTCTTTTTATTTTTTTATTTTTTTTACATGTATAATGTATTATGAAAGCCCTACATAGTGTAATGCATTAAAACGCATTAATACTTATTATACTCAGAGATCTTGCTACTTCCCAGCTGTCATTACCATCCTCAATATAATTTTTATTTGAGTTTAATGAATTATTATTATTTATTTAATTGAGTAATGTGTAAAGTATGACGTAAGCCCTGCACAGTGCGGTGCATTAAAAAGCCAGGGTGTAGAGCGGGCTAGTTGAAGAGGGCAATAAGCTCCCCACCAACAAACCCCCACCCAGCTGATTTTATAGATGATGTTCCTATGCTGAGTGGTGCATTAACAGACAAGGTTTTGAGCCCGTTGGGAGGATTCCTCTCAACAGATCCACAACCTGCCAACCCTAATTCTCCATTTGTAATTTGAGCGATAGAATGACAACCGTTCCAAGCAGCAACACTCTTCCTTGATTATAGAGGAAAAAATACACATAATCGATCCCACTGCTCCCCCTAGTGGCAACGCATTTCTTCCTCTCTATATATATTTCAAAAGTCTTTAGTTTGTATTTATATTGCACTCTGTCATTTCTTTGAGCCGGTTCTATGAAATCACTGCATCGATTACAAAGCATCGCAATGCCTCGGGGCCTCAGTGGAATCATATACTGCTTTATTTCACATGTTTTCGTCAAGGGGGGGGGAAAGTCTCGCCCCCCCTCGGAAACCCAGTCACGCGCCGGGAAAACACGCTAACTCCACACGGACTGCCACACGAGTGGAGCGCCGCGCCGCCGGCCTCGGTGTTCTCACTCGCCCACCCGTCAGTGCGCTTGCCTGACTGGCCTCCCTTCTGTGTTTTAATCTCAATAGCAGAGGTCGCGATGACTTTCCAGTGACTGTAACGCCGTCGCGCGTCACACGGTGTTCTTGTTCGCAAATGAAGGTTTGGTTCCAGGCAGTAAATCACAGTTTGACCAGGACCTGTCGCCGTGAAAGACTTGAGATGAGTGTTAAACTTACTGTTATGAAAAAGGGTGATTCACTTTCGGCTGACGGCACAAATGAGTGATTTCTGGAAGAGGGAATGTCATGTAATGTTTTTGAGCTTTGAAACCATGTTATAATGTTGCTTCCTTTAAAAATACTGTATAACGAGAGTAATATTGTGCTTCTTTCATGGATGTTTGATGCAAGGCAAGTTTATTCATACACAAGGCAATTCAAAGTGCTTCACAGTTGCATAAAGTTACAAGAAAACAGATAAAACATCAACATAAAAATGTATTAATTACAGTAAAAGGCAAGAGTGCAGATAAAATACTTTCAGTTTTCATCTGCTCGGGTAAAAAGAGCTGTTTTCAGCCTGGATTTGAACATTGTCAGAGTTGAGGCCTGTCTCACATCCTCATGAAGACTGTTCCAGATTTTAGCTGCTTGAAACTGAAACGCAGCCTCACCGTGTTTAGTCCTGACTCTGGGAACCACCAGGGGACCCCTCCCTGAAGTTCTCAGGACCCGAGATGGTTCATACGGCTCTAACATGTCAGAGATGGACTTTGGTGCTAAACCATGAAAAGACTTGTACACAAGCAGAGCTGTTTTAAATTCTATTCTCTGAGTGACAGGAAGCCAGTGCAGACACCGGAGCACTGGACTAATATGGTCGTATTTCCTGGTTCTTGTCAGGACTCGAGCAGCAGCGTTCTGGATGTTCTGCAGCTCTAACAGCTCGTTTAGAAAGGCCAGTGAGCAGCCGTTACAGTAGTCTAACCTGCTGGAGACAAATGCATGGATGAGTGTCTCCAAGTCTGGTTTTGACACTATTCCTCTGATCTTAATGTTTTTCAGATGGTAAAAAGCTGATGATGTTATTGCTTTAATGTGGCTGTTTAAGTTCAGGTCCATCTGAGTCCATGATTACTCCTAGATTTCTTTGGTTTTAGATGGAGAGACTCGAGATGACACTTTTGTTTGATCTAAATGATCTCAGTTTTGTCTGAGTTTAGTCGGAGAAAGTTGTTTTGCATCCACAAACTGCTCTGTTGGATGCAGTGACAGAGAGTATCTACAGGCCCCTGTTCACCTGCCGTCAGTGACACATAAATCTGAGCGTCATCTACGTAGTTGTGGTAAGTCACAGTATTGCTGTTCATTAGCTGACCCAATGGAAGCATGTACAGGTTGAATAAAAGGGGTCCCAAGATTGACCCTTAGGGGACTCCGGAGAGTAATCCTCTTCTCGTTGGTTGTTTCTCCTTATACTGGAGAAAGCTCTTCCATCTCTATATCCTGGATTTTGTTGCATAATATTGATACTGAAATGTTTAGCAGTGTCGCTTGATCAACTCTTTTTCTTTTCTTTTTTGTTTGTCTTTCTGTGGAAAATGCACAGTCCCACAATACAAAATCAGCTCTCATTCTTTGGGCACCGAGTGTTGCTGAACCCCAGATCAGAACAGTTTGTTACATCCACTGGCGACTTGTCTTTTGGTCGGGCATTTTACTTTTTTAACTTAAGCCTGGTTCACAGGGGAAGATTTAAAAATTGTCTGCAGATTTTCCAAACCTTAGAGACCCAACACATGATGGTAAAAAAAATCACGGGTCTCAAAGTTTTGGTTGTAGAGTGTGTGGTGTGCAGCCACACGGTTAAATCAACACATCACACACAAACCAATTTCACTCACAAACGTTCCCAGGTCAGATGGGAAATCTCGCAAAACCTCTCCAGATCAAACGTGATTTCAGAGCAAACAAACATGGCAGACGAAGAAGAGGCAATAGTTGTTTTTTTAACATGTGGACGAGTTGGTCCTCAACCTTCAACGTCCAAGGACAATGTGGAGGACAGATTTTGTAACCAGAAAGCACAGAACGAGGCGCTGACACCGTAGAAGAAGAAACAGCTGAATTTATCAGCCTTGTCCGAGGATTCACTCAAAACTGCGTGAATGTTGTGAAATACTACTCCAGGTCTGTCTTTGACGAGCGAAGAAAGTCAAGAAAGTCAATTTTACATGATATGTCCACTTAAACTCACACGGCAGGAATATCTGATCAGATTTAGAGCCTTTGCGATAATTGGAGCATCCTTAAGATAGTCGGAAAGGAAGAATCGGGGCTAAAATCGGCCTCATTCTCATCCTCTCCTCCAGGACAAACAGGGAATCTGCTTTTACTTAACACAGTTCAAGGCAGTGAAAACGTTTTTGTAGGACCTATTGTTGCGCACTTGTATTTTCTAACTCTTCTCTAACTGTCCACTCTCTTTGTGTCTCCTTCAGGAAACCATCACCACGACTTCCAGCACAGCCACCTGGACCTGACCGCGCTCACGCCCAAAAGAGGTGAGAGGTTTCTGGGTTCCGCATGAGCCGATGTCCCTCTCTTCGACATTGTCCGCGTATTGAACCATTATTTTTGTGTTGTTTATTTCACTGTCACTTTATCTCACTTCACAACATCCATCACATTAATAACAATATAAGTTCACTCGAAGGACCCCAGGAAGATTAGCTGGCCACATGGAGGCCAGGACCTGGTGGCTTCTGGCAAACAGAAATCGGGACTTCTTATGGTTTTCTTTAAAAAAAAAAAAATGGCTTCTTCTTCTAGCCACTCTGCCATAAGGCCAGATTTGTGCAGTGTACGACTAATAGTTGTTCTGTGGACAGTTTCCCCCACCGGAGCTGTAGCTCTCTGCAGGTCATCCAGGGTCATCATAGGCTTCGTGGGAACAGCTCTGGTCAGTGCTGTCCTTGTTCGGTCTGTTAGTTTAGGAGGACGGCCGAGTCTTCGTAGGTTTGCAGTGATGCCAGACTCTTTCCATTCCTGGATGGTTTAGTTTATTGAAAGGACCGTGTGCAGTTACATTAAAAAGATGGCTGCACCAGATTTAGCACTATGCTAATTTCCATCTGTAGTCCCACACAATTAAAATGACATAACGAAATTAAGAATAACATATCAAAAGGCAATTTACAACAACAAGTGCGATATACAAATACAAAGTGCAATATTGGCAAGTTACAAGTCATAAAGTGCAGAATTATAAACATTATACACTAGTAATCTGGTAGCCATCAGACGAGGGTATCATCTGATGTCCAAATACCCGTCTGGTACTTTTAGTGTGAGCAGGACTGGTTGTCTAGAAGCCAGTCTTCGAGCCCGTGAAAATCTGCATTGTTCTTTAGATGGTCTGGGAGCCCATTCCATTCTTTGATGGCTTTAGTGGAACAGGGTGATTGAGAGAAGGCAGACTTTGTTTTAAGAACATCGCAGTCACCCCTGGATACAGCGGGTTAGCTGAGAGCGCAGCTGTACATAGGTTTTTAAAGGGGGTGGGGCAGCATCATTAAGGATGTTATGTACCAGGCGGATGGTGTATTTAACTGTACTTTGAGCTTTGGAAATCTTTTTTATAGCCTAACCCAGCTTTATGCTTCTCAATAACTGTATCAAGGACCTGTCTGGTGTGTTTTTGGACTTCACAGTCTCTGAACGGACCTCTGAGACCATCCCAGAGCAGCTGAGATTAGATTACACACAGGTAGCCTCTATTTAGTCATTAGGGCAACATGTGATCATTCAGCAATCATCAGGCAACTTCTCGAGACAATTGGTTGCACTAAAAGGAAAAGGGGGGGGGGGGGGGGGCGGTACTTTTGCACACCCCACTTTTTCAGAATGTATTCATAAAAAAAAGTTCAAAATTATGTATACATTTCATTTCACTTCGCGATGTGTAGTGCGTGTCTTTCACATAAAAAAATCAATTATATATATTTAGGTTTGTGGACCATATTGTGGAAAAGTTAAAGCCCCGACTCCGCTGCCGTTGACCTGACGTGACTTTGCGACGGAGAAGATGACACAAATCGATTGCGACGGCGAACGTTTTCAATCACCGGTCTGTCTCTTTCCGAGCGCAAATTAGAACGTGGCCAAAACGGTGGCGGGGCGGGGTGTGTGAGCGAGGCCCCGGTCGTTAAACAGGTGTCGCCCGAGTTTAATGCGATTCTGTGAGAAATGATACAGAGCGCACGCGGAATAAACACAACGCAGAGCAATGGCGAACGCGGCAAAAGCGATCATTTAAAGGCCCGGATTACAAACAATGGAAGGGTACGCCGCTAAATCAAAATGTTAGCATGTCCGTAGCATGTCCCGATTCTTCACTGGGACGAGGCACAGTTCACAACTTGCAGAGTCACTTTTCAGGGTCACTGTCACAGAACCACCCTGAAACGTAATGGGACTGATACAAATGCTTCATCACTTATATCTAAATGTCTGAGAATAATATTTACAGTGGGAGGAAAATGTATGTGGACACTTTGGAATTACTCACAGTCATAACATGTGGTCTGATCTTTATTAAAATCACAAGAATGAGTTTGCCTGCTTAAACTACTACCACCACATGTTATAATTATGTGTATTGGCCATAACATGTTTTATTTTATTTATTTTTTTGTTATTTTTTTTGTTATTTTTCTCAAAAGGAGTGGGCTGAAGCAAAAAGCTTATGAGTGCAATAAATACAAAAAGTACATTTCACACAATGGCACCGAAGGAACAAAACATCAGAGAGACCTCATCCAAAAAGAATTTGAAACATTTCAAGCAGCTACATTTTTACAAAAAACATAGATGAACTGTTTATATAATTAATTTAAATGAAGCACAACTACACCAACGATCTCGTTTCATGTACGATGTTTAGCACAAAGCAAGTAAAAAAATGTGATCCTTAATATATTTCTATCAGATTGTTACCAGTGAGAGTTACTTTATGTTATAAAGCTACATTAATACATATTATTCTCCGAGATCTTGATACTTCCCAGTTGTCATTACCATCCTCAGTATAATTTAATTTGGGTTTAATTAAGGCAAGGCAAGTTTATTTGTATGGCACATTTCATGTACATGACAACTCAATGTGCCTCACAGCAACACCAAACACACACACACACACACACACAAAAAACATTTAAAAACACAATAAAAAGCATTAAAAACACAATCAAAAATCAACAAATTGATAAAATTACATAGAATATATACATACACACATATACACACACATACATATACATATATATATATATATATATATATGTATATATATATATATATATATATATATATATATATATATATATACATACACATGCACGTATACGTACATACTCAAATTCGTTTAAAAAACACAAAAAAACAAAGGCAACAGTAAAAAGGTGTCCTTTCAGCCTGGACTTAAAAATATTCAGGGTTGAGGCCTGTCTCATGTCCTCACTGAGGCTGTTCCAGACTTTTGCTGCATAAAATTGAAACGCAGCCTCCCCGTGTTTAGTCCTGACTCTGGGAACCACCAGGAGACCCCTCCCTGAAGTTCTCAGGGCTCGAGATGGTTCATACGGCTCTAACATGCCAGAGATGGACTTTGGTGCTAAACCATGAAAAGACTTGCACACGAGCAGAGCTGTTTTAAACTCTATTCCCTGAGTGACAGGAAGCCAGTGCAGAGACCGGAGCACTGGACTAATGTGGTCGTATTTCCTGGATCTGGTCAGGACTCGAGCCGCAGCATTTTGGATGTACTGCAGCTCTAACAGCTCGTTTAGAAAGGCCAGTGAGCAGGCCATTGCAATAGTCTAACCGACTGGAGACAAATGTTAACACTTTTGTTGCGTTTTCATGCTTGTTTTGTGTGTGTGTTGTTGAAGCTTTTAGATTCGGGTAAAGCCAAACGGGATGAAATGTGCTCGGTTCAGGTGGGGGTTAAGCGGTTACCCCTTTATAGGGCGAGTGACTACTTTTACGGCCTCCCTGCTGCACATCAGGATAGGGTAAAGAAGCGCGTGGTCCTCACTTAACCAATCAGAAGAGCTCACCCTGCAGACCCCGCCTATGTGGCATTCGACCAATCAGGAGAGACCGGTCGCGCTCTCAACTTCCTGTTTTCTCCGAAGTCTGAAACAGACCCGAGCCTGGCTAAATCCATGGTACATTTCTTTACATAACGTGAAAACTAACCCCGGTAAGTTGATGAAACTCACACATGTTATTGGTGAATACTTGTGCTAACTGATGATATGTTTTGGTTTTGGAGGACGTAGTGAAATAAGTGAACTTACATGAAAAAGGCAGGCACCAAATGTCCCACAATAACACTCTTGATTTGAAATGATTTATTTCAAAGTATTTCAACGAGTGCCCTATGAAGGGTTAGGAAGTACATTTACATATTACGTTTGTGGACCTTTTTTTTTCCTGTGGAGCCTTATGTTTGGTCGGGAAGTGCGCATTGCCCGGGCAATTTGGGTAACTTTCCAGATGGTGTAGTGACCGCCTTTATTGCTGGGTTGCAGGCGACATCACAGCGCTCTAAAGGCCAAGACTATTATATGGAGGAAAAATTATTTAGTTTTTTAGTAAATGTTTGGTCTTGTACAGAGAGATCATGGACCCAGAAACTGATATTAATGATCATTTTTGTAATTCATACATTTTCTTTTGAGCTACGACTTGTGAAAGTGTAATGCTGTTAATAGGAAAATCTGGCTCCTCCCCCCCGCTGGGCCCGGTGACATCATCACATTGTAGAACCTGCAACCCAGCAATACGGAGAAGAACAGTACATTTCCAATACATTTTCCCTCTAAATTATCGTACAGTGTAATCCTACGATTTTAAATCGCTGCATCGGTGATTGGGAAACTCATCACCATAAAATGTTAATAAAAAACCTTTTTAAAACCTTATGCCCCACAGTGTTATATGTAAATAAGTGTTTTTGCTGCACAGGAGCAGGTAATGTATTTGTAAAAACCAGACGGCATGTTGGTCTATATTTAACCAGTCACTTAAATCTAAACTTATTATAGAATCCATTTAGGTTTTTTTTTTTGACAGGATGAGTGAAGTTTTCAGTGAGTTTGGGAGTAGTTGAAAGAGTGCGCGGTGTTTAATGCGTAGTGAGTGCGGCGTCAGAGTCTGTTAAGAGGCGAATGTGTCTGAAAAGCTCTCAGCGCTCACACAACGACCCTCCAAAAGTTCAGACTAAAACACACTCCGCGGAGCGCCACTGAGGGCAAGGGCTTCCGGAGGCAGGAACCGTCTGCCGCCGTCTCCCCCTTTAGAGGCTGCAGCGCTAATGGCACAGCGGTTAGGGCGCGGCGTTCCAGGAGCCCCCGACGAGGCGCTCTTAGACGGAAGCTTCAGGGGCCATTTTCTCAAGTCATTGTTCTCACGATGACTTCAGTCTCGTCGGAAGTCTGTGTCCATGCCCGAGGTGCGGGGGGGGGGGGGATGGGGGGGGGGGGGTACTGGGGGGGAAACGATAACACTGGATTTTGAAATAAAATGAAAAAGTCCAGAATTAAAGGTAAGCTTTAAACGTGTGGGGTTACTATAATAAACAATGGTTCCTCCGCCTCCCAAAGTCAACTTGAACATCTGAAAACAATGAATAACAACACAGACCACGAGAAGCCAAGTTATGGCAATAGGTTCACGTTCTAGAATTTGATGATGTCATAATGTCAGTTGGAGGGCAGGGGCCAATAGGTAGCGTTCACGTGACATCACAACCTTCTAAAGAGCCTATAGTTTAAAATTGAGGCGGAGGGCAACTGAAATATCCCATGGCTGTAATCTTAAATGAAGGTACTTGATTCATCTTCTGTACTAAGTAGTTGAAGTCTTCGAACGTTTCGCCTCTCATCCAAAAGGCTTCGTCAGCGACAGAGGTCATATGGCTGTAATGCTCAAAATGCAGATTTCTAGTCTTAAATCATTGCTAATTTCTCTGTAATTCCTGAGGCCAATTCACATGAAACTAAAGCTGTCACATAGTTCAAAGTCATATCTTCCAGCACATATGAACATATGTCTAATTATTTCTTCACAAAGGCGTCCAGAAGTGGAGACAATATTCAAAAACATGTGCTTGATGTTGGCCAGTAGAAAGGACTTTCAGCCATAACATTCACATGTCAGGTTTGTGAATCCAATCACTATCACTATGATGATCAGAGAAAACATTTGGACATTTTCTTTATGGAAATTTCTTTCAAAAACGGTTTCTCTCCCATAGAGTTGTATTGACACCTGCCCTCCAACTGAAATGGAATTCTACTACGTGAACGCAACCTATTGCTGGGTTGCAGGTGTGATGATGTCACCGGACCCAGTGGGGGGAGGAGCCAGTTTTTCCTTTTAACTGCATCACACGTTCACAAGTCATAGCTCAAAAGAAATGTATGAATTACAAAAATGATCATTAATATCAGTCACTGGGTCCATGATAAATATTTTACCTCTATATAATATTATAGGCCTTTAGAGCGCTGTGTTGTCGCCTGAATCCCAGCATTAGATACAGACGGCATTGCGTCATAGAAGGGGGCGTGGCCTCACCAAGGGGGGAAAATAGAATATTTTTGGAAACACAATTTTTCACTCGTTTTAGCCATTTTCTGGCAAAATGTGAACTTATTTATCACATACAAATAAAGTCAAGTCTAAATCGGGTCCATATCGATGTTTATTCACAGCAGACGCCATCTTTGGAATCGCCCATATATGGTCATGTTTGAAAACAGGTAAGGGGGAAAACAATTTGGAGAAAATCTGAACTTTCTCTAATTATTCAAAAACTTTAACAAATGCTGAATTATGAATATAGTTTTCTACTAAAGAAAGATACAACGACATGGGGAGGAGCAAAGTGGTTCAACAGCCCATAAATACATACATAACAGAGAATGCTAACATGATGCTTCATGTTAGCATTGTGCTAATGCTAGCGCTAGCTACGACTGCCGTTTTTTCACTTTTACTGAACAATCTGCTGTGAGAAAATATCCATATGGGCCCGATGTAGACTTGACTTTATTTATGTGTGGTAAACAAATTTATATTCCACCAGAAAATGGCTAAAAAGAGTGAAAAATCCTATTTCCCAAAAGATTCTATAATCCCCCTCGGCAAAGCCCTTCTATGACGCGATGTCGTCTGATACAACTATATGGGGGAAATACAGTTTTTCTCCCAAAAGAGAAAATGTCTTCAAATGTTTTCCGTGATCGTTATTTGACAGTGTTGAAAATAGCGTATTCTTTAGTGCTGGATGAAAGGATGGAGACTCGGTATATTATAATCCAAAATCATTACTTTATTTCCTATTACAAACTAAAGGTACATCTGTTGAGCTGACTCCATGTCGACTGGGCAGACCCCAGGGGGAGAAGCGAGGAGAAGGGCGGAACGCTTCTCAAGCAGGACCATATATAGTAGGTGTGTCTTCCCCCCAACCAATCAGCTCTCTTGGATCGTCACTTCTTCTTCTGCGCAATCTGACTCCTCATTTGAACACACTGCCCCCCAGTGGATCAACCATACATACAAGCAGAAACTAAAATGTCCGCCAGATTCAAATGTATCTCAAAGCACAGTTTACAGATCAACACAGTTATATATATAATCACTAAAACCTAATATGACAAATATGTATATAAATAATTCCACATTCCCCGTTTTGATCTCTACAAAAGAGATCACAAATCAGATTGAATATTTGTCCTATGAAATCACAGTGACAGATGCATGTCCTTCAACTGGTTGCCTTTACTCTGTCAGGTCGTTGTCTCAGTTCATGCTTCCTCGGCGTCCGCTATAAAAACATACACTCACCACTAAGGGTGGTTTTTATTGTTTTTTTTTTTTTTTTTACATCATCGTGTTTTGGTCAACTTTAATTATTGTAAGGCGCTTTAAAAATACAACTTTATTGATTTGGATCAAAAACTCTCATAATGACGACCACTCACAAGCACCCACCGAGACAAGGAACCAACAGAGATCTGTAACAGAAACACAAAAGAACAGACAAAAATTACAAAAAAAAATTCTCATCAGGGCCGCTCACCGTGAGAGCGACCATGCCAGCTAATCTTGCAAATTATGGCTGGACTCAAAAACCTATTTAACTTAATTTATCTGTTGGAATGCTAGGGTCAATTTTATCTGGAAAATTCAGGAATTCAGGTTTCATTAATCTACAGAGAAAAACTCTTTTAGCTTCTGTTTCCCACATTTACCGCAGATTCTGTGTGCACTTCAGAATCACAGCAAACGTCAAAAACAGAGTATTATAAATTGATTTACCTATCTGAAACCGAAATCTTAGTTGGCCCTAACATTTGTCAATTCGTCACTTTATGTTTTCGTTTGTTTATCTTTTAGATATATTTGTATCAGTTCTTTCCCATGCCAAAATAAACCAAATTATAATAATTTTCCCATATAATTAACACCCCCTCTTGGACTGAGGAAAACTCAGTCCAATAAAGAGTCATGTAAACATGCATAAACAAGTGAAACCTCAATCCTTGTACAGGAAACACAACAAACCAACTCCAATTTCACTGGAGATTAATACCTTCGGCACCTACATAACACAAAGAAAACAATAGCAAAATAACAAATGTCAGGTTCAGTCCAGGGAGGTTGAAGGCGGGTTTAAATGGGTCGACAGGGCGAGTGAGAGGTGGACACCACTCGTCTGGTTTGCGACCTGGACAGCATGTGAGGTCCTGGGAGTGGCCTCAAAAGGGATCAGACCAGCACTGGTTCAGTCCAATCGTGGCAGAGGACCGTCAGACAGGCTGGGAAAGGAGCTCTCAGCGGCTCCCAAAGTGAGATCAGCAGTCACCTCCAACCTGAGTGCATAAACTAATGAGTGTAGATGGTTTCAATAGGGATTATAACATACAATCTTAAGATCAGTGTCCACTGGATTCCCGTGGAATCAAAGAGGAGTCTGATCTCAGGCGCCAAAATGGCCTGTGTCAAGTTCATAAGAGTTTCCTCTTGATCTGCTCACGGATTGACGCCAGGAGCAGAGCAAGAGAAAGGACCGAAACCCAATTCACTTCAGCTTTTAGACATAATTTCAGACAATTTAGTTTTATATATTCCAATTCATAGCTATAGCATTTCACAATTGTATCACATGTCAATGCCCTCTAAGGCTTCAAATTTAAATTTTGTATTGAGATATTCAGACAAATGCATTTTGTAACTTAAAGATTATTGATTCAATTTAGTAAATAAACCAGCATCAGTAGGTCCTAAAGACCATCTTTATCTGGTGCATTAAGATATTTTTCAGTCAGTTCATAAACACATAATTCTCTATCATGGTGTCGTGGAATGATGTTCCAAAACGGACATAAGTATCGCATTAATGTCTATAGAGTAGGCAGACATGGATGGAGAGTACAGGACATTTCAGAAACTTCAATTTCTTACCAATCTTTTGTTTCACTCACGCTTTGGTCATGGAACAAATTCTTTAGCCTATTGTCCAGGAGAGAGAGCAAACGAGTTATAAACACATCATATTACTGTTCTATAGGGTGTAAACAGTTCGCAGTCACACCTCGTTTGCCTAATTAATTTTGTTATTTTAAAAGGACCATTCATGTCCACTAAGGTTAGCCTTAAAAGCTTTTCTATATCATATTAAAGTACAGTGATCAATGGGTGGGTGGCTTTGGCAAAGTGAATGTTGGATCCAAGGTCAAACGTCAGTTGTACAGTCCTTCAGCTCTTCCCAGTAGATATCTGCATTCAGCAACCACTGTCAGACAGCAAGGTGTTTGTCCAATCAGGGAAAAGTCACTGTTAGTCCATTCAGAGAGCACAAAACTGTTGCTCTCACTGTCATCAGCATATCACATCCGAGGAGAGAAACAGGAGTCTGAGTTGGCGTGTCAGATTCAGTCCTGTGAGCTGACTAGGCACTGGCTTGGTGAAAGGTTGTGGGTGGTCTTCCTGTATCCACCCAGTAGATGGTGTCCGTTAATGATCACAGTCTCATAGTTCACAGATGAGTGTCGTTCACCTTTATCCACCAGCACGTCAAGAGTCTGTCCGTTCACCTTCACAGGTAACAGTTCTGGACTCCCATGCCTCTGAACCCAGTAGCAGCCAGTGATGAGAGTAGCATTGTTCCCATCAGCGTTGTTGTAAACGCCTCGATCTCCTCGAACGTTGTTGGTCATCTTTGTCTGAAACAATCCTTGGCCACAATTACCAACACCACACCCACAGGTCACTGCACATTCAAGTAAACTCATTACTCTTTTTTCATTATTACTTTCATTACTCGCTCCTTTAAGCTGCACCTTTAAAAGTTGCACTCATTTCTTTCAGTTCAATTTTGCTCTCGCTTCTGTTCAAGGGCGTTCTCCATATTCTCAAAATGTATTCATTAATTTATTTGGTTTTCTTTAACAATAATTTGAATTTTGCATAATTGCTCCTTCATAACTTTTGGTAATGCGTCCAAAATGGCGCATAAAGATCAACTTAAACTCTAAATTAATAGTGGTTTGTACTTTCAATCAATGTATTCAAACTCACGACAGGACTTCCCTGCTTCAGTTTTCATTCCATGGCGCCACCGTGTGGAGAGAGGTTCAAATTTTTTTTAGCAACATCTCTCAGAGCCCTAAATGGTCCATTAATCACAGGCTCAAAAAAATAATAGCATTTGTCTCACACTGATTTTGGATACTTGTTCTTCAAATGTATGCTGTGGAGACATAACTCTACCACCAGCAGAAATGTTTCTCTATAAAAAAACAAAACAAAAATAACTTTTAAAACAATAACATTGGTCAAAAATGTTCTTTTCTTTTTTTTTTTCTCAATGAGGGGCGGAGCAATTTCTCCACTTCCCCTCCTACACGGATGTCTGGGTACAAATGAGGATGGCCACTCCTCCAATGCACCCATTACTTCCTGTTTGATCATTTCCTACGTCCACACAAATGCAGACACAGCAAATACACGTTTAGTTTTCTAATAAAAAACAGTGTCCACTCAACATTCACACACCACATCTCTGAGTAAGGAATTATCTTATCTTAAAACTTTCTTTCAACCGTCCTTCTCACTTTCAATCACCTTTCCATCACGCTTCACATTCAATGCCATTTCGGCATCCAGTCTCCTCAGAGAACCATCTATCACCGTTAAATGATCAGATGCATTCACTCCAATACTTTCCAAGTCTTTCTCTCCGTTTGCTTCTTCGCCACTCACAGTCTCTTTCAGCGATACAAAAATATCACTTTTGTTTGTCCTTCTCCACTCGTCCATCACACTGGTCACTCGGACACTCTCGTCATTCTGGACAATAAAAACATTACACAAAGGACAAGACAACAAGACACAATAATTTCACATATAACTTTTACAATATCCCCATTACCCTGTGCACAAACATCTAAACATAATCTGGCCAGTCATTATCTCTTATTCTCATTTTCTTTATTCTCTTATCTGGAATTTGTCCAGTCTCTCTCTATTTTTTTATTTTTATTATTTCACCGGTTTCTAAGGTCCGCAACGTCCCTAACGGATACCGGATAACGCTACAACGCTTTCTCCCGTCGGAGTCGGCACCAGTCTACGGGGCGGAAATTTAGGTCCGTACTTTACGCGACCAAGGCTAGACGCGTCCACCACAATTTACCGAGATTAAATAGCCAATCAAAATCCCAAAGCCTAAATAGTAGCTCGCCGGCTACTTTGAGTCTTGGCAATTCGGAAATTCCCACTCCCGAACTCCATTAGCGACTCGGTGCGATCACGTCCACCTACCTATTTTTGTTATTTTTATTATTTTATATTTTTTATAACATTTTTTATATTACCCCACAAACAAAAACAAACAAAACAACAGTTAACAAAAAACCAAACAGTCAAACAAGAACAAACAAACAGATTAACAGACAAACACTTCTCCCGCCTCTCTCTCCGCCGGTCAACAAAATCAGATAAAAAAAATGTACCTTAGTTGCTTTAACAAAATTGTTCCGTTTTCAGATAAAAATGCCTGCGAAGTCACTGTTTAAGGCAGATGTAAAACAAAATTTCGAAAACCAGCCTCATTCCTTTAATTGTAAATAACCCAGCGTTATCTCAGTAAGAATATGTAGCCATATTAAGTGTTTAAAAATAGAAAACATGCGTTAAAATAGTTCTTAATTTGTCTAAAGTCCGATGCCTTTCAATGAAAATCTAGTGGCCATATGGTGGCATTACAGCAATGGCGGCCATAAACTCCGGTATTACAATACAACAGCCAAATAAATTTACTCCAATCTAAACAACCAGACTGAATCTACACTGGAAATGTTTTAAATATCCTAACAGTACCACATGGAAAAAGCTAACCGCTAAAGCTAATCCTTTGTTCTCAGAGCCAACTTAGCAACCTCGCATACCAACAGCAAACAGATCATACTGAAAACAAACCATGCACCACACTTCAATAAAATCCTTCACTACTACACAGAACAGCCTTCAGTGTCCACACACTGAGCTGGGTTTAACACATTTGTGGGTTTATTACACGTTTATCAACAATAAGCTGTATGCTAACACACTAAGCTAACCATGCGGTATGCTAGCGCACTAAGCTAACGATGCTAACGAAAGCTAACAACACAACATTTAGCTGTAATTTGACCAAAATATTGAGGAAATTCTTTTGCATAGACAATGGGGTTATAGTTAAAGATTCACAGAACATGCCAACAGCAAAAATGGGAAACCAATCATCGCAAACAACAGTTATTTTTTCCAAAACAAACGCGCCTTTAAAATTACTTTAGTCTAACTTCAATAAAAACATCTACTTACATGCCTTAAAAAAAGCACCTTAAAAATCTGCAAGGCGTATGGTCTAAACACGGAACAATCCAGTCAAGTTTCATAGCATTTTAGCTTCGTTTCGTTTTTTTTTTTTTTTTAAGTTTTAAAAGTATCGCCAAATATCTCAAACCACCAGCAAAAACACACGCACACACTTCCTTCATCATAGCCAATATAAACAAATCGTATTCTTACCCATTTTAAAGTCGGTGTGCACGTCTGTTTTTTGGGCGAAAGAGTAATAAAAAACATATTTTTCTTTGTCTATTCCCGAGATCCATCCAATCTTCCACAAATCAAAAACATCACGTCGGGGTCACCAATTGTTGAAAATAGCGTATTCTTTAGTGCTGGATGAAAGGATGGAGACTCGGTATATTATAATCCAAAATCATTACTTTATTTCCTATTACAAACTAAAGGTACATCTGTTGAGCTGACTCCATGTCGACTGGGCAGACCCCAGGGGGAGAAGCGAGGAGAAGGGCGGAACGCTTCTCAAGCAGGACCATATATAGTAGGTGTGTCTTCCCCCCAACCAATCAGCTCTCTTGGATCGTCACTTCTTCTTCTGCGCAATCTGACTCCTCATTTGAACACACTGCCCCCCAGTGGATCAACCATACATACAAGCAGAAACTAAAATGTCCGCCAGATTCAAATGTATCTCAAAGCACAGTTTACAGATCAACACAGTTATATATATAATCACTAAAACCTAATATGACAAATATGTATATAAATAATTCCACAACAGTGATTGGATTCACAGACCCAGTGTTCTCATGTCTGAAAGTGCTTTCTACCGACCAACATCATGATTTTGAACATTGTCACCGCTTTCAGAGAAAATAATTGGACATCAGTTTATATGTGCTCACAGAGAGGACAATGCACTATGGTACAGTTGTTGTGTCATGTAGCTTCTCCCGGTAATGACAGCGATACTAAACATCTGGAATTTGCCAGTTACCATAGTTACCATCATGGAATTTTCAGTCGCCGTCTGCCTCAATTTAAATAATAGGCTCTGTAGAACGCATGTGAAAATTAAATCTTTGTTCTTTTTCTTCTCTAAGCTTGATTACAGCTGTTGTTTTGTGCAGTGAGCCGTAGAATAGCCCGTTTAACTAGACATGAATCAAAATCTCAACTGTTTAGGTGAAAAAATACAAATAAATGAAGAGCCGTTTGGGAGCGAAAAATCACCCATCACCATTTGTAACTGACGCGTCAACAAAATGAAACCATGCATTTAAACTCTAAGCTCTATCAATTATTTAAATTTTTTGCTATGTGTTTTTCCTCATATTTGTGTCTCCAGTAAAATCATCTATCTTAACCCAGTGTTTCGTTTTGCTTCATCGTCATGGTAGCGGGTTTAACGGGGCGTTCCCGCACGTTGCTGGCCCGGATCCGTTCCCCCGAGCCTCCTCCGCGGGTTCCCTTTCTCTCTCGGCGGCTGCAGTTTTGATGGTGTGGTGTCCTCGTTACTGCAGCGTGCTCCCTATTTTAGTCCTGTCCCAAACCTCCAGGCCTCTGACCCGATCGGGACGTCCCAAATACAGAGGCGCAGCTTGGCGCCCCCCGGTGGTCAGCAGTGTGATGACGACGATGGTGTAAATGTTTATACTGTGACTGTAAACTGGCGCCGTGTGAATCGTGTTGGCAGAGTCCAGGTGCCTTTTTCATTTCTGTTTCTGCCACAAACAAGTTCATACATTTATCACGAAACTGGGGCGATGGTGGCACAGAGAGTGGAGCGGGTCGTCTTGTGGTCGGAGGATCGGCGGTTTGAATCCCGCAGGTGCACACTGTCGTTGTGTCCTTCGACAAGACCCTTCACCCACCTTGCCTCCAGTGACTGTAAAGCGCTTTGAGTGCCTAAAGCAGGTAGAAAGGCGTTATGTAAATGTGATTTACCATCACAGCCCAGTTTAGTAAGGATGTGTACAGTCGCTTTGGTCTCCCAGTAGAAAATAAAGCTACAAATATGGAGTGAATGTAAAACTGTCTCATGTAAAGGGCTTTGTGACCATGTTGCTATACATGCTTTTCAGTCATGTGACTTTTGTTGTTATGGCGGCCATTTGGAATACCGAAGTAGAATTATGCAGTACTACAACATGTAACAATATCTTAACTCAGGAAGAAAATGAAAGACAACTGATTGACAGGGGCATTTCTATGTCCTCGTAATCGTTGCCCAAGAAGAAAACAGTTAAAACACGTCCTCAGAGTTTGTGTGAAGAAACCAGTAAGTCAGTGTGTAAGCATCAATCAATCAATCAATCAATGGTTTTGTATAGCCCAATATCACAACAGGAGTTGCCTCATAGGGCTGTAACAAACATTAAGGCAATAAAACAGAGCAGTAAATAAGACAATGTAAAGTTCCGGTGAATCAAATATCCAGGCAAACATAATGTCCAAATAAGCGTCAGCAGTGGGTGGCGACGAGCAGCATGCTACCAGTTAGCTTTTAGCTTTAACAGCTCAGCTCTGACCTCTCTAAGAGAAATCATCTAGCCTTGGATACAACATGTGACAGAGGTCAGAGCTGAGCTGTTACTGTAGTATTTCCTCAGTGTTCATAGATGTGAGACACACATGTGTTTATCGTGTTGAAGCCATTGACAGTTGGTTGACAGTTGCTAACCTGTAGCATGCTAATGTCTTGAGCAGCTTAAACACGGACTCAGACTGAGACTCTATTGACATGACAAACTGTAAGAATCACAGAGTGTTATTTTAGTCTGAGGAGTGAAGCAGATCTTTAGTAAATCCTGCTGTAGCTCGACAGACTGAGCTGCTACGTCTGTGTTGGTTAAATCACATAAAGGTGCGTCTCTGGTTCCGTGTTTTTACTGTTCTCTTCTTGAGCAATGATTACGAGTACACAAAAATACCACTGTCAATCAGTTGTCTTTCATTTTCATCCTGAGTTGAGATATGGTTACATGTTGTAGTACTGCATAATCCGACTTTGGTGCTCAAAATGGCCGCCGGAACTATGCGTGATGTCATTGGAAATGCATGTATACAAATGAAGTTCTTCTTCTTCTGTGTGGCGCTCTCACACTCTTTCTCCCTCTTCAGCTGCATGAATGCATTCTCCAAATCACAAGCTACAAAACGCCTCCCAGGTGATTATCGCGTTGGCGTGAATGGGCCTCAACAGACACTGGGGGTGTGTGCAGGTGATCAGGAAGAGGTCCAATTTGAAAGAGAAGAAGTCCCTACATTTGTTGCTCTACACCTCGGGCGCACAGATGACCGAGGGTGTTTGGGGTTTTAGAAGATGACGTACGATTGTGAAAAGATCCCGAATGTTCTAACCTCCACACATCTCTCTCTCTCTGGCAGACCGGCCTCAGAGGATGAACAACATTCTGACGGCGGCCACGGAGCCCTACGACGTCTCGCTGCCCTACGACGTCTCGCTGTCCCGCTCCTTCCAGAACCTCAGCCACCTGCCGCCGTCGTACGAAGTGGCGCTCAAAGCCGACCTAAGTAAATTGTCCAGCTCTATGATCCGCCTGAGTATGTCCTCTCACTCTCCTCTCTGTCGCCGGCGCCGTTCTCCAACACCAGAAACAAAAACAGATCTGATTTCACCGCGTTGTGTCGAGGCTCGGAAGTCCTCGCTGCAGAGAAACGGTCGACTTTGTATGATGTCATCAGTCTGCACCCGGCGAGCCTTCAGTCGGTTCGGCCGCTCTCTCTCTCTCTTGTGTGTATGGTAGAACAGGGAGCATTTCTCGTTCTGGGGACGATCGGGAGCGATTTTATATGGTACGGAAAATCACAAGAGTTCATCAATTGCTTGTGTTAGGGTTCATTATTGGGGAAATAGCTCCACCTGGTGGCCGTGTATTGTGTCCTTTTTGACGACTTTAATCGGTAAATATTAACCTGAACTGAGCACATTTTCTCCTATTCAGCTTTACCCACATGTAAAAGCTTCTCGACTGGAGCTCAAAGCCTATGGGCCAGTGCAAGGGCTCATTTGAAAGCTAAGACCTACAAAACTGAGATAAGATGTTTCCTTTTGTCCTTTTTGACATAGTTTCGTCGTATTTTTTGTGCTTCCCTTTGTCAAGTTTTTGTTGCTTTTTCATCACCTGTTTTGTTGCTATTTTAGCTGGATTTTCAGCCTTGCGCCTCATTTTTGTTGCCATTTTGACGCTTTTTTTCGGAAGCTTTTAGATTTGGGTAAAGTTGAACTGTGCTCGGGGGGGGGGGGGTTTAAAACGCACATTAACGTTAGCAATAACGGCTAGTAGATTAGCTGCTGTACCATTTTCTCTCACAATCTACAAAACTACATTGAAGGCTTTTGATATAGGGCCTCATTTCCTTGTTATCCAGAGTGTTCATGCAGTCCTTATATTTGAAGAGTTCAGTGGTGCTAGGCTAGTGCTAGGCTAGTGCTAGGCTAGTGCATGTCTATGGTAACTAGTAGCCTGCATTAAAAACATCTTCAAAATCATGGGGTAGTCCTCCAAACGTTTCCATATCTGATTTGTAGAAAGCTCCTTTGTGAATTCCACGTGTAGTAATGCCAGCCGCAAATTAAACAAACTACTGTAGATCCGGTAACCTAGCAGATCACTCCGCCGCTGCGTAGCTTACAACCAGGAAGCTGATGCTGCTCAAATATAAGTTATTTTAAATGCAAAATGGTTATATTTAAACACAGACATTTATATGGGTAGTCTGGTGTTATTAGTGATTTGCCTCAGGTGCACTGTGCTTGAGTCAGACTGTTTTTAATGCAGGCTACTAGTTACCATAGACATGCACTAGCCTAACACTAGCCTAGCACCACTAAACGCTTCAAATATAAGGACTGCATGAAAAAAAATATATATATATCTCCAGAAATCAACAACCCTCTGGATAACCAGGAAATTAGGCCCTATGTCAAAAATCCCGAAATATCCCTTTAATAACAATATAAGAGGGACAGGCTAAAAGCTGAAGCTGTAATGACATTATAAAGCAACCAGCGAAAAGGTTACTTAAACTCAGGTAACCTCTAAACCCCCACCTGAACCGAGCATGTTTTCCCCAGTTTGGCTTTACCCATATCTAAAAAGCAACAAAAACAAGGATGAAAACGTAGCAAAACTGTGACACAAAATGGACACAACAAAAACTACGAAAACATGATAAAAATTCATTTTTGTAGGCCTTAGCTTTTAAATAAGATATTATGCTCTCCAGTCGAGAAGCTTTTAGGTTTGGGTAAAGCCGAACAGGGGAGAAAATGCGCTCGGTTAACCTCTTCACCTGAATAGAGCATATTTTCTCTCGTTTAGCTTTACTCAAATCTTGAAAAAAAGTTTATTGGAAAAAAAAGCGTCAAATTATCGACAGAAATTAGACAAAAACAACAACAAAGGATCGACAAATATGTGACGAAAAAAACTACGAAAACACACCGTTGAAAAAGCAACAAAAACAACCAAAATGCGACAAAAAAGAGACAAAAATGTGACGTCAATGCGGCGACAACACATACAAAAGTTGATATCAGTAATAAATCAAACCTTTTTCATATGTAAATTAGACGTTCTCAGATGATCTCTGCCTATTCAGTTGTTGAATGCTACCGCCCCCCCCGTAACCACCCCTCGATCATCTTCGAAACCACGTCCAGGCGATTGCTCTCAAACCGCGTACTTCGCTCATTCGCCTCGGTCGCTGAGCCCTCGCAGTCCCTCTGCGACCCAGACTGATGACATCATAAGGAGGTGACAGGTCCTTTTGTGGCAGACGATCGTTAGCCCGCCCGGCGCTGTGGAAATCAGATGCTCCGGCTGAATGTCCATTAGCGAGACGCGCGTCAGGACGATTCTCCACAGATGTGTCCGGCCCTTCACCTTCTCGCCGAGCGGCCATCTTTAAAAAGCCATATCCGTGATGAGGATGTGAAGGCTTAATTTGCCGTGAGATCCGCCTCCATCTGTGGTCCGTGACGTGTCGCTAATGCCGCTAATGACATTGGGTTTTTTTTTTTTCGGATTGAGATGGCTGCTACGCTAATGGATGCTACGCTAATGGATGCTACGCTAACGTTTAGAGGCTCCGATCGCCGCATGCTTCGTTTGCTCCCGATTTGATGCATGTCTTTTCGGATTTAGCCCTGACTGTCTCAAACTCTCCGGACGTGAAGCCGCTGTTGTTCCACGGAAAAGAGGAGTTTATCGGACAAACCAAGGCTAAAGCACGAAGCGCGAAGGAGGCCTGTCGTCTGTCCTAGCTTTTAGACATAAGCACATACTTAATACTTATTATACACAGATCCACCCTTTAATTCAAACTACTGCGCCGAAGTAATTCTCTTTTAAAAGTCTGACTGTCAGATCTGACTTTTCACTTTGACACTTTTCACATTGAAGATGCTAACCAGGAAAATGCAGCAAAGTCAAAGAAAGACACAGATCAAAGGCAAAGAGAAAATATTGATAACGTTTCTTTTAAATAATTTACCAAAGTTATCTATTAAATATATTTATACCAGACTTGTTGAAACATAAACAGTTTGTGATAGTTCCTTCTCTTTTCCCCCACTGTGATAAAATATGATGCAAAGATAAGAAAATCTTTACTGTCTATCACAGTAGAGACGAGTTCATCTTTGACGCGGCTTAAAAAGAAATTGATAAGCGCTGATAACACCATAATTCCTCCCAAAATATGTGCTTGGTCATTGTTGAGTCGAGTCGCCCAAACAAGAGTTAGCGACAGCAACTTGGGACATGAACATGGAAGTATTTCCCAGCATTTTAAACACCACAGCAGTGGCAGAAAATGCAGTACTATAAGCCTCACAGTCAGTGTTGGGTAACGTTACTTTTTAAAGTAACTCGTTAAGTTAGCTCATTTCTCCTCTGGAAAAGTAGCTGCGCTATTATGAAAGTAACGCGTTAGAGACACATCCGTTACCAATAATAAACATCTAAACACAGGCTTCATTTGTCTATAATCTTTTCCGATGAGGACCGCTCCATTCTACAAACTGAGTCGCCCAAAAAGCAGCTTTCTCACACAAACAGCCTGATGTACATGTATTCCATAAAAGCACAATAAATTCGCTTCTGAGGTTTATTTTGTATGTGGACAAATGACAGCTCAAAGCAACAATACTGAGCATGCACTATGGTCGATTTATAAACAGTTTGGCTCTGTCAGAAACTGCGCCAGTTTTTCCACAAAAAGAGCGTCTGTAACGGAGCCCTTACAATTTACAAATTGCGTTGAATGGGTAATAATAAACACACAACATACTCGGCTTGATTTAGATTAATTGCACAGCTTTCCTCAACCACATAATCAGCTACGAGTTTGTTGATTACATTGGAAGAGCCGATGCTGCTGTTGTGTAGGGCTAGCTTCATCGTGGTTCACACATGCTATTTTAGTCCTGTTGGCGTATAAAGGCCTTCCCAGTTTGATTGCATTCATTTGAAAGACGGAGACGCTCCAGGAGCTCACTTTGCTAATATTCAAAAAACAAAGCTCAGCGCCCCCGATTACAGCTGTTGGACTTGATTCTACCAGAGTCTGACTCTGCTCTAAAGGCGACACGAAGCTCTGCAAATGTAAGTCTTTCCTAACAATAAAGATGTTTCAGCAGGCACAGAGGCTCCTCAATGAGAGGCCTATTTATTTATTTATCATTGAATCAAGGTCATGGCTGTACTTGAGAGATGGCATGGCCTTACATGACCCAATCTGTTAAATGAGGATGCTTTTAGACTGTGATTCCCCGTCACGCAAATATTTCTACAGTTCTGGCTCATTTACAATGTTGAGAGACAGACGTCTGTCCCGAGATCCGGGGGCCGGTCTCACTTGTTTGAGCCTCGCTGCAAAAGCACAACGTGAGCTAACATGTATTTCGGAAATGAGGAATTACAAAAGAATATAACACACTCTTTAGGTGAAAAACTGTCCAAACCAAAGCTGGACTTGGACCCTGGACCTGCAGGTTTTTGCTCTTGTGCCGTTTCCACTGAGTTAATATTTGATTGAACCGCCCTGTAAGAAAACACAGACACTTAGAGCATTAAGAATACAGTACTTTACACCCAACTGTTCCTGGAAACTGCAGACAACTTGTTTCACTGGTTATATAGAGGGGTTCAGGCATGCACAGTGTTGCAGCTCCTCCACTGACACAGAGGAGTCGAACTCGTGCACAGCACCATCGAGGAAATTCCAGGCCTGAATTGCGTCCCCTCTTTGCCAGAAACGGTAGAGTCGCTCTTATCAAAATGCATGAGAAATAATAATGCAGGACACTGTCATTCTGATCCAGCACTACGATTCCCATGGGCCCCGGCGGCAGGTTCCGCGCCGGGGCCCAGACAGCAAATTATTCAGGGCCATTTGTACAAGCGTCAAACTGTCCGGCCGCTCGAGAGAACGGGAACATTGAGGAAACCGTGGAGTCGATACAAGAGGCAAACAAGAGGGCGACGCACAGTAGAACTCGAGTTTTATGAGAAATTGCAGCTTCAAAGGCCGGTTTCTCAAAATGCATTTTTTCTCACATTGTGGCGTCAGCGTCTCCACATAAGCAGCACTGACAACACAATTTTCCAGTCTGAAGGATTTTTCTATTTTCCAGCCTGATTCAGTGATCTTACTGACAACTGGCCGAAATCAGTTTTTTTCCCCACACAACAAAAAAAAACGAGTTTATTCAAATAAAAATACACTGCTTGACCAATAAAAGTGGCTCGACAAACCTCGATTGAACTAACTGTTGTGATCTGGGGCTGACCAGGTTATTCCATCAATGGATTTCCTCTTCCCCGATGGCATGGGCATAGAAACCTAAAAAATATCCGTTTCTCCAACATCGTAGACAAACATGGCGGCGGCGAGTCCGAAGAAGCGGTTCTGTTTGTGGAGTCGAGAGAAGACGGAGTTCTTTTATTTTAACCATGAACGGACTCAAAGCAGTGAATATTTTAGAGGGAAAGAAGCCAATCGTTTGAAGGCTGCTGGTTTTCCGATCTGCACTGTTGCTGCGTTTACGATGGGTGACCTTGAAAGAAACAAATCCAAGAGGCCGGACTTGAACCTTCCGAGTAAAGGGAACGAATTACCCACGATCCGCCGCTGCTGTCGTCTGCCATCACTCGGGATGTAGACGATGAGCAGGCGGTCGCATATTTATGCTCTTAATATTTCGCAGCTAACGGGCCGCGACAGAAGCAGTTCACACGGACAGGGGGAAGGAGAACGTGGCGCCGGATGAGGCAGAAATAGATGAAAATCTGTAGGGTTTGGGCTGAGACCGAGTCCTGTTGTTTAGGTGTTACACAACAGCGTCAGTCTGTTACAAGTTACAGACACTTGTTGAAAAGTATCTACAAATGTTACCATTATATGTTTGAGGATGAGGCAGGCTGAGTGCCAGCAGGAGCCACAGTATATATTGAAACTTTATTTATTTAATGTGTCTTTTTTCATAGAGTTTATTGAAAGCACATTCATTTCTTGCTTTCCCCCAACACACAGACAAGTCAGGCATCGATAAGAGAATCGATAAAGAATCTAATCGATCCATCCATCCATTTTCTTCCACCTCTCCGTTGCTGGGTCGTGGGGGCAGCTGTTGGAGCTGCCCCAGCCCCTATGGCGCCCCCTGCAGGTGGTGGCTCCACAGAAGGACGGCCTCATGGTTCTAACCGGGCCTGTTGGTCTCTCATAAGGGGCTTCTGAACCGCTCTCTGTCTGACCCGTCACCTAGGACCTGTTTGCCATGGGAGACCCTACCAGGGGCACGAAGCCCCCGACAACTTAGCTTCCAGGATCATTCGAGCGCTCAAACCCCTCCACCACGTTAAGGTGGCGGCTCCAGGAGGGGAATCTAATCGAAGTGAAGTTATTGATGGCATTGATATTAATAAAATCTTATCAATTCCCATCCCTAGTACTGACACACATTGTAGTCCTAAATACAGCCTTATCTTACTTTTTTACTGTGACAAATACAGCCGCTCATACAGCAGCTCCTTATCCGACCCACTTTTTTCCCCCGAGGCGATGCACTCAGGCTACCGGCAAACGCACCAGCGCAAGGCTGTGGGTGCGCAAGATCGCGGGCCACGACCAAGGCTGTCCTTGCGCCAGGCGGAAGATCGGGCCCGGAGTCCTTTTGGCTTTGCAGAAGCTTATTGAAACAACGCCTCGGCAGTGAATAAAGCTAAAGGCGCTCCAACCAAATATTAGAGCGTAACCTTTGTCTTGTGGTGACTTTTTTTGTGGTCGGGCAGTGCATTAAAGACATGGCGGTAAATGAGTCGTAACGCGCAATCTCTTTACCAGGAGGCAGGACGCACAAACCACTCGGGGATATCGATCGTGAGTTAGAAAACACGACACCGCGAGGCGACGGGTGTGAAACGCTAAACCCATCAAGTCGCAATATTCCATTTTCCCATTACACTTAAAAGATTTTCTGTGCTCCCTCTGGTGTGAAAGGCTTGTTGACGGCGCCGTATGTTTTGGTCTGAACCAATTACAAACAGAAAAAACGCATCACAATGTTCCCACTCTGCAACAGAAGCTGTGAATGCACCACTGACCGGCCTTGAATACCTCAAATAAGAGGCAATCGAAACGCATCACGGATCGGGGGGGAAAACAGCTTCGAGTGTTCGGCGATTTTTCCGTCTTGTTTAGAGGCTCTAACCGGGCCAGTCCTGGTTTGAAATCGTCGTTCATGCCCAGGGTGGACGGGTTGGTTGGGCATGTCGAACCTGAAACCCAAAAGATACTGATCGGGAAGCGTTTGTAATTGCCATAAAAAGACATGAAAGACGCGTAATGCCTCCGCTTGAACACAGAAATACCGATTTTTTGCAAATGGACTGCTCATTTTGGCGATGGCGGGGTTGTGTTTTCTGGTGTTTGGAGTCGCGCCTACACTTCCCACCCCTCGCCTGTGTAATGAAACATCTGCTCAGCCCAGACCCAATCATGTTCAATTAGAGCGAGGGATCAGAGTCAGACGCCTCCTGTGAGCGACGAGGAGGAGGCGAAAGGGCCGCTCCACAAACGGACTGGATTTGTTTTTAGCCTGTTGTTCAGAGGAGCAGATCTGGCCCATTATTCGTGATACTCGGCGCCAAATTCGTCATGAATGTTGCCTGGGAACTTGGCTGTGTGCGAATGTCCCCCCCCTCGCCCCTAACCGCTCATTCACTACTGGACAACTCAATCTGTTGGCGATAAAACTTCTTTATGTGGAAAAAAAGACTAACCAAATGTAAGTGACAATTCAATGTTTATGAATAGATAAACTCATGTACTTTGACCACATCGGGATATTTGTCCTGTGCGTTTGACCCATCCTTCGATGCCGCTGGGGCGACCCGTCAGGAGCAGTGGAAGACCGCAGTGCGACAGGAACCCATCTCCACATGTGGGACAGGACTGGAGGATTCACCTATTGTGCATATTTTTAGTTAATGGGGGAAACCGGAGGAACCGCAGGAAACCCATCCAGACACGGGGAGGGAAACAGAACCCGGGACCGTCTTACTGTGAGGCAAGAGCGCTAACCACACAGACACTGTGCCGCCAGAGGGGGCGCCAGGGATGCTATCGATCATTTAACAGCTCAGGCATTAGCTAAGCAGCTAACGTCAGCCACTTTTCACTTCATTAATGTAGTAACGACCTTTTGTCCAGGTCAAAAGCTGTTGACTCTTCTCCGACTTCTCCAAATCATCATTTTTTGCACTTCTTTTTAGATGTTTTCTGGCGGACTTTAGAACACACAAATGAAGTCAAGTCAAACTCGGGTCATTATTAATGTTTTTACAGAGCAGACTAGAAGAAAACCAAACAACAACAAAACAAACTCAAAGTTAGCATGTAGCATGAAGTCAACGTTAGCATTATGGTTAGCATTATTCATGTGTTTATGGGCTGTTGAAGCACTCTGCTCTTCTCCGTTTATCTTTGGTAGAAAATACATCAATAATTAGGCATGTTTTATATAGTGGAGAATAGGGGAAATAATTGTTCTTTTTAGTATTCCATCCATCCATCGTCTTCCACTTATCCGCTGCCAGGTCGTGGGGGCAACCGTTGGAGCTGCCCAAATCACATTGCACCAGCCCCTTACGGCTCCTCACGATTCCAACCGGGCCTGTTGGTCTCTCATAAGTATTCTGAGTATTCACTTAGTATTTATTTCGACTATTAGCATTGTAGATTCTCACTGAAGGCGTTCATTTATGAATGAACACATATGGAATTAAGTTTTAAACAAAAAAAGAGTAGAAATAAACTCCCCAAAAATGAAATGATGACTGCTTTGCACTTTCCACATTTTCTCAATGAGCTTCACGTCAAATGGATTTAACTTCACAAACTGTTAAACCATTTCAGGCTCGACCTTATGAAGCTCATTGAGAAAGAGGCCATTTTTTTAAGAATTTAAGATATAAAAAAGACTTTGAGTTTCCTTTTTTGTTCATATGTCTGAGAGAATCACACAATGGAGGAGATAGTGTTGAAAATAAAGAAAAACCGATACATAAAAAGGTGTTTCCAGACTTTTGTCAGGTCCCATCTGGTGACCACAGGTTTCAGGGTGACCTGTGGGCTATTTTGAGTGTCATCCGACATTCAGACGCTACAAAAATGGCAGAGTTGCTCCTCGCTCCTCTCCATTCCCTCCATATGTCTGCTCTCCTCTGATCCACCTCCACCGCAGCAGCACAACCAAACGCCTCTCCTTCTCCCGCTCTTCATCATCCCCAGGCCCCGGGGGACACGCGTTATTATCACTGTTCGTGGCAGTTGTTGTTTACCCACTGAATTGCATTAAAATGTAAAGCTGTAAATCCCTCCCACAGACCGCGGCGAGAGAAAGAGACTGGATGCAATTAGGTGGAATTATTTTATTAACTCCGTAGATCTCCCGCAAACTCCCACAGCGGCGCCGTGTTTACGCGGCAGAAATTGTCGAGGCGGTGATGTGATGTCGGTCACCGGATGGGATCTTTCAAGCGGCTCTTCTTGCTCACTGTGGATGTGTAACTAGTCACTTATTGTTTTTACTAACCATACTCTGGACTTTTCTTTTCGTATTTGCTCACATATACACACACAGTAACAGCTTACAACAAATGAAAGGTATACATGTGTTTCCAACGACATCACGCATAGTTCCGGAGGCCATTTTGAATAACGAAGTAGAATTATGCAGAACTACAACATGTAAAGTATATACTCGGGATGAAAATGAAAGACGACTGATTGACAGTGGCATTTTTATGTACTCATAATCATTGCTCAAGAAGAAAACAGTAAAAACACGGAACCAGAGACGCACGTTTATGTGATTTAACCAACACATGTGGCTCAGACGTGGCGGCTCAGTCTGTCGAGCTACAGCAGGATTTACTAAAGATCTGCTTCACTCCTCAGACTAAATTAACACAACAAAGAGGAAACAGAAAAGCTTTCTCTGGGATTTTTACAGTTTGTAATGTCAACAGTCTGAGTCTGTGTTTAAGCTGTTCAAGACGTTAGCATGCTACTGGATAGCACACATGTGTGTCTCACATCTATGAACACTGAGGAAATACTACAGTAACAGCTCAGCTCTGACCTCTGTCACATGTTGTGTCCAAAGTTAGATGTTTGTGGTTCAGGGCTTTCTCTTGGAGAGGTCAGAGCTGAGCTGTTAAAGCTAAATGCTAACTACAGCGACATTTTTCTGAGAGGTAAAAAAAATGGACCTGATTGAGCGAAACCAATGTGGTTTTTGGGATTGAGGACATCAGCATTATCCTAAATCAGCTCACGAAACCTAGACACCAGATTAGTTGTAACGAACCAGTGATCAGTGAGTATGATTAACTGATAAATAAAAACTGATCTAAACAGTGACAAAATGGCATCAAAAATATGATGAAAAAGTGGTGACAACGTACGTTTGCAGGTCTTAGCTTTCAAATGAGGCGTTACTCTGGCCAATTGCTGGGTTGCAGGCGACATCACAGCGTTCTAAAGGCCTATATTATTATACAGAGGTACAATTACTTCGTTTTTGAGGACATGTTTGGTCTTGTACAGAGAGGTCATGGACCCAGTGACGGATGATTAATGATCATTTTTGTAATTCATACATTTTCTTTTGAGCTTCGACATGTGAGAGTGTGAGCAATTGCTGGGTCGCAGGTTCTAGAATGTGATGATGTCACAGGACCCAGTGGGGGAGGAGCCAGTTTTTTCCTATTCACAAGTCGTAGCTCAAAAGAAAGAGTATGAATTACAAAAATGATGATTATTATCAGTCACTGGGTCCATGATCTCTCTGTACAAGACCAAAACCGGTTGGTGTTAAGAGAGTAAAAGAGTCTCGAGCCAAAAAAGAATCCACCAGTGTTTGCTTGATATTTTGAAGTCAGGTTTTCCTCCTGGACTTCGTGTTTTGTCCCATTCATTGGACTTCCTTTCATCCAGTTACCTTGTTCCTGATTTTGTCGTGTTTGACATTTTGCCCCATAACGCTCGTCGCCTCTGGCCCGAACCTGGATACGCGTTTTTATTTCGAAACCTCCCCCCCCCCGGACGCGCCGTGACCTTCCCTATCCCAGAATCTGCTCCGTTCCCGCGGAGACGCATCGGGCGGACATCCTGCCAGCCCGTCCCCCTCCCTGCCCCGCTCCTCTCCGCGGCTCACTCAAGCGCCTCAAAATGGTTGCCTGACCTCGAAAAAGTTGGGTAATCGCGGGACTATTGCGGAGGTAACGGCCCTTTGGTTAATCAGAGAGAGTCTCCAGGTGGAAAACAAGGCGCCCGGGGCCAGCGGAGCTCCTAATGCAGGCGAGATGAGCTGAGGATGGGGCGGGGAAGGGGGGGGGGGGGGGGAGGGGGCTCGTTCGGGCGCCAGCGAGGCATGGATCAACAGGAGAGAGGGATAATGAGCCCACTCCGACTCAAGGACAAACACGGAGGAGTCCTGGCAGAGCTGTGGAGAGGGTTATTAAAGCGGGCCGTGTTTGCTTCCAGAAACAAAACCGTGCTGACAAAGTGACACCAGTCAGAGTCGCTCAGAGATCAGACTCTACAAAAGAGCTTTCGATCAAAAGCGATTCCATAGAAGCCGTTCAATAGAAGGAATATGGCAGATTGTAGAGCGCGACAGCTAACTCTACCGTTGACGTTTTCAACTTGAAAAGACTCACAACAGAGACGGGACGGCGTTAAAGGGACAGGACACCGTTTTTCCATTCGGAGATTTGTTCTTACCTGAGCTTAGACGGGTTGATTTGTACCTGTCTGGTCCTTACGCGTGCGCTCAGTCACGCAAAAAAAACAACGATCTTGTTAGCGTTTAGCCTCTCTTCCTCTCCTCTATGGGGCCAAACGGGGGTGAAGTTAGAAGCGACCGAGCTCTTCCACGTTTTCCCCTATTTAAACACAGTTACGTGAGTAGTTACACGATCAAAGTATAGTAAGACAAAATTAAACATGTCGATTTTGAAGGGGGACTATATTGTAAGGCGTAATAACACCTTAGGAGCAGTTCGACGTCCCCGCAGTAAAGTGAAGATATTACTGCGCGGACATCAAAGTGCTTACAATATAGTCCCCTTTTTATCCACTTAGAAAACCGACATGTAACTATACTCGGACCGTGTAACTCAGTGGTTCCCAAAACCTTGTCTGCAAAACAAGTACAATGAAAAAAGGACACATACATGTATCTGGACAAATGCACCAGTTTAAACCAGTATTTAGCCTACTGTCATAGCTAGATGCTACTTTTAATGTCATTTTAGCTGTAAAATTATAACAAATTCTTTTGAATGGAGTAAATTATTACGATTTTGGGGGCCCCCGAGAGATTTTCCGATCAATAAGGGGGCCACGACGTCCCGGACTTTGGGAATGGCTGGTGTAACAACTCACGTAACTGTGTTTAAATAGGAGAAACGTGGAAGAGCTTGGTCGCTTCTAACTTCACCCCCGTTTGGCCCCATAGAGGAGAGGAGGAGAGGCTAAATGCTAACAACATCTTTGGTCTTTTTGCATGGCCAGACAGTTAGGCTTCAACTCGTCTAAGCTCAGGTAGGAACAGATCTCGGTATGGGAAAAACCGTGGCCTGTCCCTTTAAGAGAGTTTATTGAACATGAACCGGGCTCAGACCCCGGCGGACGGTGGAATTATCGATATGAAATCCACGCCGTTGATCACGGCCAGAATCTTCCCCCGGAGTCTGGACGCTGGCGGTGGTAGAAGACGAGACCCGGGGCGGCCATTCGACAGCGAGCAGAGCCGAGGAGAGGAGAGGCCAGGCGGAGGAAGGGGGTGGAGGAGGGTCGTAGCACAGCTGGGAAACGGCTGAGTGATTGACTAGGGACAGTGGCGTAGCACCAAATCCTGGGCCCTGGGTACAAACTACTGTATCTTGGTGGACCCCCCTCCCCAGTTATATCACATTTAATATGTTATGTTTTTTAACCACATAACAGTGGTTTAGTTTGACAGTGCAGTTCATTTATCTTCTATTATTACTTTATTATATTAAACATGCTTCATATACAAACACATATTCAATACAGATTTGTCCTGGATACGTAGTTCATGGTTTGTTTGTTTGTTTGTTTATTGTGTATTCAATGTTTGACTTGAAACTTCATCTGATTTGGCTCCTTTAATCCTGTAGTGATATAGATATTTAAATTGGTGGTGGAATATTCTACTTTCATTGGGCCAATTGAAATGGCTAGTTGTAGATAGAACATAATGATTATTAGCATACCACATTAAACAGGAGGGCTGCACCAGGGACACAGGATATGTGTGCCGGGAATAACAAATTTGTGACTCGTGACTACAAACAATAATGATTCTGTGTGTTGTCTCTGTGGCCCACAGGCATGAACACAAAACTCAAGGGCTTCAGCCTGATTTGGTCTCTCACCATATTTGAAGCCAACCTTTAAAAGTTAAAAAGTTCCCCTGGAATAGGCTAAATGGCACGAGCCCTCCACCTCTTCACTGGAGAAAGGGCACGGTGCGTGGGCTGAACCATTTGGCACATTTTTAAAGGGGTGTCAGGGCCGTGAGATTCATCCATCAGCAAAATTCTGTCTAGCAACGATTGTATTCCAGCCCTGTTTGTTCAATTCTTATATCAATCATGAGTAAATACCCTGCTCTGGGCCCTGGGTACTCAGTCCCCTTTACCCCCCCAGTCCGATGCCCATGACCAGGGAGCTTAAGGGGGGGATCCTGAGTGATGAGGGGCTGGAGCAGGAATGAGGGCCTGTGGGGATTGGCTGTCGTGAAGCTGCGTCCTGAGACTGGGTGATCGGAGAAGAGCTGCTGGTGAGGAGGAGGTGGTGAATGAACGCAGCTGGTCTTCCATGTTGAATCCGTTCAGCGGAGCCGCCGGGTCTCGTAACGATGAGTCTCCTCCGTAGCTTAGATCTGTTAAAGGCCGTTTTCGCCCACGTTTGGACGGGCTGCTGTTTGGGCTAGATGTTCAGCTTGGGCCTTTCCGTTCCCGTCGTTCTTGTTTCCTAGATGACTCCACTTCCGAGAGCGCTGGTTGAATCGCCTCGTCGTTGGTTTCCCCTTGTTCATGTTTTCTTTGGCCCATTCTCTTACCGTGATTTGGAAATAAAAATGGGATAAAAATGTCCCATTGCCCCAACCGCAGTGCTGACTCGCTTTACACCCCATGATTATATTTTAGATGCTTTAGACCAGTGTATTTCCTCTTTTACTATGTTAACCTAAATATTTGTGTTCAACATGTCCGGAACAAAACGAAAATGCATCTGAAATGTAGCTCATTAAGCGTTTGAATGAATTGGAAAATGCAGGAACCCTTTGGGGAGCTGCGTGGAAAGGGCTGGAGAAAAGACTCAACGTCTGCGAATACAATAAACTGCAAACGGATTTCACCGCACGACGAGTTGAAAATCAGTTACAGCCTCATTAAGTGCAGTATATTTTCATTTGAGATGTAAGTTTAGCTTTTCTGCTTTCACACGTTCTTCCCCATCACACTGCTCCATCTCTGGATCCTGGTCAGGTGGACCCAGGTGGACCTTCTGACCACGATCCCGGTTTAAACCACTTTGTAGTTGATGGTCACGTTTCTCTCATTTTGACCTCCTGTTTCAGAGCTGATAAACACAGACATCACATGGTACACTCACAGTAACGTGGTACACGCCCTCACAGTAACGTGGTACACGCTCCTCACAGCTCTAAGCGCTCACACTCTGTCAGTGACATAAACTGTATACCCTCTGTGTGTCTCAGGTGACAAAGACATGGACGACTATTACCCGCGGAAGCACCACCACCAGGACTTCCACGGCCCCTCCCACATGGTGAAGCTGAGCGCAGAGCCGTCCTCCCACCAGCAGAAGCAGCGTCCGCGGGGGAGGGTGCAGAGGGCCATGTCCCAGGACCACGTGCTGTCCCCCCCGAGGACACCGCGCAGAGACAGGGACAGGGACAGGGACCGGGACCGGGACAACTACGGCCTGTCGTCGTACGGCGCCATGGTGAGCGCGGCGTACGGCAGCAGCAGGAACCTGTCCAAAGAGCAGCTCCTCTCTGTAGACCGGCTCCAGTCCCAAGACTTCCTTTCTGTGGACAGGCCCCGATCCCAGGACCCGCTGCTGCTGTCCCCCGCCATGAGGCGCGATAAGTTCCGGCAGAAGGCCATGGCGCGCGCCATGTCTCACGCCGACATGCTCATGCCCACCACCCCGGTGCACGACAGACACAAACCCAAGCTACAGTCTCAGATGAGCACCTTCACAGACTCCTACAACACTCTGTCAGTGAACCACCTGCAGCACGCACAGCCTTCAGTGTCCAAGCGACAGGCCTTCGCCTCCAGGCGCACGCACACCGTGGACCACATGTCCCACATGTCCGGTCACGCCTACCGCAGCGCCAGCAAGAACGAGGTCACCGTGTGAGAATCCACAGTACAAGCTCTTCCATGAACTCACCACAGAACAGGGCTTTCTCACGGTGTACCGGACACGACTGCAGCTCAGACTCTCGAGGAGCTCAGAGAAGCTGTGGCAGAATAGTTTGCACTTCCCATAGCAGTAGGTAATATCTGTACACCACCTTAGAGCTTCTGTTTCTGCACAAAATGAAACCTTATTGACTTACTTAAACCAAACCAACTGCAGATTTCAGCAGTCTGAGCTCAGGATTCTGTATTACACCGTGAGAAAACCCCACGCTAAGTCTTCTTCAATCAAACATTATGCTTCCTCAGCATTAGGAAACCGTTCTCTGGTCTGGACTCTCACTTTGGACTTTCTGAGGTATTTAAGGGACTCGCCACAAAGAGAAGAATATTTTTTAAACTGGACCTTAAAAGACTTGCGCAAATCCGCTTCACTTTATAAATACTTGTATTATTTCTATGGGAGTCCTTGTTATAGCTTTAGATCCTGAGCACACTGGGGCAGTGCCTGAAGTTCCTCCGTTTTGCCGCAGACGTGGTTCTGCGGGTTAAAAAGCACAATGGCTGACTTCCTGTTTGGTTTAATATCTTCGTAAAGATTGTACATAGGCTGAACTTAGCGGCGTAAAAACAAGAAACTGGTCCTTAATGTTAATTTTAGATAAGTTACGCGTGTGGTGTCCACAGGTGTCCTCTCTCTGCGGACAATGGGAGAAGCTTTGTTTTTGTGTTTGTAGCATTTTCAGAATCGAGTGTCGAACCGGGCAGCTTTACACTGAACAGAAGCTTCATTCACGTTAGCTTTGCTTTAGCTTTGCTTCGGCCGCCACGTTTTCCAGGCGTTTGAGATGACCACGGAGCCGTTACTGCTGTAAAAGGATGTGTGCGTTTGTAAATAGATTTGTCTGTGACGGGGATGTTGCCGTTCTACATGTTTTGAGTCACAGTCATTGGGAGGGAAAATACTGCGATTGTACGATTGTTCACGATTATCGAAAATAAGGAGGAAAATAGCATCCCTTTCAGCAATGGTTCTCAACTGATGGGTCCGGACCAATGGGCGAGGAACGCGCTTTAATGGAGCCTTTACACCTCCCAAACACAGCTTAAAGGCCTGGCTCCAATGAGTTTATTTGTTTCTAATAATTGCTATGACCCATGTGACAAGGGTATCGTGTTTTAACCAGGCTGTTTTTTGTTCTGTAGAATTAAAAAGTTTAGGCCTGAGGCTTTGATTGACGGGCCCTGGAGCAGTTTCCCGAATCTGTGTCCCTTTTATAGAACTTGCTCTGTAGGAGGAGACTGAACGGCATCGTGGATCCTCTCTCAAATGGAGCAATTTTTGTAAAAGGACAAGATCCATCCATCCATTTTCTTCCACTTGTCCGTTGCCGGGTCGTGGGGGCAGCTGTTGGAGCTGCACCAGCCCCTATGGCGCCCCCTGCAGGTGGTGGGTCCACAGAAGGACGGCCTCATGGTTCTAACCGGGCCTGTTGGTCTCTCATGAGGGGCTTCACCTAAAAGGACAAGATGTCTATCAATATTAAGTCTATGGTCGGGGCCCAGAAGTGGCTCACGGAACCGTTTTCAGTGGGTCTTAGTAGCCTTTTCCAGAAAAGTTAATTTTGTACAGAAAAGTATAGAATCACTAAAGAGTTAAAATGACTGTTATTGGGTTGTTTTTAATCACAGTTTCAGCTTATTTGGCTTATTTAACAATTATTAAACAACATTTTATGAGTAAAACAGCATATTTCACAATTCTCAATTCTCCTGACGTCATATCAGTTGAGAACCACAGCTTTACAGCACTGTCTGAATGTTCACAAAAAAGAGACATTATGGACATTTTTGGTAAATTTAAGGGTTGCTTTAATTGAATATCTACCGAACCCTCAGATCATGGCCTGAAATGTTATTGAAAAGAATTGGATTAAAACTGGCATTAAACGTAATTTTTTGGGGAAAATGATCACCTTTCTCAGTAATTTGGACTGTTTAAGTTAATCCAAAATACCAAAATGATGACTTTTTATCTGTTCAATAGTTGCCCGTTTTGTCCAATTCTCTTCCCTCTGCTGGAGAAAATGTTTGAAAATCTTAAAGCAGTACTAAGTAACGTGTTTACCTAAATAAATCCTTTCCGTAGTCCCTCTGGGGGTAATTGGAGGGTCTTTCATCTCCCCCTGGAGTCTCTGGCCAGAAAACCATGCTTGCAACTGGACTGCCACCGGGTTGGAGCCACCAATACACACTAATAAAACCACGAAGAAGAAGCTAACAGGCTAACGGGCAAAGCTAACTGCGGGCTAGCACCACTTTAAACAGTATTTACATCCAAGTTTCAGTGAAAACATGTATTTCCATTGTATAACTGTGTAACTCCCTTTTCTGTCAGCGTAGTATTTACTCTCCAAGACATTTAATAAGTAAAAAATTCGTAACTCGCCACAACACCTGCAGTTGCGCTTATGGCCTCTAGGGGCAAGAGTTACTTAGTACTGCCTCAAGAAATGAAATATACAGCGATTATTTCTGCGTTTGTGGCATTGAATCATAGTATTTGGACATCAAAAAGCATTATGTTTGACTTGCTTCTGCCCCTGTACAAAAGCTATAGTTCTTTTGGGACTCTTCCTTTGGTGTGTAATGAGAGGTGACTGTGGCAGGTAATAAGAGCTCTGCGAGCGTAATCAGATTTACATGGGGGTAAAGTGATACGACAGTTTTCATTGCCCTCACTTCTCATCGCAGACAAATCTATTTACGCACGAATCCCCTGTTCCTTTAACTGTTGGATCTTACTTTCAGCGTCGTTGTCGGCGTTTGTATCGCATGGTGACATCACACCTCAAAAGAAGTGATTACGGTCTTTGTTGTAGTTCTCTACGTGTAAATCCTAATCCTCATCATAGACTATAAAGCTGTGTCTTCATCAAACCATTGCCTTAAGGTCTGATTCCATAAACTCGTCAGGTGTGTTCTCTTTTCCAGAATAAACCTGGAGCGCTCTGGTGGTGAAGTGGACATATCACGCCAAATTGACATCAAGCCTGATCAATAAATCAGGCTTGTAATTTAGAAAACGACACCGCCATAATAAAAAGTTCTGCAAGGCGTACACGAGTTGTTCGCCAAGATCTTGTCTCGATGATGGGAGAGTGTGACCAAAGCCTCCTCCAGCACATCCCAAAGTTTCTCAATGGGGTTAAGATCGGGTCTCGGGGTTCTCATGGTGCATTAAAAGTCTTTATATGATTTGTGCCGAGCTTAAGGCCTTAAATGTCAAGGTGAATGGGGAAACATTTTTAAAACGTAGTCATGATGTGACGTTCATGACCGGACGGCTCTTTAAGGGGAACGGTTCGAACTGGATCTCAATTGTGAAAAAGAGCTGGGTGTTTTTGTTTTTGTGTGAGACAATTTTACCCAGAACTCCCCCGAACGAAGACAAGAATCAGCCCAACACGAGTGAAAGCTTTTGATTTTATATTTATCTTTCAGGCTGCATGGAAAAGAGGCCAACACCTTTGTTTCAATTTTTGTGAAGAAGGCCCCTTGTATTTTCACAACTATGGAACAGACTGGAGTCTTTTTCTCATTTGTGACTATTGGATATTGATTAGACTTAAAATTCAAATCCATGAGATTATGCAAAAGTTTGATATACGATTTTCAAAAGTGCAACATTTAGAGAAACCACATGCACATTTTCATATTTTCAAGAAGATTAAACATATTTTGAAAATAAATTAAAGGTGAAACTCAGAAAATTAGAATATCATGGAAAAGTTCTGTTATTTCTGTAATGCAACTTAAAATGTGAAACTAATATATGATATAGACTCATGACATGCAAAGTGACATATGTCATATATCATTTCGATGATTATGGCTTACGGTCCATTTTCAAAATACAAGCTGTGAGCCATAATTATCAAAATGATAACAAATAAAGGCTTGATATATCTCACTTTGCATGATGATTTTGGCTCACAGCTTGTAAAATCCCCAAATTCAAAATCTCAGAAGATTAGAATATTGTGAAAAGGGACTTTATTGTCGGCTCAAAGCACCTGCAAAGGGTCCCTGAGGCTTTAAATGGTCTCTCAGTGGTTCAGTAGAATTCACCATCATGGGTTCAGACTTCTGACCTGACAGTTGTGCAGAAAACCATCATTGACAAAAGCCTCAAAAGGTAATAGCAAAAGAAGTTGGATGTTCTCAAAGCGCTGTATCAAAGCAGAAAGTTAAATGGAAGGAAAAGGTGCACAAGCCGCAGGGATGAGTGCAGTCTGGAGAGGACTGTCAGGAAAAGGCCATTCAAAAGTGTGGGGGACCTTCACAAGGAGTGGACTGAGGCTGGAGTCAGTGCATCAAGAGCCTCCACACACAGACGGATCCTGGACATGGGCTTCAGATGTTCCTCTGAAGCATCCTGGTCTTCCATAACACCTCAGCAGAGCAACAGGCTGAGAGCATCCATGCCACGCAACAGCATTAAGGCAGTCATTCAAGTAATCGAAGAATGGGCCAAATGCAGAGGACAAATTTCCCTACGGGGATAATAAAGTATACAAACAAAGTAACAAGTAAAAGGGGCCAAGCCAAGTAAGTACATATGCATGCTTATAGTTTTCAGAGGACTGATATTTCTCTGTTTACATTTTTTTATTTTTTTTATTTCATGTAATATTCTAATCTTCTGAGATTTGGGGTTTTTACAAGCTGTAAGGTCGGTGGGGAGTCCTTGCCTCAATAGGAGGAGTTCAAGTACGTGAGATCGGTAGACGGATCGGTGCGGCGTCAGTGATGCGGTCGCTGTATCGGACTGTTGTGGTGAAGAGGGAGCTGAGTCTGAGGCAAAGCTCTCGATTTACCGATCGATCTACGTTCCCACCCTCACCTATGGTCATGAGATCTGGGTAATGACCGAAAGGACAAGATCGCGAATACAAGCGGCCGAAATGAGTTTCCTTCGCAGGGTGGCTGGGCGCACCCTCCGAGATCGGGTGAGGAGCTCAGTTACCCGGGAGGAGCTCGAACTCGAGTCGCTACTCCTTCATGTCGAAAGGAGCCAGCTGAGGTGGCTAGAGCATCTGTTCCGGATGCCTCCTGGTCGCCTCCCTCGGGAGGTGTTCCAGGCATGTCCCACTGGGAGGAGGCCTCGTGGAAGGCCCAGGACACGCTGGTGGGACTATGTCTCCGAGCTGGCCTGGTGTCGCCTCGGGGTCCCCCCAGAACAGCTGGAGGAGGTGTGCGTGGATCGGGAAGCCTGGGCATCTCTGCTGAGACTGCTGCCCCCGCGACCCGGCCCCGGATAAAGCGGAAGAAAATGGATGGATGGATGGATACAAGCTGTGAGCCAAAATCATCAAAATTATAACAAACGAAGGCTTGACATATGTCACCTTGCATGTCATGAGTCTATATCTATAAAGGAACAGGCCACCGTTTTTCCATTCTGAGATACAATATACTGGGAGAGGCCAAATGCTGCCAACATCTTTGGTCTTTTTGCGTGACTGAGGGCACGCACAAAGATCGGACAGGTACGCATCAACTCGTCTAAGCTCAGGTAAAAACATATCTCCGTATGGAAAAACGGTGGCCTGTTCCTTTAAGTTGATGAACTTTTTCACAATATCCTAATCCCTGCCTGTATAAACCCTGTCCCTGAACCGCTCTTTCACAATGTGAGCCTGTTGAACCCTGGCGACGTCATCTTGGAATAACGCCAGTGAAGAAGAAAAACATAAATGACTGGTTTAGTACAAAACTAGTAAATGTGACGTCCGTGCAGATCTAAGTGCAGACGCCGTCGCCAAAGCGCGTTTTTGAGAAAATGGGTTTTGAATTACAGCCTCCCATTTGGCCACACAATTCCCATCGCCTGCAGAGACACGGCGATCAGTGCAGACGTTTAACTGGAAAAACGATCCCAAAACAAAACCACTCATCCCAAATCGGCTGTGATTGTGTCCCGGGGCTCGTCTCTAACTGGCGCGCTCTCTGCGGACTCCCGGTTTATACCTTTGTTAAAAATACGCCGCTCATTTTCTGCTGGAAGCCGCTTCGGTTTTCAAAATGAGGACGATCTTTCAGATGAGGACGTTTCCATTCCAGTTCATTCTGCGTCGATCTTTGGCATTTAAGGCGAGGCGCTGGGAGAAATAGAAGGTTTGTAAAAGAGTACTTCCAGGTTTGTGTGTGGCGAAAGAACAATGGTTAACAGCCCAACAAAGTCGATCTAGCCTGATATGTCCCGTCTCAAAAGGATAATCTGAAATCGTCCCGACAGAATAACAGACTCACGGCACATGTCCCTTCGTCTCCGCTGCTTTGAAACTGTGTGCGTTTAAGGCCAGGTCTCACTCAAAGATGTCACTCTTTCTGTTGTACATACGATTCATGTTAAAGCCGTGGACTAGACTCTTAGACTCTTAGACTCTCAGGCTGGAGCTGGAGCGGTGGCACAGTGGCCGGTGCTCTCACGTGGGGTTTTCCATTCCTGAACCGCGTGGGGGGTTTGCGCGTTCTCCCTTATGTTATGCGAAGATCAACGTTTTGCCACGGTCTTTTTTCACTTGTTGTAACAAACCACTGCCTGACCAAAGAAAAAGTCGGCACAGACAAATGCCACACGCCGAGGTCTTGTGTTGATGGTGGGAGCATCATGGTCCAATTTCTCTTCGCCTGTTTCGGTTCGTTTTCTTGTTTTTGTCTCTACATATGCAGCTTCAGACTCCATTGGATCTAAAGGGCAATTAATTCGTAGAAAACCTCATAACAGAACCTTGCACAAACACATCACACACAGCCACTGACTGCGTGTCACTCCCAACAGTTCAGGCAAGAGTAGGTGCTCAAGAGAGACATAGTCCACAACAATAGAAATAGGGCACATTTCAAAAGGTCAGTGTTACTTAATCAACAACCTCCCTTCAGAATCCAACTGTTCAGTGACAGAGGGGACAAAAGAGTTGGAGAAATGATTAGTTTTCCGAAAAGGGAAGTAAAAACGAGGTCCCGGAGGCATGAGCGAAAACTCTGAGGACAGAGCATGGAGAGGCCGACCCAAGATACATTTAGCTTCTTTAGCGCCTGCTCCTCCCATAGAGACAGCAGGTCTCTTTGTGTAACTCCAATGATTTTAGAGCAGATTTTGACCATGTTTAGCAGTTTATTATTTATCTTTCACAGACAAAGTGAAGAGGCTCTCTTTTTGAAACAGCAGTAAAAGTTGCAGAGAATCCTTTTATTTACATTAAAAGGGTTCAGTTTCCGTAACAGATAGAATCTCTGCTGACCGCGTTTTAAAAAATGGAGTCCGTATCCAATCCAACAACCGAGATATATGTACTTCACCACTTCAACCATTTCCTTTGGTGTGTTTTATTTTTTTTCATGTGTGTTCCGTCCTTGTGGTTTTGCTTTACTTCCCCTGTGTTGATTGCCTGCCCCGCCCTGAAGTGTTTGTTACCTGCGCCTCGTCCCCTCATGTGAATGTACCTCCGAGTTTCCCCCATGTCCTTTGTCGGTCCATTGTCAACGTCAGCCCTGGTTCCTTTGAGTTTTTGTCCCCACAGCTCTCTGTATAATCTCTGGATTTTGTTGGATTTGGGGATTGTGAACACTTTCAGTTATTAACCACTTAACTGCCACCCTAGGGTTAGGGTTAAGGGTTAGGGTTAACAATTATTTACATCCAAGTCTCAAAGCGTATTGACTGGAGCGCTTACAGTCTATATGCCAGTGTGATACCTAATCTGAAAGCCAAGACCTTATAGTTTCTAAAAATATGTGTGAGATCTGTGTGAGTGAAACACAACTTGCGTTACATTTGCCGTTCTTAACCCTAATTATATCCTGATTAGGGTTAACTAACCCTAACCCTAACCCTAGCCCCCTGATCAGGGGAGACGGCAGTTAAGGGGTTAAACATCACCATGTTTTTGTTGCAGTCCAGCTTCCTGGGGTCATTTTCCTCGTTTCCCAGCACATCCCAAAGGTTCTCATTGGGGTTTAAGATCTGGACTCTGGTAGCCGATCCATCTCTTGCTCTCTGAACCACTCTTTCACAATGTGAGCCCAAAGAATCCTGGCATTGTCACCTTGGCTCAGGGCAGAAGAACCCCATTGGTGGAATAACCTGGTCAGGATGTTCAGGTCTTTCTTTGGGGCGAAGTCGCTGAACCTAGACCTGACCAACTGCAGCCTCCCCAGATCAGAACAGTTAGTTACAGGTGACGACTTCCTCTTTTGGTCATGCAGTGTGTTATCTCCCAAAACAATACAATCAGTGTCCATTATCAAATGTCCATGATCTTCTGTTCGCGTAGGCCTTTGTAATGGGAACATCAGCGATACGTTGGCTTTGGCTTCGTCGAACCGCGTCTCTCCGCTCCAGCTTCAGGCCGTCTCCACCGCTCGGTTATAACCTAATATAAATGATGTCATCTGAAGCCTTTGTTTCCCTCTCATGTCTACTGTCGACCTGTTAAATCAAGGCTGTGAAGTGTCCCGGATCGGACCGTCCCGTGGTTCCGGGGGTTCCGTGTGATGTGTTCATGAACGAGAGTAAAATGACTAAAGGCTTCTGAACATAAGACGGTCTCTGTGTGGTTTGTCCGGCGCTACGATGTTAAGCAGGTCCTAACGTTCAGTGGACCGGAATTCAGGAGGAAAAGCCCTTTAGCCTCACAGTAGAGCGGGAACATACTGAATATATGACTTTTGCTGCTTAAGTGTCTTGAAAAGGTAGAACCACCGGCCCCAAATGGGATCTTTCATTCAAACAACTTGTAGGAGCGCCCGCCGGATCCAACCTGTAGTGTTGGATCCGGCTTTTATAAAACGCAGAGTCTTCTCACACTGCCCTGACAAAGACTCTGTCCTGGGTGTCATTGTCAGATCATTTGACAACACATTTTTATGAAGTCGCAAAGTCTCTGTGTGTCTCCGTTTGCCTGACAATGTCACGTCCTGACGGATTTCGCGAGTTCTGCTCCAACAAAGAAGCTATAGACAATGTTACTACGTTTGTCTGCACTCACAAGAGAAATGAATGGCGGCGACTGAAAACCGTGGCACTGGTTAACCAGCTTGACTAGAAGTGGATAAGAAGTGATCATCAAAAGACATTTCTAATATAAACATACAGTGTGTTTACGTAAGGCTCAAATTTCCCTGTTACAGTATTATCTGAAGTTTTCAATATTCCGGTTTTTGATCAAATGCAGTTTTCCGACGGTAGAAACTTAGAAAATAGCAGTTTCCCAGTAATGAGAAACCTGGATTCTCCAACAGTAAAAGCAATATAACAGTGTGTTTACGCCATTTCCCCATCTGATTTCCTGAGCCAAACTATCCGAAAAGCTCCTATTTCAAGAGGAGATTGAGTTTTTTTTACTTTAACCATGAAAGAACTAAAAGTGGTGAATATTTTAGATGGAAAACCCTCTTGGAAAATGTTCTCAAACACGAGGCCCCCGACACATCGTCTATGCCTAATGGTTTGGGTGGTCTAATCTGGTTTGGTTGCCCACAGTATGGATTCACTTTGGAGGAGGGAAAGATTGACAGGTGGAATAACCAGAAGGATTGGCCATAGCTTCCCAAACATTACGCATAACTTTATGCACATACGGTCCCTGTTTTCCCAATGCCCAGTGGCAAAAGGTAACTGGGATGTAGCGAGGACTCAGCGGGAGAGAAACATAGAGAAAGTAAAAAGACAAACGTTTCATTTAAAGCGAGACTATGCAGGTGAATAGGGAGTTTTGTTTTTAAACCGTAAATGTATCAATTAAAACGTTTCCTGTAGATTACTGGGACAATCTAAATAATGGATGAAGCCAGGTTTAAATGTATGGGTTTATTTTACTGACTAATTAGTTACAAAGACTGGATCTTGTTTAGTAAGTGAAGAAATGAAATCTAAGGCTAGGAAGTAGATGTTAAAAACACCTCTTTGAGTCTGCAGGCGCTACTCATGTGGAGGTATTGTCACCATTTTGAGCAAACATTGATTCAGCTGATCAAACGAGTTATTGTGAAGATCAGTTTTTGTTTTCTTTTGTCCCCACCGGTGAAAGTTCATGTTAACCCTCCTGTTATGTTCATTTGTCAGGAACATCAATGGTGTACATGTTCTCCAAAAGATGTCTGAAACCAAAAAAGTCCTAAGCAGTCTGAATATTTCATTTTTAACTCCATTACTAATTATTGTATTAATTATTATTGAATCTGCATGACCGGCTCCAGAACAAACTGACTGAGGGTGTATTAGAGTTACCAAAGAGGTGCAACTACAGATTTATGTTAATAAAATATAATATATATTGTGATACCAGTAAAACTGAGGGCGCAAACATTTCAAAGTGAGGTTGTAATGCACCCTTTTGCACCCCCGTAGATCCGGGCCTGCATCCTGGGGGGCCCTGGCACTGCCTTTATTATGGTTTCTGCAGACAGTTATGCCTGACACACATTTGGGGATGAAGACCACTGTATTTCACCATTTTTGACATGAATGTTTGCTTGGAGATGGGGGGTGCCTGTGTGTTTGATTGGGGTGAAATATGTCTCACAGTTGCAAAGAAAGAAATACACTGACATTTTTGACACCCTTTTACCTCCAGTTTGACTGCTGGGTCAAATCGACCCGAACAGTATCTATGTGACATAAACATGTCTGATTTACGTCTTGCCCATGCGCGGCTACATTAGCGGTTTTCCCAGGCGAACAAAACGTCAAATTCTGATTGGCTGATAATTCTGTCAATCATGGGGAAAACAACAAGAGAAAAAAACTATTACTTTAACAAATGCTGAATTATGAATCCACTGAAAGATACAGTGTCATGGAGAGGAGCAGAGTAGTTCAACAGCCTAGAAATACTTAAAAAAGTGACCATGCTAAACAGGAAGCTGCGTTAACTTCGTGCTACATAATGCTAACGTTAGCAACAAGTGCCATTTTTTTGCTTCTACTGAACAATCTGCTGTGAAAAAAAACACCCATATGGGCCCGATTTTGGCTCGACTTTATTGGTGTGTGGTACTCCCACTCCACTCCGATCGTTCTTTCGGTCGGTCAATTCCCGCTGACCTGGACATCGATCGGCTCCGGGTTAATGCTGGTTTAGTCCCAGTGCAGACCTCATTAGTCCCACGGAAGTTCATGCCCCAAAATGGATCTTTTCAAGTCATTTTGTTGCGTTGTTGAAGTTTATTTCGCCTTAGTTTCAGTCCAGTCTCAGTCCAGTCCGGCCTGTGTGGGGCCGCGCTCACTGTACGGGAGCATCTTGCTCCAGATCCCGCTCCTATTGTAAATGGTGTCACCGTTGCTGAAAGTCCCGCGGAGGCTGAGGAAATCAGGTCACATAGAGCCAGGGCACCGCGGAGGCTAAAAATACCCCCCACACGGATCCTAATGAAACAAACTCACCATAAAGTCCTCTGAGCTAAGTGGCACATTATCATCTGCTCCTGGAAAGACTCGTGCCAACGGGAAAGGGGACAGTAACGCACAGATTTAACACGTCCTGAGAGGGATGACATTTACTGTATGGCGAGGCATGACGTGTGCAGCTGGTGATACAGGAATGTGCAGCAATAAAGATAATGTTAATGGGAACCTTTGTTCAGTGGAGTGTCAAGGCCTATGGCAAATGTGTGCCTTTATAGACTCACTATTTCTAATACATCAAACAGGTGAGGAACATCAGAGTTCCTTAAGCCAAAACCGCCACCTTTCGCCACGATAAGAACCGTGCAAATAGTGCAGTCAGTGAGGAAGGAGGTCGGGTAAGGAGCCTGTGCTTTATGTGGTGTTGTTGTTTAGGGCTGGACAATCAATCGCAATCTCCGCTTTGGTCAATCTCCATCATCATCGTGGGACTTTATAATCGGCAGCTTTACTGCACCAAGGAGTTTGGAAGAGACACTGGAAGATTTGTGTTAAGTGAAATTGGAGAAAAGCGTTTGTTTTTGTTTGAGCTGAGGTTTATATAAAGGATTACGTCTGAGTTCATGAATCCGCGCATAAGGACCCAGTTGGGCATCGCTCGTCCTCTTGTCTTCGGTGAACCTCCACCTCCTGTTGACCTCGGTGCTGGTGCAATAGAATGATTTACTTTACTTTAGTTTTGCTGCCGGTCCCGGCCAGTCTTTGGCATCTCTCTCTAAAAGGGCAAACGAGAGGTGGCTCTGACGGGTATGTTTCTAAAGTCACTGGTAGTTTAGGCCAACAGTTCTCAACTCATATGGCGTCAGGACCTAGCCTGGCTATCGCCACCAATTCCTTTTCTCGTAGGAGAGGTGTGGTTTATGATTGTCCATAGACATTCAGCCCAATAAACGGCTCATATGCGTCTGCACGTAGCCATAGCCGATCGTATCAGAAACCTATGACGTATCCGCTGTAAACTTTCCGGCTAAACTATTTAGAACACGGTCAAAGCTTGATCAAAAGATGGCATTGCGTCTGCCGCTGTCATGTTGGGTTCGTAAATATATATATATATATATATATATATATATATATACGTATAATTATAAACAAACTACAAGATTATGCATGTTGAATAGAGAAGCTTGTCGTCCCTCCTCGTTCTGTGATTGGGCCCAAATCCATGTGAAGATTTCGGCCATGGTCCCCAGGCCATTGGAGCGCACACAGCATCATGGGGATTCCCAGGCTAGGCTAGGCCCAGGCAGGACCCACCACCACCATAGAATGACCAGACAGACAGAATTGAATTTGTTATACCTGATTGGGCTGTATCCTGTATATTCTGTACAAAATATTGTTGAATAAGCATAAGCTTAAAAAAAACTGAAATCACAAACAATAAAATAACATCAATATTTAACAAACTTTGGTCGTGTTTCTGCACTTTTTGCAGGAGATATGGAAGGCTCATGACCCACATTTGGGGCCCGACCCGCCAGTTGATAAACACTGGTTTAAGCTACCTGAGTGAGCATACATGCGTGGTCTATACCTATCCGTTCATTTTAATAGGGTATATGGCCCAGCTGTTTTGTCTTTACCTCAATCCGACATGTCTGCCTGGGTTTGGGTCGGTTTTATCAAGAGTCAAACCTGTATTTTAAGACTTGTGTCCTTTTTCAATGGAACCTACCAGCTATAATCACGGTTGAATTCACTTTCACAGCTCCTTTGGCACATGGACCGCGGGAGGTTCCTCACCACCCTCACAAGCCACTGCAGTTCCCCCTCGACTGTTTCGGAAAATTGACAATCTCTGCACACCCACACTTTCAATACAACAAAACGATCTGCACACGTCGGTCTTCAGAAAAAGGTCCTGGCAGAGCAGGGTTTCTACAGGTGGCAGCATTTCAGTCTGAATGCTTCTGAATATTATATTTTTTAATGCCACAAACGCAAGCAAACATCTCGGCCCGTTTCCTCCATTAGATTGTGTAAACATTCAATCAAACGGAGGGACGAGGGGGAAATGTTGCCGTTCAAAACCAAATTGGACACGACGGGAAACCTTTGAGCCAAAGATTGTGTTAAATGTCAGGCAAACCTGCAGCTGAATCTGTTTCCGACCAGAGGGTTTGTGTTTTTTGACAAATGTGTGGAGCGCTGCCATTGTTGTGGGTTCCGTCTCAAAGGGAAAAGAATTTCCTATAAGGTCATTTAGATTTAATGCCAGTTTGAATCCGATGTAATGCTTTGTGATTACTTTGAAGGCCTCGCGGATGGCATGATTCATTAACCCGTTACTTGCCGGGGTCCGGGATTAGGAATATGATTAGGATTAGGAACGGCAAATTATGGTTTAAGTCGTTTCGCGCACACAGATCTCACACATATGTTTAGGTGAGGCCAAGGCTACGGTCCGGAGTGGCTTGTTCATGAACACGCACTGTCCCGACCACATAAACCAGTAAATAAATACAAAATATATATTTATATAAGTATTTACTACTCGCAGGGCCGTTTCAAGATATTTGGGGGCCCGGGGCAAAACAGCGAAGTGAGGCCCCAAGTCCTCCCTCGGGAAATTGTTTTAAATTCCGATGGGATCCTTTTATTCTGGTTTTGTGCGCTACACAAAGTGGCCACTACAGTGTCTTCAATGAGGCATCGTTATTTTTGTCAACAAGGCAAAACAAGGTAAAAAAGGTATAATTATTCATATTATTATCATTCCTAAGAACTGTCTTCTCTTATATGTAGAGTAGTGTTTTTTCTACTATACAATTTATGTTGAATTAAAAGAAGGTATTTAAATGGTTAAATGGTGTACAACACGAACTATTTTTAGAACATTGTACAACAAGGATCTTTTCTGTCAAGGAATAACCATCCAACATTAAGAGGTTTAGCAACGCTTGCGGACTTTAGCTCGCACAAAAGCAGTGACCAACTCTTCCATGTTCTATAACCTCCTAATGTTTTGCTCTATTGATATAAGGGCCAGTCCTGTCAGTCTTTCTGGGCTCATGGATGATCTGAGGTCAGACTTTATCAGTTTCAAAGCTGGAAAGCTTCTCTCTGCAGAAGCTACAGTGACAGGAAGTGTCAGAAGGAAAGAACTTCACGTCCCATAATGCCACAGACATCGGGGGCCCCCTTCAGCTGGGGGCCCCAGGCAGCTGCCTACCTTGCCTACCCCATTGCGACGGCTCTGACTACTCGATACTAACAGACGTTTCTGCCTACAGGTGAAACTTGGATCATTAGAATATCATGAAGAAGTTTATTTATTTCTGTAATTCAACTTAAACTGTGAAACTAATATATGATATAGACTCATGAGTATGACTTACAGTCCATCTTCAAAATATTCTAATTTTATGAGATGTTTTGTCATGATTTGTCTTTTGTTCCGGCGTTTTAGTATGTCGTCTTTAGTCCAGCCCTGCGTTTCATTTTGACATGTGTGTTCTGTCCTTGTGTTAATTGCCTGTCCCGCCCTGTGTTCCCCTCGTCCTCGGCCGTGTCATGCTCTACGCCGGCCCCGGTTTGTTTGAGTTTTGTCATCGCTGGGTTATGGTGGTTTCCGTCATTCATTAAACATCACCAGTTTTGTTGCAGTCCCGCATTCTGGATTTATTTTCCTCACTCCACCTCAAACCATGACATTTTGAATCCATCCATCCATCCATCTTCTTCCACTTGTCCGTTGCCACGTCGTGGGGGCAGCTTTTGGGGCTGCACCAGCCCCTCCGGCTCCTCCTGCAGGTAGTGGGTCCACAGAAGGACGGCCTCATGGTTGTAACTGGGCCTGTCGGTCTCTCATAAGGGGCTTCTGAGAGGGGCTTAATTTTAATTTAATCACAATTATAACAAATAAAGGCTATACATATCTCACTTTGCGTGTCACGAGTCTGTCATATGTTAGTTCCACATGTTAAGCTGAATTACAGAAGTGAATGAACTTTTGAACTACAGGATATTCTCATGAACACTGGTTAGTAGCACGGACGTTTCTGCCTAATGTGTATTTAGAAACTATACTAAAGAAAATGAAGAGCTGTAAATCTATACTACAAAAACTGTTCTTTGGCTCTGAATTATATTTGTTTTGTATATTTTGTTCTCTCCTTTGCTAGATATGTTCTGCTTCGTTCTCTTTTGTGTGCATTTTCGGTCGTTTTGTTTTCCTTTCGTACTTGTGTTCTACAGTGTATGCGGACGTACCATTGTTTACTTTACCCATGTCTGTAACGAAGCGATTGTGGTCAAGAAAAGAAAGAATGTTTTATACTTCAGCTTGCTCCTTTTTGAGCTTTTCTGTGTGCCTCACAAAATTATGCTTGTTTTTTTTATTTTTTTACACAAATAGCTCAAATAAACGAAATGAAATGAAATGTGCATGTTTTCGGTTGAGGCTCAAACGTCCAAAGGGAACCCATCAGTCTTGTCCCACCCGAGTATAAAGGATGTGGCTCTTTTCACAAATGAGATCCGTTTTGAAGAGCTGCTCAAAAGACTCGATTCCGCCCTGAACGCCCCATCACTCCCCCCCCCCCCCCCCCCCTCCCTCACCCTTCACCCCCCCTCCCTCTACTCTCTCCAAACCTCCTTCACATTCAGTGCCCGGGACCCCACGAGCCCTCACCGCCGCCGCCGCCGAGAGAGGGGCCGCGGAGTGGACAGCGCCGGGCCTCGCGCCGCTCCGGAATTTGCATTTAGATGGGAAACGGAGCAAGGACGGTCCCGGGTCCTCTCCGTGTTGAGCGGCCGCGGCGGGGCGGGCGGGGCGGGGCAGGCGGGGCGGGCGAATCGTCCGCGCTCCTTTTTTTGTTTTTTTATTTTGTTTAAACTTTTGTTAATTTATTTCGTGACTCCCGGGGAAGGCTGATCAATGCTATGATTTATTTACTATCACGGAATTACCCGGAGCTGATCTATCGCGGCGGGTCGAATGGGGTCGGGCGAGCGGGCGGGGGGGGTAGTGGGGGGGGGGATTTTTAAAGGTCGGCTCTTTTCCGGCTTTGGTGGAATCAGATAACGTTTAGTGCTTACAAAGTCCGCAGAGGGGGGGGGCTCTTTCACCACAAAGGTCTAATATCCCCCTGAAACAAGTTTATTTTACCTCTTCGTCAATGCCACAGGGGTTACGGCTTGTGCAGGACACAGGGGGGGGGGCCCATCTCCAGATCTCAGGGAGTAGTTTGGCTCCAAGATTTTGCCCGATGTGCATGTTTTTAGTTTGAAGCCGAGAGGACCGTGGACAGTGAGGAGGCACACGATCCGGGGGGGGGGGGGGGGGGGGGGGCCTTTATAAAGAATCCACTCATCGTAAGAGGCAAATCAAATCACGTTGTTTTTGTACGGGCCAATATCACAGCGGCCGTCGGCTCGCAGGGCCGCGCCGAACAGGGAAACAATTAACCGATGAGGGATGAAAGGTCCTCCAAATGTTATGTCCCGGCAAATGTAATATGTCTAAATAAGCGTCCCCGTCCCGTCCTTGGACTCTCCTCTGCGTTGAAACTCAAAAACCCAGTGGAAGACAAGAGAAACCTCTGGGAGAACCACAGAAGGAGAGATCCACTCCCACTGGACCGACGGGCTGTAGATAGACCCAGGGCTGAAGGACGTCCGGTCCCGGTTGGAGTTTCAGATCTTGGTGTCCACTGTTGGACATATTGCGACTCAATTGGGGGAAGAAATCATTGTTTTTGCACTATTTGGAGAGATTTTCTGGCTATAAACGTCCAGTCCTTGTTGTCAACCCAGTAGGCAGGATTCCTCCGTTCAGCCGGGTTCCTCCGTTCGATCTAGACAGGCACTCCCAAGGGGGAGTGGGACAGGAGACACCATGTGAATAGTAATGAACAGACTACAGATAAAATAAATATTGTATCATAATAAGACAAAGTTTGCAGTAAGAAGAACAAGAGGATAGCGCTCAGTGTACCGTACTTCCCACAGCAGTGTTTCTTCTAAGGCAGCTTTACTTCAGGCTGTGGGTCAGAGCTTTACCTACTGACCTGATCAGAAGCTAATTCTCTGAGGTACGTTTTGAGCCTAGTCTTAAATGTAGGGACTGTGTCTGCTTCTTTAACGTGAGCTGGGAGTTTATTCCATAAAACCGGAGCTTGGAGCTAAAGGCTCTTCCTCCTACAGTGATGTTGGAGCTAAAGGCTCTTCCTCCTACAGGGATTTTGGAGCTAAAGGCTCTTCCTCCTACAGTGATTTTGGAGCTAAAGGCTCTTCCTCCTACAGTGATTTTGGAGACCCGAGGAATCACTTGTATCCCTGAGTTTTGAGAGCGGAGTCTCTGGTTGGCCGATATGGAACGATAACGTCTTGGAGATAAAGCGGAGCCAAACCCTTAATGGCTTTAAATGTGAGGAGCAGGATTTTAAATTTGACTCTAAACTCAACAGGAAGCCAATGGAGAGACTTTAGCACAGGTGTAATGTGTTCTCTTCTGAATGCGTCCAAACGGATCCTCTGCTTGGTCAAAGTCAGTTTCCAAAGCTCTGATCTGGCTCCAAACACCGACGTCCGTCCGACAACAACGCCATCCTCTTTATCCGGTGTCCGTGCCTCAGTCTCATCGCGGCGTCTGCAGTTCCCCCCGATGCGGCGCTGCCAAAAGACTAATTATGAAAGAACATGAACCGTTTGAACCTCGGAGCAGGTCCCGGAGCCGGACACAGACTTGGCCTTTTTTCCTCCCAGCACTTAACTATTGTGTTTTTTTTTTTATCTCAGGTTGTCTCAGGCCATGATACCTCCCTCCTCCCTCCTCTCTCTCTCGCCTCAGTTTATCAGACGCTCGTGTGGATAACCTTTCGACTCGGACAGTTCTCACGGCCTCGGCGCGTCCGTCCGGTCGATTCAGCGCGAGCCGCTGACCTTAAAATCAAAACAGAGAAGAGAAGAAACCAGGCGGACTTTGAAGATTCGGAGATGTCCAGAGTCTATTTCAGTCTTCGCCGCGAGAGTTCAGTTTTAAAGTTTTAGTTACAGCTTCATGGGTGTTTTGTGTGTTTCACTTCATAAGCTACAGCGCGTCGTCGAGGCTGAACCGTCTTTCCTGACGGGATTCTATTTTAAAAATCAATCAGTCTCGTAATGATTGTGCCCTGGAGAATTTGCATTAGCGGAAACTGCTAAACTAATAGAAGAGCATGTTTGCAGACTCTAAACTACAGGGTTAGAAGGTTTTCTTCATAATAGGCCTCCATGGAGATCGCGCGTTTGGTTGTTTTCAGGACATCATCTGTAACTGAAATAACTGCTGCGTTAGCACTTTGCTAATTGCCCCACAGGCCGATCCCACAGACGCCTGAGCCGTTTAATGTGGCGCCTCTGGATGTGGTGGAGCTGCTCTACTCTGAGCTCCCCCAGAAGAGGAACCTCATCATGACCACGTATTGTCCTTTCAGCCATGACCCTAGAGCAGAGGTGTCCAAACGTTCTTCATCCAGGGCCGCATGTTGGAGAGTTCATGTGGAAGAATTTTAACTGGATACATGTAGTAATTAGTCTTGAAACTACAATAGCAGCTCTTTCTCACATCTGTTCAGGTTATGAATCGTTTAGAATTTTGACCCCTTTAAGTTTGACTCAGGCTGCAATGACGAGGCCACCTGGGAAGGTTTTGTGGCTGAAGCTCTGGAATCCCAAATAAAAGGACCGGTGATTACAGGTGATCTGACGCTGTCTTTTGCCCCTAAACGCACCACACCAGATACTAGAGTATAATATGTGATATAATATGAGTGGTAACTGTACATTGTGTTTATGAAGCTCTGGAGAAACTCCCCTGAGAAGCCAACTATCACTGACGATGATCTAAATGTGACTAAATGTCAATAAAAATTCCCAAAAAATAATCCCTTAAAGGAGAGATTTAACAGTGTTATGTTCCTGATAAACAAATTAAACTGATTTAAAGTTGAGTAAAATTACAGAGGGGAGGAGCAAAGGCTGTAGCCATAGTAACCACCTCTGCCAAATAAAAGAGGGTGTAAAAGCTGATTATAGTTCAATAAATATAAATAGAAAAGCTCAATGTTTTCTCCTTTAAAGCAGCGCTAAGTAACGTGTTTACCGTAATAAATCCTCTCCGTGGTCCCTCTGGGGGTAATACAAGTGTTAATGGGATGATTTGGGGGTCTTTCATCTCCCCCTGGTGTCTCTGGCCAGAAAACCACATAGGGCTCTACGGTCTTACGTCACAGATCAAGCGGAGGTGAAAACAATGGGAGACCATATTAGTCCAGTGCTCCGGTCTCTGCACTGGCTTCCTGTCGCTCAGAGAATATAATTTAAAACAGCTCTGCTTGTGTACAAGTCGTTTCATGGTTTAGCACCAAAGTCCATCTCTGACATGTTAGAGCCGTATGAACCATCTCGGGCCCTGAGAACTTCAGGGAGGGGTCTCCTGGTGGTTCCCAGAGTCAGGACTAAACACGGTGAGGCTGCGTTTCAGTTTCATGCAGCTAAAATCTGGAACAGTCTTCATGAGGATGTGAGACAGGCCTCGACTCTGACAATGTTCAAATCCAGGCTGAAAACAGCTCTTTTTACCCGAGCAGATGAAAACTGAAAGTGTTTTGTCAGCACTCTTGCCTTTTACTGTCATTGATTAACTTTATGTTGATTTTTATTGATTGATTTAATCAGTTTTTTTGTAATTTTGAATTGAAATGTTCTACACATTAGGGTAGAACATTAGGACATTACTGGAACATGTAGGGGGAGGAAAATGCTACGTTTTGCCATTTTTAAACTCCCATATAGTCCCTTTTAATGTTTGGCTTTACTCTGAGGACGACAGGAGTTCACACTAAGCTCAAGAAAGAAGCAGCGTTTGACCAAAAAGCTCCCATTACACCGAATTCGGGAACCTCATTCTGACCCCCCAGTCGAGCGAGCATTTACCATGTGTGCTCCCCGAGGACCACACGAATGCGGCCTAAAAGATGACAATCGTTTTTGCGTTGTTCGATGTTTTTTAATCAATGAATCCCCAGGGGGAGTAAAGTTTCACCGAGAGAACTTCAAAAGGAATTCCAGGAAAACTCTCGGGCCCCACTTTGGCCTAACTCAATGTACAGAACCTGCTCACCGCGTTATGGAAGCCCTTTCAATACAAAATAAAGCATTTACCATCTCCTTATTCGTGCCTTTATTGCGGTTTCTCATATCCACAAACGCCCGCGGAAACATCACGCCTGTTGTTTCTAAAGGTTTCCCCGGCGGCGGCGCGTAACGGATGAAAAGCGCGGCGGTAAACGGCCGCGTGTGCGAGAAAATAAGGGCCAATTACGGCCGCGCAGGAAGGCCCGGGCGTTCGGCTAATTTATCTGCACGGCTCACCTCCAGGGGGCGACGAGCGGCCCGGCCCGGTGTAAACGCGCGGAGGGGGGGGGGGGTGATGGATGCGGTGGGCACAGAGTCCGTGTAAGGAGGTTGTTTTAATGGACGGCGTGGGGCTCCCCGGTGGCCACTTTAATCACAGGAGGAGGCCCGGGCACTGTCGCGAAATCGAATCAGGCGCAATTATACATTAGAGGAGAGGGTGGCTTGTTTTTACATTTATCTTTTGCACATCGTTACCTTTTTGGATCGTTCTGTTTTGTTGTGTTTTAAGGCGAGCAACTGCAGGAGAGACGTGGGATATGAAACTCGTGCTTTAAATATGAAAGGTGCTTTTCATAAAAAAGAATTAGGCCCACATACCGGGATCCCATTCATATTTAGACTTTAGGGTTTAAAGAACAGTAGCAGCTTATCAGGCATTATGCTCACGTGTGGACATTAAACATACATTAATTGGAAGATTTGTATAAACTGGAAAGTTGCAAAAAGCATTTTACACTATTTTCAAGTATATTTGGAGCAGATGTGCCCAAACCTTTTTCATTGAGGGTATTGAAGTGTTTGTGTTGTGGAGGAGTTTTAACCCGTGCCCCTCTCCTTTATTTAGCCTTGGAACCTTAAAACCAGCTCTTTCCCACACACAAAAAAGTACCACTAAAAACATGCATAATAGGTGAGTCCTCCAGCCCGGTGTTTCTGACCATTAGCCCTTTAGCTTTGACACCCGCAGTGTTTCAATAAGCCTTAGCAAAGTCCAAAGATCCAGTGTTTCATTCATGTTTCACCAAGATCTTTTTTAGGCTGTGTATTTTTGACATATTAGTTTAAACCACCTGCAGGGGGCGCCATAGGGGCTGGTGCAGCTCCAACAGCTGCCCCCACGACCCGGCAACGGACAAGTGGAAGAAAATGGATGGATGGATGGTTTAAAGCAGAACTTAGTAACTTACCGTAATAAATCCTTCCCGTTTTCCCTCTGGGGGTAAAACAAGTGTTAATGGGATGATTGGGGGGTCTTTCATCTCCCCCTGGTGTCTCTTGCCACAATTGCAATTCTCCTGGCCCCGACCCGGAGCACTAATACACAGTACACGAAGAAGAAGCTAACAGGCTAACGGGCGGAGCTAGCTGCGGGCTAGCGCCACTTAAACAGTATTTACAGCCAAGTTTGAGTGAAACAAATGATCTCCATTGTGTAATTGGATGAACAATATCCCTCTGTCCCTTGGTCTTTTCTGTCAGCGTAGTATTTACTCTCACGGACGATTAATGAGTAAAAAAACACAACATGCTACGACACCTGCAGTGGCGCTTATGGCCTCTAGGGGCAAGAGTTACTTACTTCTGCTTTAAAGATCTCGATTATGAATTAGAAGAGTTATAAGTCAAATCATTCCTTGTGTTTGAGGATCAACGTTCAATAATTCTGGATTGGAATCATGCTGAAAAATACTTAAAAAAAAAAAACGGGCTTCATGATTTGCAGGTGTATTACCTGAAGCTGGCAGCCATCTTTAATATATACAGGACTTCCAGGAGGAGACGGAAATGATCTGACTTAAGTGTTGGATGAGTGTGTTCAGCTCTTGAGCCTCAGAATACTTTATCGCTCAAACACGAATGAAACCAAACACTTCTCCAGGTACGTTTCACACAGCGGAAACCTTCGGAAGCTCCAGAACCCGACTGTGCTCATCCCTCTCCAAAACCCCTCCTGGTGAAAGTAGGCTGCCGCGGTCCAAGGTGATCCCGCTGAAGGAGCTCGTTCCTGGGGCGCGGGGGAGGAGGGCGCCGTGGGCTGCGCCGGTTCTCTCGAAATCAAGGTCAAAGCCGTCTTTAAAATCTGGGACAGTTCTCCTCAAGAGAGAGGCGCTCCTCATCACGGCGTCGCTGTGGCAGAGTAAGTGCCGCCTGTTACACCAGACCAGGTGGGAGGGGAAACTAGAGACGCGTTTATGTCTTCGGCCGTGTCCGAATGTCCACACAGTTCTCTCTGTTTATTCGTCACGCCATTAAGGACAAAAAAGTAGTGCACTCAGAATGTGAAAGGTAGACACAATGCTTTTTCCAGTAACGATTATTCTAACGCATGACTATTTCCTATAGTCACAGCGCATTACTATTTTGTCATTTTCCTTTGGTCCATCCATCCATTTTCTTCCACTTGTCCGTTGCCGGGTCGTGGGGGCAGCACCAGCCCCTATGGCTCCTCCTGCAGGTGGTGGGTCCACAGAAGGACGGCCTCATGGTTCCAAACGGGCCTGTTGGTCTCTCATAAGGGGCTTCACCCATTCACACACCAGTGTACACAGACACTGGAGGCAAGGAGGGTGAAGTGTCTTGCCCAAGGACACAACGACAATGTGCATCTTCAGGAGGCGGGATTCGAACCCCCGACCTTCCGATCATGAGGCGGCCCGCTCCACCATCTGATTTTGAGGCGCAAAGGAGTCACGTTTTCAGCACGAGGACCGCGGCACAAAAACGTAAACAGGAGGCGTTTTCTCATTCTCATACTGAATGGTCACTATTTGAGTTTGTGTCGGATAAAGATAAATATATAAAGGTTTACCGTTCATTCTGTGCCTAACAAGTGCTAAAAAGCTACATTCAATTAAGAAACATTTCGAGTTGCAGCACGGAGTCCCACCAGGCAAACAGTTAATGCAGAAGAAGAAGAAGAAGAAGAAGAAGAAGAAGATCTTTATTCATATAGCGCCTTTCACAGACAAAGTCACACACATCATTCATCCTGACCTACTGGCCTATTTACGGCGCATTGAAGTAAATCAGACTCCATCAATAGCAGTAATACAGTGCCCTCTAGTGGTCAAATACCCACACTACAGTAGATGTCAGTACAGTAAACACTGTTAGCTGACGAAGCCTTTTGGATGAGAGGCGAAACGTTCGAGACTTCAACTGCAGAGTATGGATGATGACTCAAGAACCTTCATTGAATACAGTAAACACAAAAAAAAAAAAAACTAGCTACAATAACGAGTAATCTAACTTTTCAAAACCAAGTAATCAGTAAAGTACATTTTTAAAGTAGTGATCACTGTAGAAGGGGGTCTCGTGTGTGGGACGGGAGAAACGCTCCTCCGTCACGGTCGGTGACGTCGGCACGCCGTTTTCTGATTTCGATGGCTTCTTTTATCCAGCGCTTGAATTCGATGGTTTCAGATCCGACGAGCCGCGCCTCGTCCCAGTCCATGACGTGATTATTTCTTTCACAGAAATGTTTAATTTCTTTTTAAATGTTCCTGTTCTGGCTTTTCGTCTATGGTTCGTGTGAGTCGGCCCCTTGTTTATTTTTCGCATTCTGTTTGATGCTTCTTTTCTCTTAGGTGGAAAGCGTGCCCTGTTTCACCCATGTATGATTTATTACATGAGCGATCACGCCCCCTGCCAGAGTTATAATGTAATGCAAGTAGACACAAAGTTACACGGTCTGGGGAAGGTTCCGGATTTAACATGAGAAAAAGTAAACGATATTACCACTACAGAAACAGCTTTATCGCGACGATGCCCAGTAACAAACGCTCATAAAACTCTCGGCAAACAACACGACCAAGGGCGCCAATATATTGGTGTTAATATTGGTTGGGACACTTCAAGCCCCGGTTAAAAAAAAAGTGTTAGGGATAGAAAAAGCTTTTTGTTGAAATAAAAGGTAAATAAACGCTGACAAACGTGTCAAATGTCTTTCCTTAACAATATTAGCAAATAAACTGTGCCCCTCCCCTCACTGCTCTCCTCTCACTTGACCTCTCCATAAAACTAAGTGATTGAAAGAACATGACGACAGTTTTTTTGTTGTTTTTGAGTGAAAAAGGTCAAATCCAACTTGAATTGTTTTCGTTTTATCAGGAGGGATCTGTCCCATCAGGCCGCCCTTTTATACATGCAGGCAATGATTTTTTCACATCCGTCCTACTGCGTCATGTCCTGGTCACAAACCTCCCCGTCCACACTCAAGCCGGTTGTTTCATTGTACAAACAGGCAGTCAAGGTATTTGACAGAAGATGAGATGGCATCACTGTGACATCATCCATAGACATAATCTTTTTACTTTCGAAAACTTTATACATTTTAGTATTCATGTGTCGCCGCTGTTTTCCGCTCTCATTGTTCGGCGCCAGGACTCACGCAGACCCTCCACAAGAGCCTCGGTGAGTGGGGACTGTGTTCTCCCAAAATTTACAAAATCTCTTGGACAGTCCAGTTTCTCTTTTAATGGATCCAGACTGTGGAACTCTCTGTCCACTGATGTAAAACTGCAGACTAACATGAACAGTTTTTACAGAGGTCTGAAACAATGGCTAAAGTCAAGTCAAAGCTGCTCACATGGTAACACTCTATTAAATGTATACTGATGATGTGTATTGTTTACCTTTTTAAATATTGTAATGTGTACTGTATTGTTGGGCCCCCTATGAGAGACCAACAGGCCCGTTTGGAACCATGAGGCCGTCCTTCCGTGGACCCACCACCTGCAGGAGGAGCCATAGGGGACTGGTGCTATGTGATTTGGGCAGCTCCAACAGCTGCCCCCACGACCCGGCAACGGACAAGTGGGAGAAAATGGATGGATGGATGGGGTACTGTATTGTATTGTGTTTTGTGAAATGTGTAGCCTATATGGACACGTGTTGCAAATGAGCAGTTTTGCTATAACACTAAAAAAACAATGTATCTGGTTTGTCCAGTTGTTATGTCCATATCAAATAAATAATATCAGTGTTAAGCTTTTGTGAAAGATCGCACAATGAGAAGACGTCCCCTACGCCCGTCACAGTGGGAGCAGCAGGACTCAAAAACATTCGGGCATAAGGGGCGGGATCTTCAGTGTAGACTCGGCCCTCGCGTGACGTGTAGCTCGCGCAGCTCCAATGCTAACAGTCCGGCGCTCATTAAGTACGAGATTTCTAAAATGTCCATCCATCCATTTTCTTCCGCTTTATCCGGGGCCGGGTCGCGGGGGCAGCAGTCTCAGCAGAGATGCCCAGACTTCCCGATCCACGCACACCTCCTCCAGCTGTTCTGGGGGGACCCCGAGGCGACACCAGGCCAGCTCGGAGACATAGTCCCACCAGCGTGTCCTGGGCCTTCCACGAGGCCTCCTCCCAATAGGACATGCCTGGAACACCCCACGAGGGAGGCGACCAGGAGGCATCCGGAACAGATGCCCTAGCCACCTCAGCTGGCTCCTTTCGACGTGGAGGAGTAGCGGCTCGAGTCCGAGCTCCTCCCGGGTAACTGAGCTCCTCACCCGATCTCGGAGGGTGCGCCCAGCCACCCTGCGAAGGAAACTCATTTCGGCCGCTTGTATTCGCGATCTTGTCCTTTCGGTCATTACCCAGATCTCATGACCATAGGTGAGGGTGGGAACGTAGATCGATCGGTAAATCGAGAGCTTTGCCGCTTGGCTCAGCTCCCTCTTCACCACAACAGTCCGATACAGCGACCGCATCACTGCTGACGCCGCACCGATCCGTCTACCGATCTCACGCTCCATCCGTCCATCACTCGTGAACAGGACCCCGAGATACTTGAACTCCTCCACTTGAGGCAAGGACACCCCACCGACCTGAAGCGGGGAAGCCACCTTTTTCCGGTCGAGAACCATGGCCTCAGATTTGGAGGTGTTGATCCTCATCCCGGCCGCTTCACACTCGGCTGCAAACCGCCCCAGTGCGCGCTGGAGGTCCTGATTTGATGAAGCCAACAGAACAACATCATCTGCAAATAGCAGAGATGAGATTCTGAGGTTCCCAAACCGGACACCCTCCGGCCCCTGGCTGCGCCTAGAAATTCTGTCCATAAAAGTAATGAACAGAACCGGTGACAAAGGGCAGCCCTGGCGGAGCCCAACACGCACCGGGAACAGGTCTGACTTACTGCCGGCAATGCGAACCAAGCTCCTGCTACGGTCATACAGGGAACGGACAGCCCTTAGTAGAGGGCCCCGGACCCCATACTCCCGGAGCACCCCCCACAGGGCACCACGAGGGACACGGTCGAACGCTTTCTCCAGGTCCACAAAGCACATGTGGACTGGTTGGGCGAACTCCCACAAACCCTCGAGCACCCGATGAAGGGTATAGAGCTGGTCCAGTGTTCCACGACCAGGACGAAAACCGCATTGTTCCTCCTGAATCCGAGGTTCGACTATTGGCCGGATCCTCCTCTCCAGCACCCTGGAATAGACCTTACCAGGGAGGCTGAGAAGTGTGATCCCTCTGTAATTGGAGCACACTCTCCGATCCCCCTTCTTGAAGAGGGGGACCACCACCCCGGTCTGCCAATCCAGAGGCACTGTCCCCAACCGCCACGCAATGTTGCAGAGACGTGTCAGCCAAGACAGCCCTACAACATCCAGAGACTTAAGGTACTCGGGACGAATCTCATCCACCCCCGGGGCCTTGCCACCGAGGAGCTTTCTAACCACCTCGGTGACTTCAGCCTGGGTGATGGATGAGCCCCCCGCCGAGTCCCCAGCCTCTGCCTCCTCATCGGAAGACGTGACAGTGGGATTGAGGAGATCCTCGAAGTACTCCTTCCACCGCCCGACCACATCCCCAGTCGAGGTCAGCAGCTCCCCACCCGCACTGTAAACAGTGTTGGTGAAGCACCGCTTCCCCCTCCTGAGGCGCCGGATGGTTTGCCAGAATCTCTTCGAGGCCGACCGATAGTCCTCCTCCATGGCTTCTCCGAACTCCTCCCAGACCTGAGTTTTTGCCTCTTTGACCACACGAGCTGCAGCACGCTTGGCCTGCCGGTACCTCTCAGCTGCCTCCGGAGTCCCACAAGCCAACAAGGCCAGATAGGACTCCTTCTTCAGCTTGACGGCATCCCTTACTTCCGGGCGCCACCACCGGGTTCGGGGGTTGCCGCCGCGACAGGCACCAGAGACCTTACGGCCACAACTACGAGCAGCCGCATCGACAATGGAGGAGAACATGGTCCACTCGGACTCCATGTCCCCTACCTCCCTCGGAATCTGGATGAAGCTCTTCCGGAGGTGGGAGTTAAAGACCAGACGTTCCCAACAGACCCTCACAACACGTTTGGGCCTGCCAGGTCTGACCGGCTTCTTCCCCTGCCAGCGGATCCAGCTCACCACCAGGTGGTGATCGGTTGACAGTTCAGCCCCTCTCTTCACCCGAGTGTCTGAGACACGCGGCCGGAGATCAGATGACACAACTACAAAGTCGATCATCGACCTCCTGCCTAGGGTGTCCTGGTGCCACGTGCACTTATGGACATCCTTGTGCTCGAACATGGTGTTCGTTATGGACAAACCGTAACTAGCACAGAAGTCCAATAACAGAACACCACTCGGGTTCTGATCGGGGAGACCGTTCTTCCCCATCACCCCCACCCAGGTCTCACTGTCGTTACCCACGTGGGCGTTGAAGTCCCCCAGTAGAACAATGGAGTCCCCGGCCGGAGCACCATCTAGTACCCCTCCCAGGGACTCCAAGAAGGCCGGGTACTCTGCACCGATGTTGGGCCCGTAGGCTGAGACAACGGTGAGAGACCTGTCCCCGACCCGAAGGCGTAGGGACGCGACCCTCTCGTTCACCGGGGTGAACTCCAACACGTGACGGCTGAGCTGGGGTGCTATGAGCAAACCCACCCCAGCCCGCCGCCGCTCCCCGCGGGCAACTCCAGAAAAATGGAGCGTCCAGCCCCTCTCCAGGAGTTGGGATCCAGAACCCAGGCTGTGCGTGGAGGTGAGCCCGACTATATCTAGCCGGTATCTCTCTACCTCCCGCACGAGCTCAGGCTCCTTCCCCCCCAGCGAGGTGACGTTCCATGTCCCGAACGCCAGAAGCTGCGCACGCGGACCAGGTCGTCGAGGCACCTGCCTTCGACTGCCACCCAGTCCTCTCAGCACCCGACCCCTACGGATCCCTCTGCGGTTGGTGAGTCCACAGGTGGGCGGGCCCACGTCGTCCGTTCGGGCTGTGCCCGGCCGAGCCCCATTTTCTAAAATGCCTCAGATTGTGTCTAACCCAGCGTCATCACAGGAGGAATATTTAGCTGTAGACCGTTCCAAAAAATGAGGCACCGGGCATTAAAGTTGTTTTCAACGTGTCTAAAGTGCAATGGATTCCAATGGGGGACCAGCGGCAATGTGGAGGTACTACAGCAATGGCGGCCTCCAGTGTCGTCGTCGCAAAGCAGAGCAGCCGGCCACAACTCGGCCTTGCACATGGCCCATTGGTTCAGCCCATGGATCAATTATAAACATCACAAAAAAAACGTCACACCGAAAGGAATTGGCAAAATCTTGAAAATAATGGCGATAACGTTTTCGTGACGTGAGGCTGGTCCGTCTTAAAAAGAGCCGACTCGCTTTCCAGCTCTGCAGAATCACAAAAGCGGCGGTCTTTAGTGCATTCGTGAAGCCGCTGCCGTCAATACTGTCTCCCGCGCTCTCAGCTGGAGCCGCTCTGTCACATCTGACCAGCAGGGGGCCCGCGCACACACACACACACACACACACACACTCGCCTCGGTCTGAAAGTGGGGTGCATCAGCGGGAGGCAGCTCACACTCACTGCAACAATCAGGAGGAACTCTGCAGCCGATAATCAGAGCAAACAACTGCGGCGGGATCCAGGAGGAGAGAGGCGACTGGAACCACCGCGACCCGCCATGAGTCCTTTACCGGATACGAGTCAGTACGGTCCATTAGCATGACTTGTATGATTTTACTGACGACAGGGTTTACATGCATTCTCTTCTGGCTGCAGCCTGAGCTCATTATCCATTCACTCTGAGGTCAGTAAAATAGATTCGCAGGTGAATCTCAAACACAAGATGTGGCGACGCGTAAACAGGCCGAAACTTCCCTGGCGTTCATTTTCTGTGTTCCACGTTGTTTTACTGGACACTTTTGTACGTCCGCGCTGCGTTTGTGCGAGGTTCCGTGGATCTTTTAGTGCAGTGAGTCCATGAAGGACCCGGCTTTTTTAAAGTAAACAAACAGCTAGCTTATGAGCTAACGACTTTTGAGACCTACAGATTTCTCCTTCTGAAACACTGAAGAGGCACCAAGAGACCCGATTATATTTGTCGGCTACGCTCTTCTGTTTTTCTGACCACACATCCCAGAAAATTTGGGACGGTCACGAATTCAAGGATCCTGAACTTTTCCCAAACTGTCTTGTATAGGATGTTAAAGGAAAGCCAGGTGAGGGGATGGGGTTCCATCTCTGACATGTTAGAGCCGTATGAACCATCTCGGGCCCTGAGAACTTCAGGGAGGGGTCCCCTGGTGGTTCCCAGAGTCAGGACTAAACACGGTGAGGCTGCGTTTCAGTTTCATGCAGCTAAAATCTGGAACAGTCTTCATGAGGATGTGAGACAGGCCTCAACTCTGACAATGTTCAAATCCAGGCTGAAAACAGCTCTTTTTACCCGAGCAGATGAAAACTGAAAGTATTTTATCTGCAGTCTTGCCTTTTACTGTAACTGATACATTTTATGTTGATGTTTTATTGATTGATTTGATCTGTTTTCTTGTAACTTTATGAAACTGTGAAAGCACTTTGAATTGCCTTGTGTATGAATTGTGCTCTACAAATAAACTTGCCTTGCCTTGCCTTGGTAAAGCTGGTTATTATTGGCAGAAAGAGCTCTAGGCCACACTGGTTTGCAAACCTTTCGTTTAGGCCGCTAACGTGTTGGGTCATTTCTGTCTAATATAGTTCGGTCCGGGACTGAACTGTAAACTTTGAGGACAGATATAGAGAGAGCTGCAGTAAGAACTCCGGACGCCAGTGTTGTAACTTATGTCTCTCTTTTTCTCTCTTATAAAACGAGTGAGAGAATGAAAACACCCGTACGTGTGTTAAAATCTTTCCAAGACGCCAACTCCCTCACCCAAACCTCCATCCGCCCGCGGTCCATCTATAGCCTGTCCATCCATGGGAGTGGATCTCTCCTTGTGGTTCTCCCCGAGGCTTCTCTCTTCTCACGCTGAGTTTCTGGGTTTGTCCTGCTGTGTAGGAGGGTCGAAGGCCGACGGACGCCCAGGGCACGTTTCTCTTTGCCGCTGACGCTTATTTGGACATTACATTTGTGTTTTTGTGTCACTGTTTTGATGTTTGGTGCAGCCCTGTGAGGCAACTCTTCTTGTGATGTTGGGCCACTCAAAAATAACTTAATTCGATTTAAATTGCAGTAAAACAAAGTGAATAATATAGTACAGCACTAAAACATTCGAGTTACCCCAGCATCAAAGCGCTGTCCCGGCGTCCTGTGCTGTTCCCTCGCGGCGCGGGGGCGAGACGGTGCTCGCATTAAGGTGTAATGAGACCCCTTCCCTCTGTCGTTTGTCATCTTTTCATCCCACCTTCCAGAACCTAGAGTTTTCAGTGATCTGCTCTGTTTGCTATCGAGTTAACACACTTATTTTCATGAAAGTCAGGCAGATATTCAATTGTCAAAATGTACTTAAAAACTGGAAAATAGATTGATAACATGTTTTGATTTTTCTTGCCTTTGACTTTTTTTTTTTTCAATTTCAAGAGTTGTTGTCTTATTTTAAGCAAATCAATGCTTGTTCTATTGGAAATCCTACTTAAAGAAAGTCCAAACCCACTCAAGATCAGCTTAATGTGTCTTAATTCAAGCACATTTCAAACTGTCTAAGATAAGACGGCCTTTTTTCCAGTGTATTACTGTTCTGATCTAGCAAGGCAAGTTTATTTGTAGAGCACAATTCATACACAAGGCGATTCAAAGTGCTTCACAGTTGCATAAAATTACAAGAAAACAGATCAAATCAATCATTAAAACATCAACATAAAAATGTATCAATGACAGTAAAAGGCAAGAGTGCAGATAAAATACTTTCAGTTTTCATCTGCTCGGGTAAAAAGAGCCGTTTTCAGCCTGGATTTGAACATTGTCAGAGTTGAGGCCTGTCTCACATCCTCATGAAGACTGTTCCAGATTTTAGCTGCATGAAACTGAAACGCAGCCTCATCGTGTTTAGTCCTGACTCTGGGAACCACCAGGAGACCCCTCCCTGAAGTTCTCAGGGCCCGAGATGGTTCATACGGCTCTAACATGTCAGAGATGGACTTTGGTGCTAAACCATGAAGAGACTTGTAACAAGCAGAGCTGTTTTAAATTCTATTCTCTGAGTGACAGGAAGCCAGTGCAGAGACCGGAGCACTGGACTAATATGGTCGTATTTCCTGGTTCTTGTCAGGACTCGAGCAGCAGCGTTCTGGATGTTCTGCAGCTCTAACAGCTCGTTTAGAAAGTCTAACCTGCTGGAGACAAACGCATGGATGGCTATCACCAGACTAAACGTAACGGTACAGGATCTAACCGCGGCGGACACAGCTCCACAGGTGAGGCAGAGCAAACAGCTAAACTGCTAAAAAGCTATTTAAACCGTTTGTAAACTAACCACTACCGCTTTACCTCATGTTCTACTAGGTGTTATAAAAACATTGCGGGTGGCGCCATATTGTTTCGGTCCCAGCTCCATCGTCTCCCATTTGGGGTCAGACATTAGAAACGTGTAGAAGTGCTGCAATCAAAGCTAAAGGCTAAAGCGTGGACTCACAATCCAAATGCAAATCCGTGTCATCAAACTGATCAGGACAGAAAGAAAGAATCTGCGTCTGCTCGTGTCCGTCGAGCATCAGACGGGAGCGAGAGCGAGTGAAGACGGACTATCTTTCCTTCCTCGTGTGTCTCCTGGTCCTCGGCGTCCGTTTGATCGGTTCATTTAAATGCGTGAATCGACGCCGTCCTCAAACCTCGCGCCGACCACCGCGGACTCGCCGGACTCTAACGAAACGACACGCGGGGAGAGTTTATCGCTCAGCAAAACTCCGGTGTTTCTGATCCAGTCTCCGTCTGTCGGACTCATAAATCATTCCGAAGGTTGTTGTCTTATTGACGAGGCGTTCATTAATCAACACGGCGCCGCCGCCATCTGTTTCCCCGGTGTTTAAACGCGCCGCGGCGGAGCGGTTAGCCCGTCCCCTGCCCCCTCAGTCTGCGGGCCGTGGGTGTCTTGTATCGCACCTGTGCGTGTGCGATACAAGAATTGAAACCATATCGGATGCTTTTTGAACTTAAATTTCCCTCTCTACAAATCTGGGTCTTGTTAAAAATGTATCTTTTGGCTGCGTTTGTGAAGCGAGCGGTCGGTGTTTCACTCGGGCGATCCAGGGAATGCAGAGTAGCCTCATTATAGTGCCCCCCCCCCCCTTTTGGTTTTCTCCATAGCAATCACTTAACTTTTCCCTCAGTTCTCCCTTGAGCGAGATGCCCTTCCTTAGAACCAGTCGCGCATGTTCTAGATTACGACTCGGGTTTCCTGAAGCTGCAGATGAGACAAAAGCCCACGTTTCATCTCACGAAAGGGGCGGATCTAGAGGGGGCTGGTAAAGGTCTTGCCACCCCGTTGATGTCCTTGTCTAGAACTGTCTGCATTCTAGTGTAGTCATCGACCTGGCACTTTATAAATACATTGTTTGAAGGACTAGTTACAATCCAGATCTTCAAAGCCTTACCTGTGTACCAGTGTGACCCCGATGATTACGGAGGCGCACTCTCAGTTTTTGACAGGACAAAGAATTATAACAACTTTATAGATAGACTCTGGGAACCACCAGGGGACCCCTCCCTGAAGTTCTCAGGGCCCGAGATGGTTCATACGGCTCTAACATGTCAGAGATGGACTTTGGTGCTAAACCATGAAACGACTTGTACACAAGCAGAGCTGTTTTGAAGTCTATTCTCTGAGTGACAGGAAGCCAGTGCAGAGACCGGAGCACTGGACTAATATGGTCTCCCATTGTTTTCACCTCCGCCCTAGGTGGTTTTCTGGCCAGAGACACAAGGGGGAGATGAAAGACCCCCAATCATCCCATTAACACTTGTATTACCCCCACGTTACTTAGCACTGCCTTAAAGGAGAAAACATTGAGCTTTGCATGAAACATTTTCACCAGTACCTCTTTGTTCCAGCAGTTGAATTGGCACAAATATCTGAAATAAGTTATGTGTTGTTTTTTTCTACAGCGCTCTCACGCTGCGTAAACCCGGGCCAGCCGCGGGAGGCCGTCCCTTTCATCGCAGAAAGGAACAGTTCAAAGGGGTTTTTTTTTCTCTCCTTTTTTTTTTCTTTTCGGTCATGTTTTTTCTTTTCTCTGTTTAATCAGAGCGCGTTCATTACGGGGGATCTTCGGGGAGACGGACTTTACTGAGCTGAGAAATGAGCTCTACACGCGCCCCGGCAATTACCGAGATTACCCGGTCACACAGCGGCGCCGCGTGCACGGGGCCGCGCTCTGAAATACGTACAGTAATTAAAAATCCACCCCGAGAGCGGGGCGAGTAAACAGCACGCGCCGAATCCCGTTCCCGACGTGGGAACGCAGAACGGGCGCGGACGGGTTTTCGTGTTCGCTTGATGTTACAGCGGTAATCCATATTCTTACACCAGTGAAGTGGCAATTTGATGGCGGTTTGCGGGAAAAAACAAGTTGTCGTTTTTTATGTTCGGAGCATAATTGACAGAGAGGACTGGGACTCGCTCGTGGCCCTTATGTACAGTATGGTTTCACGGCAATTCAGGGCACAGATGCGCTTGTGGCATGAGAAAGCTTAGACCTTAAAAGTAGAAATGCATATATATGTATATGTATATGTATATGTGTGTCTATGTGTGTGTGTATGTATGTACGTGTATATATATTTATATATATTTTTTTACTTCATCGCTCCTGTGTTTTTTTTACCATAAATTTGCTGTAATAGCTTGGCTACTAGCCTAAGACGCCTACACAGGTGCCTTTACCGTTTTGATTATAGGTTTGGTACTGTGGTGATGTGTATGTGTATTTGATTCTGTCTTGTTTATTTTGGAAGAAAATTGCATAAATAAGTATATATATATAAAAAAAAAAAAAGTAGAAATGCACCGATCCAGCTTTTTTTTGTTTTTTTTCCTCCGATACCGATACTGGGGGTTTGAGAATCTGCCGATATCCGATATTTACCGATACCAAGAGACTTTCTTGAAAGTTTCTCCCTCTGCGTGAAACATGGACGGTCTCTTTCCTCCATTTTGAGTTCCATCAAGTCTAATCTTTTCTTGCAAACGAGATGTTACGGATCAATTATTTTTGAAGACGTTCAAAATTAAAGGGGACAATTGCTTGTTCAACAAAGAATGTAATTTACCTATTAAAATGCCCCTGTGGACTCGGCGATGTGGGAAAAAAACACACCATCAATTAAAAGTTGAATAGCAGAACACGGGCGTAGCATCGGGAATGGAGACCGAAGAAATCCAGTGGCTGTTCATTTTCAGTAAACTTATTTTTCCACCTCAAAGCGTTTGACAGTAAGGAACCAGTCACCCATTCACACACCAGTGAGCCAAGGCAGGGGAAGTGTCTTGCCCAGGGACACAATGACAACGTGGAACTTCAGTTTATATTTTGCCAAAAGTAACTCAAAGTAGTGTAACTCAGCTACATGTTTTAAACAATAATATGTAATGCAAACATATTACGTTTTTAAAGCTGTAACTACTGCTGTAGACCCCTCCTGGAGCCGCCACAGGGTTTGAGCGCCTGAATGATCCTGGAGCTCTGTTGTCGGGGGTTTCGTGCCCCTGGTAGGGTCTCCCGTGGCAAACAGGTCCTAGGTGACGGGTCACACAAAGAGCGGTTCAGAAGCCCCTTATGAGAGACCAACAGGCCCGGTGAGAACCATGAGGCCGTCCTTCTGTGGACCCACCACCTCCAGGAGGGATGGGCCAAATGCAGACAATGAATTTCCCTAAGAGGATTAATAAAGTATAACTTTACCTTACTTTACCTAACCTAGGGTTTACTGGACTTTTCTACACTAAAGATCCTTGGGTAGATGAGGCTATTTAGGTTACATTAATATAAAACTTACATATACCACCTTTAGTATCGGTTCCGATATCCGATACAAGTATTGGGTCAGTGCAAAATCAATTTAATTTGACTTGATTTTACTTATACCCAATAATCTGATTAGTCATGATTTAGACACCAACTTCCTCACATAACAACTTTGCGGCCGTTGTGTTGAGCAAACATAACTATATATCGGGAACACGGAAAAAAAACACTCAAAACAATCGCCTTTTTAACTAATCCTCCGTTTTGGCAGGGCCCGTACGAGATCTTTTTGACAAGTGCCCTTTGAATCCCTCAGAAGAAACTGCATTTTGGTTCATATTTTGGAAGCGCAGTCGTCCGGAAAGTGTCCCGTTAAGGTCAAAGCACTTTCCCTCCAAAAGTCTCCGCAATAATTACCGCGCGCCCCGACGTATCCGCGCCGACAACAAAAAACTCTCATGTATTATTCAAACCCTGAGAAACTGCCTCTCACAATGGGGCCGCGAGGAAACGGCCGGAAACGTGCCCCAACTCCCAAACAAAGCGCTCGATGCCAAATGTTTATGACGCCGGCGTAATTATTCCCCCATTCCTCCGCTGGGGGAACAAAGCGGTGGGGATCAATGAAGCGCCCGGGGAGAGGGAAGTCGATGGCTTTCTGAAAGCGGTCCGCGGGGGGGGGGGCGACGCAGCGTAACGGCGGGACGGGGGCGGGGGAGACTGTGAATGAACTGGGGGGGCGCATAGATCAGTGACGTCGAAATAATAAAGCCCCGGAGGAGAAGAAAGGGCCCGATCTGAGACGCGTAATCACGGGAAATGTGCACCGCCTGAAGCACCTTCAAAATTACCTTGAAGTTTTGGAAAGCCTTGGCCAAGATGGGAAACTCCCGTAGTATTCAGCAAGTACCGCGGGTATATTTACTGAGGGAGTAGTGACGTAAACTCTATGTGGGGCGGTTTCACACTGTGTTGGGTAAGAGTGTGACAATATATCGATTTTCCGATATATCGCGATATTTTGCGGGACGATTCAATACCGAATATTCCGATATCGATACTTTTGATGACGTCATGCATATTAATTCATATAAATATTAATTTATAAATATTAATGAGGCAGCAGGGCTCCACTGTTTTCACAGTCAATAGAGGCTAATAATTATCAGGAATTCAGTCTGGACAGCAGGGGGCAGCACTACAGTTTTAAGCACTTGGACCAAACACTGTCACACAAATAAATTATTTTTAATGATAGTTTTTAAATTAATAAATAGGATTAATTTGGGGTTTGTGGTTTCTTGTTCATTTAAATGTAAATGAAGTCACTGACAGTGACCATTTTCAGTGAGTAAGTCAGGGATGATTTTCAAAAGTGGTACAAAGCACATGAAAAGAAATATAAATGATGAATAATATGTAGTATGTTAAAATAAACGTTAAAAGTAGCATGTTTTTTTTTTATCGATTATCGCAGTATCGGCGTATCGTGAGATAATCGTTATCGTAAGCCATGTATCGCATATCGTATCGAATACCCCTAGTGTTGGGTATACACTCTATACTATCAGATCTATAGTCTATCAGAACACATTTACTGCAACTATTATGTTGGTAATCAATTAATCTGCTGATTATTTCTACGATTAATCGATGGATCGCTTGGCTCTGAAAGGTGTGTGAAGACTTTTGTCCATGACTGTATTAAATATTCCAAATCGAGACCGTTTCATCTTTTTCAACGAATGACAGGCGTTGCCTGGTGAGTAGCATTACTCAGAACTGTTGTGTATGTTTTGTCTGTCCTGTCTGTTGCTGCTGTGGGGGGCGTGGCATTGGGATCCGCCTCCTGCTCCCTGGTGGGTGTGGCTGCTCCTCCCTGGCTGGCTAATGGGCGCACCTGAAGCCACTCTACTCATCTCATGCAGTATTTAAACCCGGGCTCTCCTTCACATCCCTGCCAGATCGTCAGTCTACCTACGTGAGAGGACCTTTCAGGCCTATTTAGTATTAGCTGTTTTTTGACTCTGAATTTTGAAACTAACAGTGTTTTCCCTGCTCCTCGTCAGATCTTCGTGCCTGTTCGCCACCAATACTCACCTGCCCACTCCGGATACCAGCCACCCCAGCCTCGCCCAACCTATCTGCAGCCATTTTCCAATGATCACTCAGATAAATCTTGTACTTACCTTCTCTCCAGAGCCGTGGGAAGAACTTTTAATTAGGGGGTGCTGAGGGATAAAGTTTACCCCAAAACCACTTTTTCTGTGCATATTTCCTATTTAATAATATTGCCTGCAATTTGCAAACTATCCACCAGGGGGTGCTGCGGCGCCCTCAGCACCCTGGGTTCCCACGGCCTTGCTTCTCTCCGTCTACTCTTTGGGTTCGCCACCATTAGGCCTTAACAAAAACTGCACGAGTGAAGCAATTGCAACCCCAGGACGGATTTGGACGAGGGGACCAAGTTTTAAATTTGAAAACAGCATCTCAAAAAATATTACTATTTTTCTGAGATTTCGGACTTCTTCAGATCTTTTTTCTTTTCCTCGAACCGGTGCATTGGGGGAACAATGTTATAACATGCTTTGAGGCTCATGACAAGTTTCCTTTAAACATTGTTAGGCTCGGATCTCTGTGAAAAACATTTAATTTCACTGCTTTGCTCATGATGTTTCCCTTTTAATGTTAAATAAAACTCAATCCAAGCCCTGCAGAAATGTCCTGATGACGTAAAGCACTGGACGTCAGCCTGAGCTTCCTGTTTCCACTGGTGCATGTAGCCACCTATCGTCCCTCTCTTGTCCAAAGAGTCTTGACGTTTATATTGATGGTGCTTTTAAGCTAACAAGTTCCAGCTTTTTCCAGCTGAGACTTTTGGGGGAAGGTCAAACCCTACCTACCACCAAGCCAACTTGAAAGAGTGGTCCATGCGCTCATAACGTCACGGCTGGACTATTGTAACTCATTATATTATGGCCTTGACCAGTCGTCCAGAACTACAGGAGCACATTACTCCCGTGCTTTCCTCTCTCCACTGGCTTCCTGTGACTGTTAGAATCCAGTTAAAGTCTCTTCATGATCTGGCGCCTTCGTATTTAAAAGACTTGTTGAATTTGCACACTCCGTCTTCTGACCAGTTGCTCTTAGACTGCCCACGGTCCACATGAAAGACCAGAGGAGTTTGAGCCTTTGCTCCTCTGTCGACACTTTCAAGTCAGGGTCATACTGGCTTTTAAATGAGCAGGACATTTTGATTATGCTGCAGTGTTTATTTTATATTGTGTACATTGTTGTAGTGGTAGATTTCAGTTTTATCATTCTGTCTAGTATGTTTCTAGTGTGTGTATATTTTTATGTAAGTAAGTAATCCATCCATCCATCCATTTTCTTCCACTTGTCCGTTGCCAGGTCGTGGGGGCTGTTGGAGCAGCACCAGCCCCTATGGCGCCCCCTGCAGGTGGTGGGTCCACAGAAGGACGGCCTCATGGTTCTACCCGGGCCTGTTGGTCTCTCATAAGGGGCTTCTGAACCGCTCTTTGTCTGACTCGTCACCTAGGACCTGTTTGCCCTGGGAGACCCTACCAGGTGCATGAAGCCCCCGACAACAGAGCTCCAGGATCATTCAGGCTCAAACCCTCCACCACGTTAAGGGGGCGGTTCCAGGAGGGGAAGTAAGTAAGTAAGTGCTTTATTTGTTATTGCACAAGCCTACAACGGAATTGTGTTCCGCTGTGACTGAGCTGCGCCGCCACTGTGGGCCGACCTGACCACCAGCATATTTTTGGAGGTCGGGAAAACCGTAGCAGCCGGAGGAAACCTGGCTGGCTGCCTTCAGTCTCCTCTGTTCCTCTGGACCGGTGCAGCGCCTCCTGGGTTTGTCCCTGTTTCAGAGCGTGGTGTCCTGCACTGGTCAGCTCATCCCCCTTCCTCTTCCTCCCGCGCAGCTCCCTCCGCTCTACAACAGTCTTTCACCATCTTCTGGGAAGAGCTTAGTAGTTCATCTGTTTTATTCTCCAGTGAACGTCCTTTAGCCAGAACAATAGAAGGCATGTGTGGCTTAGCTGTGAGTCTCGCCCCGGATACCTCCTTGTTTGTCCCTTCCTTGTTTCCTGTAGCTCCTCTTGTGACGCCTCCTCTGTGCTGCAGCTGTGGGGGCTCTTGGCGCCTCTTCAGTGTCTCAGAAGAAGAAATGTGTCGGTCTCAAATGGGTTTAGCTGATATTTGCGTTTATTGTCAGAGCCAGGTCACGACGTCTGGAGCGGTTTCTTTCAGCTCCGCGGATCGACTGAAGCGCTTCTGGCAGCTGTCCCTCTGTCTCCCATAATCACGCGGCATCATGAATATCTCAATCAGACCGACGTGAACGCGGCACCTGCAGACAATCAGCAACGCAACGAGAAATCAAAACAAAACCTGACACATCCAGAACCACGTTCAAAAGACAATCAAAGGGTTTCTTCCCTTGTATTTGAGTTTTGACTTTACACACTCCAACTTTCTTGTTGGACTTTCGAGGTAATTCTGCTTGGTTTCATTATGTCAATGCAAATTCAAGGTAAACTGTCTGGGGGAAATCGGAAAGGCCCCAGCCGATCTGTTCGCAGCAGAGAAAAGATGAGTCTGAGACAGGCATGAAAGAAAGAGAGAGAAACCTGCCAGGAAGAGAAGACACTAGCCTGAAGAGCCAGACGCCTCTGCCTTCTGTTTCTGTTCAAACGTAGGACTTCTCTAAACTCTGCTAACCGACAATCAGACGACAATAATTGTGTTTCCATCAGAGAAAATATAACGAAAGCGAAGTTTCACACGTTTCCATCCAAGAGTGTTTGCGAATCGTGGCTTTGGCTACCTGGGTACAGCAGGCAGCTGCATGGCGCGATTGCAGCATTTACCCAGCAGGGGGCGCACTGCACGTTTTTTGATGTCACTTGAAGTACGAGCTTTTTAGTATCGTTTTTGGCCAAATTAATTTACCATGTCGGAATTAGCTGCTTGTTTTTAGGCAAGGCAAGGCAAGTTTATTTGTAGAGCACAATTCATACACAAGGCAATTCAAAGTGCTTCCCAGTTGCATAAAATTACAAGAAAACAGATCAAATCAATCATTAAAACATCAACATAAAAATGTATAAATGACAGTAAAAGGCGAGAGTGCAGATAAAATACTTTCAGTTTTCATCTGCTCGGGTAAAAAGAGCTGTTTTCAGCCTGGATTTGAACATTGTCAGAGTCGAGGCCTGTCTCACATCCTCATGGAGACTGTTCCAGATTTTAGCTGCATGAAACTGAAACGCAGCCTCACCGTGTTTATTATTGACTCTGGGAACCACCAGGGGACCCCTCCCTGAAGTTCTCAGGGCCCGAGATGGTTCACACGGCTCTAACATGTCAGAGATGGAGTCTGGTGCTAAACCATGAAAAGACTAGTACACGAGCAGAGCTGTTTTAAGTTCTATTCTCTGAGTGACAGGAAGCCAGTGCAGGGACCGGAGCACTGGACTAATGTGGTCATATTTCCTGGTTCTTGTCGGGACTCGAGCAGCAGCGTTCTGGATGTTCTGCAGCTCTAACAGCTCGTTTAGAAAGGCCAGTGAGCAGCCGTTACAGTCGTCTAACCTGCTGGAGACAAATGCATGGATGAGTGTCTCCAAGTCTGGTTCTGACACTATTCCTCTGATCTTAATGTTTTTCAGATGGTAAAAAGCTGATGATGTTATTGCTTTAATGTGGCTGTTTAAGTTCAGGTCTGAGTCCATGATTTTTTACTCGTAATGCGGTGAATAAATGTTAATTTAGGCGACCTACACCCCAAAGCTAAGCTAAAGTATCTAAGTAACTAACTATAGCTGCTCCTACTCGGGAGTCTTGCATGTCCTGTAAAGGCCGGACAAACAAAAACTATCCCAGAGTGAGTTTACTACGTTTTCTAATGAGGATCAGGCAGCGTCTGCGTCTCTGGGCAAGTTTTTAGTTGGCTAACTTGGTCCATAGTTGCAGACAGTGCACTGTTAGCTTAAACTCGCGCTTTTTGTTGTTGCTGTGGGGTTTGCCCGGATATGAATATTGAGGTATTATAAAGAAAGTTAAGACTCTATTGTATTATTGAACATTGACAACAGTAAACTTTAGTGTGTTGGGAATTAATTTTGTGTGACTTTAAAATAAGGTCAGCTTTCTCAAGTTTTTCATGACTATAGACAAAAATAACACATTTCCAATGTATTTATTTTTTGTGTGATGTTACTTGGATGAGAAATAAGGGGTCCTACTCCTTTTGAGCAAAAGTCTTGTTTTTTCTGTTTTCAAATTTTAAATGTCTTATTTTTCTGCTCAAATAAATAAATAAATGGGGAAAAAAATGAATGAAAATGCTAACAATGACAGCGATTTTTGGGGGACGATACAATACCGATAAATTTTATTCCGATATCGATATTTTTGATGACGTCATGCATACTAATGAGGCGGCAGTGCTCCTGTGTTTTCACAGTCAATAGAGGCCAATAATGATCAAGAATTCAGTCAGACCAGCAGGGGGCAGCACTACAGTTTTAAGCACTTGGTCCAAACACTGTCACACAACTAAATTACTTTTAATGATAGTTTTTATAATTATAAAGAAGATTAATTTGGGGTTGATTTATTACTTTTTAAACAGGACTGTGGTTTCTTGTTTATTTAAATCTAAAAGTCACTGACTGATCTATAGATCCATTTTCAGTGAGTAAGTCAGGGATCATTTATAAAAGTGGTACAAAGCACATGAAAAGAAATGTAAATGATGAATAATATGTAGTATGTTAAAATAAACGTTAAAAGTAGCATGTTTTTTTTAAATTTTTGTGCAATATATTGATTATCGCACTAGCGGCGTATCGTGAGATAATAATAATGCGCATTAACGCTTATGCGCACAAATGACAAACCACCTCAAGCGAGCGGATAAACTTTTTATGCGAATGAAGAGTTTAAATGAGAAATGTAGTGTTTCCATCACTCCTTACAAATGCGAAACTTCAAAATGTGCAGTAAAATCCTGTAATGGAAACGCAGTTACTGTCACAACAGGAAGACATAACTGTGAGTAAAACCATCTCTTAAATATAACGTTGCTTGTGTGTTTCCCCGTGCGATCGAGTCAGAGGCTGAGGAACGACGACGAATCCTCCTCACTGTCCTCGTGTCTGTGATGGTGCTGAACGCTCTCATTTATTACTCTCTTCTGCATCGTCTTCCGTATGAGGATTTTGTTCTTGGAAGTATCACCGTCGCACTCCAAACTTACATTGAAACAGTTGTTGATCTGTGGGAATCCTCGTGCTGTTTATTGGAAACCTTTAGTGTGTCCTCTCTCTGGGAGACGCTGGGATGTCCGGGTAGCGTGTTCACATTCCAATGCAAGCAAACACAAAGGTTTACGTTCCTGGAGGGTATTGTGGTGTCGTGTAGCCAATAATTTAAACAGGTTAAAAGGATTAATATTACAATTTAATATATGAGTTAAAAATAGACATAAAATGCAGTTAAAAAGACAAGGGTAAAAAAGAACTAAAATAAGAATAAGGTGCTGGTCCGAGAAGTCCGCCTCCGGGAACGGTCCGGGCCGGCTCCGACGGAGGTGGCCCAAGTGTTCCTCCTCGGGGCACGTGCGCAGAGAGCCTGCCGCCCCATCCCGCTGCGTCTGTCCGGGGCACATCCTGGTCCGGGTCGTCTGGCTCCCTCGGCGTGTCGCGTTCAGTCCGTCCCGTCCGCTTGTTTCGGGCAGGCGTCCGCCTCCATTGTGCCTAGACGCTCTCCTCCCAGTCTCCCGCTCTGTCTCTTTTGTCCCTGCGCCACAGCACAGGTGTGTTAATTGTGGTCGGCCAGGGGTTGGGCAACAACAGTCATGTGGTGGGGTGAGGTGCCAACCAGTTTCAAATAATAAAAACATGCAAATCATAAAAACATGCAAATAACACCACAAATTAAAAACAGTAACTGGCACCATCTCACATCAGGCTGTTTTGCGTTTAAACCCAGCTTCCCTCGGGAAACCTTGGGCTGGAATGGAATTTTAGTTATATAGCGCTTTTCACATGACACAAGTCACCTCTCATAGTGTCGGAGATTTTTTTCTTCATTCACTCCACACACAGTGTACATATGTAGCTCCAGTTTCCCCGGGGGTAGACTGACAGAAGCACTGTCGCGACTGACACATCTCTGACCACCACCGTTCATTCATGCACACACGCCATTCATCACTATTGAACATGTTTTTAGCAGTAGGGAAAACTGAGATACCCCTCCTGGAACCGCCACCTTAACGTGGTGGAGGGGTTTGAGCCTGAATGATCCTGGAGCTCTGTTGTCGGGGGCTTGGTGCCCCTGGTAGGGTCTCCCAGGGCAAACAGGTCCTGGGTGACGGGTCAGCCAAAGAGCGGTTCAGAAGCCCCTTATGAGAGACCAACAGGCCCGGTTAGAACCATGAGACCGTCCTTCTGTGGACCCACCACCTGCAGGGGGCGCCATAGGGGCTGGTGCTATGTGACTTCCACGACCCGGCAACGGACAAATGGAAGAAATGGATGGATGGATGGAAAACTGAGATACCCGGAGGAAACCTACGCAGGCACGGGGAAAACGTGCAAACTCCACACAGAAAGGCCCCAACCAGGTGGGAATCAAACGTGGGACCTTCTAGCTGTGAAGCACGAGCGCTAACCACTGTGCTACTGCGCCGCCTTGACCCCCACCTGGAGCAGATGTGGCTCTCGGTGTGGATTTGGCTTTGGCCGAGGCATCCCAGCTCCTCAGAGAGTCTGGATCTGAAGCAGAGCTGGTACGGTCTTTCCTGAGGCCTCAACATTTGGTCTTTAGGTCATGATATTACTTTTTTTGAAGTCACTTTCCTCAAATGTACAAGCTGTGGGTGAGTGAATGGCCTCCTGTAAAGCGTTTGACTTAAGTTAACTTTCAACGTTAGCGCCTTTCCTGTATATTTTGATCGACTTTCCCTTTTAGTCCTCGCGTTAATCGAGAGTGACTCGAGTTTCTCGTCAGCGCCGGTCTCTGGACTCTGGACTCGGTCTGAGCTGGATCCGAGAAACACAGTGTGACTTTCCATTAACACTCCTGGACCTTCCGTCACTGCGAGTTTACATCAGCTCCGCCGCTCCTACGCGGGAGGGCATCCGGGTTAATCCGCGCCTCACGTCTGTCGCTCAATCGCTGCCCCCGGAGGCCGATAACGGAACAGCGGACGTCCGAGAGTTCAGATCAGGGCAACGGACAGTGAGAGGAATGACTGTTAATAAGGGAAAACTTATCACTGACATAAAGCAGAAAAAAAACAACATATTGCAAGTTTTCTGTCGTGTCATGTTTTCATATAAAATCGAGGCATTTTCTGTGTCAAAATGGAGAGAGCCAGGTGTAAATTTTGATTTGTTTTTTTGGGACGCAAAGCTCAGTAAATCTGGCAGGATTTGTGACCTTTCGCAAAAGCCCTGTGCCCCGAAGCAACTGTTGGCCCGCTCCATCGAGATGTAACACGGAGAGGAAGTGCATGTCAGTGAGTCTTTTTGTGTGCAATACCAGCGCGATACACTCCAGATCGAGGCCAAATGGGTTGAAATGTGCAGTGGAGGAATAATATTCAAAAACGAAGGGGACACAACAACTATCTACAGCACCAAACTCGTGTAAAAAACTCAAGCTGCCTTATATTCAACCAGCACAGTCATGCTCTTGCACTAAGTAAGTTCTCTTCTTATGTCAGTCTAGTATTGATAAAATATGAGCGTTGTTGTTAAGTTAAGCTGGCTAAACATTAAACATTAAAGCTGTGGTTCTAACCTTCATGATTCTCCAGCCGCGATGTCCCGGGAGCCATCAGCAACGTTTCCTGTAACACTTTAAAAGTAAACGTGCCAGACTTCCCAGCAGGAGAAGCAGCTCTTTTTTGCAACGATGTCCAGCAACTGCAGCTCATGAAACTCTTGGCAAACAACAAGACGGACGATAAGCGAGGCCTGACCTTGGCTCACCAGTTAGCAGGCGCTCAGGCGTTCAGCTTTGAAAGGGGAAAACAAATACAGTTAGTTATGGCTTCGTGCTCACGCCCTTTGTAAACTCCATTATCCTTCAGGTTAGAGTTAGGGTCCGACAAACCATTAGTCCGACGTTTCATTATTCCAAAAATTGACCATTGAGCAGAGGTGCCATTAGTCCCACTTCTCTGGATTAGAGCAGTGTTTTTCAACCTTTTTTGAGCCGAGGCACATTTTTTTCATTGAAAAAATCACAAGGCGCACCATGCACCAGCAGAAAATGTAAACAACATTAACTCCGTAGCCTATATTCACAGAGTGCATCCATGCATCGCTCATTCTCTTGTCTCAATGAAATGAGCTACCTGCGGGCACTTTCTGATATGGAAGAGTTTAATATTGGTGACTCTGCCAATCAGCACAGAGACTTGACAATGGCACATTATTTGCAGATAATTATTGATTTGTTTTCAAAAAATATCGTTTAGACCCACTAGGTGAAATTGGATAATTTCCCAAGGCACACCAGACAATATCTCCCGGCACACTAGTGGTTGAAAAACACTGGAATCGAGAGTCGTAACCAACCACTGGCCCAAACCTGGAGGTCACTGGACTCTTGCCTGAACATCATTTTTCAACCCCTACTCAATGGGTAACGTTTTCGGACTAATGGGCCGACCCCGTTTGTTGCCTTATGTTTGCTCTCATTCATCCAGGGAGTATCCATCGTAGAAAAGGTTAAATCATCGACTGGACCGGGTTTGGTAAAGTTGAGAACGTTTCGCTTCTAGTCAAACTGTAAACAACTCGAATAGGAATGGTTGGCAGTCTGGTTCCCTCCTCCTGGTAGGAGTCTGAGTCTTTTTAGTCCGCTCCAGTTTGGGTAATAGTGTCTTTTATGACCTGAAGAGCTAAGAAGAAGCTTCTGGGACTAGAGGGCGAAACGTGCTCAACTTTACCAAACCCAGTCCAGTCGATGATTTAACCTTTTCTACTAGTGTTGTGGAGGCGACGTCATGGTTGGAGCTCCACTTATCATTGGCTGCTAATGTCGGACACGAGCCAATCAGGGAGCGACTAGGGTGAAAAAATTGAGGCCAGGTCCTCGAAAAAGTGTTTCATCTCGAGGGACGTCCTGGTTAAAAAAATGTGAGACAGGCCTCAACTCTGACAATGTTCAAATCCAGGCTGAAAATATCAATTTTTACCCGAGCATATGAAAACTGAAAGTATTTTATCTGCACTCTTGCCTTTTACTGTAATTGACTAACTTTATGTTGGATGTTTTAATGATTGATTTGATCTGTTTTCTTGTAATTTTATGCAACTGTGAAGCACTTTGAATCGCCCTGTGTATGAATTGTGCTCTACAAATAAACTTGCCTTGCCTAAATCAAATGAAAAAAATAAATGTTCCATGTCAGGACAATTGACCGTTTTGAGAGAGGTCAATTAGATATTGAGAAATGTCTTAGAGCAAACCTTAAACATATTGTTAATTCCAAGACGAGAAAGTTTGGAGTCTGTAGGGGCAACTAAAGTGAAGATGTTGTTTCGAAGAGAGGAATAAAAACCTAATTAGGAGAACACAGCCCTAAGTGTTGTAATGTATGAGCACGCGTATGTACAGTATATCCCTTTGCCGGCCGGTGTTGTTCGGAAAGGGTGAGTTTGCTCTATTTTACTTTGATATCAAAACTAAAATGTAAAAGGAAAAAACAAGCCAAAAAAAAAAATCGGTTTTCACCATCTGCGTCTCGCCTCAAAGAACTGAACGAGAGTAAAACTAGACCAGGATAAACCCAGGTCCAGACTTCCACCGAACCAGGCCTAAACCAGCGCGATGCCAGGTCTAAACGGGGACAGTCCTCGCGGGGCAGGCGTCAGACGGGCCCCATGTGTGACGGGGCGGTGGAGCTGAAGATCTGAGGGGAAGTCAGGTGAATCATGTGGAACGAGGGGAAGGGGTTTGGAGACAGATGGACGGCACTTTCCGCAACAACAAATTTAACTCAGTCTCGAGGTTTAAAAAGAAATACACTAAGTTACGTTTGGGTGCAACATTTTTACTGTGAGCGTTTTCTTTTTGCAGGGTTGTCGCGTTGGACTGAAAACGTCCACAAACAATGAAGGAGGAAGCCACGAAATTAAAATGTTAAATGTGGTCCAAACTTATTCTTTACTTTCCTCACGTATTACTTTAACTGGTTAATTAAACAATGTATATGTTAAATTAAATAAACAAATGAACAATGAATTCTATGACAAGCAGAACCTAAACTAGAACGATGGACGGTCAGTCGTAGCGTTTTGGTGCAGAATAATGAAGTGAATCGTCCGTTTGTGTTTATAATTGCTGCTGCGCCTTCTGTTTACGCTAATGAGTATTGATACGTTTAATCGGTATCGATACTTTAAAAAGTAGCCATTTGGTATCAATATATCAATAGTATGGTAATGATCCACCCATCCCTACCTGACAGTCGCGGTGACCTCTACGCAACACGGATTGCTCGTTCACCACAACGTCTCGGAGACAATGTGACAGTTAAGTCTCTGTAACTTCTCAGCGATGTCACTGTTACGTCTCTTTAAGATCTCCTGTGGGTCCGACAGGTCTCAGAGACATCACAGGGACGTCACAGAAACATCTATATGTTGTAATTGTGTATTTATGTTGTTTTATATTGTAATTTGAGATCATTGTATGAAAATGTGATTTTATAATCTGGACCCCAGGAAGACTAGCTATTGTCAAGGCAATGGCTAGTGGGGATCTTAATAAACAAACAAACAAACGTTGCCAAAACTGCTTGAGACCACACGGAGACTTGAAGAGTCTCTGCTGAAATGGAACCTGTTGTTTTTTTTTACCGTGACTCCCTGGAGGTAACGCTGCGGAGACGTCTTCACGACGACTCGAGTCTACTCTGGTGACGTGTGCCAATTCATCAAGAAGCCTGAGGGCCACCAAAAAGGTTACACGTTGCCATTTCGGTTGTAGCCGAAACCGTCAGGTACGAAACTAACACTAAGGTCTGGCTATAAGAAAAAAACATAATTTTAAGAAGACCTAAGGAACCTGATCGGACTAGGTCAGTAATGCTTCATGCAGTGTTTAAAGTGTTAAATAATGTATGTGTGTAATAGGCGATCACAAAATACTGTAATAAAGCATAGTGTCTCCTTTAACAGGGATCAACATTAGAACATCTTCAAAACCACGAAAAAGTTACATCCTTTGGAGAACCTGTACCCTTCCCGTTACCGCGTGCGAACTGAAAACTGTACATTACGAACCTTTGTAGAAACAATTATCCGCCGTGAGCTCTGCTGTGAGGAGCTGACGCGGCTTCGACACAAGGTCTTTGTTTCTCAGCACAAACCGCAGCTGTTTCCTCGGCCTTGACGCGATCAGACGAGACGCGTGGCCTTGTCCGTCTCCGCTGAGCGCTGAGCACACCGGAGCCACGCCATTAAAATGCACGAGCCGTCCCGCGCCCTAATGGGAAAGCCGTCGCTGAGTTTTCGGGGGGTAATTTGTGCCAATTCCAGCAAAATTAATAACCGCTAAGGTCAGGAGAGACCGAGGAATGCAAGGACGAGGGTTTTTTTTTTATGCAGGATGGAGGTTAGCCAAGCAGAGGTCAGGAGACTAACCTGAAACTGAGAGGAACTTGTAGTTGCATCCTTTCCATCCTTTCCGCTGCGTATCCGACCTCAGACTTTGACACGATGATTATTAACTCAGTGAGCGATTCGCTGATCGTGGTGCGTGGCACAAAGCGGGATGCGTGTGAGAGCATCCGTGAGTCCAGGTATTGATCAAAAACAATCAGCTGCTCTTCAAGGACAAAAAACATCGCCAAGTAAAGCTGCAGGAGAAAGCCCTTCAGAAAGTGAATACAAAATTTACAAGGCAAGGCAAGTTTATTTGTAGAGCACAATTCATACACAAGGCAATTCAAAGTGCTTCACAGTTGCATAAAATTACAAGAAAACAGATCAAATCAATCATTAAAACATCAACATAAAGTTAATCAATTACAGTAAAAGGCAAGAGTGCAGATAAAATACTTTCAGTTTTCATCTGCTCGGGTAGAAAGAGCTGTTTTCAGCCTGGATTTGAACATGGTCAGAGTTGAGGCCTGTCTCACATCCTCATGAAGACTGTTCCAGATTTTAGCTGCATGAAACTGAAACGCAGCCTCACCGTGTTTAGTCCTGACTCTGGGAACCACCAGGAGACCCCTCCCTGAAGTTCTCAGGGCCCGAGATGGTTCATACGGCTCTAACATGTCAGAGATGGACTTTGGTGCTAAACCATGAAAAGACTTGTACACAAGCAGAGCTGTTTTAAATTCTATTCTCTGAGTGACAGGAAGCCAGTGCAGAGACCGGAGCACTGGACTAATGTGGTCATATTTCCTGGTTCTTGTCAGGACTCGAGCAGCAGCGTTCTGGATGTTCTGCAGCTCTAACAGCTCGTTTAGAAAGGCCAGTGAGCAGCCGTTACAGTCGTCTAACCTGCTGGAGACAAATGCATGGATGAGTGTCTCTAAGTCTGGTTTTGACACTATTCCTCTGATCTTAATGTTTTTCAGATGCTAAAAAGCTGATGATGTTATTGATTTGATGTGGCTGTTTAAGTTCAGGTCTGAGTCCATGATTACTCCTAGATTTCTAACCTGATTTTTTGGTTTCAGAGAGAGAGACTCAAGGTGACTGATAACACTTTGTCTTTGTGTCTGTGGGCCAAAAACAATGATCTCAGTTTTGTCTGAGTTTATATACTATACTCTGATTACGATACCGATACATTCGTATGCTAAAGGATTTGTCATCTAGAACCAGAAAACAGAACAAACAGTAGCTACGTTTACGTGGTCCGTAAAATCAGATTAACTGGAGAAATCCCATAACCCAATAATCAGATCTGATGCGTTTACATTCTCTTCATAAATCGAAGAATCCAAAACCCCGGGTTCTACATGAGCCAGAGCAGATCTGAACTGAATTGTCTCCACCCCTCTCTTAAATCTGGCCCCACCAGGTGGAGGATGATTGCGCCTCCATATTTGGACTTCAAACTGCTCCATGTGCTCGGGAGCCGAGTGGATACAGCCCAGGTTTAAGGACTCAAAGGTCTAGGGTTCAACTCTGGTTTATGATTGGCCCTGGTTTTCTGAAGAAATTAAAACACAAATAGCACAAACTGTCCTTGAACTTCTATTGGTCTCTAAAGATATATTCTGCTTTCGACGCTAGTAGTACCTAAACTTTTTCTTGGATACTAAACTGGTATCGTTTAACGTTAGCAGGGTTGCCAGGTGGGAGCGGCTTATCCTTGCGGGGTCGGCCCATTAGTCCAACGTTTTTCCGAAAATGTCCCATTGAGTAGTAGCCTGGTTTTCCCAGACCCTCGTACTCATTTCGTTTCATACAAGGGTCTGGATCTTCACAGTTGAGCTCCGTTATCAGGTGCGGGGCGTGAACTCCTTCGAAACGATTGGATCTGATTTACATTTTGATAGTACATTTTCGGAATGATGAGACGTCGGACTAATGACTAATAGGCTATGTTTAGCTGATTTCTTAATAATAATCACTATTTCAAATGTCAAAACCACAACCCCTTAGGATCTAAGACCAGCTTTTTTTTCGAGAGAGGGAGAATGTGGCGGTTTCTAGTCGCAGGAGCACATGGCTCAGGAAATTCCAACTGCAGATTTTGGGTGGTTTTTCAGATATTTTTGGGCGGGTTTGGCTGAGGAGACCTGGCAACCCTGACCGGTGCCCAGTCCAAATCCTGGCATTGTCGTCTTGAAATATGCCGGAAGCTGGAATCATTGGTGGAACAACCTGGCCATTCTGGATGTTCAGGTCATCAGGAGATCAGAACAGTTTAATCCAGGTGGACACTTATTTGAATGAAGACCAGGAGGCGGGACCACATTACACCGGTTTTAGAGTCGCTGCATTGGCTCCCCGTGTGTTTCAGGATCGATTTTAAAGTTCTTTTAATATTTTTTATCTTTTTTTTTTAGACAAATAAGTCTCAAAATCTTTACTTATGTTATTTATTCTACTGATAAATGTGTGTGAGATTTCCTTTCCCCTTTGAACGCATCATCTGGGCAGCATGTGGAGGGGAAAGAACAAATATACAGTATATACACAGCAGGAACCATATGTTTACATACACTTAGAAAGTCACATTTGCATTTGTTTTTCTCACTGTCTGACATGAAACCAGAATTAACTTTTTTTTTTAGGTCAATTAGAATTTTTAAAAATAGTTTACATACATTCCACTAATATTTGGTCGAATTGTCTTTAAACCGTATAACTCGGGTCAAACGTTTTGGATTTCCTTCCACGAGCCTCTTTTGGTTCATCCGTGCAAACAGAACTGGTGTAACTGAGGCACACCTGAAGGCCACCTTGCGTGCCTATGCCTTTTCAGCTCAGCCCACACATTTTCAACTGGATTTAATCTATTTTGTGAAGTGCACCAGCAAAAACAACCCCACAGCATGATGCTGCCACCCCCGTATTTCAAAGTAGGGATGGTTTTCTCAGGCTTGCGAGATTCCCCCTCTCAGCCCATGTGGGTGCAGCACGTGGTTCACTCTGGATGAAATGAACATTTGATTTGATTTGATTTGATTATTTACATGTTTATCGATGTGCAGAACATACAAAAGATGGATTAGAATAAAATATAATGCAGTGCAAATGTAGAGTGGAGGAGTGACATGAAAGGCAAAGTTATATTTATTGAAGTATACCTGTACTTGACAACATACTGCACGGGGAAAGCCTCGACTCCAGACTTTCTCTTCTGTGATTGTACTGATCCGTTCTGTAAGAGCCTTGAGTGCTCCCCTCGCTCTCCCTCCTCTCTGACGCTGAGGTACTTACTGCCTTCTCGCCTTCCTCTGAGTGGCCCATATGTCGTGATGAATATGCGTGCGGTTTTGGAGAGGGCTGAAGAGCGTCGTGACTTTGGGCCAAACGCTCTTCCCCGGGCGAGGAACGAGAGCCGCCCCGTGTTTCAGTGCGGGCCGGGCCCACAGTCGGATGACACCGGGCCAGAGGAGGCGCATTTTAGTCGGTGATGTGGCCTTCGCGCTCCCTGTGGACCCAGTGACGTCAATGACCTCACCGTAAAAAAACACCTCCTGCTTTGACAAGAGGGAGACAGGGGGACAGGGAGTGGGACAAAGACAATGGATTTATGAAGATGGCCATTGCATATACAACATTATGTTTACGTACACTTTATTAAAAAACACATTTGCATTTTTTTTTTATCTAAACCTTTTAAACTATTTGGGGAAGGCCCAGATGACGGTGTCCTTGGAAGCACCAGTCCGGATCATCCTCGAGGGAAATTTCAAGCCACTTAATGGTTCAGGTTCATTGGTTAAATCAATGATGGAAATGACCCTCATCATAGGCGGGTTCTGCGTCCCAGAGATGAACGTGCTGTGGTCTGAAATATGAAGATCAACCCAAGAACAAATGACCTGATGAAGATGCTGAAACTGGTAAGAGTTTTTCATTTCATCCAGAGTGAACCACATGCTGCACCCACATGGGCTGAGAGGGGCAATCTCGCAAGCCTGAGAAAACCATCCCTACTTTGAAATACGGGGGTGGCAGCATCATGCAGTGGGGTTGTTTTTGCTGGTGCACTTCACAAAATAGATTAAATCCAGTTGAAAATGTGTGGGCAGAGCTGAAAAGGCATAGGCACGCAAGGTGGCCTTCAGGTGGGCCTCAGTTACACCAGTTCTGTTTGCACGAATGAACCAAAAGAGGCTCGTGGAAGGAAATCCAAAACGTTTGACCCGAGTTATACGGTTTAAAGACAATTCGAACCAAATATTAATGGAATGTATGTAAACGATTTGTTTGAATTCTAATTAACCTAAAAAAAAAAGAAGTTAATTCTGGTTTCATGTCAGACAGTGAGAAAAAAAAAATGCTAATGTGACTTTCTAAGTGTATGTAAACATATGGTTCCTGCTGTGTATATACTGTATATTGATAGATGATGCGTTCAAAGGGGAAAGGAAATCTCACACACATTTCTAATTTTCTAAGACTAATTCAGAACGCTGCCGCTCCAGTCCCGACTTCAGAACCACGGACTACGACCGTATTAGTCCAGTGCTCGGGCCTCTGTGGCTGAACAAACTGTTGCTGTAAATGTGAAACAAGAGCAGATGTCAAATGTGCAACCGATAATGAGGACACTGGTTATACAATTATTCAAGTCCAGGCCCATCGGATAAAACGGCTGAAATGGCACAGCAGAGGCTAAATGGTCTGATACAGTTAACCTCTTAACCCCCGCCTTAACCAAGTGCAGTTTTTCCAGTTCAGCTTCACCCAAATCTACAAAACTCATATAAACGGATCATTTTCCTCATGTTTTTTGACTTTTTCATTGCTTTTTTTATTGCATTTTTGTTAATTTTCTGTCACTCTTTTGTTGCCTTTTTCGTTCTCATTTTCATCTCTTTTTTTTTTGTTTTGTTTTTTTGCCATTTTGACGCTTTTTTTTCATGAAGCTTTTAGATTTGGGTAAAACCAAACTCAAGAGAAAATGCGCTCGGTTCAGGTGGGGGGGGTTAAGAGGTTTAAAAAAAAAAGGGCGCAGTGATTCAAATCTCCAGCCCTTCTTCTGCCCGTTCCGGTGTGACTCCTACTGGTCCCAGAGTCGGGACTAAACGCGGTGAAGCGGCGGTTCTGGAGGCTGGGACGCTCAAACACTGCCCTCCAGTGGCCACGACCGTCGCCTACAACTCACCAGAGCCGGGACAAGAGTATAAGCTCCATGCTAACCACTCTGCCACTGAGGAGAGCTGATGAAGCGAGATAAATGAAGCTCTTTATATTTATGGGCGGTTTTCCCAAAAAACAAAGGCCGGTGCTTAGCAATTGTCTGAAGCCCTTTATTGATTGTTGAAGTATTTATTATTCATGGGTTTCGGTCACATGACGTTTCCCTGTAATCGACGCCGTTTGTGGGAAAGATGGTACGTCCACTTTTTTTTCCGACTGTACACCCACTATTTATACATCCAGTGAATAAATAAGTCATGTGGGATCGGCTGGTTTCCCCAAAAGACTTCAGAGATCGAGCCATACACGGATTGAATTAGATATTAAAAAAAAATATCTCTGAAAAAACCTCCGAGGCTGAGAAGTTTGGAGTCTGTTGCACCAATGTGAGAAAAATGCATTTTGAGAAAATGGCCATTGAAGTTACAATTTCCCGAATAAATCTGTGAAGGAACATTGGATCCGTGTGTGTTTGCTTCCAGGTGAAAGTGTAAATGTTAAGAGACTAATTTGGCCCAAAACCTGAGTGACTTTTGCCCGTAGTTTCCCTTTAAAAAAAACCACGAAGAGTCTGACTAATTGTGGGAATCATTCTGCAATGTCGTGACTGTCCACCAGAGGGCACAACAGCACAGCTCTGACCGTTCAGCGTCCTCAGCTCCCCACCTTTTTCCGCTCCATGCACCAATATCTTCTTCGGTCCAAAACAAACAGATTTCCAACACATGTGCACTGTAATTTCACACCATTTCAGTCAAAAACAGCTCTGTCTGGATTTATCAGACAAGGAGCAGAAATGTAATACTTTTCGACGCCATTTTAACGTCTAATGCAATATTTATGACGCCATCACTGATTGGGTTGTTCATGACTTCTTAAAGTGGGATGACTTTTGAAAGTGTGATTTACGGAGATCTGCTGTAAGTAATAATTATAATTTCATTTCAGCGAAGCAGTAAATCTAATGGAGAAATGTTGGGAAGTTATCTTTATTTGAGTTTTTAAGTTAATGACAGGAAGTGACATAGGTAGAGGTAAAGTTTCATGGTTGTTGGAGCTGTTAGTGCTTTGCTACTTGTTTATTGTGTTTTGTTTATTATTAAAATAATTTTTTTTTTTTTTTTTTGTACTGTAGACCTTTATGTGAAGCACTTTGGTCAACAACAGTTGTTTTAAATGTGCTATACAAATACATTTGATTTGATTTGCCTGTATGTCACTTCCTGTCAGTGTCCAATAAGGAAGTAAAACTATAAACATCACAAAAAATGTCAAAATGCTGGGTATATTATTTTTATTTTTTATTTTTTTTAGCAAGAATTGATGAACTTTTTTTAGATAAAAAGTTGAACAATGTCATTATTCAGCCGTATTACAGCAATGTCAGCTCTCAGCCATGAGGACCAAAGAGAAGAGCTTTCCTCGCCCATTGGTTTTAGATCTTATTTTATTTATTTATTTACATTTTTAACAAACTCCTGCGGTTGATACGGTTGAGCCGTGCCATTATTTTCCCACGGGATTTAGACTCTGTGCTTATTTGAATCCACCTGGGCCCCTCTGCTGGCCTCTTGTGTACCTACGCTCTACAGCATCTCACGACCTGGGGGTATTTTCTAGACACTCGCGTCCCGTTCGAAGCCGCACGACCAAAACATCAGCGCCCCTGAAAGCCTGGATACAAATATCGAAATGTTTAATGGCTTGTTTATTTTTAATTACGCCTTTAATGAATCTCTGCTGAAGTGTTTCTGTCTTCAATTCCACACAAAAAAAAAAAACAGCCCGAAACATGCAAAGCAGCTTAGCGTTCGTCAAGGTCAGCGCTGCTTAGACCCCTGTGTTCCCGATGAAGGAATGTTATTATTAATATTTGAGGCGCGCGGCGGTTGTTAGCGGGTCTTAGTTCTGCTGCTTGGCTCCGGAAGTTTTGGGGGGAATCTAAAGCTCTTTGCAAAACAACAAACAAGTGTACGGTTATTACCCGCGGGCTCGAAAAGTGGACTGAGATATGAAGAGTCAAGGTCGACGGTGTTAAGAGTTTGTGAAGTGGACATTTCTAGAGTGCTCATTAGCGAGGGCGTAGGTTTGGTGTCAGTGTTGGGGGGGGGGGGGGCGTTGGAGAAAAAGCTTTGTGTTGAAGTAAAAAGGTTAATATGCTACCAATCCTGTCACATTTCTTATAATTGACTTTAATATATGTTTGTTGCTGCTGCGCTTACGGTCTATGGAGGGAACACACCGCTCTCCTCCCGCACTTCCCAATAAAACTCTAGTAATGATCGTGTTGTGATAAAACCTTTTGATCAGATTAAACTACGGACGTCGCGTGTTTTCACGTAAATGCGTTGAACGTAAATAAGCTCCGTAAACCTGCTGTAGGGCGGCTGCAACCCGAACATGTGAATGTCTCTGTTTCACCAATTAACACAAAACCAAAAGAAAGACGTGGAAGTCAGTATAGCATTGATAGTGAAAAGTTGTATTGCTGTCATTTCTACTACATTTAATTATATATGTATTTGTGAGTGTGCGTACGTGTACATGTGTATGTATGTGTGTATGTATATTGTATATATATGTGTGTATGTATGTATATATATATATATATATATATATATATATTAGGGCCGGGACTTTTTTCGATTAATTGCGATTAATTAATTACATGAGGTTTAGTGCGATTAAAAATATTAATCGAAATTAATCACACTTTGTTTTCCACACTTCAGATGCACAATTAATGGCAATATTGCACTGGTCTGTTGGACTTGGTTGAACAAAAATAAACAATATTTTGTTGCTTAAGCTCATGTATTCAGTCATTATTCAATGGGATACTAAAAATCCATATGAAAAAACTTACTTCTCACTGTTCTCAGGTCAAATATTTATATACGATTAATTTCGATTAATTAATTACAAAGCCTCTAATTAATTAGATTAATTTTTTTAATCGAGTCCCAGCCCTAATATACATACACATATATATATATATATATATATATATATATATATATATATATATATATATATATATGTGTATGTATGTTTGTATGTATATTGTATATATATGTGTGTATGTATATATATATATATATATATATATATGTGTGTGTGTGTGTGTGTGTGTGTGCGTGTGTGTGCGTGTGAATATACACATGTGGACATTTTGTTATTGTTTTAGTTTAGTTTTTTTTTCTACATTGATTGATTTCTTGTCATGATTTTTGTTTTGTTTTAGTCTTGTAGTGTATATGTTTTATCTATAGCTTTGTAAATGTTTACGTGTATATTGTAAATGGGCTGGGTGTGGGGTACTGGTCGTGGTTGTTTTCCTTGTTTGTTTATTGTCCTTTTTAAATGTATTAAATGAATAAATAAATAAATAAATAAAACAAATTCAATGAAACGCTTGTCATATGTTTCATGGAGTTACCGTAGCGACAAGGAAAAATTAATGTATAATTGCACAATTTACCCAAATGACACGGGCAAATGGAAACATTGTTTTTCTCATTGCTTTTCGTTTCCAAAAATCTAGTTTTCATACTTTCCACAAAAATCCCACAACAGTGGAAATCTAAACACAGTGAACAGGACTTGTTTACGATTAAGGTCTGTTTGTTTGTGCACTTCATTGCCCCCGTAGGGAAATGTGTCCTCTGCATTTGACCCAACCTTGGATGCTGCTGGGGTGGACCTGTCTCCAGATGTGGAGCCAGGCTGATGTTCAGAAACACCTGGCTGGAGGATTCACCTATTATACATGTTTTTTTAATGTCCTGATAATAACCTGGAAACTCAAGTAAGATCATATGCCTGACCAAACACTTAACTGCTCTAGTTGGGCCGGTTAGGTCCCAAAGAATGAGACCTGAACATCTGGAATGACCAGGTTCTTCCATCAGTGGAGTTCCTCTTCCCTGACGGCATATTCCAAGATGACAATGGCAGGATTCATCGGACTCATCGCGCTCACGTTGTGAAAGAGTGGTTCAGGGAGCATGAATATGAACATGATCTAAAACACATTCAGCTTCAGACGTTGTCCGCTGTGTCCTCCTCCAGTCGATGATAGTCAATTCTCCACCACAATGGAAAAACCCCGAACAACTGAGAGCCTATCCCTCACACCAGCACTCATGACGATCGATGCTTGAGTTTATATAATGACTGTGGACGGTCAGGTCTGAGCCCAGCGCTCCCGCAGCGCTGCGCGGCACTGCCCTCTGGTGGCCACCGCCTCTCACCGCACCAGACCAGCGCTAATCTAATCTGACCCGGCTCTCTCCGCATGAGCGCCCGCACTAACCCGGTTATCCCCAACGCAGGAGATCTCTTTACAATCGATGCTTTCTGCCACAGTCCGGCCCGGATCACGTTTCAGCGGCAGAACACACTTTCTTTCCTGCGAGTTTAATGGATATGATTTGGAATATTTATCTGAAGGGTTTGGGATCTTCCCCCAGAATTTGTAGCTGTTTTCTGTTGTATTGACTACATCAGAGGTCGCCATTGCATTGTCCTGAGAGCCAAATGATTTCTCTGCAGACTGAATAACACAGTCAAAAGACAAAAACACAAAAGTCAGTCTGGTCTGGCTCAGATAGCGCCTCTTCTTTGGAAAGTGCGACCTCCAGATCATTTGACAAATATGCTTTGAGTGTAGGTGGAAAAGTTCCATATCCATTTAGAGGCTGGTTGAGCAGTCAGCGCTCTTGCCTCACAGCTCGAAGGTTGTAAGTTCAATTCCAGCACCATGGGAGTCTCTCTGTGTGGCGTTCAGGACTGTGAGGTCATATCGCTAAATGGCAAATGGTCTCAACTTACACAGCGTTTTTCGACTTTTATCAGGCCCAAAGTGCTTCACAGCAATTTAGTTTTAGTTGGTGAAACTTGTGTTACTGTTTAACCTCATGCCCCTAGAGGCCATAAGCGCCACTGCAGGTGTCGTAGCATGTTGTGTTTTTTTACTCATTAATTGTCCGTGAGAGTAAATACTACGCCGACAGAAAAGACAAAGGGACAGAGGGATATTGTTCATCCAGTTACACAATGGAGATCTTTTATTTCACTCAAACCTGGCTGTAAATACTGTTTAAGCGGCGCTAGCCCGCGGGTAGCTTTGCCCGTTAGCCTGTTAGCTTCTTCTTCGTGATTCCATAAGTGTGTATTGGTGACTCCGACCCGGAGGCAGGAAAGTTGCAAGTGTGGTTTTCTGTCTCTGGCCTGCAATCATCTCATTAACACTTGTATTACCCCCAGAGGGACCACGGAAAGGACTTATTAAACAAGTTACTTAGCTCTTCTTTAACTGAGCGCATTTACTCCAGTTCAGCTTTACCCAAATCTAAAAGCGTTTGAAAGCTAAGACCCACAAAACTGGTTAATGTAAGTGTCTTGTCACTTCTTCATTGGTTTGTGTCACGTTTTTGAAGTGTCATCTTTTTTTAAACAGCTTTTTTGTCGTGTTTTTGTAATTTTTTGTTGCTTTTTGTGGTTTTTGACACTTTTTTAAGGCTTTTTTCTTGCGTTTTCATCACTCTCTTTTGCTTTTTAAATGATTTTTTAGATTTGGGTAAAGCCAAGCTGGAGAAAATATGCTTGCTTCAGATGGGGGTTAAGAGGTTAACAAACTTGCAGCTCACCAGGTTTCATCGTGATGTTTCTCGGTTCCCCTGAGGCCGAGGTTTTAAAGGATCTGTATCCTGCTATTTTAGCCGTTCCAAAGTAAACTACAGGCATTTATACGATATATTGTACCTCTACCACTATGGAGTACTCATTTTTGAGGGAAATATAAGTATTTTCTGGGGGTATTTTCCAAACCTTGAAGACAAGACGCTTCGACTCTGCCCCTCTCTCCGCTCATTCCACATTTGCAGTATTATAAATATAAATATACGCTGCAAAAATTATACTTGATATAATGCAGTTATGAGGAGTTAACACAGTTTCATAAATGGCTAACACACACGCTAACACACAGGCTAACACACACGCTAACACACAGGCTAACACACATGCTAACACACACGCTAACACACACGCTAACACACAGGCTAACACACACGCTAACACACACGCTAACACACACGCTAACACGTGTTTTGATTGACTCACCGCTCAGCCTGGCCTCCCCGTCATCGGGTGTTTACGTTATGGGACTCGCGTTGGTTATAAAAGTGAATCCACTTTGATTCTGGCTAAGGTTCACCGAGCATCCATCAGGCTGGTTGATATAGTCGCTGAATCCCTGTAAGAAATTCCAACTGCACTGAAGAGTGCGCTCTTCTTTAGGAAGGTTGAATAGTCCTGTTCCTCTCGTAGCCAAACCATGGATCTAATATAATATCACCAAACGCACATCCGTGACATTATCGTTGGGTCAGAAAAAAGAACAGGCGTGTCCAGAGTTAGAAAGAGCTCTTCACAAACATGACTTCTGTTCGGATTCCTCCGGGGGTGCGTTTGTTTACCATCCCGGGACAGCACAGACACGTCAGAGACTTCTTTTTTTTTATTTTTTTTTTCATATTTATTTTTCTTTCTTACAACAGAAATAGTGAAAAAGCTGTTTATAAAGGAAAATCAGGCCGTAAGGCCTTACATTACAGACGTCTGGCTCTTCCTGCTTGACCCTATGACGTAAAATACGTCTGAGTCACAACTCAGTGGTTTTCCAGGAGAGGGCGGAGCAGCTGGAGGATTACTGAGAACTGCGTGAATGAAGCCAAAAACCACTCTGGGCTGTTTTTGAGAAGGAAATAGTATAACAACATGGTTAAAACCTCCATGATACCGGACGTTTAAAGCCCAGACTTTGCTCTTTCTAATGCAAAGTCTCAATCATTTTGGGTCCTGGAGATGTCGGCTTTTATCGGCGTTAGATCGGCCGATAGCCAATATTGTAAAATACCCATATATCGGCCCGATTTATCGACCACTAGTCTGGTCACACCCCTGCACAGACAGGTCGGTCTCAAGAGTCCACCAGGAACTAAACATACTAAAAATACAACTCATGTATCTAAATCAAGGCACTGCCCTGAGCTCATTCTGAAACATGTTTTACCGTCCGACTCCATCGATCGCGTGGAGCGGATACGGCTAATAGCCCGGGGCCGACTTAGGGATCAATAGTTGCATTGGAAAGTCTGTTTACAGCTGATCGCGCGGTACATTTCCACTCGAGCTGTTGTTTGGATCGTTCTGGGACTGGACGAACTTCAGGAGCCGGACCGTTTCGCCCGTTCACTCCTCGTTCGGGACGTTTCTCGCGGATAGAGACGAGGCCTCCGAGAGAGTGGAAAGCTGAGGTCTGGTGATGGAGCGCGGAGGCTGAGTGCTGCTGCTGCTGCGGTGGTGGTGGTGGTGATGATGATGATGGTGAGTGAGACAGGACGAGGTGGGGTTTTCCTCTGGGAAAGACGCGCCAGTAGAAAGGGCTGGGGAACCGGGGCCGGACGCGCATTCACATTTGAGGATTTTACGAGGAATTCAGCGCCATTTATTGATTTTGGAACTTGGAAAAATCTACCTTTGTAAGGATCTTTTCTGGACCCGGGAACGGTAGGAACATCGGTGATTTGAAACGTCTTAAACTGAGGAGATCTCTTGTTTTGTTCATTTTATCTACAGCAAATTTCACTCCATTTTGTAGGAAAACAACCACTTTTTCACCCGATCAGAAGGTTGTCACAAATACCCGATAAACCAAATTAAACAATCGAAACAATCGAAATGAGATCAACATTTCTTTAGTTGATTAAGATTATAATTTTATTGTGTGACGACTTTTGCATCGGTGAGAAAATGTCCTTGTCTGGGTTTTCTTTTGACCAATATCGTATCATCTTTAAGGTTGTGTTAAGACTCTAAGCTCTTAACCCCCGCCTTAACCGAGCACATTTTCTCCTGCGTTACCCAAATCTAAAAGCTTCTCGACTGGAGCTTACACCCTCATTTGAAAGCTAAGACCTACAAAGCTCATCTAAGCTTCTTCTTTGTTTTTGTGGTCACATTTTAGTCGTTTTTGTCGTGTTTTTATGCGTTTTCATACCTTTTTAGTCAAATTTTTGTCACATTTTTTGGCCACATTTTTGTCACGTTTTTGTCACATTTGTGTCACACTTTTTTCACGTTTTTGTCAAATTTTTGTCATGTTTTTGTCAAATTTTAATAGATACATTTTTATGCGTTTTCATACCTTTTTTGTCAGTTTTTTGCCACATCTTTGCCACATTTGTGTCACATTTTTTCACATTTTTTCCAAATTTTTTCCCAGTTTTTGTCTCATTTTTGTCAAATGTTTGTCAATTTTTTGTCAAATTTTCGTCAAATTTTTGCTACATTTGTGTCAATTTTTTTTTACAATTTTGTCAAATTGTTGTCATGTTTTTGTCCATTTCTTTCCAAATATTTGTCACAATTTTTGTCAAGTTTTGTCAAAAAAAAATTCAAAATTGTTGTCACATTTTTGCCACGTTTTTGTCACGTTGCTTTTAACTGTAATCTAGCTGCAAAATGTCAAATAAGCAACGACAACATGTTGAAAACATGACAATCGTAAGAAGCTTAGATGAGTTTTCAAATGAGTTAAAAAGCTCCAGCCGAGAAGCTTTTAGATTTGGGTAAAGCCAAACTGGAGAAAATGCACTGGCTAAAGGCGGGGTTTAAGAGGGTCATCAAAATGAGAATTGGAAGCATTACTGACGTGACGTTTACTTAATGGGTGTAATTGGGGCAGTTTGATTTGAAATGACTATACACTGGTAAAAATGCAGTCTCATCTTGAATTATTGGAATTTGTGCTCATTTTGAGTTGGTTTGGACTATTTTATTCAAGGAAATTTCAAGTGTTGTGTCTCATTTTTAAGTGTTCTAGTTAACCTCTTAACCCCCACCTGAACCGAGCACATTTTCTCCAGTTCGGTTTTACCTAAATCTAAACACTTCTCGACTGGAGCTCATGAGAAAGCTAAGACCTACAAAAATGATGATGTAACTTTATTTGTTGTGGTGTCTGCATGTTTTTTTTTTTTTTGTCACATTTTTGAAGAGTTTTTGTAGTATGTACAAAAAAAATTGGGGGAAAATGTGAAAAACTTGGAAAATGTTTCACCTCAAACAAATGATGCAAACGAAATTAAAAGGAAAGAAAAGGAATAAACATTATTAATCTGTTTTATGGTTCTATATGACAAATAAATAGGTATTGAAGTTTAACGGTACCCAGCCCTAATCATGTACCATGCTTACTTTCCTTATCAAAGTCTATACAAGATTTTGGCCTTTTTACATCTTTGACTGACCAAAGTGTTAAATGAGAGGAAGAAAAGACCTTATGTATTCACGTGAAGTAAGGAGGAAACCAAAGGATGAAACTATACCGAGACTGAACAGGGTCCACGTCGATTAAAAAGTCTCAAACTGGGCCTTGAATGTAACGCAGCCGCTTCTGGACCGATCGCTGTTTCTTTGATCGAGTCTTAGAGACAATGTATTAGAAATGACTTGGTCTGAGGAGAGGAGGAAGTTCCCCCGACACGGAGCCGGAGGGTGTGGCGTTCACTGTAAACATGCTCCTAATAAATAATGTAACGTTGTTTTAATAATGCAGAGCGTACGCGCACGTTTAGTGTGGAGCTGACGATATGAGCGGCGTCACTGTCGACATCAAAAGGAGACATGCTGTTCGATTTTTGTATTGAACGTAATAAAAAAGTCTATTTGTTTTATTATAAGAAAGTATTATATCTGTGAATTGTTATGCAAAAAGATGTAAAATGAATTAAGACAAATACTACATATTCTTTGAAAAGGGTCCATTCATAACGCTGGGGGGGCCCGTGGGGTCTCCTGTAGAGCATCTAAAGCAAATATGAGCAGAGGTTTTCGACGTGAGGGCCACATTGGGTTTTTGAACTCTCCACGACGGCCAGGCCAGTTGCAAATGTTGTTGTTTCAAATCATTACGATTCTCAAATAGACTGTAATCGCCTAAACACACCACAAGAGCAACAACATAGCATCAGCTAAGCCTGGTCGTTCTTTACGTCAATGGAAACATTGGTGTTTTTCCCTCTTATTAGGCAATGCATGTCGGCCTGTGTCGTGCTTTGAGGACCGGGTTAAAGGGCTAAGTGGACCGCATCTGGCCCCCGGGCCTTACTTTGCCCATTCCTGATCTACTTTATGTATATTTGTTAGTTAAACTATTTAGCCTATAATCACTACTGCTAAAACTGAGAAAGAGATGATAAAAAACACAACATATTCTTTGATCAAGATAGTGATGGGATTTACGGCTCTTTTCCAGGAGCCGAGTCTTCGGGATCTGTTCACTTCAAAGAGCAGTTCAAAAGACTGGCTCTTTTTAAAATAAAATGTTAATGCAAGCCAGATACTCACAATGTCAATACGTAATCGATAAAAGGCACTTTTTTTTATTCAAATCATCCAAAATAACAATGGGACTGAGATTTACACTTTGAAAATCGTGTTTGTGTATAAAACCTTGTTCCACAGCTAAAAGAGGCTGCAACTGTCGGACAAATCATTGTAGTGCATTTAGCTTTGACTGCCCCGTTGTTGGGCTAATTCTTGTCCTCGTCCGGGAGAGTTCCGGCTCTTTTCACAAGTGGGACCCGGTTCGAACCGTTTGCCTTAAAGAGCCGTTCAAAAGAGCCGGTCGGTCCTGAACGTCGCATCACTAGATAAAGGGGCCACGATGTGCTGGACTTTATTTGTAAATGTAGTATTTTTTACAGACATGGTCATAGAGCTCGACATGGGACAGTTTACACACACTCCACACGAAAGCTACGTATGTGGCCACAGCTGCCCTTCGGGACAGAGCGACGGGAGCACGGCTTCGCACATCTGCGCCAACAGACCCTCTGAACAACACCATCCATGTACCTACACAAGCATCATTCATCCTGGCCTATTGTCCATGTTTTACGTATTTTTAGTGGTAGTACCCGGAGAAAACCTACGCAAACATAGGAGGAATCTGGAAATTCCGTTTTACAGTGGGGTTTCTGGGTCGTTTGTTCGGTCATTTTCGGGGTCACAGCCTAAAAGGTTTGGGACCCCTGACACTAAAGTGAATAGTGTTCATTTAAGTTTCCCCCCTCTCTCTCTCTCTCTGACTCTCCGCAGCCCGTCGCAGCAGGAGGCCATGCCCGGCCCGGAGAACATCCCGCTGGGTGAGTGCACTCTGTCCCAGTCCCAGGAGCAGCTGTCCCCGCCCCTGTCCCGCACCGAGTCCACCGTCTTCAGCCTGTCCCGCGCCAACTCCCTGTGGAACACCTCCCAGCACTCCTCCTCCTCCTCCGCCGCCGCCGCCCCGGACCGCTGCTCCGAGGTCTACTGGATGCCCATACACCTCATGTCCACCGGGGGCAGCTTCCTCTTCTGCGGCGTGGTCATCAGCAGCCTGTACTTCCTGGGGCACTGCCGGAAGGTGACCAACTTCCTGGGGCCGGCGCTGCTCTCCATCGGGCTCATGGTGCTGGTGGTGGGCCTGGTGCTGATACCCATCACCAAAGAGAACCGCAAGGCCAGCATGAAGAAGCACGTGTCCTACTACCGCCAGCCCGTCTTCAATATATGAGCACGAATAAGCGAAGTTCGAATTTGACCAGGAAAGACTTCGACGAAGGAGTTAGACCGCCCGCCGAATGGATACCCTTGCCGGGGAGCTTATGGAGGCTTTTTTTTTTAGGAGAGGCTGAGGAGACTGAAGGTTCCTCTATTCAAAATGGAGTCGTATTGATTACTAGGGCTCGTGCTCGTTGGCGCTAGAGCAGCCATTCCCAAAGCCCAGGGCGCCCCATCGTCACGAAAATCCACCGTGGGCTCCCCAATGATAATAGCTCACTGTGTTTAGAAGGTATAATCATTTAACTCATGGAAATAAAAAGAAGAAGCGGCGTTCCTGACGGTTAGCAAGTCGGCTCGTCCGGGAAACCCATACCCATAGCCGTTAGCATTAGCAACCAAACATCGCAAATGATGAACGATCCAGATGTTTCCCGCTGTTGTCGCGTCAACCATCGACCGCATTTAGGCCAAATCATAATTGGAAATCATTAATGAATGTACAGACCTTTAGAGATTTCACTTTCGATGAAAACAATTAGCGTATAAAAGCTAAATGCTAACTTGATTTCAGTTCAGTTCCTGCTTTTCGTGGGGTCACTAAACGTTATCTTATAATATGTTAATGATAAAGAAGCCGCAGAAATTATTTAAATGTCATGAAAAGGACATAACCTCGCCATACGTTGAATGGAATTATTTGTTAAATAATGTATTATCCCTCACATACAATGGACAAAACCAACCATCAGTGCAAATTAATATAACATTGGAAATAAAATAAAATAAGTGCAGACAAATATTAAAAGCATTTGACATGTTAGTATTGTATATACCGTAGTGCTCCTGAATATAAGCCAACAAAATGTCTGTGTAAGTTCTCAGTCGTCCATCTTCAATGAAGGTACTTGAGTCATCTTCTGTACTGAGTAGTTGAAGTCGAACGTTTCACCTCTCATCCAAAAGGCTTCGTCAGCTACTAAAGTCCCGCTCAGCCCGCAGCTTAGATAAAGACCACAAGGAGAAGTTGGGGTTGGCCCGGCTCCTCCCCTCTAATCAGACAACGTCTCTAATGACCTGCTCACCTCAGTATCAGTATCGGTCAGTCTTGTCCTATTCATAGATAATCACTACCCAGTATCTGTCCTATTCATGGCTGATCACTGCTAATTACCCGCCTATTGTTCTTTTGTTGGCTGAGGTGCCGTCTCCTTGGACCAGGCAATTGGAGTAAAGTGACGGGAGATTAAATCTGAGCCCACCGTTCCGGTTCATGGCGGGATTTTTTTTTTCTTGATAAAAACTGCTTCTTTTACGCCTCTTTCAAACCAACGCTCTTCTTTAGCAAAAATTTAGAGCGTACACATTTTGTTATACAGCAAATGCACTCGGAGGCTTTGTTAGCAATAGCGCGGGAGGGCATCCCGCAGTAAACACCGCGGACAGAGGTGGAGGAAGACAGCTATAGGGTGACACATGACACAGTATTCAGTGTGACCATATAAATCTATAAATTAGGCGTTCCATTGTGTAAGCCGCAAGGTTCAAAGGGTGGGGGAAAGTAGCGGCTTATAGTTCGGATATTACGGTATATATATTTTCCGGATGAATGCTAGCAGTTTATTTCGCGCTCAATGACAAATTCCTTCAGGGCCCAGTTGGATTCTCTCCTGCAGTACCACGGAGCAGCCACTAATCGAACAGGAGACATCGAACCATCCAGGTCCCAAGCATAGGCCATAGCTCAGGGGAATAATTACAGCCTCATAAAGCCCTAAGGAGGTGAAGGCCCTCGTGCTAATGGACTTTCCATTAGCACGTCTTTGCTTCTTTAAGTGATTATTGAACACAGGCTTGTCATTATTACCTCTATGTTTTGTCCTAACACGAGGAACATCGTCTTATTCTAAACATAGGATCTGGCTCCAAAAAACCCAGCCACATTGCTAGCATGAGCACGCTTCAGTTAGCCCGCGCTGAACGCTAACGGTGAAGCCACGCGCCCACAGTCTATGGCCCCAAGTCATCAGGCAAAAGTTAGAAATCCATCAAGAATGAGTCACCGATTTTGAGTTTGGGGACTTCATCGTTGCTTTACCATTTTTTTTTTACATATATTTCAAGTTTATCTGATTTCAAACAACTTATTCATCGCTCATCGCCAACGGGAACTGGAGGCTGCGGCGTGGGGAAAAACGCTGCCTGTGTTCTGACGTGTTTCCTGGTTCGCCGAGAGACACTCTGCATGTATTTGAAACGAACGAGATTTCGTCTACGGCGAAGGTTCTCACCGCACAAACCTGCATCCGGGCGCTCTCTCGATGACATGTAAATGATGTAATCCTGTTTCAAAAGACATTCAAAGCACGACCATTTGCAAACGCTGACGTGGGCATGACGCCGGTATTCAACATAAACGGAACTGCTTTTGCATGGAGTCGATAAAGGGCTGTGTAACGAATGTCGTGTTTGACGCTGATGTAATGGACCCTCGCAGCATGACGGTCCCGGGTTTGGATTCCTGTCGGTTTGACAAACATGTACAGAATGAAAATAAATCGACTGTGGATTGCTCTTCAGAAACAGAGCTGGAGTCGTTCTTTGTTTCATTCACATCTTCAATCGAATCCACCGCATTTAATCAACACTTTCCAAAGTATAATATTATAACAATAATACACTTTCTCATATCCTACACACATTTGGCATGGAAAGGTTTCACACCCTTTTTCCCCCCAAGGGAGCCTCCAATGATACAGGCGTCCGACCCTGATCATGATATTTCAGCTTTTCTTTTCTTGTCATTACACGATCATACTTTTTTTTTTAGGGCTGGGACGATACACTTTTGTCATGATCCGATACCATGGGCGTCTGGTCCCCCCACTTTCACAACGTGAATTTTCATTAACTTTACATTTACTAGTTTAGACGGGACCTTTTCTATAGGCTCCTCGAGGCCAAACAATTAAATATGACCCGCGCCTTATTTTCCATAAAAACTATATTTTTTGGCATTATCCGCGCCAGTATTGCGTCGCTCCGCTTTGCGTAGCTGTGTTTATGCAGCTCCGCTACATCCCCTCAGAGCGGCTGAAATGTAAACATGTCTCTGAATGTCGCTGAAAAACGGCTAAAGTGAGAATACTGGAGGATTATCGCTGAACAGATTTGACCAAACCGAAGCACAAGGACTCGTGCATCGTGTCTTCGGAGTTTCTCACGGATTCTCACATGGTGGAGCAGGACTTTCCGCGGTCCTCGGCAGGTGGACAGCGTGTCTTCATCGGTACAAAGGGCCTGACCAGTAACTTTAAGGTGAGGAACATCAGTTTTGGATGTGTTTGTAAAGCGAGTGATGAAACTGAGTTTGGGGAAACTGCACCGGACTAGCACGAGTGTTCAACCGGTCAATATGCCCGTTAAACCTCACTGTCTGGAGTCTAACTTAACCAAATAATATCTGAATTATTCATTTGACGGATAAATGTTTGCTTCCTTTACCCCTTGACTCAATTATATCTGCGTTTGTGGAAAATGTGAAGATACAAGCGTTGAGATGTTTCTTTGCGATGGCGGGAGTTAACGGGTGTGGCTGAAGCTGAATGAGGATACAAACACGAGCTCGCCATAAGAGCTTCATTCACTGAGTTTTTTTTTACAAAGAGTCATAAACCCAGGGCTGGACAGGAGAACAGCGGCTCCACAGGTGTTTGGTTATCCACCCTATGTGTCCACCCAGCTGCCAGGAGGAGGCGCTGCTGAGCTGAGCGAGTCTCTCATGTTTTCCTGAAGTAACGCCCGATTTGGATGTAGTCTTGCTAAATCCCTAACATTGCTCTGTTTTTGCCCTGACCTTGTCCCACTGTAGTTCGTAATTTTATGAAGTCGACCCCCACATTTTTTAAATGAGTCCTCCCCCCCCCCACCTTCCAAACGCTTCTGACGCCGCTGTCCGATACGTATTGCGATACAGTAAGTTATATGTTTACTTTAAAATGTGTAAAAAGATAAAAGTCATGAGCTTAGACGAGTTGATACGCACCTGTCTGGTCTTCGTGTCCGTGGAAGAGCTCGGTCGCTTCTAACTTCACCCACGTTTGGAGCCATAGGAATACACTGGGAGAGGCCAAATGCTAACAACATCTTTGGTCGTTTTGCATGATATATATATATATATATATATATATATATAAAATAAAAAAAATAAAAGAATAAGATGAAATCACTAATACCAATCAAAAACAAAATGCCATATAATTGGCCAAACGTTCATGACATAACATAAACCGCTGCATAACTTACAACCATGAAGCTGATGCTGATCAAATATAAGTTATTTTAAATGCAAAATGTTTAAATTACTCTATTGACACAGACGTTATATCGTTAGTCTAATGTTATAAGTGATTTGCCTCAGGCGCACTGTGGAGTGGGTCAGACTGTTTTTAATGCAGGCTAACTGTTACCGTAGAAATGCGTTAGCCTAGCATTAGCCTAGCGCCACTAGACTCTTCAAATATAAGGACTGCATGAATTAAAAAATAAAAATCTCCGGAAATCAACAACACTCGAGGAACTAGGAGACTAGGAAATGAGGCCCTTTGTCAAAAATCCTGAAATATAAAATAAAATATTTAACTATACTTATAAATATTTGTCGTCTAGAACCGGAAAACAGAACAATAATGTGTGAGAGATCTGCAAATGTATAATATCGGGTTCATCCCCAATGTCAAAATGTGGGAAATTAGGAGAAATTGTGGCAAAAATAGGGGACAAATGTGTAAGACAATATTTGGGGAAAATAGCGGAAGAAGTGGGAATAAATTGGATAAAAATGGGGGAAAACGTAAAAAAAAAATATAATATTTAAAATAGGGAAAAGAATAGTAACAAAAAAGAATAGCAACAATTGTGGTGAAGAACAATTGGGGAAAACATTTGAAAGAAATTGAGTAAAAACAAAACTGGGGGAAATGGGACAATCATTGGGCAAAACAGAGAATTGAAAAAATGTGGAAAAAAAATGAAAAATAAAATTGGGGGAAAATAATGTATTCAAGTGCTGTCCCTGGACCAACAGCATAAACACTTTTTACTTTTTTAAACTACTACTGCAAGTATCAGTAGTAGCTGAAACTGTCAGGTATGAAACCGCAGACAGGTCTGGCTAAAAGAACACAATGTCATTTCATTCATTTCATTTAATTTCTTTATTTGAGCAGCAAAGTATTTCAAACATCTTTTACAGTAAAGAAAAATAAAACAAGACTAAAGATGTTGACAAATCACACTGAAAAAACCCACCTTCGGAATCTTTGGAGTTTGTGAGAAAACCGGTCGTATGTTTTGTAATGTCTGCACATGTATATTGTGAATGAATGCGCATGGGAAAGACGAGGAAGAGCTGCATTGTTGTAGTTATTTCCTGGATATAACTACAGCACAAAGTTTGACCTGAGGTGGGCTGTTTTGGGTTTCTATTCGAACAATGCACTCCCATCAATTTCCTGCGGTTCTAAACCACGGCCGCGCCTCAAACTATTGCTGAATCATGATCAGAGCGACACAAACTCAGAGTCTTCGTACCTGTTCAGGCTTACAGTGAAAAACACCTCATCAAATAAACATTATAAAGGGTGAGTTGGGTTCTCCTTTTAAGTCTGATATTAAAACTAAGATGTTAAGAGAGAAACCTTGATAAAAAATTGGCAAAACATTGACCACACTGTAAACCCGAATGCTCAAATTAATTAAAAAAAATGATTAGTGTATAATTAAAAAAATAATAAACTTGCTACTTAATTAGAAATTTTAATTTTCGAATGCATGTATGCAATTTTCGGCACATTAATTTAATGTTTTAATTATTATTAGCTTAAGGTTTTAATTAAACATACATTATAATTTTTACTTAACTTTAGTACTATTTTTTAATTCCTAACTAATTAATATTTTCATCATATATCCATCTAGACAACAATAACATTTTACAATAACATACAACATGTTTCCACTATTTTATCAAAATTACTTGATTGTAATTGTCAATATCAGTAAACGTTAAAAATGGTCAAATACAGGGCTAGATAATAATAATATAATAATTATAATAATAATAAAAATGTATAGACACGCGGCTGTGAGTACAGCTAATGTTTTACAACTAAAATAATAACCATATTTGGATTACAGCGTCATCTTGGACCTGGAGACCCTTGCACACATGGATATACAATATATCAATATTTGTGATGGATACGTAAAATGTAGACATGAATACGTGTATTCAAACATATATTGAGTCTTGAATATGCGAGGAAAAGCCAGCTTTGCGAAGCCATGTTGCAGCTACACTCTGTGCGATTACGCACAGCATGTGTTCACCAACGCGCTCGCCCTCTGCACCTGAACACTCCCCCTGCCTGCTCCATGTAAGTGGTGGCGCTCCACACATGCCTATGCCAAAGTTAAGTGTTTAAAATGGCAACACAGCACACTATGCTCAACAATCTCACACTGAGGAGCGCCAGGTGTCTTTACGCACGTAGCAAAGTGGTAATGAACGCACGTAGCAAAGTGGTAATGAGCCCTTTACGTTAGTAGACCCTACAACCGCACTGTAACTTAATTCGTTTTACTCACCGGGATGTTGTCCTGCTCACGTGAGGCCTAATCATCGTACGTCTGACACGGGATACGGTTTTGTCCCACGGTGTTCTTTCCCAGATATCACAAAGTCCAAACTTAGAGCCATTCTAGTTGTTTCCCAAGACCCAAGTGGTCGGCGAGTTTGTGGAAAGGAGTCACATGCCAAGCACAAATAAATAGCCGCTGTAGTCCGTTTCTTTTTGGGAGCAGAATGCGGGCATAATTTCTGTATTAAATATCATAAATAAGCGTTCTCTCGCCAAGAGTCCCGCTGAGGAGGCGTGGCTTGCTTTTGCTTCTGGGCGGAAATGGCAATGACAATGCCACTGTAAGGGCAGATGAAATAAAGGTAGCGCATTCAATCCGCATTTGATATTTATTTCAATGATTTGATCATAAGAATAACAAAGTCTGGAACAAAGCAAATCTAGGAAAATAAAAAACGATTTTGTCAAGTAAAATGATGGTAGCCAGCAGCAGCCACGCACTACCCGTGTTTTTTATTTTGAAAAGTAACTTCCTGTTTCAATGTTAACGCATGCGCAGTGTACGCACTTGTGTTTCACTCACTCCAGTGGTCCGCGGCCATGGTCAAGCGAAGCTGCCATCGTTCGCTGCAAGATTTTATCAGGTAACATCTTAAAAATGTACACACTTTCCGAGCAGTATGTAGTCTTGTTATGAATTTAAGAAGCATATTGTCTTTCTCTCATCGATATTACTGTTGATTTATCACATATATGTAATTAGCTCATGTCAGCATGTGCCAATGCTAGCTAGCGCTTCTTTTTACCAATGGTATCGCTCAAATCGGGCTAAAATTTATGGTATGCCTTGGAAACGTTAACACTGTCTTTTATTTGGAATATGTATAACATATTTCTAGAAGCAGGTATAGACCACTCCACAGTACATGTTTCAGACCACACATGCTGGCGGTAACACGACAGCGCACGTGCACGTCTTGGTCAACGACACACAGATCTGACTTTGCAGCTCACGCACAGCCAAAAAGATGATCACATTTTCACAAACGTAACATTTCCCCCTGTTTTTTTTTTTTTTTTTTTTTTTTTTAATCAAAGATAAAGAGCCACCAGAGCATCAAAACTAATCAAAGCAGCCGTGTTCCACCCCATTATTTTTGAGATTATTGCTGCCTATGTTTGTCAAAAATACATAAATGATGGTCCAAAGACATTGAACTGTGGTTTGGCTTTTTTTTTTTTTTTTAAGTTGCCAGTTGCGGCCATTTTGCTTTTGAATATTAAAATGTCCTCTGTATGATGGAATATGCACACAGGTTAAATTAAATATATATACACTTTTTGCATTTGAGACATTATTATATAGAATTTTGGCATTAAATAGCATTTGAAAGCATGAAATCTGGCTTACTGTTACCTGTAGAGTCTAAAGTATTTGTCTGTGCAGGTGATGTGGACAACCCAGCCTCTTGCCAACCGAGCAAAACCTTTGGGGGTAAATGTAAGTACATGTTTCTAATAAATAGCAACCAAGGACACAGAATGTACATGTGGCAAGCCCAGTATATTTTAGTTTTTGATTAACAATACACAGGTGGCTAGTGCAGTGCAGCTCACTTAAGTAAAAGTATCTAAAAATTACTGCTCAAACTACTTGAGTTAAAGTACACCATTATAACTTAAGTAAAAAAGTATAAGTAAAAACACAATCTTGTTGTGAATTGGGTGTGAAGTTGGACTTGGAGTGATTAAATTACAATCAATCTGACATGTTTTTGTTTTTAATTACTCCTTGGTTTTTCCGATGTTTGTTAGCCCACAATCAATGTGAATGTTTTCTCCTACACAATGTCTGTGTGGGAACAATAGCCTTGTGAGCCCCCATGACCACAGATTAGACAAAAACATTAAACGCATTTCTTAGGAGAGAAACTACGGGAGAAATGTTTATGGAAGCAAGTCAATTTTTTAAATGACTTGCTTATCGTTTTGACTTGCTTATTTATAACAAAATAACTTCTGACTGTTTTTAATTAAATGTGCACTATGCAACTCTATAAAAAAATAACAATATATATATTAGAGTGTATTTGACCTTTTCAGTGATCCATTGACTGCTTGAGTAGTTAGTATAGCACCTTTTACTTAATATCCTAGTGGCCCCTTTTACTTAATATCCTAGTGGCCCCTAAGATGCTCCATGATCATTTTGTTTAGGTTTCTGGCAGATCTTCACATTTGATTGAACTATCTCCAAGGTTATGCATACATGTCATTCTGAAAACCTGACCAAAATCCTATAAACCCTGAAATGAAATTGATTGTGAAGCATCGTAGAGACCACTGGGATGGGAAGTAAATGCGCCGCACCAATCACAGCCACTGGGTCATTAAAAGGTCAAATACGCACTAATCAACATTTTCTTTTTACATAACAAGGTGCATAGTGCACTATTGAAAGTGCAATCAATTTAACAAAACAAAAAAAAAACTGAAAAGTCACAGTGCAGTTTTTAACAAAGATTTATAAACATCCAAATGATTCATCCTGAATTTGGACTATCTTGTCTTTGGGTCAAAGACATTTCAGAAGGTTTTAACTTTAGTTGAAAAGTCATAAATGAGTTCATTGTTGGTAAAAAATATGCTTTTTCCTTTTCAGACCTTAACCCTTCCACAAGCCAAAGCGAGCAGAAATACACTTTCTGCCCAACTTCCCTCGAGGAGAGGATGCATCTAGCCTTGAAGAACAAAGAGAACAAATAGTGGAGGAGATTCAAAAAGTAGAAAAGAACATGACCACTGTTGGAAAACTAATGCAAACTACATTTGCCCTCCGAAGACAAAACATAGTGCTTTCTGCCGCACCAGTGAAGAACTTGCTGGAGCTTTGGCCTGCGCTTCCGTTACCATCTGAGGTAATCCAAGTCAGACAATTGTATTTTTGCTAGTACTGGAATATGATAAATGTTCTTTTATTGTAGGTGTATGCTGAATTTCAGCGGATAACTTTTCTTCTTTTCGTTCTACTCTGCGCTCGACGTGCACACCACCCGTCTGATGACTGTCAAGACAAAAGGCATCTACAACCAGCAAGACCGCTGATGCCTTGGTGGCCATTTTCAAAGTTCATGATGAGCAGGTATATATTACTGTAGTAAGGCTGCATCATTCCCTTTGTCATGACTTTCACTCAGCCCTCATAATTCCTCAAGCCTAGCTTTCTCTTGTAGTGTTTGTCCTTTTTCTCCTTACTGTCTGTTTCTCACTCTGTCTCCCAACTATCACTCTGCTCTCTTCTTTGTCTCTCCTCACTCACACTGCTCTCTCTCCTAACTCTGCCCTAACACTCTCCCTGCTCTCACCTAACTCTCTGCTCTGCTTTTTCTTTCCCCTAACACACACTGCTTTCTTCTATTTCTCCTCTCACTCTGTTCACTTCTATTTCTCTCTCCTCACTCTCTATTACTTTCCCTTAACCCTCTCTCTGCTCTTTTTCTCACACCTAACTCTCTGCTCTCTATTTCTCCTAACACTCACTGCTCTCAACTAACTCTGTCCTATCACTCTTAACACTCTCACTCTGCCCTCTCTCCTGTCACTCTAATTTTTCTGACCTCTCCCCCCCTAACATCTTTTCCTCGCCCCCAGATTCAACATGTCCACACACGACGCACAACCGTGCTCCAAGCTCTTCCTGCATGAAGAAACTTAAGGGTTTTTCATCACTCGTGATGTAAGTGCCAGTGTGAAAAGCACTCGTAATACTTAAAGCTGAACTTGAAATTGTGCCTTTGTTTTTCAGTCCATTTTGAAGTTGCATGTATGCGTTTCCTTAAGTGTGTCTGTTGATTGTCACAGGAGGATGTGAAGGGGCCGGATCTATCCGCTACACCTGTGGCTCTACTGTCCAAAGTCAATGGTGGAGATGGCTGTCCAGTGAACTACGGAAACAAGGTCTCTATAGTCTTGGAGGGTCAAGAGATTGTAACATTACCAGGAAGGTTTCTGGAAAGTTTCTTAATGTTTGGACTGATGAACGCATTACACCGTAGCTATCCCAAACAGCTGAAGCTTACCTTTTGAGTTTGTGCAGAAAATATTTCTGGGGCTTGAGGATGGTAAAGCTTTCCCCCAGACTGTAGACTTTACAAAACGAGTTGACAATGTAACAATGCTAAGATGTATGACCTAATGTCGTCTGACAGTTTTGTGTCTGCTAACTTTCGTTTTTCATGAACTGTCACTTAAAAAAAGTGTAAAAAAAAAAGTGTTTCCAAAGAAAGTGTGGTACAAATAAAAATGTAAGTTTAAAGTCTTTTTCACTTATTGAAAGTTTAATTACAAATTTGAAGTGCTTTGTTAAACTGAAGAATTGATGAATGTATCTTTAATTAAATAGTAATTAAAAAAATTTAGGTAAACGGTTGCCTAGCTTTTTTTAAGTTTGTAGTCTTTATTTTTTTGATTACTGTGAAATTTTAGAAGCAAATAAATGGTACTTAAAATCTTGAATTACAAAATTACGAAAATATAATTTACACATATTTACATTTTTGGGTTTGTAAAATTAGATTTTTTAAGTAACTAATAGTTTAATAAATTAAAAAAAATATGTACTGCTTCCTTAATCTTTTTAATTTAGAGCAATCAAACATTTTAAGACTATAAACTTAAAAAAAGTTAGGCAACCGTTTACCTCAAATTTTTTAATTACTGCTAAATTGTTCGGGTTTACAGTGCACTGCATGAAAAATCTATGTTTTCCCCTCGCCTTAAATAAATGTTTCCTTGTGGCCCAGTCTGAACTTCAAGCCGATGCAAATAGAGCTACTTTTAATACAGAATTTCCCATTCAAATACAAGCCGGACAGGAACATTACGTATCGTTCGTATCCAGGAGCTCGGCCGACACAAGAGTCATACTGATGTTTAAGGGGAAAAGGGCGGGGACCACTGAGCTAAACCACCAACACATGGGGGTTTATTATTGTAACAGCACTAGTGTGTATAAAACAAACCCGTCTCACGGTCTAGACCAGGGTTTCTCAACCTGGGGGTGTGTCTGCTCACAAAGTTAGGAACCACAGGACTGCAAACAGAACCGAGCGCATTTTCTCCAGTTCAGCTTTACCCTGAAAGCTTCTTGTCTGGGGCGCAACAGTGTAATCCCTCATTTGAAATCTAAGACCTACAAAAGTTTTTGTCACATTTTTGAAGCAAGCAAAAAAAAGCAACACATACTATTTGTTTACTGTATTATTGTCACTTTTTTGCCACTTTTTTGTTGTGTTTTTGTCGCTATTTCGATGCTTTTTTAAGTGTTTAGATTTGGGTAAAGCCAATACAATAAACCATTATATATTATTTAATAAACTAGAACATTATGTGATTAGGGGGTAGCTCTACAGCTCTACCAGTTACTTAAAAAATAGAAAACAATGTGTGAAAATCTGTGATTATCAGTCGAGTTGTCGACAAATTGTCTGTGGTTTACTTCAAGGTTCCATTTTGGGCCCAAAATTGTTTAGTATGTATATTAACGACATTTGTAAAACGTCTCAAGTACTTAAATTTATCTTGTTTGCCGACGATACAAATATTTTTGAAATATACATGAAACGAGATCGTTGTTGTAGTTGTGCTTCATTTCAATTAATTGTATAAACAGTTTATATATTTTTTTGTAAGTTTGTAAGTTGGTCTGTGCGAATGTAGCTGCTTGAAATGTTTTTAAATGTTCTTTTTTATTTATTGCACTTGGGTGGGGGGGGGGGGGGGGCTCATAAGCTTTTTGAGCACAATGTATACTGCTCAAATAAACAAATAAACTAAACTAAACTAAACCGGAGAAAATGTGCTCTGTTCAGGTGGGTGTTAAGAGGTTGATTTTGAGCATGTTACCTGCCTTGAAATAAGATTGCCTAAGGAACAAGCATTAAGTCCCTTAAATTAAAAGAAATTACCTCTAAACACTTAAAGACAAAGACACTTGAAATGAGACAAAAAAATAAATAAAATAAAAAGCACTTTTACATCAATTTTGTCTAAGATAAGATTGTATTTTTTCCAGTAATGGGACCATGTGGGTGTGAAATCAAGATACTCCTAAACATTGTCGGGAAGCTCCGCCCACTCCCCCGAGGGCGGAGCTTGACCATATTTTGGAACATGCTCCGTAAGAAGAGTCTTGATTTCACACCCACATGGTCCCATTACTACACTGGACAAAATACAATCTTATCGTATTACTTGGATGACGCTGTATCCAACAATGGTCATTTTCTTTCTTGGAAACAGTAGTAACTAAAGACAGGAGAAATATTCAGAGTTTTTTTTTTCTTTTTTCACAAACTACGTTTTACTGGATACTTTTGTATGTCTTTGCTGTGTTTTTGTGGAGGTTCAATTGATTTTTTTTTTACTGAGTCCATATTGTTCCTGTAGAAAGCAGCTTTTTAAAAGTAAACAAACAGCTAGCTTATGCGCTAAAGACATTTGAGATCTACACATTGTTTTCCTCTGTAACACTGAAGAGGCACCAAGAGCCCCCACAGCTGCAGCACAATGGGGACGTCTCAAGAGGAGCTACAGGAAACAAGGAAGGGACACACGAGGAGGTATCCGGGTAAGACTCATGCTAATTCAGTGGAGAATAAAACAGATTAACTTCTAAGTTCTTCCCAGACGATGGCGAAAGACTGCTGTGGAGCGGAGGGAGCTGCACAGGAGGAGGAGGAAGGAGGAGCTGACCAGTGCAGGACACCACGCTCTGAAACAGGGACGAACCCTGGAGGCGCTGCACCATTTCAGAGGATCAGAGGAGACTGACGAGAGTTTCCTACAGGTGCTACAGTTTTCCCGACCTCCGAAAGCATGCTGGTCAGGTCGGCGCACAGTGGCAGAGCGGCTCAGTCGCAGCGGCTCAGGACTAATTTATTTGCTTTATTTGTCTGAACACAACGAAATAGTGTTCAGACAAATAAAGCACTTACTTACTTAAGAAGCAAACTACACAGAAAGCCCCTATAGGTTTTCCTTACTCTCGGACAACAACAACATTCCAGTAGCTCCAACAGAGTCAAACTTTCCAGTCTTAACAATATTTCTAAGTCTTTTTAAGAGGGACTTTTAAATAACCAATTATATGATATATTAAATAAAAATATGTGCAATTTTGGCCATTTTTCTGACCACAACGTCTAACTTTCAAATGAAAACATAAAAGGACATAAAATGACATAATTTTTGCCTCATATTTATGCCGGTAATCCACAGAAAAGGTTTGAAACGGCAAGCGCTAAGTTGACCCCCCCTTTGACCTGCAGCCCTGTTGTCGTCCCGCTCTGTCGTCGTCCCGCCCTGTGTGTGAAGCAGAACTCCCGGGGGCCATGTTTGTCACACTACACCTCACGCCTCTGAATAACTCCCTCCCGCAGCTTCAGGAATGACTATTGTTGTATCTGTTTGTGGTGGGCGGGGCCTCAGGTGAGCGCCTCTCTCCGCATGGGGCGACGACCCGCTCAGGTTGGTCCTCGTTTAGAGCTCGGCCCGACTTCGGATGTTATGACTCTGTGTAAAAGGATATTTGGCATTTGTTTTTTCATTATGCTGCCACTCGATTTGCAATCTTTCTATTTTGATTTAAACACTTGTCCCGCACCCAAACACTCTCTCGTTCACCCTGGGCGTATTGTACATGTTTTTAGGGGTAGGGGAAACCAGAGTACCCGGAGGAAACCTACGCAGACACGGGGAGAACATGCAAACTCCACACAGAGAGGCCCCGTCCAGGTGGGAATCGAACCCGGGACCTTCTAGCTGTGAAGCGAGAGCGCTAACGGCTGCTAGCGGTTAGCTCGGGGCTGTGTAAAGTGTCCGGGGCCTGATAGTGGATTATCATCAGCCACATGCAGCTCTTTACAGTTTTTATCTCAACTGGAATGGACGTTTATATTTGCACAGCACTTTTCACACAAGTCGCCCAAAGCGCTTCACACAGAGCGGAGAATATTATAAATACCGGAATGTAAACATGTTCAGATATGAGACAAAATGAATATCTTTGTTTCAACAAAGATATTTACATTATGTGTTTTTTTATGTGAAACCTGTCATGTAATTTAAATTGATCTTAAATGAGTTGTTTTATAAAAAAAAAATAAAAAGGACCCCAGTAAGACTAGCTGGCCCATGGGCACAGCTAATGGGGATCCTAACAAATAAACAAAAATAAACAAAATAAATAAATACAAAATAATAATAGATTAAATTGATATATAATGCACTTCGAAGGAATGCTTTTTTTTCCCCTCCACACAAGGTCACTCCACTCACTCATTCACACGCTCATTCATCAAATCAAATCAAATCAAATCAAACTTTATTTATAAACACACACACACACTATACAATATATCATTAGGACTAAATAAATAGATGTGAGTTAAAAGCTAAGCTAAAAAGGTGGGTCTTGAGCCTGCTCTTAAAGACATGAACGTTCTCTGCGGTCCTGAGCTCCTCCTCAGGTCGTTCCAGAGGCGAGGGCCATAATATTGGAAAGTCTTTCTGTTGACTTTAGGAATAACTAGGAGACCCCTGCCGGAGGAGCGAAGGGGCCGTGAAGCAGTTCTGAAAGATAAGAAGGACCAAGACCATTAAGACATTTAAAAACCATTAAAAGAACTTTAAAATCGATCCTGAAACACACGGAGAGCCAATGCAGCGACTCTAAAACCGGTGTAATGTGGTCCCGCCTCCTGGTCTTCGTCAGGACACGAGCTGCTGAATTTGGTAAAAGTTGTAAACCTGAGATACTCTTTTTGGGAAGACCAGAAAGCAGGGCATTACAGTAGTCGATACGACTGGTGATAAAAGCATGCATGAGCATCTCCGTGTTGGCCCGAGAGAGAATGGGGCGGACTCTGACTATGTTCTTTAGATGGTAAAAACCTATCTTTGTGATATTCTTAATGTGTGGAATTAAAGTCAGCTCAGAGTCAAACATCACACCCAGGTTCTTCACCTGTGAGGAAGGATATAAAGACAATGACTGTAGTTTGGGTAAAAGTTTCTCTCTCTGGGCCTCAGGACCGATGACTAAAACTTCAGTTTTGTCCTGGTTAAGCTGGAGAAAGTTTTCTGCCATCCAGGATTTTATATCTAAAATGCAGTTAAAAAGTGCATCCATTGTCCTGGTGTCATCAGGAGACATGGAGATTCATACACCAGTGTACGTAGACACTGGGGGCAAGGCATCACCCTACAGCAGCAGCATCCAGACCCCCCCCCCCCCCCCATGATTTGCATACATTAAGAGAAATACAGAAATAAATAAATACATATCTACATTTATATATGCACTTATTACAATAAATGCATGCATTTCTTTGCAAACTTGATCTTTATTTTATGTATTTATTTATATATTTATTCATTGTTTTGGCCGCCACGGTCCTCCATAGTGAGGCCCCGTCCGAGGATCGAACCTAGAAACTTCTTGCTGTCCCTGTGCCGACATATGAGTTCCAGACCCACCATCACTATTAAGACGAGCCATTACCCAAACAAATGCTATTATTTAAATATTGTAATTTTTTTCACCCACAAATTGTTAAATAAGCTGTAGATGAGCTCATAACTTTGAAATCATAATCAAACCAACTCAGCAGGTTTTAGTTTTACAGTCAGGTCGTGTTTTTTCATCTCCGGGGACAGGCTGATCTGCAACCCACTGTGGAACCTGCTGAGAAGCGTTGCCTCTTCTGCAGCTCTTTAGTTCAGACTTAGAGCTGCTCTGTAGCTCAGGCAATGAAAGCCAGATCCATCTACATTTCCTTCCAATACAATCAACATAGTATTAAAGATTTTACATCTTTCGGTTCCTTTCAAATATCATTGTAAAAAAACATGATATAGCAGCTCTTTGGGTCTTTCTCTTGGTTTGAAACTTGAAAGGCTCACGCGCTCAGCAGGGCACAAAGCTTTAGGAGCGCGTGGGCAACTCGAGATGAAAACGGAAAGCCGCGCTTCCATCTGAAGAAAACAAACACAACAGGTGGATTTCTCTTTGTGTTTGCTTTGGGCGTGGCTGTGGCAAAGGACGCGTTCAGGAGCCGCGTTATCCAGCCCTGAAGTTTAGTCCCGGCTGAGTCCTCGTGGCTGTGGGAGTGGCCTTTGTCGCAGGTAAACCAGCGTCCGTCTGTCCCCGGGTCACGAACGCGTGCGCCATGGACCTGAGGCGGACGATCGGCGCCTGCCTGCCGAGCTTCGTCGTCGCGGTCGTGCTCGACGTCGCCGGGATCGTCCTCCTCTTCGTGGGGATCTTCGCCAACCTGCGCATCGGCGACCGCTTCTACGGGGACTTCCTAATCTACACGGGCTCCATCGTGCTCTTCTTCAGCCTGGGACTGTGGCTGATGTGGTACCTGGGGAACGTGCCGGCGCCCTACGACCACGCCGCGGCGCGGAACGGCAGCAGCATCGCGGAGCTGGCGCGGAGGCTCTCGCGGCGGCTGAGCGAGAAGCTGAAGAGCGAGGTGATGGGCAGAGGCGCGGCGGAGGACGGCGACCACGGCGGCAGCGCGAGGCGGGCGGGCACGCGGCGGCACAAGAGCGGGCGCGTGACGTGGGGCAAGTCCACGGCGTACGACAACAATGGGTACGAGCAGGACGCGGGGGAGTCTGTGGATGGGACGGAGGGGAGCGAGGACCTCAAGGTACGATGCGTGATGTGTTTAAGTTTGTGTTTTGGTAACGAGACGTAGCCACAGCGCAGAGGTGGAGGGCAGTAGTCCACAATAACAATAACTGTAGACCCAAGAGCACGCTTTAGGAAGCGCAGCCTGGTTTAGTCTCGGTGTAGACCTCTTTTGGTCCCACTGCACAGCCATGTAGACCTTTGTTTCTCCCCCCCCCCCCCCCCCCCCCCCCCCCCCCCCCAAAAGCGCATGCATGTTTTGATGAAATGTTGACTTTGTTTGTTTTACCAAATTACGTTGCCCAATTTGTCCAAGATCCAAATTGTACGCCCCCTTTTCAACTTTTCAGAAATTATAAATGCACAGATTTGTTGCATTCATTGTTGAATTCGTCGACTAAAATACTTGGTCCTAATTTTAGTCAAAGTCATATTTTCTGCCGACTAAAACTAAATCAAAAGTTTTTTTATGAGACCAAAACTAAGAAATGTCCATATATTTTTGTCGACTAAATACAAATGAAAAGAAGAGACTAAAATCATCCAAACTTCCACTGAACGTTTGAAAGAGCCTCAGAGGAACCGCTCTGAGCTTTGCTCATGTGGGAAAACAAACATGAAGCAGAGGACCTCGATTAAATTATAATAGAGATTATAAATAAGTCGACTAAATTCGTCTTAAATTTAGTCGACTAAAATTGAACTATTTGACTAAATCTCCACTAAAATTAAATGACATTTTCGTCAAAAGACTAAAACTAAATAAAAATATGTTGTTAAAACGAACACTGGTTGCATTTGAGGCATTAGTAATGGGCGTGTATTTCTGTTGTAATCGCGCCCATGGCCAGGCTGGGACGTAAACGGCCTGTCAATCAAAGTCAGGCCCTCATTAATTATGCAAGATTTCTAAAATGTATACTACGATAACCAGCCCGGTGCCCCAGATTGTTTTTAACCCAGCGTAATCACAGGAGGAATATCGAGCTCTAGCCACTTCTAAACCATTAAGCACCAGGCATTAAAGTTGTTTTTAACGTGTCTAAAGTCCAATGCATTCCAATGGGGGAATAGCGGTCATATGGAGGTACTACAGCAAAGGTGGAGCAATGGCGGCCTCCAGTGTCGTAGTCACAAAGCAGAGCAGTCAGCGGCCATTGGTCCTTACTTTCCATATTGCAATATTTTGTGACCCATTTCCATCTGTATTGGCACTAAGACCAACACTGATCTAAATCTAAGATTTAATTCCTCATGTCTGTCTGACTTGTCCCACTTTCACTTTTATTTGAAGTGGTCGCCCTATTTAGACCCGGTTCACAAACTCTCAGTAAGATGGATGACTTATTGCTTGAGTGAAGGAGCTTTATGTTGAATTTGAGTTAAATTGTCATTTAAACTCTGAAAAGTTTTAGTCCGACAGTTAATGGTGAACAATTGTGGAATAAATTGGAGATGGAGATGAAACGAGGTTCAAACATCAACCTGTTCAAATATAAATTCAAGCAAAAGATTTTAGCAAAGTATAGAGGAGAAGAAATGAGTTGCCACTAGGGGGCGCCATAGGATTAAATTTCTTTTTATTAATTAAGAAAGAATGTTGTTGCTCTCAACAGTTGTCATTCTATTGCTCAAAATGACAAAAAGAGAATTAGGGCAGGCGAGCTATGGATCTGTTGAGAGGGATCCTCCCAACGGGCTCGTAATCCTCGTCTTTTAACGCACCACACAGCATAGGAACATCATCTACAAAATCAGCTAGTTGGGGCAGCTGCGTAGGGGTTTGTTGATGAGGAGCTACTGCCCTCTACAACTGGCCCGCTCTACACGTAGCTGTGTAGGGCGTACATAATAAATGTACATAATAAATATTCACGGAGTATAATAAATATATGAATCTGTCTTTTTAACGTAAAACTAGTGACTTTTGAAATGTAATGATCGTTACTTGCTTTGTTCTAGACTTCGTACTTGAAACTAGACCGTTGTTGTGATTGTGCTTCTTTCTGTTGATGTACGAACACTTCAAACAGTGTTTTGTAATTATAGTTCTTTGTAAATGGTTTGTAAGTATGTAGCTTTATCAGAGTTGTTCCGTAATCAGTATTGCTCGGTTTTGGGGTGTGGTCGGATGCTGTGGGTGTGTAGGGTCTATTTTGTTCCTTTGTTGTTCCACTATGCTCTTGTGAAATGTTGATTTTAATTGTATTGATTTTGGGGGCGGGGCTTATAAGCTGTTGCGTCGGCCCACGCCTTTTGAGCCGAGTGTTTGCTGCTCAAATAAACTAAACGTAAGCAAAGGCTGGTAGAGTCGCCAAAATATGATCTCGCGTGAGAGTTTAAACAAGACATATGTGTTCTTGAGTTTGGCCTATTGTGAGTCACTGTTTGAGCGTAAAAGTCTGATTTATGTTTCACCTGTGACATCATTTTCAAACGAAATCCCATAAAAACATATAATAAGGAATCATTATGAAGAGTTTATCACTTAAGACACTTCACTCTAATATGAGGTGAGAAGGTGAGCCCAGTTTTCCTGTTGTTCCATGGAAGGAGAACTACACGATCTCTACTCTCTGCTGTTGTTTCTTTATTATTGTTCTTTATTATTTGTTGTTGCCTTGCTTCGGTACCAATTATTGGCAGGGTATTTTGCGACAAACCTTTTTTTTTGGTTACTTAACCCTCCTGTTATGTTCATTTGTCAGGAACATCAATGGTGTACATGTTATCCAAAAGATGTCTGAAACCAAAAAAATCCTAACAAGCAGTCTGAATATTTCCTTTTTAACTCCATTATTAATTATTATTGAATCTGGCATGACCGGCTCAAACGCTGACTTGTCGCTGCGCTCTGCCGTGTTGAAAGATCTTTTCTCGAGAACTCCCAGTGGAAAAAAAGGCATGACGAGGCGTTCGTGTGAGATTTTCCACTCAGCACAAAGTTTAGCACAAAGAGCAGCACCGGGTTCTAGTTACACTGGAAAATTGACCCTCGTAAATGAGATGCATGACTTCAAATCGCTTCAATAAAGGTGCTTGATGAGCTAATGTAAGATTGAAAAAAAAGTGCTGATGCCAATGGAACAAGCGAAAGTCGCACTTGAAATCAGACAAATTCACTTTTTCACTTGAAATGATACAAATTAATCTGAATTTAGGAAAAAAATGTGCTTGTTCCATTGGCGATAAGAGGTTCTATCTGATCTAAGACCAGACCAAATCTGCTCAAACTTTAGATTCAATCTCTTTAATTCAAGTAGATTTATGTCATTTTCTCCTATTATTATTATTATTATTATTATTATTATTATTATTATTATTATTATTATTATTATTATTATTCTTTTTTCCAGTGCAGTCCTGGTTAAATCCATCTTTACACTGGGGAGAAAATGCCAATTTATCTGAGATGAATTGCTTGATGAATTTTAGTAGGTTTGGATGGTCCTGAATAAGAGATATTAACGATTCTTAAAATAAGATAAAAACACTTAATAATGTTTGGTCTTCGAACGCACCATCACCCCAGGCGACCCAAAATGGTGAATGAATGTACGTTCCTCACACATTAATGTTGGATGGGGCTGGAACCATTAGACGATACCAGTCTGGTATCGGAAAGAAGTTTAGGTTCTACCAGTATATTGGAAAGATTAAAGTATGGAAAGCACCAGTGTCCTCAGCAGATAATGTGTGAAGTATAGAGACGTGACTATAAAAAAAAGCTTTATTTTATTTTTCTTACAGCAAAGTGTACAAAACATATCACATAAATAGAAAAATATACCTTATTGTGCAGGAACACTGTCCTTTTGAAATTGTTTTTGGTTTGTCCTTGAAGATAACACAGAATCATCCAGGTCATGTTTATCTAAATGCTTGACTAAGGGTCTGTAACATTGTGGACCGAAAGACACAGTTATCCCCCTAAGTAAATAGTCCAAGTCATTTATATTACTAAATTTTAAGTTTAACCACAGTAACACGTTAACTACCACTGAATGATCACTTTGTAGAGTAAAGGCTATAATAAAGTCTCTATCTTTATGCTTATTTATTTGAATGAGGAAAAAATAATACAAATTATAGATCATAATTTTTTAGTGCCTGTTTTCTTACTATTCAACAACTAACACTATACAATTATCTAGAATTAAAAAAGCTATGCTAATAAAATCTACCTAAATGCTATGCTAACAATTCGCAAACCTGACAATCGATGAACATATTAAACTCCAACTCGCTGCGGGGGCGTGAGCGAGACTGGGCCGCTTTTATAGCCCAGACTCTGGTCCGCTTTTATAGCCCAGACTCTGGTCCGCTTTCATAGCCCAGACTCTGGTCCGCTTTCATAGCCCAGACTCTGGTCCGCTTTTACAGCCCAGACTCTGGTCCGCTTTCACAGCCCAGACTCTGGTCCGCTTTCATAGCCCAGACTCTGGTCCGCTTTTACAGCCCAGACTCTGGTCCGCTTTCACAGCCCAGACTCTGGTCCGCTTTCACAGCCCAGACTCTGGTCCGCTTTCATAGCCCAGACTCTGGTCCGCTTTCACAGCCCAGACTCTGGTCCGCTTTTACAGCCCAGACTCTGGTCCGCTTTTACAGCCCAGACTCTGGTCCGCTTTCACAGCCCAGACTCTGGTCCGCTTTTACAGCCCAGACTCTGGTCCGCTTTCACAGCCCAGACTCTGGTCCGCTTTTACAGCCCAGACTCTGGTCCGCTTTTACAGCCCAGACTCTGGTCCGCTTTCACAGCCCAGACTCTGGTCCGCTTTTACAGCCCAGACTCTGGTCCGCTTTCACAGCCCAGATTCTGGTCCGCTTTCATAGCCCAGACTCTGGTCCGCTTTTATAGCCCAGACTCTGGTCCGCTTTCACAGCCCAGACTCTGGTCCGCTTTTACAGCCCAGACTCTGGTCCGCTTTCACAGCCCAGACTCTGGTCCGCTTTCATAGCCCAGACTCTGGTCCGCTTTTATAGCCCAGACTCTGGTCCGCTTTTATAGCCCAGACTCTGGTCCGCTTTCATAGCCCAGACTCTGGTCCGCTTTTATAGCCCAGACTCTGGTCCGCTTTCATAGCCCAGCGCGGCAGGTCAACAGACGTCATCTCTAACACCGGCGCAAATAGTGGCGCCAAATTCGAAAATCAAATGCAGTACCGACAGTTCGCTGTAGATGGCGCCTCACTGACTGTTTTAGGCAGGAAGTTTATCTTTCAACTAATTTGCACTAAACACTAAAAATAATGACCAGGACATGTAGACGACACTTCAGGACACTCATTAATACAGTTTATCAGGAAAAAAAAAGTTGATTTGAGGGCGAGTTACTCTTTAAACTCAAATAAGTGGTTTTTTTTCTCCCGAATTTTTATTACTAATATTTTCCCTAATTCACTCCCCATTTTTTACACTATGGTTAAATTACTGGTATCGGAATGTCAGCATTAAAAAAACAAAAAGGTGTAAATCATAATAAAAACAACCAGACAACATTTTAACAGAGTTTAGAAGCGTTTCCACACTTTTCCAGTAGATAAATATCGAAGGGAATGGCTACTGAGAAAGGCTCGCTACTTTAAGATGAATTTCTCTCTGATCTTTTAATCTTTTACTAAAGTAATTTGTGCGACTTGTTTCTGTGTTGGCTCAATATTCTCACACGCGTTTTTATTTTTGTAAAGCATAAATCCATCAATGGATGTTTTTAAAATGCTCAACTTGGTTCTGGTTTAGCTCCCGTTAGGTCCTTATTTCCAAGATTAATCCCAGTTCGTCCTCATTCTAGGTCAGACGAGTGCTAATTAAGTCTTGTTTTTTGTAAAATGTAAAACTAACTCCGTCCAAATACTTTTCAGAGTCACCGATATATCGACACGGCGGTGGACGAAAATGAGAGCGAGGACGTGAAGGTAAATCGGGTTTTTGATCGTGGGTCAGATCTGGTTTGGGCCTTTTAGTCCGGGTTTAGTTATAGTTTAGTCCTGGTTTGTGGAGAATCATGGCATAAAGTTGGGCTGCAGAATGTATCGCAAAAAAAAATCGTATTGCAACATTAAAAATCGCCAAAGTCTTCCATCTGACTTTTTTTTTTTTTTTTTTTTTATTTGAACAGGGACAGTGAACAATATACATTAGCCTCAGAAAGGAGAGATGCATTGTACCAGGTTATAGCACTTGTGCTAATTTCCACCTGCAGTCCCTGGGCCTATTGTACATGTTTTTAGTGGTAGGGGAAACCGGAGTACCCGGAGGAAACCTATGCAGACACGGGGAGAACATGCAAACTCCACACAGAAAGGCCCCGTCCAGGTGGGAATCGAACCCGGACCTTCTAGCTGTGAAGCACGAGCGCTAACCGCTGTGCTACCGTACCGACTGAGAATCGATACATTTTTGCAAACAAAAAATGCAAAAGGTTCAGTTTTGTTATGACACAATTTGCTGCAAAACAAATTACTTGGTATTTGTGTCTAAATTGAACATGATAAACACTGCCTGACCTGAAAATAAAGGGCCTATCTCACCGGAGGAGAGTTGTGGAGATGTTGCGGAGACTGCCGGCGACTGACGGTCTCTGCACCGTCTCCACAACTCGGATTGATTGTGCGCATACAAAGGCCTATCTCACCGGCCTGGAGACTAGTCGGGGACTCAAATGGCTGCTGGTCACGGAGATGTCTCCGAGACGTCCACTGGAGATAAGGAAAGTCCTCCAGGTAGTCTCGATACAAATTCGATTCCAGCACAGTCTCCAAGCGGTCTACATGGTCTCAAGCATTTGTGGCAACGTTGCAAATAATATTTGTTGTTCTGAACCTGTGAGACGTTTCTGTGACGTCCCTGCAAAGTCTTTGAGACCTTTTGAATACCAAGGAGATCTCAAAGAGACACATGGAGTCTCTTTGAGATCTCCTTGGTATCCGACACAACTGCTTGAGACCACACATTGAGTTGAGTGGTGTATATCTCGGAGACTTCTCCGTGACCAGCTGCAACTTGAGTCTCCAGCTATTCTCCAGGCCCTTAAGTCCCACCTGGATGTAAACTAACTGTTCTGATCTGGAGCTGCTGCAGTTGGTCAGGTCTTGGTTCAGCAACACTATGTGGCCAAAGAATGAGATCAGCTGCCGACCTGAACATCCTGAATGACCAGGTTTTTACATCAGTGGATTTCCTTTGCACAGTGGTCACGCTCTCCCATCATCAATACAAGCTCTTGGTAAAAAATGAAGCAACACTGGATCCTTTAATTGCAGAAGCTTATTGAAACAAAGCCATGGCAAATGGTGTTGTAATTAAAGCTTAAAGGGATATTTCAGGATGTTTGACATTGGGCGTCATTTCCTAGTTATCCAGAGTGTTGTTGATTTCTGGAGATATTGTTTTCTTAAATTCATGCAGTTCTTATATTTGAAGAGTCTAGTGGCGCTAGGCTAATGCTAGGCTAAAGCATTTCTATGGTATCAGCTAGCCTGCATTAATAACAGTCTGACCCGCTCCACAGTGCACCTGAGGCAAATCACGTATAACGCCAGACTGACGATATAAATGTCTGTGTTAATAGAATATTTTTTGAAATATAACTGACCTTGTGTCACATGAATTACCGCATTTTGAGGGACTATTTTCCGCTGCGTTAGCTTACAGCCACGAAGCTGATGCGGCTCAAATACAAGTTATTAAAGTTATTATAGTTAAAATTATTCTATTAACACAGACATTTATTTCGTCAGTCTGGCGTTATAAGTGATTTGCCTCAGGTGCACTGTGGAGCGGGTCAGACTGTTATTAATGCAGGCTAGCTGATACCATAGAAATGCGTTAGCCTAGCATTAGCCTAGCGCCACTAGACTCTTCAAATACAAGAACTGCATGAATTTAAGAAAAAAAATATCTCCAGACCTCAACAACACTCTGGATAACTAGGAAATGAGGCCCAGCGTCAAAAATCCTGAAATATCCCTTTAAGGCGTTGCAATCAAATATTCGAGCGTGTGAGTTTTGTTTTTTTTTTGCCAGGCAGTGCACTCTCAATATCAAGCAGCCTTAGTGTAAAGGTAGGTCAAACGTTTGACACCAAACCTCTTCGTAAAATATTTATTTTCCAAAGTGCCACCAGGGCTATATTTAGACTGAAAGTGGTTGGCTAAAAAAAACGACCTAAACCAGACCTAAACTTCTTTGATGAATTATTTCTGCGACCACACATCCTAGTCTTTTAAAAAAGGTCAAAATGCTGACGTTAAATTTGTGTTTTCGTTGTAGAAGCCCTACTCTACTGACGGCAGAGGCGAGGAGGACGTGGAGTCGCTTAAACCGGAGGAATTGACCTTCGCGACAGACACGCCGGACACGCAGGAGACGCAGGAGACGAGCTTCCAGCTATGAGCCGCGACCCCGAACCGGTATCTCGGAGCGACGCTCAAAGCTGTGGGAACTGCGTAACGGGACACTGTGCGGGCGAAGACAAAGACCGCAGACGGACCAAACGCATGTAGGCCGGCTGACCTGGCGGATTTGCACTAGAAATGAACAGGGATTTGAAATGTAAATAACCTCATGTGCGCATTTTACGGAAGCGGATAATTTATTTATTTTAGCTGTGTATATACCGAAGGTTTAAATAAGACGACCGCGACGGGATTTTCAGGTGAAAGCTACGACTAAAGACTGAAATGGACTGCTACTACTTCAGGGATCGCGTATTTTACTTTTGCGCACGTTTTTACACATTCAGAATGTAAATGGGATCAGGAAACTTGTAGCCCGTTATCCCATGCTGAAGTCGGACCGGGCGATTTGAAGCACTTTGTTCCTTAAGTAACAAATAAAGAATGCGAATATAGAAATCGAGGCTTGAACCGTGTTTGTTTCCTTTTCACGGCAGCCTTTCTGTGTGGAGTTTGCATGTTCTCCCTGTGTCTGTGTAAAGCTGCCTCTGTGTGCTCCATTTTTCCTACTTCCTGGAAAACATGCCGGCGCCGCCTCAGGTCTAGCCATCCATCTGTTTTAAATATCTGATTTGGTTTTACATTTGTAGAAAATAAAGCCCTTTTCTCATTTTTATATATTGTTTAAACCCACCCAAAGCCAAGCTAAAACAGGGCCCTGTGACGCTAAACAAATACATTAAAAAGTCATATAAATAGTAATGAATACTGGCTTCAAAACGCCATGAAATGGTGTCAACAGAACTGGACGCACAAGTCCTTCAGGTGGGTCTTAAAGGGCGTCTTGAAGAGCGTCTTTAAGGGAGTCTTTTAAAGGGCGTCTTGAAGGGAGTCTTTTAAAGGGCGTCTTGAAGGGAGTCTTGAAGGGAGTCTTTTAAAAACGCCCTTAAAGACTCCCTTAAAGACGCCTTTAAGGGCGTCTTTAAGGGAGTCTTTTAAAGGGAGTCTTTTAAAGGGAGTCTTGAAGGGAGTCTTGAAGGGAGTCTTGAAGGGAGTCTTTTGAAGGGCGTCTTTTGAAGGGCGTCTTTTGAAGGGCGTCTTTTGAAGGGCGTCTTTTGAAGGGCGTCTTTTGAAGGGCGTCTTTTGAAGGGCGTCTTTAAGGGCGTCTTTTAAAGGGCGTCTTTTAAAGGGCGTCTTTTAAAGGGCGTCTTTTAAAGGGAGTCTTTTAAAGGGCGTCTTGAAGCGTGGTCTGAATCGCTTCTTTAAGGGCGTCTTGCAGGGCGTCGACGCGCTTCAAAATGTAAGCAAAGCCGTCGGCGCGTGTGACGCGACCGGATGAGGAAAAACGTGCGTCAAAGCCAGAGAGAGCAGCGCGGTACACGAGCAGGGACGCCACAATCTACACGTGCGTTCATCTACGCCTTGTTAACCAATCAGGGACTGGGCTCAAATGGTGAGGTCACCTGTTCCCTGCAGCATGGAGGACAAGTTGATCATCTCGGCCTGAGTTGTATGACACGCCTCCTAATCATGACGCCTACAAAACTTCCTGCGCCAGCGAACGGGTGTTTCTCGCCAGTGTGAAGCGGCGATGTTTGGCGTCCAACTAGAGGCGGACGGGCCGTGGACGCTTTGGTCTGTAAGCGTGATTTGAAGCGGGCAGTCGTTGCTCTTGCAGCAAGAAGGTTCCGTGTTCGATTCCCGGGCCGGACGGAGCCTTTCTGTGTGGAGTTTGCATGTTTTCCCTTTGTCTGCATAGTTTTCTCCTGGTGCTCCGGTTTCACCTACCACTAAAAACATGTACAGTAGTACAGGATGAACGATGTGTGATGGTAACGAACGGTGTGCTGTCGAGCTGCTGTTTGCCTGTCCCAGGGGAAGCTGTACACTGAGCTTCACAACCACCATGTGTGGAGTGAATGCAGAACAAATCCCTTTGAGTGAAGCGCTCTCTGCGATCTTGTGCTTTTAGTCATAACCCAAATCTCATGACTATAGTTGATGGGAGGAACTTTGCATTGTTTTGGATATTGAGATCGTCCAAGTAGGAGATCAGTTTTAAGAGAAACTACTGCTGTCGATCCATTGAGTCCTGTGTTAGTTTAGCAGTTTTCACTCTTCTCTCAGTTGTGAATGCTCCTTGACATGTGCTCCGTGAACTCGGGCTGTAAATATGATCAGGAATGTGATTCTATTTGCAATTATTGTCAACATTTATATCACAAGAGCAAAGTCCAGGAGCATTAGCACTAGGAAGAATACGACTAAACTAATAGAACAATTAAAGGTTAAAGTTAGTAGGTTAGTAGGTTTTAGACTTCATCATACTCAACCCAGGGATAAAGGCATTTTTTATTTTATCACTGTATTGCATAGTAATACAGTAATGTAATTGTGCTGACTGTTTGAAACGCTTTAGTGAAATACGATATCTGAGACAGCAGTTTGTTGCCTCCTTTCCTGCCGTGTTAAAGTGTCTCTAACGATTTCTGTGGATTTGTTGACGGGTAAGTCTTGAGTTGCAAATGGACACAGTACCTGTCGGTGTTTACCTCCTGTCACTGCTCCGACCGGTCTGACAGATGCTGCGGCGATGGGCAAACACTGAACACCGAGCGGGTAAACACTGCGGAATAGAGGCTCTGTCAGTCAGGCTTGTACTCTGTTTGTTGGGGCCAGGGATGGAGGAGTACTCAGTCAGAGGAGGAATTACCGTAATGTGTTATCTCCGCAGTACTGCACCAACATAAACTAACTCTTAGGGTTGTTCAACTTAAAGGTGCGTTATGTAAGTTTTTATGTGGGAAAAAAAAAAGTTGTTGGCCTTGTAGCAGTGTTAATTTAGCATATTTTAATTTAGTTTTAGTCTTAGTCTTTTGACGAAAATTTAATTCAATTTTAGTAGAGTTTTAGTCAAAAAAATATCTTCAATTTTAGTCAAGATTTAGTCGACTAAAATTAAGACAAATTTAGTCGACTTTGTATTTATAATATTCATTATAATCATATTTAATCAAGGTCCTCTGCTTCATGAAGCTGCTCCTCATGAACAAAGCTCAGAGCTGTTCCTTTGGCAGTGAATTTACATGATATGAGGCTCTTTCAGACGGTCAATAGAAGTTTGGATGATTTTAGTCTCTCCTTTTCATTTTTATTTAGTCTAATTTTAGTCGACTAAAATATCTGGACATTTTAGTCATAGTTTTAGTCGCATGAAAAAGTTTTAATTTAGTTTTAGTCCAATGTCGGTCGCCAGAAATATCACTTTGACTAAAATTAAGACTTTAGTCGACGAAATTAACACTGCCTTGTAGTGACCCGGCGGCTGTATGAGTGGTCAGCATGGCGCCTTTACTTTCCAGCACAGTGGTCTCTTGGATGCTCCAGGATCAATTGTTTTAGAAGGTTTCCACTGCTGATGGAGCCCCTCGCCATAAAACAATGGATCCTGGAGTGTTTGGAGTGTCCTTTGTGATGGAAAGTAAAGGCGCCATGCTGACCACTCGTAGAGCCGCTGGGTCAGTACAAGGTCAAATACACATAAATATTAAACGTTTTATTTTTAACTTTTTTGTTTTGTTGCATAAACAGTTGCAATAATGCACCTGTAACCTCCGGCTACCCGGCAGACGGACCAACATTTCCACTTGTAAACTGACCTGACCTGCGACTCAGTCAAATCTACTCAAATCTATTGAGTCCTGTAGATAATAAATATCGTCTCGTTGCCGTGGAAACCGGAGCAAACAGAGTGAAGCGGCGCGTGACTCCAGACTCGCCCTATACAAATGTTGGCTTTACGTCGGGAGGCTTTTAACCATTGTTCTCATTCTCAGACGGGAGAATGAGCGTGGCGAAGTCCTTCTCTCACGGTCGGTCAATTAATTTCATTTAAAGAAACCGTGACACACTCGAGACCTTGAATCCCATTAAAAAGCATTAAATTTCATTCCAGCGGGCGTTATACATCACTTTATTTTGTAATAATGACATGGCTCAACTTTTTAACTCGCAAGTTCTGAGAAAATATAGTGAGCCGTTTTTTGCTGAAAGTTTCGGTCAATTTTACACACATTTCGGTTCTCAAGTTGTATCCGATTTGCTTTTAAAGACCATAAAACAACCACATACGTCCGGCTCCTCACTTAAGTTAGAAACATACATTGGGTCTATGTGCCAAAAGTTATTGAAGGAAAGAAAAAGCTTACACATTTCTTCTTACAGCAGTACTAAGTAACTTGTTTACCTTTAATAAATCCTCTCCGTAGTCCCTCTGGGGGTAATACAAGTGTTAATGGGATGACTGGAGGGTGTTTCATCTCCCCCGGGGTCTCTGGGCAGAAAACCACAATGCAACTTCGCTGCCTACGGGTCGGGGCACCAATACACACTAATGGAATCACGAAGAAGAAGCTAACAGGCTAACGGGCAAAGCTAACTGCAGGCTAGCGCAAACGGTATTTACAGCCAAGTTTGAATGAAAAAATTAGCTAAAATATGTCGCCTTGTTTTTTTTAAATTCAAAACTCAATAAACCAGGTTAGGGATTATACATTACAAAATCACTCTGAAAAAAACTTCAAAATATAGTTAAATCCAGGACTGGAAAGTTTGAACTCGGCAAGTGCTACTTACGGGGAGATGTTGTCGCCCCAGTGTGATTAAAAATTGATTTAGATTTATTTTATTTCCCAAATAAATCTATGGAGAAGCATTGAATCAGTGCAATAATTAAATATGATATTGTGAGGATTATTATTATATATTTTTTTTCATGTGAACGTTAATATGCTAAGAGACCAAATTGGCCCAAACTGTCCATGATGCAATATTTACACCTATGCTCCCTCCCTCTTCCCTGATGATGGGCCGGTCCACAGAAAAGCTCGTCTCATTGGTCAAAGTGATGGCACCGGGGATTCTGATTAGTGTCTGAAATCGGCAAAGGGGAGGACTCAAGAAAAATATTATTTGCTATTACTTGCATCAAATTGCAGACCCAGGTGCTCAATTGTGCATTTGTGAAACATTTAACCGAGTGCATTTTCTCCAGTTCAGCTTTACCCAAATCTAAAAGCTTCTCGACTGGAAGGCAACAGCGTAATGTCTCAAAGCTAAGACCAACAACACTGATCCTAACGTTTTTGTCACATTTTTTTTTAACCGTTTTTGTCATTTTTTTGCAGCTTTATCATCGTTTTTTGTTGCTGTTGATTTTTCATTGTTTTTTTGTTTGTTTTTTTGTCATGGTTTCGCCACATTTTTAAGCTCTTTTGTTATTTTTCATGTTGTTTTCGTCATATGTTTGCATTTTTTAAATCTATTTTACTGCTTCATTGTGGCTTTTTTTGTTGTTGCTTTTTTTGTCATTTTCGTGGCGTTTTCATCCTAGTTTATTTCGACGCTTTTTTTTTCCAAGAAGCTTTTAGATTTGGATAAAGCCAAACTGGAGAAAATGTGCTTGGTTCAGGTGGGGGTTAAGGGGTTAAAGGGATATTGCAGGATTTTTTACATAAGGCCTCATTTCCATGTTATCCAGAGAGTCAGAGGCGCTAGGCTAGTGCATGTCTATGGTAACTAGTAGCCTGCAGTCTGACCCAAGCACAGTGCACCTGAGGAAAATCACTTATAACACCTGACTACCCATATAAATGTCTGTGTTGACTGAATAATGTTTCAAATATAATCATTTTGCATTTAAAATAACTTCTATTTGAGCAGCATCAGCTTCCTGGTTGTAAGCTACGCAGCGGCGGAGTGATCTGCTCTGTTACCGGATCTACAGTAGTTTGTTTTACCTGCGGCCGGCATTGCTACACGTGGAATTCACAAAGGAGCTTTCTACAAATCAGATATGGCAACGTTTGGAGGACTAGCCGATGATTTTGAAGAGGTTTTTAATGCAGGCTACTAGTTACCATAAACATGCGCTAGCCTAGCACTAGCCTAGCACCACTAAACTCTTCAAATATAAGGACTGCATGAATTAAAAAATATATACATCTCCAGAAATCAACCACACTCTGGATAACTAGGAAATGAGGCCCTATGTAAAAAATCCCTTTAAGTCAGAGAAAAAAAAAGTCTTATTGCAACTTAAGTTTTTGTCTAATTCTGAGGAGATTTTAAGCCGCGTGGACAGATTTCTTGAAATTAGCAGAAGAAATGCAGGGGCCTTTGGGAATGTAAAACAACTCCAGACATATAGCGACTTTAGGCTCAGCTGATTTAAACCAGTCCGGAGTTGGACCTGAATGTCGTTTATCTGTGGCCCATGTTTCAGACTCGACCCAGACTTTGTTTTGTTTTGTTGTTCTGTGTAATAAGAGTAAACTGCACTTATGTAAGAGAGTCCGGCCTCGTGGCGTGACACAAAGGCATTTAACGAGCAAATAGAGGTGGAACTGGACTCATCAAACAGAAAACAGGCAACAGTTTCCATGGGACTCTTCCTCAAACTCCAAACGGATAGCGTTGAGCAGAAGTAGTCGGTAACTAAACACATTTACTACAGTACTGCCTCTATTCTTTCAAATGTAGAGGAGTAAAAGTAATCAGTTCCCAACAAAATACTAGTCAATTAAATGTTAGCCTGAAGTTGTATTGCTTTAGGTTTAAAGTCGTGTTGTAATAACCTTATTTTACTCTTGGTTAATTTCAGAGGCGGGTAGAGAAGCCAAAGAATTTACTCCAGAATGACTTGGATATTATTTTTACTCAAGTAGAAGTAAAAAAGTACTTTGAGAAAAATGTTACTTGAGTGCTGCGAATGACTGTTTGAGCGTAAATGTCTGATTTATGTTTCAGTTGTGGCATAAATTATGAGAAACAAAAGTTGTAATGATGTGAAAATCCTAATATTTCCAAAGAAAATACCTTAAAAATGTATTAACAATTAATATTTCTGAAGAAAAAGGGGCATGAAACACAAACTACATACTGTATATTTTAGGCCGGCATGAAGCTTTTGTAACTTTTTAATTTACTCACGGTGGCACGAGTAAAAACAAGTCATTTGTGTAAAGATACTTACAATATTAGTCACGTAGAAGTAAAAATACTGAATGATGTGTATATATATATATAGCCAGTGGGAACGAGTTACTATTTTTTTTTTAAGTATGAGTACTTCATTATACTATTACTCATGTAGAAGTAAAAAGTAGCATATGGTAAATCTATTCTAAGAAGTACTGCACTTCAAAAAGTTACTGTGCTTGAGTAAATGTAACTGAGTACTACTGGGTTGTAGGTTCTAGAATGTGATGATGTCACAGGACCCAGTGGGGGGAGGAGCCAGTTGTCCCCATTAACCACTTAACTGCCACCCTAGGGTTAGGGTTAGGGTTAAGGATTAGGGTTAACAATTATTTACATCCAAGTCTCAAAGCGTATTGACTGGAGCGCTTACAGTCTATATGCCAGTGTGATACCTAATTTGAAAGCCAAGACCTTCTAGTTTCTAAAAATATGTGTGAGATCTGTGTGAGTGAAACACAACTTGCGTTACATTTGCCGTTCTTAACCCTAATTATATCCTGATTAGGGTTAACTAACCCTAACCCCTTGATCAGGGGGGTTAACTGCATTACACTTTCACGAGTCGTATCCAAGAGGAAACTTTATAAATGACAAAAATGATCTTAAATATCATTGACTGGGTCCATGATCTCTCTGTACAACACCACAAATCTCCTCAAAAACTAAATAATTTTACCTGCCCCCCACCTAAATATTATAGGCCTTTAGAGACACCTCTATTCATGAGTATCAGGTTTTGATTCAAGTATAGATTTATTTTTTCTTCCACAGCCCTTCTTACTTTTCTAAAGGGCTGTTGAAACAAGTGATTTTCTCAACTGTGAGATCAGTCTTCTTAAGCTACATCACCCAACGCCTGCACTGCCGAACTAAACGAAACAACAGCGCCATCCGGTGGAAGAAGCGGAACATGGCTTGGAAAAATCTGCCAAATCATCGTTACACTGGTTATTGACTGTGAAAGCCGCATGAACCGTGTACTTTTCCCCACAGAAACCTAAAGTGGCCGCTTGAGGACGCGTCGATGGAGTGAAATTAAAGTGAATGTTTGTAGGAGACACCGACAGAATAATATTTATGAAATGCACAAAACACACAGTCGTTTTTTCATCAAAAATACTAAACTTTCATGTCATTTTTGCTCGTTTTGAGCCCGTGTGAACCAGAGAACGATTAGTTGATTACTAAAACTGTCGTCAACTGTTTCAATAACCGATTACCTTCACCAGATCATATTAATCTTATGACTGAAGGCCTTTTGAATCATGGTCATGTTTTTTGGATGCCGTCATCACTTTTTTGAGAAAGTAAATAGACCTTAGTTCATTTGTGCGGACAGGGATGTTGAACCTTGTGCCCGTTTTTGTTTCGCATGGACAGGCCCGGGAATGACTGCGACACTAACCCTCAAACCAGGTCGAAACATCTGCGTGTTGCGATGCCTCAGGCTGACGTAAACAAAAGCTAATTCTCCTTGACACGAGCCGACCTGAAAGAATGTGCCGAGCGGCGGCGGGCTCACAGGCCCGACCGGTCCGCCTCGCCGAGGAATGAAGACCCGTCCGACCGCTACCGATTTAGAAAGCTAAGGAACTACAAGGCGTGCTCGGAACGCTGAAGGAAAGCTGCGCCTTGTTCTTCGCGAGTCACTTTCCGCCAAACGCCGGTCGGGATCGCACCGAGGAAACCGCGGAACATGGAGCAGAGCAAGTGCACGACGCTGTTCCTGGCGCTGGCGATCATTCTGGACGTCGTGGGCCTCCTCCTGTTGCTGATCGGGATATTCGCGCCGCTGAGTTTCTGGGACTTCTTCGTCTTCTCCGGCCCGTTGCTGATCTTCCTCAGCCTGGTGTTTTGGATATTCTGGTACTTGGGGAATCTGTTGGTGCCGGAAGAGGAGCTAAACCTGGCTAAACACGACATACTCTGAGCAAATTCCGTTAAAAATAAATGTAAAAAAAAAAATGACAATGGGACGGACAAAGACTGGGAACTTTTATGCTGGGACATTACGGTCGGATTCGCCGGATTTTGAGCGACACCTGTGATGTTGCGCCAACTTTGTGGTGGAGAGAGAGATTGGAAACGGGCCAAAATCAAGTGCCGTGGGTTATTTATTCAAGATTCAAGATTGTTTTATTTGTCAAACCATGTGACTGATTTGAAATTATATTTCTCTCATCCTTGATTGTGGGGTGGGGGAAGAGGGGTGGGAGGGATGGCAGGGAGTTCAGCTTCCCGATTGTTATATACATGCATATAAATTGTTAAATAAGAGGCGAGAGACCGGGGCTACTTCAAGCATGGTGTATTAGCTTCATTGCTCGACAACAGGGATCAGTGTACATCCCGTACGTAAGGGGTGGTGCCCAGGATGGACAAACTTCAATATGTCAATAGGTAATACATAACACCGATGGCCCTGTGTACGAAACTGTTCTTAAGGCGACTCGACCTGGCCCGAGTCTCTTCCCCAGACTCTTTCGCGGAAGAGTCTGCTGCACAAGTTTCAGTGGGGAAGACGATGCTAAAACGCGAAATGGACTATATGAAGACATGGGCACAGTGCAATATGTGCGTCCTGGAGTCACGGAACTCCAGTCGGAAACTTCGAAATAATGTTCCTGCGTGGACAAAAGACGTGCTGAAGACCGGAGGAAGAGGCTGGATTCGTGTCGTCAGATTTGCTAAAACGCCGTCGAGCAGAGGTGTCGCATTGGGGGAGGAAAACGAGGCGATTGCTCAGGGCCCCGAGCGGAAGGGGGCCCCGGCACTGCTGAAATAATTGATAATTTAAAATGATTGGGGTTGAGGAAAAAGTATGAAAAAAGCGACAGTGGAATAAGTATTTGAGAAAAACAAAATGAGATTATATAATGTTTAAATCCAATCTGTCCCATCTTCTCGAATCAATGCAAATATACTTTTTCTTCAGGAGAACATTCTATATTTGTTATGCAATTGCTATCTATAAAAGCACAAAATGTTGACTTTTGTAAACACATAAATGTTGCTATGATGGGTGTGATTTTCAGACATATTTATGGCCCCAATGTTTCTTTTAGCCTTGGGCCCCTGTAGTGTCTACACATGGCTCTGACTGTTGCACGTTGTGTGTCAAAATATCTGTCTTGTCAAGCTCTTACTGAGGCTAAGCAAATGTAATGGGAGATTGTAGTAAATGTTTTCAGTAAATGTTTTCAGAAAGTCATCGTCTGGCTTTGATTGTCTGGATTCGAAGATATGTAGCCTCTCATCCATCTCCAAGAAGCTGAAACTTGTAGTACAATAAACGTGGTGCGAGTATGAGACGGTGAAATGAGTCGAAATGCGTTGTATATTTTAAAATCCTGAAAATTGCCGCCCTTTACTCTTGGGCGCTTCATAAGGTCGTCCCTGGAATGGTTTAACAGTCTGTGAAGTCCAAACCATTTCTGGTGACGACATCGTGAAGCTCATTGAGAAAATGTCAAAAGTGCAAAGCAGTAATCAAAGCAAGAATCTATTTAACTTTTTTTGTGTTTATTCATAAACCCTCAGTGAGAATCTACAATGTAAATAGTCTTGAAATAGAAGAAAGAAAATTACATTAAAAGTGTTTTCAATCTTTTGACCGGTACTGTACATATAATGCAGGGGTGTTCAACTTTTTTTTCAATGAAGGCCTCATATTGAAGTGGAGTAGTGCGATTATTGTCTGAAACCTTTATTTAGGCTAGGAACCTAATTCCCACAATAAAAAGTTAGCTTTTGAGGTTATAATTGCGTAGAACTATAACCTCAATTATAACTATAAAAGTGACTATGTCTGTGAAAGGCGCTATATAAATAAAGTTCTTCTTCTTCTTATGAAACTTGTTGTAAAAAGTACCATCTCTGGCGATGTGTGCCAATTCAACAAGAAGCCTGAGGGCCAACTAAATCTGGTTGGAGGGATGCACTTTGAACACCGCTGTTGTAATGGAATTATATCAATGTTTACATGGTTTGACTTTCTTAGTGAAGAATCACGTTTTTCTATAGCCAGAGCCTATCTAGCACATATTAAATACAAGAATATATTAACAGTAATGTATATAATGTGTTTTATTTTGAGCAAATGAACATTGACGAACCTTACTCTGCTTTATCATGACATAATAACAAAGGTGACCTTAACAAATGTGTCAAACGTCCCTGGAAAAGCACGGTCTGGATTATTTATGCCTGAACACTTGTATACGGTGTCTCTGTGTTGTTAAAGTTGAAGAGGTCACTGAACTGTAAGCCTGGAGTTAGTAACGTGACTGTTGTGAAGAGTGGAATAAACCGGAGAAACCAGACGAGCCGGTGTCAATGACGCCGCCCGAAGAGCTGCGCCAAGAGAAAGGGAGACGAGGAGAAGTACAACATGTAATTAAATTCCCATCCCTGAAAGGCTGCAACCTTGCCATTGACCAGCCCCAGGGCAGCTGTTGCAACATCGTCAAGCACTTTGATTTCTTGCAAGAGGAGTTAAAGGTTTATTATCATTATCAGTGTTTCCCCTACCATTATATTGCCAGGGCGGGCCGCCCTCTCAGGACGATAGCCTTTTATTATGCAGCGCTAATCACCGATCGTTAAAACGAGCGTCTTTGCCAAATCCGTTCTGCTAATCCATTCCGGTTTTTGATTTATGAGTTACTACGCCTGTTCAATCTAGTCCGAATCCGTGATTTTTACGGATCCAGTCTGCGTTTTGCTTTATTTGAGGAGGCTGCGCCAGAAAAGACCGGAGAAACGGGGCAGAGACAGGAGCTGCTGCTACAGCGCGAATAAGTTGAACTAGAGCGATTAGATGACAATAAAATAAACATTAAATCCCGCTGGTACTTTGTAAATAAGAAAATCCAAGCCAAGCTAAATGCAACAGTTGAGGTTAGCCTAAACTATTTAGGTGAAGCTGTTAGCATCTGTTTCACATGAAGTAACTGAAGTTAGTTCTGTCTAGACAGTCCTGAACTTAACCTAAATGCAGATTTTTGCTCCTCTTGTTTTAAGCAGAACACAGACTTATTACATGTGTCCATCCATCCATCCATTTTCTTCCACTTGTCCGTTGCCGGGTCGTGGGGGCTGTTGGAGCTGCACCAGCCCCTATGGCTCCTCCTGCAGGTGGTGGGTCCACAGAAGGACGGCCTCATGGTTCTAACCGGGCCTGTTGGTCTCTCATAAGGGGCTTCTTCTACATGTGTCCAATTAGATCATAAACTGTGGAACTCACTGATAAATATTAAACATGAATATAAGGAAAATCCTAACACCAATGGGAAAATTAAATAATGGTAGCCTACATTAGGCTAATCTAATAATAGTATATTACATTCTCAAACTTTGTAAAACATAGTATTGTTTCCTACATCATCAAAATGCTTTACAGTTACTTAAACTGAATTAATTATGTAACATATATAAATTCAGACAATAAATGGTTACAGATAATAACATTTCCGTGCATGTGTGGAGAAATTTCCCTACGGGGACAATTAAGTTGTAAAGTTGTGTTTGTAACCATACCCCCCTGCCAGACCAGTAAACACTAGGGGAAACACTGAATACTATTACAAATAATACTACTACTACTACTGCTAACAAATACCAGCCTATTGCCAACAAGAAAAAAGCTTCTATAACACTCCAGCATCCAGTGCACGGACATTAGTATAAATTACCCTCCTCAGTCTTCTCGTCTCCACAGCGCCCTCTCCAGGAAATGTGTGTTCATGGCATCACTTTCTGCAGCAGTGACTGGACTCCTGTCTGCAGAGGGATCAGAGCGTCAAACAGCGCCTCCGACTGGACACAAGCTGACGTCAACACTGGTTAAAGGTAGTTTGTGTGCAGAGAATTATGTTCATACTAACAGGTTATTCTTACATAGGGTTAATTGTTTGTTGACACGGAAGGACAGTAAGAAATATTCTGCAAACTACAGTCGGGCGAGGCAATTCGCACTTTGCCAATTTATGAATGTAAAGAGTGAGTATGTTTTGCCAACTTAAATGTTCTATGCACGGCCTATACAGTACGTGTGTGATTAATGATTCATTAATCCTATTATTATAAATGGACAATGACAAATATTTCCAGTTTAAACGGCAGCGAAATAGTTTGCATAAACAAATGGGCCTGAGGTCTACGGGTGCAGGTGCTATAACATGACAGAACATCTTCTCAACGCTAATTCTATTCATGCGGACCGGTTGTGTATCCCAGTGTTGTGCTCTCTGTAAGCTTTGTGTGTGTGTCCGAATAAAGTTAATTGTAATGCAAAAACGTGACCTCTCCTGACCTACTTCGGCCCATTAGGATGTGACACAGCTTCTGCGGAGGTGTCAACCGGAAACGCGGTGACACAGGGGCCAGTGTTTACAAACAGTGGAAGGCAGGGGTGGGGGTTAGGGGTCTCCATCAAAGGTAGCTAAAGGCCAATTGAGGTAGGCTAGGTTACACAGAATTACTATTACAGTAAATGGTCGTTTTAAAACCATAAATAAATAAATAGTATAATCATTGACAAATATTTAAAAAAGCACAATAGTACAGCTTGGATATGAAAAAATAAATAAAATAAAGTAAATCATAAGCAAATTTGGGGTGAAAAAACTCACCACCAGGAAAGGATTTACTCAACATATCTACTAAATCGAATATTTAGAACCACCTCTATTGTGTATGTTGGCTTTACTTAGATATTTGCTGTGAAATTACATAAAGAATCATTATTTATTATGTTACTACAAGATGCTGCAAAGAAGAGTCGTGGAAAACCCGGAATGGATTTCGTAGTGGAAGGGCGCCCCTGTCATGGGAGGGCTGCGACGTAACCGCCGAACAATGCTAAATCCCGTCTCACACGCACGGTTATTCCCCGTTTTCTCGATTTGATCGCGAGACCGCTCGGTGGCGTCGGCAGATAAAGGTGCAATCCGCGTACGGTCGTCGTGTGATGTCGTTATTCTGGTGCGCTACACGTGGAAACCGCTTTAAAACATACGATCCGCGTTTTGTTTCTCGCCGGCTAGCATTAGCATATGCGCGCACTGCTGCTACGCCTCAACCGACCGTGAGCGTGTCCTCGGATTAATGCCCCGCGTCTCATTGGCTGTTGAGGTCCGCCTGTGCGCGTGTTCGCGTCCGTGATTGGCCGAGGGCGCTGTCAGTTATCCAGCGCCGCCGCCTTTCGGTTGAGTCGCTCCGCTACAGCTTTTCCTCCCGGGCTGGGGACAGTTTGCATCGGCGGAGAGGACGCTGCGACGCGATTGGTTGCTCTGTGAAAGTCACTGGTTTATTTATGTTTATTTTTGGTTTTCTACCACAAAGCAAATTTCTCCCGTGGCAAACTTCCCGTTAAGCTACATTTAATTAAAATGACAAATTCACGGTTTCTGTCAAACATAAAAAAAAAATTCTTTATTGCCATTGTTTGAGAACAGGTTCACAAACTAGGAATTTTTCTCGGTAAAATCGTGCACCATAAAACATGACACGGAATTTAGATATAAATAAGCGATTGAAACGTTAAAGCTATAAGGCTACGAGGGCGTGCATTAATAATATTGAAATAAATAAATAAAAAATAAATATAGTGCGAAATAATTACATCTTAGCTCCATATTGCACAACATTATTAAGAAAGAACTTTTAATGTTGACCGGTTTTTCCTTCTAAAATAAAGATTTATGCCACAGTTCATACAAACACACGTGTCACATGATGCGCTGTGATTTGCTGTTCCTGTGAGAGAGAGTTTTTGAGTTCCTTATTAATGGTTAGTGAGTTTATAACAGGTGTTCCAACAATTGTATTCATTTTTATAAAATTTTTCATTTTTGAAATTATACGCCACATTTATACGTAAATAACATGACAGTCAATGTTAAAGTATTCTAAAAGTATTCAGAATACAGTACTCTGATTAGACAAAGTAACGGAACACATTACAAAACAACATTTAAGGCAATCTTCAGTATTCAGTAACTAAATACAACTTCAAAGTATTCTCCCCAACACTGATCACTTGTTTGTTTATTTGCTCGGGATCATGCACGTCAGTGAACACACCTCGCCAGATCGTAGACTATAGGCTAATCTCCCTCTGTCGTATCTATCCTCACAAACACACGTATTCCTTCTGATCCCAGAGGAGACCCTGTTGTGTATGTTTGGGGAAAGACCGACATGGGAGAACATAAATGGCATGACTGTATGTCCCCACCTGGACCTCAAAGCTGGGACCTGTGAGGCAAGAACTTCCATGACGTCATAACTGCGAGATTATTATATTAGGCCACTCATTTATCATTTACTTTCATCATTTTTTTAAACTCTGGATGCCCCAGATTTTTTTCTTTTTTTTTAAAGTAAAAAAAAAAAAACGTGTAATCTTACTACTGTCTCGTGTAATCGAAACGCGTCGCCCTCTTTCTGTAGATATGCGAATATTTAATAGTAAACGTTTAGAAATTGGTCTGTTTTATTATTATGGGCGTTGATTGACAGCACAGAAAGTCCAATCCTTGCGGTCTCGCGGCGCACACGCCCCGCTGCGTCGCGAGAACCAATCGCACCGTCGTGCCGCGTCCCTCCGGCCGATCCAATCCTGCGACAACCCCTTTCTCTCGGCGCTGGTGGGCTGGAGCCGCTGTCCCCTCGGCCTCTCGCATGTTCCCCTCGAAATTTTTGTTTTGAATTCGATGCCCCTGTTGTAAGATTCGCTCCCGTAGCACCGCCGACCCCCGTGTGTTTTGTTTACCCCCCCACCCCCCTCCTCCTCCTCCCACCCCATACGCTCCTCGTTTATTTTCTTTTTCTCCCCCTCGTCCTGAAAACCAAAAGCATGGCCGTGGTGAGCGGCGGGTCGTCCGGGCCACTTGCCCGGCTGGAGGGCCGCGAGTTCGAGTACATGATGAAGAAGCGGTCGGTGACCATCGGCAGGAACTCGTCGCAGGGCTCGGTGGACGTCAGCATGGGCCACTCCAGCTTCATCTCGCGGCGGCACCTGGAGATCTTCACCGCCAGCGACGAGGGCTCGGGCGGCGGGGACTTCTACCTGCGCTGTCTGGGCAAAAACGGGGTGTTCGTGGACGGCGTGTTCCTCAGACGGGGCGCCCCCCCCCTGCAGCTCCCGCGAATGTAAGTCCAAAGGAAACACGGCTGAAGTTTGCCCCCCATGAACGCCCAAAACCCCGTACACACGTTCGTTTGCGGTGCGTCGCGTTCATAGCCGTTACAGTCAACGTCTACATTGCGGTGCTGTCCTCGTGCGGTCCGCGATTCACCCTCGATTTCGCCAGTTAGCGCACGATAAAGACGCCGACGTGTGCTCGCTTTTGCTCGGAACTGTGTTTTTATCCCGTCTCGCCACGTGCTTTAGCCTGTTAGCCACCAACAAGTCCGCATCCTGTTCGCAGAGCCATTTTCTTTGTTGACATTCTTTAGCAGCGTTAGCCTCCTGCGCTAGCTTTAGCCGCATTCCAACTTCTACCCAGAACCTCGACGGGGCCCCGAAAGAACAGCCACAGTCACGCGTTTAAGCCTCGTTGTCCAGTCTTTCCGGTGGTTTGTTTTCCGCTTGCCCCCGGTATACATGTTTTTTTATTATTTATTTATTTTTTATTTTTTTTACACCGGGGCCAGTGCAACATGTTAGCTACAGGCAGTCAACGTGTCTTTGGGTACAACAAGGCGTTGCTACTGGAGTTTAAAAAAAAAAAAAATATTAAATTTTATTTATTTTTTAAACAAAACAATAAGTCACCGTTTGCCAGGGCGCACGGATATGCACGATACAACTAATCGATAATCCGCCGGAATGATACGTTGTGCTGTGTATTTGCGGATTGTGCGCTGTTGACATTGTCACGCGCGTCCTACCGTAACCCCCACGCGCAATGTCATGTTGGGGAAAATGCCAAAAACGGTATGGCACGTTTTAGGGCTGGGCGATATGGACCAAAAGTCATATCCCGATATATTTTTGGTTGAATATCGATTTGCGATATATATATCCCGATATTTTATAGTATATTAGTTCTATTGAAAACTCCCTATAAAATGTAACAACATAAACACTGTATAACAAAGCTCCGTAAGGTAAAAAAAATGTCTTAATAAAAAATGGCCAATCAAATAAAATAGGGCAGCATTTATATCTAAAGAGTTCACAAAATAAAGTGCTCAGTTTAAGATAACTTTTTTTTTTTTTAATCAGCTTGAGATTACCTGTTTCTTTTTGTTAACTTATCTGAATTTGAAATATCCCGATATAGGCGATATGGTCTAATTCCATATCTCATTAAAAAATATATCGATATATCGCCCAGCCCTAGCACGTTTTTGGTGAATCCGGTAAATCGAATGGAAATGGAAAGCGTGAGTTCGCCTGCAGTGGGGACGTTTGTTTGTGCGGTGTGCTTTAGGTCGGCTACAGGATTTATTGTAACGCCATTGCAGGAGTTGGTCTAATGCAAACCATAATTCACCCGACGTCGCTTTAACCCTAGAACACTATCGCTCAATTTCCAAACACCATCAACAAAACAGAGAAACACAATATGTCATATTTTGAATTGGTAAAAATGACCAGCTGACTAAAATAACTTCATCGTCGTATGAATTCTCTTGGAAATCACCACTTTGTGATAGTTGTTCATAACCACTGCACTAGATAAAGACAACATGCAATTCCAGGACCACTCTTACTCACCTTATTCCTTACGTGCAATTGGTACATGCAGGGTAGTGATGGCGCGGACACACTTTACTTAGCGAACAATTGCTAAGGTAAATTTAGCTATGTGTTACTCACTAGCTTGGATGCCAAAGCTGTAGTTGAAGTAGGCAAAGTAAATGTGGCCGTCCTGAATGTTGTGAACCTCAAAAGGGGGCAAGATTGTGTGATTTTATACACTATAGGGCTGGGCGATATATCGATATTTAAGATATATCGATATATTTTTTAATGAGATATGGAATTGGACCATATCGCCTATATCGGGATATTTCAAATTCAGATAAGTTAACAACAAGAAACGGGTAATCTCAAGCTGATTTAAAAAAAAAAAGTTATCTTAAACTGAGCACTTTATTTTGTGAACTCTTTAGATATAAATGCTGCCCTATTTTATTTGATTGGCTCTTTTTTATTAAGACATTTTTTTACCTTACGGAGCTTTGTTATACAGTGTTTATGTTTTCCATAGAACTACTCGTATTTGACTTTGACTTAACATATCATTTCAGAGCTCTCACTTTGCGGAAAAAATATCGGGATATATATCGCAAATCGATATTCAACCAAAATATATCGGGATATGACTTTTGGTCCATATCGCCCAGCCCTAATACACTAACACTAACCCTGGGTAAAATCCACCCAAAACCTACCCCTAAAGATGTCAAAGACTATGCTGAAGCTCCCCAGAGACCCAGGACACTCAGACAAACGCAGCATGATGAAAATCACCCGGCAATCGTGTTCTAGGGTTAACTGTAGCGTAATGGGATTGTTTTATGTCTGATAAGTGGAAGGGCTGCGCACCATTATTTTCAAATGATCGTTATTGCAATGTTGCGTTGTGCAGTAAACCTCACATTTCGCAAATTGTCTCACGTCTTCCTCCATCTTACTGAAGTGTATACATTTTCTTTGCAAATTGAGCCTGTAATGCAAATACTCGTGTACTTAAAAGTCATGCACGTTCGATTTTAATTCCACTTTAGCCTCGTTTTGTCTTGTTTTGACACAATTGCGGAAAAACACATTTGACTTTGTGGACATAGCCTTGTGTCTAACCATTACATGTTCTTAACAGCAGCAGCCACAAAAAACAAAGTGCAAATGAGTCGAAAGTCTACATAACACGGTGGGTTGTTCATTTCCCAGAGCGAGTTTTCTGCTCAGAAACGCGTGCGGTTGTAAAACACTACTAATCGAGTTTGAGGACGACAGCCTCATGTCCTCAGTCGCTCCGCCATGAGGCTTGTTTTTCAGCTTCCTCGCATTGTAAACAAACTTCCCTGTGTCTTGTATCTTGGTAGCTAACAGTGTAGCCGTTAGCTGTAACCACACACACACACACACACACACACACACACACACACACACACACACACACACGCGCTTGTGAATGGAGCCCTGAAACGTAAACAAACGCAGGGCCAGGAAACGCCGGGACACTTTGGCCTGGGTTCGACTCGGCCAATGCCCTCGCAGCTCTCCGCAGTTTTGGAGTAAAGCACAGCCCCAGTTCCCGCCGGTATTTATCCAACACACACGTACAATGGAGTCGCATATCCGTGTTATGTATCGACGCGAGGCAAAACGGGGCAAGTCGAGGCAGAACCATTTGTCAAAGTCGCAATTTCAATGCGCTCACAATAAGCAAATTGTCAAGTTTTTTCAGTAATGTGAAGTCTTCATTGCAGTGTTAATTTTGACAACATATTTTAATTTAGTCTTTTGACGAAAATGTAATTCAATTTTAGTCGAGTTTTAGTCGACTAAAATTTCAAGTCAATTTAGTCGACTTTGTATTTATTCATTATAATCATATTTAATGGAGGTCCTCTGCTTCATGGAGCTGCTCCTCATGAACAAAGCTCAGCTGTTCCTTTGGCAGTGAATTTACATGATATGAGGCTCTTTCAGACGGTCAATAGAAGTTTGGATGATTTTAGTCTCTCCTTTTCATTTTTATTTAGTCTCATTTTAGTCGACTAAAATATCTGGACATTTTAGTCATAGTTTTAGTCGCATGAAAAACGTTTAATTTAGTTTTAGTCCAATTTTAGTCGTCAGAAATATCACTTTGACTAAAATTAAGACTAAATATTTTAGTCGACGAAATTAACACTGCTGCCTACTCCTTTTGAGCGTCATATCCACTCTATTTATTTATTTATTTATTTATTTAAATTATTTACTTACGACTGTACCTCTTTTGGCTTTGATTACTTGGAGTGTTTGCAAATATTAAGGAATGAAATATTTATTTGGCACAGATTTCTTGCGACATTTGAAAATATAGCATTTGTGAATTCGGACGGCTTTAAAAAAAAAAAAAAAGGTTTGTGGAATCCCTGCAGATCTATGGTTGTACGTGAAGTCAGTTTTCTCATAGATGTTTGTGTTGCTTTATCTTCTCAGCCTTGGACCCTCGGAGACTCTGCCCTCGATGTTGTTGTCATATGGCGCCGATTACGAGATCTCGAGCACACACACGGCTCTGGGCATTTATGTTTGTTTTTTTGATTGCGTGTAAATTCAACATGATTAAATATCTCACAAATCACACAGATCAGCTTGGGGGGGGGGGGTTAAATCGACAGGTCTTTAGCGAGCGCTGTGCAGGTAAAAGCTCACGTTGCAGGTTCGTGTTAATGGTGCTGCGGTGGACAGCGTTTAATTTCTGTTTCGGCGAGCGTATGAACAAACATTTAAGTTCAGCTGGAAAACATGCTGAACATTTTAAAGTATTAATCTGAAATGTATTTTTAATGATGTTTGTCTGGAGGGGATGCATTGTTGATTAGAAGTTGGAACTCAAAAATAATAAGGGTTCATTTCAGACAATTGTTTTAGGTTGACCGGGGAATAGGGATGTAACGATTCACTCAAGCCCCGATTCGATTCGATTTCCGATTTGAAGTTCCCGATTGTTTTAAACCTTTTTTTTTTTTCATTGGTATGAAGTGACTCCTTCATACCAATGTTTCTTTTGTTTTAACATCTGTATTTTTGTCCTTGTAACAAATTGCAACTGTCTCAGTGAGAGAACTTTACATTACAAACAATTACAAGACATGAAAATGAACTTTAATCATTTTGACAGAGTGCTTGTAAATTTACATGTTTTCAGCATAAATAAACTATGCAGCAAAGCAAACATTTTGAGATTATATTTTTTTTTACCAAACCTTTTTTTATAATTTTTTTTATTTTTTTTTTGCAGTTTGAACATAATACCACCATTTAGAACTAATTTGCCTCCGGTGCAGCCTTTGTAAACATAAGGAGGAAAAAGACATGACAGCTCCTGTAGGTGTTGGATTATTTGACAAACGGACATTTGATGAGGATTTCAGCAGAATCAGAGCAGGTCAGATGTTTGTCAGTTTACGATCTTTAGTAAACTTCTGTCAAAATGCTAAACTGTGCGTTAGCCGCTAACGCTAATCTCGTAGCCGCTAACGTTAGCTGTGTCTGCTGCTTCCATGCCTGCACGTGTATTTGTTTACATGGTGTGGCGTGTGTTGGGGGTGAGGCGGGGAAGGGGTGGAGCTTGTCTTGAGAAAAAGTGAACGTTGTCAGAAACAACGAGCTAGTATGTTCTGGTCTGTTTCGGTCGCGCAAAAAGGAGTAGCTGAGGGTGGCTTTAAAATCGATTCTTTTATTTTTTTTACATCGATTGACATTGTACGCATTTTAAATCGATTTTCGATGAATCGTTACATCCCTACCGGGGAAACATGATCACATCCCATTTGCCATAAGAAATTGCAATAGTCCCTCCCCGATAAAAGCATAATTGCACTTTTCCAAAATCATGTTTATGTTGCTCTTTTGGGTCAGAGGTTCGAGCCTGCTCTTGACCTCAGATTTTACGTTTTCTCTGTTGTTTTTGTGCGTCGTTCGGGGAGGAGCGGGAGCTGCAGGTCGCTGCCTGCTCCGAGACGCTCACCGACATGTTGTGAAACTCTCCGTTATCCAAACAAACATTCGCTCGTTTGTTAAACTCGGCCCATGTCTGCGAGGGCTGAACTAATTGGGAAAAATAGCTAATTAAAATGGTCTACCTTTCCACCTCGCAAGCTATTCATACTCTCAAACGTGCTTAATAAATCACCATGTTGTCATCGTAATATTATAAATTGATGCAACATGGTGATCCAAGAAGCTTAAATCACTGCGGTCTTGCCATTGGTTGAGATTTACTTTTTTTCATTCAAATTTTAGCCTCGTCTTGGCTTCGATTTGGCATTTTTTGGCACAATTTGGGGAAAAATCAACAAAAAAAGTTTCAATTGCAAAAGGAAAATTCATGAATAGCAAAAAAGTATCATTAGTATCATTGACTGGGTCCGTGAAATCTCTGTACAAGACCACACATCTCCTCAAAAACAAACCTCATTTAACCTCATTAAATATTATAGGCATTTAGAACGCAATAGATACAAAATACAGGATCACAATATTTTCACAAGCTCCCGTTAAAGTGAAAGCTAAAACACTTGCATCGTCTCCCAAGGCTCCGTCTTTTTAAGTGACGTCTTCCTCGGGTCTAAGCGGCGGTGGTTGCTAATGGCAGCGACAAGAAATCTGTCACTGGATTGTTTAAATAAAGACCTCTGTCAGGGAAAGAGTATAAATAACGGCGACGGGAAGCGCTCGGTGGGAGAGGACACGTCTGGAGCCGATTCAAGGAGGAAACAATGGAGTTGGAGCCGACGTCACTGACCTGGAATGAGGCTTTAACAATCTGCGCTCCGTCTGTTTAACGCGTTTCATCTCTGGATGTTCTCTTTTAATAAGTGTTTTTAGGTGTTTTGCCCAAGGACACAACAGCCAATTCTGTGTTGGATATAATGCTAAACCATTTCAGCACAATGCGTTCCTTTTTAATTCAAGTATGTGGAAACTAAACTAAAGAGCAGCTGTCCGGTGCTTTGCAGGTATTTGGTAACGATCTTTGTTGGTTAGAAATTGCAATATTGATCTAACACAGTGGAAACCAGTGAATTCACTCTATGCTCCTCCCATCCCGTCCTCTTGCTCCACTTTGCTGTGCAGGTGTTTTATAAGAAAAGAAAAACAGCAGGTCGGGTGGCCTCGTGCGGATGTAGTGGAGCCATGGCGAGGGTTTTTACTCCACAATGAGAGGATTAAGCTTTGCAAGATATGGGAGAGATATGACAGCATTTCCTGAATACGTTTCCTGGATACGTAGGAGCTCGGGTGGAGCTTTCTCTGAGCTGCCACAGCCCCTGGGGTAGATTCAAAGAACATTCAAAGATGTGTGAGTGGTCAGAAAACAACTGTATGTGTTTGTTTTAGTAAACGACATGGTAAAAAGCTCTAGAATGTGATTTTTGCCCGATGCCCCGCTAAATTGGTGCCAAAACGATGCCTGGCTAACTCGATAACTTTTTGAGATTTGAACAGAAACAAAAAGCATTCTTTCGATCCAATCACAGAGCACGAACGTGTGTGCAGTCTGTTGATGCTTCATCTTTAAGAGGGTTTTCTTCTTGTTGCCATCTATCAAAAGTATTTTTGTTTCGTACCAGACGTAGGGCTGGGCGATCAATCGAATGAATTCAATAGGTGGCGTTCACGTGACATCACAACCTTCTAAAGAGCCTATAGTTTAAAATTGAGGTGGAGGGAAACTGAAAATTCAATGGCTGTAACCATAGTGACGCTCAAAGTCTTAAATCATTGCTAATTTCTCTGTAATTCCTGAGGCCAATTCACATGAAACAAAATCTGTCACAAAGTTCAAAGTCATATCTTCCAGCACATAATGAACTATGGTCTAATGATTTCTTCACAAAGGCGTCCAGAAGTGGAGACAATATTCAAAAAGCTTGATGTTGGCCAGTAGAAAGGACTTTCAGCCATAAAATTCACATGTCAGGTTTGTGAATCCAATCACTGTCACATGATGATCAGAGAAAACATTTGGACATTTTCTTTTTGGAAATTTCTTTCAAAAACGGTTTCTCTCCCATAGAGTTGTATTGACACCTGCCCTCACACTGAAGTAGAATTCTATAACGTGAACGCAACCTATTAATTCATGCTTTTAAAAACGGAGGATGTGGAAAACGGCTAAAGCGCCCCGCTGCCAATTTAGCAGCGTTTCAGACGCTCCATAGCGACTGTTTTTTGGAAACGACACCAACGGAGAAGCCGGCGACTTTTTAACGGTCTCTGCTGCTTTACAAAGGCCGCGTGTTGTGTTTTAAGAGTGCGCGGTGGAGTTTTCTTCCGCTAAAACAGAGTTTCCCACTTTCCCCCAGTTTGCTCCTGTGCCTCTGAGCGGACCATTTAACTCCGCCCCTTTCCCTTTAGTCTCCATGGAGATGAGGCATGACAGTGATAAAACTAAAACACTTTGGAAAACTCCATGGCTTATTAAGAAGTTTCCTTTTTGAGGGCAGACAAGTGGTCTCTACAACACGCCAGGTCAATTGTTTCATAGGTCTTCGAGACCATTGAGATAGAAACTAAAGGGTTCAATCCCCTGGTTGGAGTTTGCATGTTCTCCCCGTGTCTGCGACCTCCGGGTACTCCAGTTTCCCCTACCACTAAACAAAGAACATGTACAATAGGCCAGAATAAATGTAGTGAGTGGTTGGTGGTGGTCGAAGGGGCCGATGGCACAGACTGGTAGCCTCGCTTCCGTCCGTCCATGCTTTCTTCCTTGTTTACGAAATACGCCACACGCACTTTTCTCTGATTTCACTCAAAGAAATTAACCCTGATTCCAGACACACGTTTTTGTAAAGAAAAAATAGGAACCGCGTGTGTTCTGGTTGGCCAGGCTTGCCGAAACAAGGCACAAACTGAAGTACATTGGGAAACATGCACAAGTCTGGACTAAAACTGAACTGAAACTGAATTTTTTTTAAGTTGCGAAGTGTTTGTGTTTTAGGCTGCGTTTGAAAAAAACAAACAAATCAAATCTATGGCAGATTCTTTTTGAAATATCCTCCTGTTCCCAAAAAGCTGCAACTCGTATTCTCAATATTGCAAAGTCCTACTTTCTACGTTCACGAATCATATCAGTAAAAGTGTTTTTTTTACTGAGAAATGAATCCGAATCTTTGGTTGCCGTATCTTGAGCACCACTCTATGGGGTATTTAGATCCACTGCTGAACTTTCATGTAGAAATCCATTTGATGAAACTTGCCTTTGATACGTCCATCTTTTGCGCTAAATTTATCCGAGCGCTTGAACGAGCTCAAGGCAGTTCTTGGCTATTTATGGCGGCCGTGTTGTGTTTTTAAGAGCCGGGAGAAAGCGTCCGCGAGGCCAAGAGGAAGAAAAAGCAGCTTGTTTAGACTAACACTGTTTGATTCAGCGGAGAAAAAAAACTTGCTTCTTTACGAAAAGAAATCTCGTCTTGTGTTGGCAGTGGCCTCGCATTCCTGAACCGTTTCTCAACTAATGGAGGGCAGGAACATGAATGGAGCGTGTTGCAATCGGAAAGAAAAGGATGGCTGCAGTGAAGTGTGGTGCGGAAATGACCTTTTTGAGCTTTTAACCATGTTCTAGCTTTGCTCCAAAACATAAGTTAATTCCATATCCCTCTTTACTGTCTTTTCTTTACGTAGATATGCTTTCAAACTTATAACATGTGAACTGCCAAAGCTGAGCTGCCCAAAAGCAGGTTTCTGTTCGATCTTTTTCACAAATTTATATCACGGTATAAAATAAAAATATTTCCATAGCTAGGGGAGTAACTAGGGGTGTAACAACTAGAGGCCGACCGATATGGGTTTTTCTAAGGCCAATGCTGATTTTTCCAAATGCCTGGTCTGTCAAAAACAAATGCTTGGGCGCCCCAGCACTGGCTGATTTTATTTTATTACTTTAGGTGATCTAATCATGGTTTCTGTCCCAGCTTTGATTAGTTGTCGTTAGCATTAGCATTACTGTTACTAGCCGCGGCATTTTGCGCGGCAATCAAAAATACAATAGTGGAGGTTAAAACTAACTCGGCGATTGAATTCTCCAGATTCTGCACTTCAAAATGACATGCAGCCAGTGTTAATTTTGACAAGAAATTTTAATTTAGTCTTAGTCTTTTGACTATAATTAATTTTAGTTTTAGTCAAGTATTCGTCATCTGATTTGTTTTAGTTTTGGTCTTATTTTAGTCGACTAAAATACCAAACAATTTTAGTCGACTAACTCAATAACAGATTTACTAACATACTAAACCTACTGTGATATATGTATGTATATGTAATATATAAAACACAAACTTAACTTTATTTCAACACAACTGTATCTTTATTTCAATTCAAAAGCAGTACTGAATAACACAGACTGTCAAGTTTGAAAATGGTATCTTTCTCCCATAACAATGCAAACAAAAATGTGCAAAAAGTATTAATTTGCAACTCCATTAGTAAGTGGCACAGAGTAGAGCGGGTCGTCTGGTGATGGGCGGGTCGGGGGTTCGATCCTCTGCGTACACTGGTGTATGAATGAGAGAGTGAATGGGTGAGTGGTTCCTAAAGCAGGTAGAAAGGCGCTATATAAATGTGACTATTTATTGTCCCCGTAGGGAAATTTGTCCTCTGCATTTGACCCACCCTTCGATGCCTCTGGGGCGACCCGTAAGGAGCAGTGGGTGACGGCCATACTGCGCTCGGGGACCCATCTCCAGATGTAGGGCCTGGCTGTAGGATTCACCTGGGCTGGGCCATATCGCAATACAATTGACAATTATTTTTTTTTACATCGTTGTAATTTTTTATATCGTTGTGGACACGATAGTTTATGTTGCTCTCAGCGCCATCAGACATAAACACGGACTGTTGAACTCGGGGACTAGGAGTGTGACAATATATCGATTTTCCAACATATCGCAATATTTTACGGGACGATACGATACTTTTAATTCCGATATCAATACTTTTGATGACGTCATGCATATTAATGAGCAACGTCATGCATATTAATGAGGCAGCAGTGCTCCAGTGTTTTCAGTCAATAGAGGCCAATAATGATCAAGAATTCAGTCAGGACAGCAGGGGGCAGCACTACAGTTTTAAGCGCTTGGACTACACACTGTCACACAAATAAATTACTTTTAATGATAGTTTTTATAATTATAAATAAGATTAATTTGGGGTTAATTTATTACTTTTTAAACAGGACTGTGGTTTCTTGTTTATTTAATTGTAAATGAAGTCGCTGACAGATCTATAGACCCATTTTCAGTGAGTAAGTCAGGGATTATTTATAAAAGTAGTACAAAGCACATGCAAAGAAATGTAAATGATGAATAATATGTATGTATTGCATCGAATCGTGAGGTACCCATAGGTTCCCACCCCTGTCGGGGTAAAAGGTAAAATGAAATAAAGGATGTAATTTGCCTGAGTAGGTCATATTTGTGAGGAAATGAGTATGCCGTAAATATAAAAATTAATGAAATATCACTGAACTAATCTTCCCAATAGGCGTAAGGCTGGGATTCTGAAGTAATTTGTCCATTGTCAGTTATATCGTTATGGTGGTATTTCTTTTTTATGTCGTGATATAGATTTAAGGCCATATCGCCCCTCCCCTACCTATTATGCATGTTTTCAGTGGTAGGGGAAACCTTATTACCCGGAGGAAACCAACGCAGACACGGGGAGAACATTCAAGCTCCACACACCGAGGTCCCATCCAGGTGGAAATCGAACCTGGGACCTTCTTGCTGTATTTTTTTTTTTTTATTATTATTTTTTTATTACAACTTTTATGTAGAAACGTCGTGCCCGAAGGCATTGACGGCTGGTTTCTTAAATATTAAAACATAGTATCAAAAATCGGCCTATGCTTGATGTCCCATAATTTGTTTTTAAATTGTCCAAAGTAGGACAGTCCCACAGTTCGGGAGATTTGTTTAATAACTTTGTTGAAAATAGGAATGGAGATCGGTCCAATGCTCGACTCGTGGGGAATTCTATGGACATTATTCCGTGTTTGAATAGGGGTTCGTTTAATAATGGGACACAGGGACTGGAGAGCCTTTGGGAGTAAACCACGTAACAGCTTGTAGCCATAGCACATCACTGCAAAGTTTCTTCTATGTTTTAAAGGAGCCAGTCTTGAGTTCTTCATAGTCCCCATCTGTAACTGGTTGTTTATAGGGGTAGTGTAGTATGATCCTAATGGCTCGGCGTTGGAGTTTTTCCAAGCGGCTAGTTTGTGTGACATTTAGCGCAGCCCAGACAGGTGACGCATACTCAAAGTGAGGTAGAATTAAGGCCGTCTTATTTCAAAACCAGCGTATTATCTCGCACTTGCAGAACGAACTGAACCGAACTGTGAGATAGCTGCACCGGTACACCTCTTCTAATGATCAATTTCTTGTTTGGAAAGCCTTTATTTATCGAACCTTGAACGGTGCGTTTCAAGGGCAGGGCAGCCTTCACCTGATCAAACCTCACTCAAATGACCCACGCAGTTCCGCTCCGTATGAGGTCAAATACTGAATGGCTAGAATGGCACATGTAAAGGATATTAAGCAGGTTTACATTGTGACTTTTGCTGTTTGTGAAATGCTAGGGAAAGCTAGTATGCTACAACCTACTGGAGTTCACCCGGGACACAGTGAAAATGGTTCTGTGACCCACGTCCGGCTCCCGTTCCACTAGTTCAAACTAGGGCTGGGCCATATCGTATCGCATATCGTTATCGTGATATAATGTTTTATATCGTTGTGGACACAATATAATTTATGTTACGCTCCATCAGAGCAGCATAAACGGTGACTGTAGAACACGGACACACGTGCTGAAAAAGTAAAAATGAAATTAAGGATGTAAACTGCTTGAGTAGATCATATTTGGAAGACAATTATGCCGTAAAAAAAAAAAAAAAGAATAAAATATCACTGAATGAATCTTCCCAATAGGCATAAGGCTGGGATTTTGAAGTAATTCGTCCATTGTCAATTATATCGTCAAATATATCGTTATCGTGATATTTATTTTTTCATATCATGATATAGATTTTAGGCCATATCGCCCAGCCCTAGTTCAAACCCACTAGTCCAACCCGCAGCATTCGCAGTTTCTCTAAGGCCGTGCTGACACTGGATTTAGTTCTAATTGATTGGCTAATTGCGAGCGTTGAAACGGCGTTTAATCTTTCGTCCCTCTTCTGAACCCCTCTCTGTAAACAGGCCACAGTCTGTCGCCGGCTCTTTGTGTGAACCGCCTCGCTGCTCTCGACGCCGCTGCCAAAACGGGGCCGGCCTCGTCAAAACCGGCCTCCGCAATTCAAATTAAATTACCGGCGCATTATCTCCGGCGGCTAATTAACCGGGCCGCACAGGGGAGCGCTTTGAAATGGGGTTTTCAGAGCCGGCGCGCCGACAATGGAAGCTCGGGCCTCCTCTGTTTGAGGAATTAACGTGCACAGACCAATTTAAAAACCAGCACAAAGGGAGCTGGTCCAATCTGAAGCTTAAACCGCAAAGAAAAGCATCAGGGATAATCTGTGCTGGTTTCCACACAGCTAGCGTTTGTCTGATGCTCTTTTGGTTTATAAAAAAATGCGGCAGAGCTGAACTTGGAGGGCCTTGAGCACGAGCGCAACGTTTCACCACATTTGGACGCTTGCAATTCCTCATTTGAACGCTAAGAACCTCCAGAGTTGACTCACTGAGCTTCAGCTACTGGAGACCTGCATCAGCATGTACGGATTTGAGTGAGCACAGGTGCCGGGATAGTGGAATTAAGAGAGAGTTCCTTTTTGTTCCAAACTTTCTCAGAAAAATCCAAATTATTGCTAATAACATCATCGCAAAGAAACTGGAATTGGAGCGTTTAATGCGTCTGTCGTCGTTTCACATGATTTTAACCATAGAATTGGCTCGAATAATAACATTTATGGCCTGACCCTCTGACCAGGCAAAGCTCTGTATTCACTATTCTTTAAAGGGAAAATCAACTTTTTAGCGTTTTGAAACGTGTTACAATTGTGTTCTGCAGAACATCCAGAACGCTGCTGCTCGAGTCCTGACAAGAACCAGGAAATTCGACCATATTAGTCCAGTGCTCCGGTCCCTGCACTGGCTTCCTGTCGCTCAGAGAATAGAATTTAAAACAGCTCTGCTTGTGTACAAGTCTTTTCATGGTTTAGCACCAAAGTCCATCTCTGACATGTTAGAGCCGTATGAACCATCTCGGGCCCTGAGAACTTCAGGGAGGGGTCTCCTGGTGGTTCCCAGAGTCAGGACTAAACACGCTGAGGCTGCGTTTCAGTTTCATGCAGCTAAAATCTGGAACAGTCTTCATGAGGATGTGAGACAGGCCTCAACTCTGACAATGTTCAAATCCAGGCTGAAAACAGCTCTTTTTACCCGAGCAGATGAAAACTGAAAGTATTTTATCTGCACTCTCGCCTTTTACTGTCATTTATACATTTTTATGTTGATGTTTTATCTGTTTTCTTGTAACTTTATGCAACTGTGAAGCACTTTGAATTGCGTTGTGTATGAAATGTGCTCTACAAATAAACTTGTTCTCTCATCAAAGACATTCCCCGAGCTGTAATTCGATCCACTCGTGCATCTTTGATTCCTCCGCCTCCAAAGATCACTCAAAGTCTAGGAAATACTTCCCTCACCTCTCGATCTCTTGTCGAGCTTAATCTTTTCATCGCAAAGTAAAAACACTCGCCGTAGCGTTTTTGTTTTAAATGTCCTTTATTAAAGTGGAGCATTAGAGGGAAGTCTGTTTTTGCATTTTCTAAGACCGTGATTAAGACGAGTTCCCAAATACCGGCGTAAGAACCGCTCATCTGCTGTTGAGGTGGACTCGGATTCTGGGGTTGAAAGGCTTTGTTGTGAAACGCGAGTGCAGTGACATAGTAAAGATAAAGATGTTGTTTTTGGTTCTTGAGCTTCTGTTGAACTTCACCGTCTCGCACGTGTTTAGAGTCAAACAAACTCTGACGTCAAACCGTAAGCTAATTCATAATAACAGGCAGGACGAGCTGTGTTTATACGGTTCCCCTTTGGACCCGAAAGTTCCTCCATTTATTTCCACTTCTTTGTTTCGTATTGGGTTATACCAAGGAATTTTATTGAGATTCCGCCAACAGATTACTCTAACATAGGGCTGCACAATTTGGGGGAAAAATCTAATTATTCTAAGCATGTATTTGTAGAGCTCTAAACCAGTGTTTACCAACCTGGGGTTCTTGGAATAACCACACAGTAATTCTTTTTTTAACTGAATAGAATTTCAATATTCCTTTTAAAAGAAAAGCAAGTTTTAATGATGATTTTCAGTAAAAGATGTAACTTTATTTTATATTTATATATATTTATTTTGAACATACAGCGTTTCCGCGGGTCATTAAATGAATTGCTCAACAATAGGGATGTAACGATTCACTCAAGCCCCGATTCGATTTCCGATTTTTCCCCGATTATTTTTTTTTTAAACCTTTTTTGCTTTTTCTTTTTTAAAGAATGACTCCTTCATACCAATGTTTCTTTTGTTTTAACATCTGTATTTTTGTCCTTGTAACAAATTGCAACTGTCTCAGTGAGAGAACTTTACATTACAAACAATTACAAGACATGAAAATGAACTTTAATCATTTTGACAGAGTGCTTGTAAATTTACATGTTTTCAGCATAAATAAACTATGCAGCAAAGCAAACATTTTGAGATTATATTTATTTTACCAAACCTTTATTTTATTTTTTTATTTTTTGTTGCAGTTTGAACATAATACTACCATTTAGAACAAATTTTACAGTGCAGTTTTGTTCCCCCTTGAAGCCTCACTGCCTCCGGTGCAGCCTTTGTAAACATAAGGAGGACAAAGACATGACGGCTCCTGTAGGTGTTGGATTATTTGACAAACGGACATTTGATGAGGACTTCAGCAGAATCTGAGCAGGTTGGTCAGATGTTTGTCAGTTTACGATCTTTGGTAAACTTCTGTCAAAATGCTAAACTCTGCGTTAGCCGCTAACGCTAATCTCGTAGCTGCTAACTTTAGCTGCGTCTGTTGCTTCGATGCCTGCACGTGTGTGTGTTTACATGGTGTGGCGTGTGTTGGGGTGAGGCGGGGAAGGTGTGGAGCTTGTCTTGAGAAAAAGTTAACGTTGTTAGAAACAACGAGCTCGTATGTTCCGGTGGCTTTTAAATCGATTCTTTTATTTTTTACATCGATTCACATTTTACGCATATTAAATCGATTTTAAATTGATTTTCGATGAATCGTTACATCCCTACTCAACAATATTTCTCAGTTTATTTATCTGGTCGGGACCGTGCACGTTAATGAACATACATGGGACTCACGCATGTAAACGCACCACGCCGGATTGCGGCCTTGGGCTAATTTGCATCTGTCGTCCACCCCCCACTTTCAAACACACTCGCATTCACCCTGGCCTATTGTACATGTTTTTGGTGGTAGGGCAAACCGGAGTACCCGGAGGAAACCTACGCAGACACGGGGAGAACATGCAAACTCCACACAGAAAGGCCCCGTCCCTAGTGGGAATCGAACCCGGGACTTTCTAGCTGCCACCGTGCCGCCCACTGTTTAAGTTAATCAGAAATACCACGATCCCGGTCCAAAACATACTCCGTTGCCGATTTGGCTGAAATTGACCACATTGTTTTTCTCAAAAGTCGCCCGTTTTGTCCCGTTATAAGTTTGCAGATCTTAAGAAATGAAATGTGTGTAATTTTTCTTATTTTTCCTGTGTTTGTGGCACTAAAATGCAGTATTTGGGCATTAAAAAGCATTACGTCGTACTTGCCTGTTTAAACCCTGAACCCTAAACTCGAGTAAATGCTGAATAATCCATGTTTATTTGCTCATTGTGTTCACATTTTGGCAGGATCCTCGAGTTGGGAGATACTCTGAGTATGAATCAATGCCTCAAGGGGGACGTGGGACAATAAAGGTTTGGAACCATGGTCTAAACTACACTTCAAACAGGAATCTCTTTGAAAATCGTGACATTGCTCGACTTTTTTCACTCAAGTTTAAAAGAACATCTGCTCAAATCTGCTTCGATTGTCAAATAATGCATTTTCCTCCGAGTGCGGTCCTGATTTCGGCGGCGGTTTGCGTTGAGCTGAACGTGCAGATGTGGCCTGTCACACGCCGCCTGCTCCTGTCCCGATATTAAGTCATAATTTTAACGCGTCGCTGCTTTGTGTTTGTTAATCACATTCAGCGCTGAGACAGGAGACGGGCTGTTAACGAGGGATTCGGCTCGAAACGCCTCACGGTGCCGTCGTTGCAGGCAAAACAGGAAAGACCAGTGACGCATTAAAAACTGTAGCGTTTTCTGTTCTAGACGGGACACATCCAGGGGCTCTTTTGGAGTAAATCACACCTCATTTCCAAACTTAAACGTATATACGTATCGTTTCATATATTTATCGTTACATAAGTTGTCCTGCAGCACACGCCTCATCTTCATCTCTGTTCAGGGCGTAGACGTTTGAATCCACGCCTCTGTGATTTGGAAATACGTGATAAAATTGCAAATGTGAAAAGTCGTTCAGCCCTAGACCACGTTTGAAACGCATGCCATGATCTCGCCTGCATACGTTGTCCCACACTCGTACACACACACACACATCCTTGTAACTCCATCTTAGTGAGGACACTCATAGACATAATGAGCAGATAAATAAATTAAAATAATGTATTACCCTGAAGTAGGGCTGGGCGATATGGCCAAAAATGAAAATCTCAGTTTTGTTACTCAGTTTGGACGATTACGATTTTAAGGTCTCCTGATCTTTCATAATAAGAAAACTGCTCAGAGTCCAGACCATTAATATTTAGATCCATAATATCGCCCACAGTTAGGCCCATTCGAAAATGTTATTTCTCTTTTAAATATTCCTTGGCTGCTCTCTAAAGTAAAACTTCTAAATAAGCCATGGCGTTTTCAAAAGCATTTTCGTTTTCTGATCCTCGTGCCTCTGCTGTGATTGACAACCGTCTCCATGGAGACTCAAGGGGAAAGGGGCGGAGTTAAGCTGCTGCTGTGCCTCCGCTCAGAGCATCAGGGTGAGAGAAGGAAGAGGATCAGATTGGGGAAAACTCAGATTTAGCGGAAGAAAACTTTTTTGTGCACTCCAAAAACGCGCGGCCTTTGTAAAGCAGCAGAGATCACCAGAAAGTCTCTGGGTTTTCTTCGGGCGACATTTCCGAAAACAGTCGCTGCGGAGCGGTTGAACACGCTGCTAAATCGGCAACACGGTGCACCTGTGGGGACACGATTTTACGATTTAGCCATTTTCCACATCGTCTGTTTTTAAAAGGTTGAATAAATTCGATTTATCGCCCTACCCTGAACCCTAAACCTTAGACGAGCTCATACGCACCTGTCTGGGCTTTGTGCTTGTGCTCAGGCCTGACTGTAACTTCACTGGCAGCGGGATGTCTCCATGGAGATGTCCAATAAAGGCATCCAAATATGAAATTTAAATCGCTCGGGTCCTCATCCAAATCCATTCTGTGAATTACCCACCGCAACAATAGCGCTTTCCGTGTCGAGCTGGTCATTAGGAGCATGTTTTGTATTGGCAACAGTAGAATCCAAAATGTTACGCAGTGTAGCTTTAATCACAATAGTTATTACTTACCGTGCGTGTATCGAATCGTATTGTATTGTGGGCTAAGCGCATGTCCCACTAATATTTCCCAAACTGGCTTTGTGCTTATAGGGTTAAAGTGTTGTGCTGTAGGGCTGGGCGATACGACAAGAATAGAATATCACAATTTTTAAATTATAAACTCCCGATTTCGATTTTATCACGATTTTTTTTTTTATAGTGATTAAAATAACTTAAATTACACACTGAAGAAGGAGATTGAATGAGAATACACTAATTTATTCAACTTTGTGATAATCAACAATAGACTTAGAACTACAGCAAACTAACTCTATACATTAAAAAAACACAATAAAACTTCAGACAATAAAAGTAAAACAGTAACACTAAGTTTGGTAAAGGCTTGTTGTTCGTGTCTGTTGCTGTTTAGCATCTTTTCTTGCCGTCTGACCCTTTCACAATAAGAGTCTGACTAAAGCGATATTGTGTCTTTTTATTGTGTAAAAGGCAAACCGGAAGCAGATAGTTACCATAAGTTATTACTTAACCAAGTAAATCACCAAATTATTAAAAAGAACTGGGCTCTCATAGATAGTGATGAGACTCTAAAGCTGTGTCCGAATGTCCACCCTAGTCCCTAACCCCTCATTCACTACATAGGCCCGCACTATATAGTAGACTATATAGTAGACTATATAGTCCACTGATTCTGTTGGCGATTCGGACAGAAGCCACTACTTTCTCCGAGCAGCGTGACGTCACGCGCGTGCAGATTTTTTTTCCTCTTATTTTTTTTCTGAATGTATTTATTGTTACAAACGTTTATTTTATGAAACAGAACGACAGTTTTGGCACTTTTACAGGAGTTTTATTTGACATTTAAATTAAAACTATCATATAAAAAAAAAAATCACTCCAGCCTTAGCTCAAAGACGTGCAGACAGTAGGTCAGAGCCCGGTGTCCGAAGAGCCACTACATCTGCTAAAAGTTCGCTAAACTCCGGAAAAAGATTATTTCTGCGATAAAGATCAACCAAACTCATGAAACAGTGGAGTATTTATGGATAAATACGAGTCAGATATATTTTACATGAATGGCTTGGATTATTTGAGAGGAAGCTATCGGTCATTTAACAGCTCGAGCTAAAGGTTAGCAGCTAACGCTAGCATTTTTCATCGTAACCGTTTATATTTAAGTCATTTATTCATGATAAATACGCAACACACGATTGAAACAGCTGATTTCATTCCGTCGTGTTGTTTAGTTCAAAGACCTGTTGCTGTCAGGCATTCTTCTCCGACTCTCGCAATGCATTGTGGGCTATATTGACCCGTTTAGTGACCGCCGCTGCTGCTCACTACTTTTCAGAATGCATTGTGGGAAATTTTGAGTGCACTACTTTTTTCTCTCTGGACATTCGGACACCCCTACAAAATGGCGGGACCACTATATAGTCACTATATAGGGAATAGTGTGGACATTCGGACACAGCCTAAGTCTAATTTTTCCTGACCCTCCGCTGGTGGGCTTTAAAAGATGCCCCACCCTCAAAGATAAACTGGTGCATAGTTACCAGCCATCTTCCATCAAAAAAACATGGCTTGGATCTAAACCTAACGGCTCATACAAATGTAGCAACTGTAACCATTGTAGTAACATTCATCAAATTAAAACCTTTTTGGATTTCCATTCAGACAAGACATATAGTATAAAGCATTTCATTAACTGTAAAACTACATTTGTCATCTACAGGCTGGTGTGCTATAGCTGTAAAGTGTTTTACATTGGGATGACAAAGAGACGCCTACAGGACAGGTTGGCAGAGCACAAGTATGCCATTCGCACGGCTAACCTCAACTACCCAATGGCCAGACATTTTTTGGACTTCCATAACAGTAACCCAACAAGTCTTCAAGCACATGGAATAGATCATATACCGGACACTATACAAAAAGGGAATCGTTTAAAAAAACTCAAACAACGGGAGACCTATTGGATCTATACGTTGCAAGCTACAAAACATCCTGGACTTAATGAAGACATTGATTACACTGTGTTTTTGTAAAATGTATATATGTGTATATATGTATATATTTTAAAGATTTCATATATATATTTATTTAAAATGTGTTTTCTACAGTGTATCATTATTTATTTGGTGTACACATGGGTGGGTACTCTCACTACCACCTGGTGTTGATTCTGAGGTTGTGCAAGCACAGGTTACTTCCTACCTGGTCACTCTTCCTGGTACAGGTGGAAGAACCTTATTGGTGGGTTACATGTATTTAGCCCACATGTTGTTCTTTTAAGTCTGTTTGACCCCCCTGAAGAAGGCCTTGAGGCTGAAACGCGTTGGGGCTATGTTTGTCTATTTAGACATGCCATAAAAATAAAGGCATTTTAACTTCATCAGAGAGTGCCTTGGTTTTTCTGTTTTTTGAACTACTTTCCCTGCTCCAAAGAGCACCTCTGGTTTTTATTACTTTGGACGTCCAGGAAGCGCTTTTCCCTTCTTCTTTTTAAATCACCAAAGTTGGACAAGTCTTATATTTTCAAAGACCTGGATAAACAGCGCATTTGTGAACACGGCCCAGGATTTAAATTAAACAAATGAGAAGATGCGGCGCCTACAGAACTGTGAGGACGAAGGACACGCTCGCTTCTTCACACACGTGTCGCCAGGTAAATAAATAAACTCGCGCTGAGCAGAGCAGCGGCGTTACGGGGGAAAGACACGGATATAAATACCTCTGAAATAGAGACAGAACGCTGGGTTTAAAAGCTCCAGATTGAGGAGCCTGGTCTTGTATGTGACTGTAGAGTCTCTGATTGGCTCCTCCTCTTTCCGCAGGTGCACATTTCGTTTCCCCAGCACCAACATCAAGATCAACTTCACGGCTCTGTCCAGCGGCAAGAAGCTGAAGCGCGAAGCTCCGGAGAGTCCGATCAAGGCAGTTCAGCCGCAGATCTCCCCCCTCACCATCAACATCCCCGAGAACATCGCACACCTGATGAGCCCGCTGCCCTCGCCCACCGGGACAATCAGGTACTCCAGGATAATTACTCGTGTAAAAGTACGGGGGGAAAGTACAGCTTGAGCCCCGTTGAGTTCAGGTGTCCCAGTATATCGATTTTGTGATTTATCGCGATGTTTTGCAGCGTTGGATACCGGTAAAGAATACAGCCAGGCCAGTAGGGGGCAGCACTTGGACCAAACACAGTCACTCAAATGCGTTCCTTTAGAGAATAATGTCTATAATAAATAAGATGAACTTTATTTGGTTTTTATGTAGATGTCGACAAATATGGGTTTTTCTAAGGCCGATGCTGATTTGTTGATTGGCCGATGCTGATTTTTGGGGGCACTTTATGAAAGGCCGTTTTATTCAGGACATTAAACCATAGACTGTAAAAAAGAATAGACAGCTCCTCCTCACTCCTCCCCGTTTACCAAAATGACCACGTTCATGGGGGAAATCATGGCGGATTTACAGGCTCCTCCTCTCCAGCTCTGACGAAGCATGTTCCTAAAAAGGGCATAAGGGCGGGATCTTGACTGTAGACCCGGCCCTGCTTGGCCCTGGCGGGGCGTGTAATGGGCGTGTATTTCTGTTGTAATCACGCCCATGGCCAGGCAGCGACGTAAACGGCCTGTCAATCAAAGTCAAGCCCTCATTAATTACGCAAGATTTCTAAAATTCTTATCTACGATAAAAACCCTGGTGCTTCATATTGTTTTTAACCCAGCGTAATCACAGGAGGAATATCTCGCTCTAGCCACTTCTAAACCATTAAGCACCAGGCATTAACGTAGTTTTTAACGTGTCTAAAGTCCAATGCATTGCAATGGGGGGATAGCGGTCATATGGAGGAACTACAGCAAAGGTGGAGCAATGGCGGCCTCCAGTGTCGTAGTCAAAAAGCAGAGCAGTCAGTGGCCATTGCATTAAACCCTACCCCTGATTTTTATTTTATTTTTTATTTTTTTATAACAAATAATGAAAGGGGAAACCACTATATTAAAATGTTAGTCATGGTCCAAACTCGTTCTTAACTTTTCTAACATATACGTCCCAATTCTTCACAGGGATGAGTTTATTGGTAAATTTAATAACTTGCAGGGTCCCTGTCCCAGAAGTGCTGGGACAAGTTCATGACATTGATACAAATGTTTTTTTAATTGGAGATGTTTTCCCCAGAAATGTACTGAAAGCGGACAAAACTAAATGTGTTCCATACTTGAAAAAAAAAATCTGGTCTAGTGCCTTTTAATGCTTAGTTCAACTTCTTAAACCCCGCCTTAACCTACGCATTTGTTTACAGCCTATAGGCCAGTGTAACGTCTCATTTGAACGCTAAGACCTACAAAACTGATCTAAACGGATCGTTTTGCTTGCGTTGTTGCCGTGTTGTCATTCTCTTTCGTTGCGTTTGCTGTCACTTTTTACACCACATATTCGTCACTTTTTTGTCACTCTTTTGTCATTTTTTTGGGTCACTTTTTCGTATTTTTTGTCCAATTTTTCCCCCCAATTTTTTTTCACTTTTTCGTCCTTTTTTGTCACTTTTTTGTCACTGTCTTTCCCCCCCCCCTTTTTTCACTTTTTTGTCACTTTTTCATCATTTTTTTTCTATTTTTGTCACTCTTTTGTAGGGATGGGTACCGTTAAACGGTGCCTACTTGAAACCGACCGAAAAGCTCCGGTCGGGGGTGGTATCGAAAAACTAAAATTCTTTCGGTGCCAACTTTCGGTTCTTTTTCTCTCCAGAAGTCAATATATGACCCGCAGCGAGTCTAAAAAAAAACATGAACGTGTGCGCAGATAATGAGCCGCTTCAGCGCAAATGGAGCGAAGCAAAACTATAACTTAAAACTATAACTTAAAGAGAAGCAAAGCTATAACGTACTAAACATTTGTAATAGAGACGGCTCAGCCGCGGTCTGCGCCAGGACTAAACCAGGTCCAGGACTTACACCGGTTGTAAAACCCAGAGTCAAACTAAACCAGTTATTATAAACCAGGACTGAATAAGAAATTTGAGTTTTTAGGCAAATTGAAAAACAAAACAGAGCAGTGACAACAAGAAAGACGTGTTTCCCTTTAGCGACAGACCCGGAGGCTGAGTTTACGGGCTGTTGTTTACAACTTTACAAGCAGCTGCAGCGAGAGGAATATCAAAGATTGTTTGTGGAAAGTGAGCGCTCACTCTGTATTAGACATTTTTTGTACAGTTGTTGTACATTATTAGTGGCAGAGTGAGCGCTCACACCATGTAAGGATCTTTGGCGGGAAAGTGCTTCGTCAAAGCGCAGTGTGTTTAGAAAAGTTTATCCGAAAGAAACCCGTGTCCTGATGTGGATCTGTCTCTGCAGCTGAGGAGGTAATAACGTCCTTTATTTCTTTTTATCACTGCTTAAGTGGAAATTGTGCTCAAAACATGAAGTTACAGGTGACGCTGCTGCGACCTGTGGAGCTTCTGTTTTGCGGTTTTAGGACTTTTTCCTTTTATACACGTTATTTTAATTGAATTAAAATGACATAGGTACCGAAAAAAGTACCGTTAAGGAACCGGCACCGAAAAGCAGGTACCGTTAAAGTAGTGGTATCGAAAAAAAACGAACGGTACCCATCCCTACCCTTTTGTCATTTTTTTTTTTGTCACTTTTTCGTATTTTTCCCCCAATTTTTTGTCCCCTTTGCGTCACTTTTTTTTCACTTTTTCGTCCTTTTTTTGTCACTTTTTAGTCACTTTTTCGTCTCTTTTTTTCTTCAATTTTTGTCAATTTCCCCCCCCCCCACTTTGTCACTTTTTTTGTCACTTTTTCATCAAATTTTTTTCGATCTTTTGTGGCGTTGTCGTCCTCATTTTCGTATCATTTTCGTTGCTATTTTGACACGTTTTTCAAGAAGCTTTTAGATTTAGGTGAAGCCAAACTGGAAAAAATGCACTCTGTTAACGTGGGGGTTAAGAGGTTAAAAGACAAATGCAAGGAAAACCAGGAAGTCACTATCACTAATGGTTCCGGAGATATCAGCCGATAGCAGATATTGTAAAATACTCTTATATATATCGGCCCGATATATCGATCGATCTCTAATTATATGCAACACTTTATCGCTTTATCGGCTTATCGTGAGGGTTATCGTGAGCCGTGTAATGTGTCAAATCGTGAGTTAAAGTCCGTTGATGAAAAAGGGCAGGCATTAGAAAACATGAACATTCTGATATTTCCAATAAAGGCTCTTGTCTTGAATACGCCGTGAAAACTGTGTAATTCCTAAGATATTAAAATGTGATTAATTTGTCTCTCGAAGCTCTGCCTCACCGTGGGAAGAGTAAAGGTTTTGCTGGAGTAAGAGTGGTGTTAATTCAAGGTCTCGCATTAATGCTCATTTCTCAGCCATTAAACTCCGAAAATAAGATCTCGAGCCGCCATTTCAAACCTACATCGTCACTGTATGAAAACGAACAGGAAAGAGCAGGATTTCTTGAGTGGAAACGCTCCTGTTAAATACCTGCCCTGTTATATAATATATATATTAAATAACAGGGCATGTGTTATTTGAGCCCATGTGAGAAAAGAGGCTCATGGACCTTTTTTTGACCTTGAGGCGTCACGTGACCTCGGTTGAGCTTGTGCTTGGTATCGGCCAGTACTTGAAGATACTTTTTTAGGCCAGATTTCAATCTTTAGCACATAATTTCTCACGCTTTATTTTTAATTTGATCTTATCTACTGTTTTAATGTTTTTGAGAGACAGTTTTGTCGTGAATAAAACCAAATTGTGCCTAATATTACTGAATTGTAACATCTTTACAGGAGGTTATTGCTGGGTTTCAGGCGGCATCACAGCGTTGTAAAGGCCTATAATATTATATAGAAAACAATAATTTAGTTTTTGAGTAAATGTTTGGTCTTGTACAGAGAGATCATGGACCCAGTGACTGATATTAATGATCATTTTTGTAATTCATACATTTTCTTTTTAGATGCGACTTGTGAAAGTGTAATGCAGTTAACTGGGTCCTGTGATCATCACATTTTGGAACCTGTAACCCAGCAATTGATGTAAATAGGAGGCGGTTTTGCAGCTTGTGATTCGGAGGATGCATTCATGGAGCTAAATGGGGAGGGAGTGTGAGAGCGCCATGTTTATTAGAGAACATTAAAACTATAAGGATGTTTTTCTGACGACTCCATTATATGGCTCTTTGCCTCTCGCAGATTTGTATCTCGTTGCTGTATGAAGCCGCAATGTAATAACTGAGCACCGTGATGTTTAACAGCAGTTTTAGATGTACAGTGGCAAGAAAAAGTAAGTACACGTTCTCACATTTCTTCCTAAATTGGTCACTAAATGTGGTCCGATCTTTATCAAAATCATAGGAATGAGTAAACCGTGTCTGCTTAAACCAGTACCACCCAAATATTTACATTTTATCATATTTTTATTGGCCATAACATGTAAGCATCCAACGGACAGGGAGGAAAAAGTAAGTGCACCCCCTGAATCGCACTGAACTGCAGCAGTTTTGTAAAGAGGAATGGTCTAAGATTCTTCCTGATCCTTGTGAGCGTCTGCAACTACAGGAAAGCAGTTATTGCTGTTAAAGAAGGAGCAGCCAGCTGTTTTACACAAGGGTTCACTTACTTATTCCACGCTGTCCTGTGAATGTCTCAGGTCTTTCTGCAAAATATCTTGATAAACTTGTGAATTAATTTTTCCATTGATGATATCACGTTGTCCAGGCCCTGAGGCAACAAAACAGCCCCACACCATGATTCTCCTGCCCCAGACTTCACAGTGAGGAGAGGGTTTTGATGTTGCTGTTCCATTTTTCTTCCACACATGACGTTGTGTGTTCCTCCCAAACTATTCAACTTTGGTTTGTGAAAGAGCACTTGGAGGCTCCACTACTGGAAAAATATTCAATGGGCTCTTTTTTTTTTTTTTTTTTTTTTTTATGTTTGCGGAACACACGTCGTCATGTGTGGAGGAATAATGGAACAGCAAATGGAACAGTTTAATCATTCCTGTGATTTTGATGAAGATCAGACCACATTTAAACGGACTATACAGAGTTTAAAAACGTTAAAACTAAGTATTTTCATCCCCCTACACGTTCCAGCCATGTCCTAATGTGTAGACTGAGCCCAGACCTGTTCACCATCAGCCTGGCTCCACATCATGGAGATGGGTCCCCGGGCCACTGCTCCTTACAGGACGACTTTCCCTACGGGGCCAATAAAGTATAAAAACAAACAAACACCACAACTGTCACTCAAAACGTTATGCACGAGCTTAATATAGAGACTGCAGTTGCGCATTAGACCTGAGGTGGCAGTAGTGAGCATAAAATAATCAGCTTGCATCTAGTCCCTTTATTGACCAATTTAGGCAGAAATGTGTGAAATTCTTGCCACTGTATATCTGCAGCTCAGTTGCATGAAAAATCAAACCCAATGCTATATCTAAAATATTTAAATAGCAAATCAAATTGTAAATATCTGTCAGATAAATCGCAATAATTTAGTATTTTTAATTTTGAAATGAAAGATGTAAACTGCTTGAGTAGATCATATTTGCGAGGAAACTAGTATGCCGTAAAAAAAAAAAGGCAAAATATCGTAAGGCTGGGATTTTGAAGTAATTTGTCTGTTAATTATATCGTTAAACATATTGTTATTGTGATATTTTTGTTTATATCGTGATATAGCTTTTAGGCCATATCGCCCTTCCGCTAAATGAACATAAATGATTGACAAAATTGTCCTTTTCATCATGTTGCGCATTACAAAAAATATAATGAGGTAAAGCTTATGTACATACCGACAAGGCAGAGAGACTCTAGACCTTTTGGATACGTCATTTGTTTTATGATATGACATTGTTTTACATTGAGTAAAACTGTTCAAACATAAATCACTCCGAAGTATGTCTGTTCTATTTGTACACACCCCTTTCCTTATCTCATCTTTCTCCTTTTGAATTCACCATTTTCCTTGTATTTGCCGTAGGACGTGGTGTCCAGCGTCCCCAGAGTCTCTGTTTAAAATGCAAATAGGAAGATTTTTTTTATGTAACTTTAAACCATATCCCACATCAATACAGTGAGCTTTTTTCACCACTGTACTTGTAAAACCAATTAATCTTGACATCCCTTGATATTACACTCAAAAGGAGTGTAATATAGGAGGAGGAGCCACAGGAGGTGTGTGGTCTCCATCGTGGCCCAGTGCTGCCGACTGGGATTGAGCCGCTGAGTTTAGCTCCTCTCTTTAAGCTCTTAATCCGCCGCCGCTGTAGTCCCGAGTAATCTGCGCCCCGTCTCCCAGAGGACCCCCCACCCCCCGGGAACAAAGAACGTACGAACGGCCTGCCTCCTCCACTCACTACCTGAATCGTGCCAAAATGAATGAATGTCATTAAAGAGCATTCAGTTCGATTTGAAACGGATCTCTCGGAAATTATGACATCGCTCGACTATTTTTAGTTTTTTACTGCATAATCTTCTCAAGGCGCGACTCCCAAAAGGACGACGGAATGGGCCCTTATAGCGATTTCAAGCACAACGTTGAAAATCTAGTTTGAATTTGAATTGTCAAATATGTCATTTCAGTTCTTTTTTAATATCCTGTTGGGCTGTTGCTTGTTTCGTTTGTGTCTTTAAAAAGACCTAAGACTTGCCGCCCGTATAAAGCGCTGTTGGGTTTCAGAAGACGTCACGGCTTCCTGTCGTGTAAAGGGAGATGGTAAAGTTTTACTTGTGTAGTTTCAGTTTGATGAATATCGCAGAGTAATGGAACATGGCGCTAATAAAACGATTTCTCATGAAAACGGCAGAGTCTATTGTCTCAAAGCGCTCCATACTGCCACCTGCTGGACACTCCTTCACACCAGTCTACTGTGTTCTGCAGACACAACCCTTTAATGCTGCTTTTGCAAACTAATGATTCTTTTTAACAAAAATGTATATATCAATATTTTTGGGCAATTTCTCGATAACAATAATATATTTTTGCAAACCATCAAAAATAATCTGCAAACATCCTAATATAACCTGTTAGCTTTGTGGTTTGGATTGTTCATCATCCAGGCCATCTTTTATCAGACGCGCTTTACACAACACTGTTTTAGGTTTATTTTTCAGAAGACTGAATTTTTATTTTTTTTTATGAAGTTGAAAGCACAGACTAAGAAATCAAGCAGCAAATTATAATGGCAAGGCTGCCTTTGGAAGTTTTTGGGCAGACATTGAACAAACAGTGATTAGCATCAGCAAACCTGCTCAGTCTGTGACTAAAGTGATTAAAAATATCCATTTGTTTAACGTGTTATTTTGAATAATAAGTCATAATAGGACACTATTGATCCTTAGCAGCATGTAAAGACATAACCCAATTACAAATGTACCATAAACAAACCCTGTTTGTTAAATGCGAACCATGTTTTTACTTTTTAAATATAAAACACGCAATTTCACGTTATACTGTGATATCGCGGTATTTTTTTGTATTTTTGATAACCGTGGAAATCTCAATGTTCGACAGATATGTTCACAATCATTGACGTGTTACAGGACCATTTTCAGCTCTCAGCCAGATAACGGTAATGAAGTGATAATGTTTTGCAGACCCTCATTAATTTACATTGCTTTGATACTCAAAGCTTAGTATTTATTTATCCTAATTTTTCTTTCACAATTTTTTCCACTCTGTTGTCCAATCTTCCCCTCATTTCTTCAACACTGTTTTCCCTATTATTTTTCCCGTATTTGCATATCTTCCAAACAGCAAGTTTAAAAGGTAAATGGATTCAACTTGTATAGCACTTTTCTACCTTCATCAGGCCCAAAGCGCTTTACATTAAGGAACCAGTCAGCCATTCACGCTCTCCTTCACACACCAGTGTACGCAGACACAGGAGGCAAGTAGGGTGAAGTGTCTTGCCCAAGGACACGCCGGTGTGCATTTGCTGGAGCTGGGATTCGAACCCACAACCTTTCCGATCACGAAACGACCCTCTCTACCACCTGCGCCGCCGTCACCAAACTCCGGCCCATGGTCCAAATCTGGCCCACAAGATTATTTTTGTCGGCCCTAAGTAGGATTTCTAACTTACATTATAAGTGGCCCATCAATGAATTGAAATGCATTTCCCCTCAGCTGATGAAATACTCAGTCTGATGTAGGTCACTGTGTCATTAGTTAGTAATACATAGATCATTAATTATTTATTTCAGTTGGTGGCATATTATTTTTAGCAAAGTAGCCCTGGAAACTTAAACAAATGGGGATATGTTAATGTTCAGTCTGTTTAAAAGCATATTATGTAAAATAATAAAAATGTGTTAATATTTATTCTATCCAAACAGACTTTCAGTTTCGGCTCTCGATAGGCCTGCCACGATAAGTTTTTTTTTAGGACAATATATAGTCTCAGAAAATATCGCGATAAACGATAATATTGAGTATAATGCAAATACTGTAGGCAATAAAAAGAAAACTGTAAACAACTATTTAATTAAATGTATTGAACTTCTGACATTCAATATTAACACCTTATACCAAACAAAGTGCAAACTAGAAGGGTCGACATGTTCTAGGACACTGTTTCCATCTGTGCTTCTCAACCTTTAACATAACTTACACTCTCACCAGGTTTGTGTTTTAATTAGGCCTGTCACAACATTTACAGCAAATAGTCAATATACAGCATCATCTTTACAAATATCCCAATAACAATAATATTGATATTTAATCTGCATTATTCTGGTTAAATATTTCCTCACAAAAACAATATATTAAATGTATGGATTCAGATAATACTGTATTACAGCAAAAGTAGAGTAGCCATATGTTGAGTTCTTTTTCCTTTTCTTCTAAACTATAACCTCCTGTACACACGGCCGTCGGAGTGAAGCAGCTTTTTTGGGAAACTTGTTGACTGTTTGTCAAACCGCTGCAGCATTTCTCTGTAACATAGTCCTAAGCCCTGAGTAATGTTCTCAGGACTCTCGCGCTTGTATTTGGACAGTGGCTAAAGCGCTCGGGTTCCTCTCGCTAACAGTAGCGCTGATTAGCTTTGATTCACCGACTGGGCGGTGGTTTAGTTTCGTTCTCATGTTGGACAAACCTGCAGTCGCATTAATGTTGTTATTCTCTCCGTGATGAGTTCTTTTGGCTGGAATTCCAAATGTTTTCACACGAGTCCCTCTTGCTCCGCGGTAAAGTTCACAGAAAGTGTCGGAATCAGCAGCTCCGTAGAAGCGGCACTTTGTTTACAGCCCGCCTGATCTATAAATGATCTGGATACATGCGGGACACGGATGATGTGCTCAGTGCTGTCTTTAAGCACAGGGAGACGGGTTGGATGAAGCTCCGCTCACTCAGCGCTGTGATAGCGTTCATGTTTCTGTATTTATTTTAAGCACACGCAGCACGTGCATTTATCGAGACTAAAAATGTTATCGTCCTTCATTTTACTTATCGAGCGATAACGCGATATAGTAATTATCGCGGCAGGCCTAGCTCTCGACCAATACTATGTTTACGTTTTTGGCTCCCGCTCAAAATTGGCTTGACCCCCCTGTTGTGGACTATTTATGTCCCGCCCCATATGTTGTGCAGCTCAGGTTCCGCTCTCCTCATGTGTGTTTCTTTTACCCCCCTCTAGTGCCGCTAACTCGTGCCCGTCCAGCCCGCGCGGCGCCGGCTCCTCCGGCTACAGACTGGGCAGTCGGATGGTGAGCTCCGCCGAACTGCAGCTCATCAACGACAACTCCCAACCAGAGAACGACAAGGACCACTCTGGAGGCGACAGTCCCAAGGTACGGGCCCGGCCGGCTCTGGAGGGGTCGAATCAGAAACTGGACACGGGCAACATCGAGACGCCATGTTGTTTTTGTAAAGCCGTCTAATCTGTTGTTTTCCAGGACGACTCGAAGCCTCCGTACTCCTATGCACAGCTGATCGTCCAGGCCATCACCCTGGCTCAGGACAAACAGCTCACGCTCAACGGCATCTACAATCACATCACCAAGAACTACCCGTACTACCGCACCGCCGACAAGGGCTGGCAGGTGAGTCGGACCGGGACCACCCCGTCGCCGTGGTTACAGTATGTAGCAGGAAATGCGTAACGCGAGTCCCGGCATTCGTTGATCGTTGACATATTGTTTGTAAATCATAATCCAGCCGCTTAGTCTTTGACTGTGTGTAATCTACTCTCAGTATAATTCCAGCTGTTCTGTGAGGGCCTCAGAGCTATGGTCAGAGTGTATTGGTCACTAAACAACATCATGAAGGCCATGGAGCTCACCAGAGAGGTCAGGGATAAAGCTGTGGAGAAGTTTAAAGCTGTGTTAAGTTATACAAAGATCTCACAGAGCACTGTTCAATCCATCATTCGGAAATGGAAAGAGTATAGCACCACTGCGAACTTACCAAGACACGGCCGTCCACTTAAACTAACAGACCAAACAAGGAGAGCACTGGTCAGAAATGCAACCAAGTGCCCCAAGATAACTCTGGAGGAGCTGCGACGTCCTGCCGCTGAGCTGGGGGAATCTGCACATGGGACAACTATAAGTCGTACTCTACACAAATCTGGCCTTCATGGTCGAGTGGCAAAAAGAAAGACATTATTGAAAGGAGGCCATAAGAAATCCTGTTTGAAGTTTGCTAGAAGTCATATGGAGGACACAGCTACCATGTGGAAGAAGGTGCTTTGGTGAGATGAGACAAACATTTAACTTTTTGGCCCAAATGCAAAACGTTATGTATGGAGCAAACCGAACACTGCTCATCGTCCTGAGTGCACCATCCCCAGTGTCAAATATGGTGGGGGGAGCATCATGCTATGGGGCTGCTTTTCCTCAGCGGGGACCGGGAAGATGGATGGAGCCAAATACAGAGACATTTTGGACTGAGGCTGGGGCGGAGATTCACCTTCCAGCAGGACAATGACCCTAAACACAAAGCTACATCTACAATGGAATGGTTTAAAAACAAACATATTAATGTGTTAGAATGGCCCAGTCAAAGTCCTGACCTAAATCCTATTGAACATCTGTGGAAAGACCTGAAAACTGTTCACAAACGCTCTCCTTCTAATTTGACAGAGCTTGAGTTGTTTTGTAAAGAGGAATGGGCTAAAATGTCAGTCTCTACATGTGCAAACCTTGTAGAGTCAAACCCCTGAAGACTTCCTGCTGTTATTGCAGAAAAAGGGGGTTCCACAAAGTATTAAGTCATGCTGTATGAATACTTCTGCACGCCCCACTTTTCACTTTTCTATTTTCATAAATATAGTCTGTCTGTGCCTCAGGACAATTATCCAACCGGAAAGCAGAATTAGTGGCCAGATCCTATCGTTTAAACCAGTCTGGAACTAAACGCACTCGTATCCCCGATAAGGTCCCAGTCATAATAGTTGTTAGTTTCAGCCGTAGAGTGAATGAAGGGCCGTCAGCTGCGTCTGCTCCTCGTTTCTCCTCTGAATGTCTCTCTCTTTTTTCTGATGTGTGTGTTGCAGAACTCCATCCGTCACAACCTGTCTCTGAACCGCTACTTCATCAAAGTGGCGCGGTCCCAGGAGGAGCCGGGGAAGGGCTCGTTCTGGAGGATAGACCCGTCGTCCGAGTCCAAGCTGGTGGAGCAGGCCTTCAGGAAACGCAGGCCCCGCGGAGTGCCCTGCTTCAGAGCCCCGCACGGCCCCCTCTCGTCCAGGTCTGACCCCACCACGGACCACAGTGGTTAGGGCCGCACCACACGACGATCATTGCCGTATTTTTCTAAACCATTTCAATACGATGGGTCCCATTAAATCTAAACAAGCTTTCAAAAATCTATCTATTTTTTTATCAAATTGAGTCAGAGAACACTTAAACTAAGGACGATAAACAAATTGAGGCCCAAAAAGCCCGAGCCCGAGCAGTCGACTTTAATTTTCGGCCCGAGCCTGAAACAAACCGGTAAATAAAGATTAAGGTATTAAGGCTCGGTTAAATTAAGCGTAATGCGTTCAGCAGGAGGAGCGGCCCGTGTGTGAGAGGTTACGCAAACCTGGGCCGGCCCGAGCGGCGTGTGCGGTGTGGAGCAGGACGCGCTCGAGCAAAAGCTGCACAGGCTGTCGGCGTCCCTCCTCTTGCCCTCCTCATCCTGCATTTACAACAGCCTACGTTTTACGCACAAACAGGAGCCACACTGTGTAAATTTTTATTCATCCACTGTAAATGAAACGCTGTCCTGAGAGAGAGAGGGAATAGCGATGTTCTCTGCGTTGCACCAGTATCACAGGGATTGCCCATCAGCTCCTGGCGCCGGGAAAGAGATGGTGCTGCATGTTTTGTATCCGATAGATTAAGCCTTTAGATTAGATTTTATTAGAGATAACAATTACATCAATAATACCAAGACATGGGCGTCCACCTAAACTAACAGACCGAACAAGGAGAGCACTGGTCAGAAATGCAACCAAGTGCCCCAAGTTAACTCTGGAGGAGCTGCGACGTCCTGCCGCTGAGCTGGGGGCATCTGTACATGGGACAACTATAAGTCTATGAGTCGTACACAGCTACCATGTGGAAGAAGGTGCTTTGGTCAGATGAGACAAAAATTGAACCTTTTGACCCAAATGCAAAACGTTATGTATGGAGCAAACCTAACACTGCTCATCGTCCTGAGTGCACCATCCCCAGTGGCAAATATGGTGGGGGGAGCATCATGCTATGGGGCTGCTTTTCCTCAGCGGGGACTGGGAAGATTGTAAGAATAGTTGGGAAGATGGATGGAGCCAAATACAGAGACATTTTGGAGGAAAACCTGCTGGAGTCAGCGAGAGAATTGATGCTGGGGCGGAGATTCACCTTCCAGCAGGACAATGACCCTAAACACAAAGCTACATCTACAATGGATTTAGCTGACAATTACATTAATAATAACAAACAAAAATAAATCTTGAAGCCCGGGCATAAAACCTTACCTCTAATATGAATACTGCAATAACAATAATAAGCTTACCTTCAGCGGAAGAATGGAGAATGATCGAATAATGACTAATATAAAGACTTTGCATCAGCACATTATCTGTGAAAATATTAATGATCAAGAGTTCTAAGTAGGAAGCTAGTCTGAAATCTTAAACGATCTTTTTTGTCCTGTCAGGAGTGCACCGGCGTCTCCCAACCACTCGGGGGTGCTGTCTGCCCACTCCAGCGGCGTGCAGACCCCGGACAGCCTGTCGAGGGAGGGGTCACCTGTTCCCCTGGAGGTGGACACTTCCGCCCCCAACACCGTGGTGCAGCCCAAACTCATCCAGGAAACGCGCTTCGCCCACAACACGTCAGGTATGAACGGCAACTACCCGGAGTTTTAACACTCGACGTTAAAGCCACGCTCCTCTGACGGCTCCTCTGTGGCATAGTTTACATCAGCCAGTTTGTAGCTGATTTTATTCTGAAATTCTGCGGATTCTTGTCCTTGGCTGTCACTTCCTGTTTGGCTTTATCAGGTACAGCTCCAGCGTCTGGCAAAAAACAGACTCCTTGTTCCACATGGGCTCCGTACACCAGGGCCGCTGCAAGCTGTTTTGGTGCCCTAAGCAGAAATATTTTATGGCACATCCCCCCCACCCACAAAAAAGGGGGAAATACACTCAACAAAAATATAAACGCAACACTCTTGTTTCTGCTCCCATTTTTCATGAGATGGACCCAAAGATCCAAAATTCATTCCAGATACACAATACCACCATTTCTCTCAAACATGGCCCACAAATCAGTCCAAATGTGTGATAGTGAGCACTTCTGCTTTGCTGAGATAATCCATCCCACCTCACAGGTGTGCCACATCAAGATGCCGATCCGACATCATGACTAGCGCACAGGTGTACCCTACACTGCCCACAATAAAAGGCCACCCTGAAATGTGCAGTTTTTTTGCTTTATTGGGGGTCTGGGGACTCAGAACCAGTCAGTATCTGGTGTGACCACCATTTGCCTCATATTAGTGGGAACTGGTACACGCTGTCGTATTCGCCGGTCAAGCAGCTGCAGAATACGACAGCGTGGACCAGTTCCCACTAATATCCAGCAACTTCGCACAGCCATTGAAGAGGAGTGGACCAACATTCCACAGGCCACAACTGACAATCTGATAAACTCTATGCGAAGAAGATGTGTTGCACTGCATGAGGCAAATGGTGGTCACACCAGATACTGACTGGTTCTGATTCCCCCAATAAAGCAAAAAATTGCACATTTCAGGGTGGCCTTTTATTGTGGGCAGTATAAGGTACACCAGTGCGCTAGTCATGATGTCGGATCAGCATCTTGATGTGGCGCACCTGTGAGGTGGGATGGATTATCTCGGCAGAGCAGAAGTGCTCACTATCACACATTTGGACTGATTTGTGAACAATGTTTGAGAGAAATGGTGGTATTGTGTATCTGGAATGAATTTTGGATCTTTAAGTCCATCTCATGAAAAATGGGAGCAGAAACAAAGGTGTTTATATTTTTGTTGAGTGTACTTTCAAAATTACACAAAAAATATTTGTAGAATTAAATGAGTTGAGTTTAGATGCAACAGTTTCATAGTCTCCGCCGCCCCTTCAGCTCAGACGTGTCTTCCCTCTCGGCGCCTTCCCCTCTTTCCTTTCTCTGTTGCTGCGTCAAGCACAGCCACCCGAGTACTTGTACTTCCGTTTGAATGTTGACAAAGCTCCTCCCCCCCCTCAGTGGCAGGTTCCCCGGTGACCAGCCAGCCGGTGTTGATCGCGGTGCAGAGGCAGTTACCCCAGAGCCTGAAGCCCGTCACGTACACCATGGCGTCGCCGGTCAGCAGCTCCAGCTCGCAGCCCGCTCTCCAGACCGTCCACGTCCTGCAGCAAATCCCCACGCAGATCTCGGCCGGGTCTGTGCTCCAACCGGCCACCATCATCAAGAGCGAGGGCCACGAGAACGGCGACCACGGCGACGTCAAAGGTGGAGGCCGCAGCGCGACCGCTCGGCTGCACAATGCCGAGGAAACGCCCGGTTTGTTTTATTAAGCGACTATTCCGTCTCTGTTGCAGTGAAAATGGAGGCGGTCCTGCCCCTGGTGAGCTCCGCGCAGGTCATACAGAGCCCGCAGAACCCGTCGCCTCTGCAGACCCTCACTATAGTCCAATCTGCTCCAATCGGGACACATCAGCTGCCCATCAAGACCATCACCCAGAACGGGACCCACAGCCTCGCCACTGCCATCCAGGGGCACAGCTCAGGTACTGCGCAGAGAAAACGAAGCTTCAGAGTTAGTTTCTGTGACATTAAAAGCTCTTTATCAGTATCGTTTATCGCAATTTTCCTTTTCAATATATCAAAAGTCATGTGTATGACCTAAAGAATAATACAAAGTTTATTATAGCAGCTTGTAGTAAAAAGGCCGACATAAAAGTAACATGAATTATTTAAATTGACACACAGGAACAAGATGATAAGAAAATTACCCAAAAAAAAGTTTTAGACCTTTTAGTTCACTGCAAAAAGTTTATTTCATAGATAAATCCTTTAGGCCCAGACTTCCCTTTCCAAGCACACGCCCAGAAGAGGAAACTGTCCTGTTGACCCCGAATCTCATGGCCATAGGAGCAATCTGTTGTTTATTTCCGTGATTTTCACCAGATGTTTTGATGAATGGTGGAAAAAATCCCGCTGATTTATCCAGTAGCGCCGTTTATTTACATCACAGCTCTTTAACAGTGCAAGAGAGGCACTGCTCGCCATAGAACTATTATTATATTTTAAAAATGACATCCACTTTTCTGTAAATCAGGTACATTTCTTATGATGGGTTTTTTTTTTTAGTAGGAAGAACGTGGAACGACCGGTAAATCGAAAAAGCATTGCCGTTCGATCCAAAACCCTAACCCTATTCCTTCCAGAGAAAACCATGACTCTAATCAGAATTCCACACTCACGGGACCCCTCTCTGTGTTTCGCAGCAGCGGCCAACCCCCTGCACCTGCTGGCCGCCCACGCCTCGGTGTCCGCGTCCCTCCCGACGAAACGCCACAACGGAGACCAGAGCGCGGACCAACAGCCCGACGCCAAACGGCCCAAACCGGACCCCGGCCAGGCCCCGCCCACCACCGTCTCCTCCACCACCTCTCCGCAATTCGCCTCCTGTCCCCCCTCCAACGACACGGCGGCAGCAAACGACCCGAGCGGCGACCTCAACTAAAAAAAAAACCCGCCCGCCCCGAAACTCCCGTCCAGAAAAAACATCCACAGAGTTAAAAGTTACTAGTGATCAGAACTTAAACGGTTTGAGTAGTTTGAACTAGATCTATTTACTTACAACGGCTAGTTGACTTCGACGCGGTTTTCTTTGTCCTAGGCACAAATATCGTGGTAACAGGATGGAAGTTGCAGGGAAAAGCATTTTTGTATTGCCATGTGTCCATTTTATTACTAAGAAACGGTCTTTTTAGTCACTTTAATGGGTTATCTGAAATTACGGCTACACAATATGACGACAAATTGCGAAATATTGCAAGACTAATACTACAATATGTTAATAAATCCTTCTGTCTTTTCAGCAGATTCAGTTGTCATTTAAGAGACTTTCGACTTAATAAAAGCAGTGTTACTATTACAGATTTATATATTCCGTCATAGTAACACTCCTGCTGACTAAAAGTAGAAGTGAGCCCATGAGACTAAATGACTAAAATCTCCAATATTTTCGTCAACTCAAAAAGACTAAGTAAAAATGAAAAGAAGGGACTTAAAACGTTTGTGACACGGATTGAAAGAGCCTCATATTTAAATTCACTGCCAAAGAAACGGGTCAGTGCTTTGTCCACGTGGGAGAAGAAGCATGAAGCAGATTAAATAAGTTTGAATGTAGTGATATGAATGCAAAGTTGACTAAATTAGTTAGATTTACTCGAAATTTCAGGTAAATTCACACCATCCTTTTTACCACGTTATTTAAAATTCACTCAAATTTGACAAAAAATCTCAATAAAGAATCTGGTTAAAACTACTCGAATTAAGTCAAATATTTGGAACTTAAAGTCTTTAACTCCTGTCGATGTTTTGAAGTGTGACCCCCACCCCCAAATTCTACAACACTTCTCCTTCTCCCCCTCCTCCGTTATTTGTTTCTCCGCTCCCATCGTCCGCCATTCCATTGACTCCCGCAGTGCCAAAACGGAGAGATCTTTCATTTCGCCCTCGCAAAGACTATGGCTGTCGACGGCTTGAGAACGTGGGGCTGCACAGCTACACGGGGGAAAAGAAAAGTGTCGAAAAAGAGTTCAGCGGATTTGAGAGATCCTTGGTTTTGGCGGCCGAGACACTTCGCCGTCTCCGTGTGTGTGACGTCGCCGTCCGGGTGGAGAGAATTGCGTTTTTAGAAGAAGCTATTTTTCAACGGCAACTGTGACGCGAAAAAGCGATTTTAAGTCAGGTGTACACGATGTTTTAAGTAGTTGTGAGCTGCTCCTCTCGTTTGTGCGACGGTTCTCCTTTTAAATCTTCGTCCCTGTACACAATAGGACCTGCGTTATTATAAAGGGGGCTGATATTATGCAAACTCGTGTGACCTTTTAGAGCTTTTCACCACGCTAAAATGTGTTGTCTCATCGAAAACAGACCTGGAGCTGCGTTTCGAGCCGTTAGCGCACCTTTGAGTAGTCTTTTGAGTCTTCCCCGGTGGCTGTGGCAGCTCCCAAAACGACGACTCCTGAATCCAAGAAAGGCTAAGGCGAGGCTAACACATTTCTATGGTATCAGTTAGCCTGCATTAAAAACAGTCTGACCCACTCCACAGTGCACCTGAGGCAAAACACGTATAACGCCAGACTGACGATATAAATGTCTGTGTCGATAGAGTAACTTATATTTGAGCAGCATCAGCTTCGTGGCTGTAAGCTAACGCAGCGGCGGAGTGATCTGCGAGAAAATAGTCCCTCAAAATGCGGTAATTCATGTGATACAAGGTCAGTTATATTTCAAATATTATTCTATTCTAATCACGTATAACGCCAGACTAACGATATAAATGTCGGTGTTGATAGAATAATTTTGGAAATATAACTGACTCGCATGAATTACTGCATTTTGAGGGACTATTTTCTCGCGGATCACTCCGCCGCTGCCTTAGCTTACAGCCACGAAGCTGATGCGGCTCAAATACAAGTTATTTCAAATGCAAAATGGTTATAATTATTCTATTAACACAGATATTTATATCGTTAGTCTGGCGTTATACGTGGTTTGCCTCAGGTGCACTGTGGAGCGGGTCAGACTGTTTTTAATGCAGGCTAGCCGTTACCATAGAAATGCGTTAGCCTAGCATTAGCCTAGCGCCACTAAACTCTTCAAATATAAGAACTGCATGAATTTAAGAAAAAAACATCTCCAGACATCGACAACACTCTGGATAACTAGGAAATGAAGCCCAATGTCAATGAAAATATCCCTTTTAAGATTTTCCCCACAGAGAGTTCTTTTTCGTCTCGAACGGCCGAATCCGTGCAGTGTACACCCGGCTTAAAGTTGGTCTTGGCGTTGCAGCGACGTCTGTGTTCTGTTAATACAAAGTAAAGTCTTGGCTCTGACGTGGCTAATATATTCCGCTCGGTCACGGACGTTACACACATGTAGTAAATCGTGCCCTCAAGCTGGAAAATTGAACCTTTCGATTGCACTCGAGGCCAAAAAAACAATCGCGATTCCGGCATTTCGTCGCAAAAAAAAACACCTGTCGCAAAAGCTTTATTCCGAGGTCCGTGTGCTGTGCAGCCCCGGGTCGAGAACACACTTGGAAGCCAGGACTCGGGAAGAGCGTCGTTATCTGGATGTAAACCACAGGCCTTAAAAAAAAAAAAAAAAAACACAGTTATAACCAGAAGAGCTGCTGATTCTGAACTCGACACGGAGCGGGAGAGCGAAGCCGTCGCCCCAAAATGGACGCCCAGTGTTTCCCACTCGCAAAGAAGCCCACGGCGACGAATTGGTTTGACAAACGTATACTTTTTTTTTTCTTTTTTTTTTGCATCAAGCATTAACATAAAAGCAAAGCAAAAAAAAAGATGAAATGGAAGTTTTTTTTTTTTTTTTCAAACTGGGAAATTCACTAAATTTTCCTTGTGTGCGTTGAAAAAACAAAACAAACTTACAACTTACAAACAAAACGTATTGAATGAAATTGAGCAGGTCACTGACACATTCATCCATTCGGTTCAGTCGTGTTAGTCCTGCCTGGAAATCGCAGCCAATGGAAGCAGTGCCAGACGTTTCATTATGTCATTAAATCAAGGCTTTAAATGTCATTAAGAAACATTATGGATTCAAACTAGCATTAAATCCAACTTGTGGAGCAAATACAGACATCGCTTGACTCTTTTTGCTGCAGAACCTTTTAAAACTTGGTTAAAAGAAGAAAAAAAAATGATGGTTCAAAACGCTGTAAGCAGCAGTTTTGGCTTTAATTGCAGACCATATCGTCCAATTTGCTTTTGAAGATTAAAAATTCCCCTCATTCCTCTTTTGTGTGGAATCTTCAGAAATGAAATGTGCTCAGATTGTTTAGTTTTCGGAATACGCCGTTTGTGCTCCGGATTTGAAAAGTCCTCGGGAGAAACGAGCGTAACGTACGGAAAGCGGGAACTGCTCCATTGGGAAGGCGTTGGTGGGAAACGCTGCGGCCGCCTCGTTATACCTCAGCTCAGCAGGGGGCAGCAGAGCGCTCCTCCCCGCTCCGTCAGGCCTTATTATTATTATTATTATTATTATCATCATCCCCCTCGGCTCTGGAGCGATGGTCTGGAATTTGACGCATTTGTTGTTGATGGGTTGTTGTTTTTTTTGTTGTTTTTTTTTAAAGGTGAAAGAAAATTTAAGCGAAAACGATCGAGCCAAAATATCCTCTGGCAGCTCAAAACGGCCCAGTCTCCACCAAAACGGGAAAGAAAGAAAGAAATTGTTACAGTTAAAATGAATAAAGAACATTTAGTGGGTTTGACTCGATAAAGATCACTGTTTTTTTGTTTTTTGTGTCTCGGGAGTCTGCAAACTCTTCAGGCTTTTCCCCCCGCCGAGTCTTTTTAAAATTTCTACAGAAGCTCATGGGGTCAAATCATAAACGATACTGTGTGAACAAATAGTTAAAAGGTTGGGAATGCACGAGTTGTGAACACATTGAATCCCATCTGCAAACACTTAAAGCGGTACTAAGCAACTCTTAGCCCCTAGAGGCCATAAGCGCAACTGCATTTAGCTGACCTTTAACTTATTAAATGTCTTGGGGAGTAAATGCTACGCTGACAGAAAAGCCGAAGGGAGAGAGGGATGTTGTATAATTTTTTTCCACTCAAACTTGGCTGTAAATGCTGTTTAAGTGGCGCTAGCCCGCAGTTAGCCTGTTAGCTTCTTCTTCGTGATTCCATTGGTGTGTATTGGTGGCTCCGACCCGGTGGCAGTCAAGTTGCAAGCATGGTTTTCTGCCCAGAGACACCAGGGGGAGATGAAAGACCCTCCAATCATCCCATTAACACTTGTATTATCCCCAGAGGGACTACGGAAAGGATTTATTTAGGTAAACACGTTACTTAGCACTGCTTTAAGTCTGTCTTTGTGTTCAAATGTTCATCTCGGCTGATGATAGACCCTAGATTCAAATCCATGTAGCTCTTTGCCATTTTTTTTAACATTTTTGTTTTTGAGTGTACGTTGCTCACGCGGATTAAAGGTTGGATCTTGTAGCTTTACGTAATTTCAAGGAAGATTATCTGCAAGTAGAGATGAGATTTTGTGACTTGTGTGGTTGAAATATTAAGACCATGTTTCTTACTCCTCTTGCAGATGATGCAGTTTGATGGAAAGTATACTATACATGAAACCTAGGCACTTATTACTGCATTTAAACTCGTCAAACTACTGTAAAAAAAAAAAAGTTTAACAGGTTTTAACCAACGCTGCTGGCCCAGTACATGTTTATAGTAGTTACATTTCCATTTTTTTTATGCTTTTCCTCATTTGACACATATTTTTTTTATTTTTGTAGCATTGTATCTGTCGATTCAAGTCTCATGTATCTAACAAAATTATACTCGTTTTTGTACTAAATGTTTTGCGTACTAAATTATTATTTTATTTTTGTAGCATTGTATCTGTCGATTCAAGTCTCATGTATCTAACAAAATTATACTCGTTTTTGTACTAAATGTTTTGCGTACTAAATTTATTTGTTATTTTTGAACTAAATCTATCAAGTAAAATGAACTTAATGGCAAAAAAAATGGCAAGGATATTTTTTTACGAAATGTGACTTTGTGTTGCTTTAAATTATTGGGTTTTTAGGTCTTGCCCAGTGACACACCAGCAGTGAGACCCGTCTGTGTTGTTTTTCTTTGACGTTTTGGTGGAGACTCGGCTAAACCTTTTCATTATCGCAGTAGATATGCAGTATTCTGTTGTGAACCATAGGACTTTTTCATAAACACGTCTTTTTAAGTAACAAATGTAATATGTGTTGTGAAGAAAAAAAAAATGTCTACGCGAGTTGAGGTGACTTGAGTTCGGGATACTCAAATGTTTCGAGTAGGCGGGCCTCGATTGTTTTAACTTCTGTTGACTGGTTTCGATATTTACCTTGGTTTTTTCAGGCCGAATTATGAAACTTCTTACTGTACATATTTCTTTTTAAATGGGGGCTGCGCGACGTTAAAATTATAATTATTGCAATTTTTCCTCAAAGTAGCTTTCGTTAAATTTAAACAAAAAGCTTAAGTTGTGTCAAAACGAGACTTGACATACTATCACTGGATCAACTTTGCAAAAATCATGGCTAACACTGAACTCCCCTCATTCCAGTCAGATGGAAGACGCCGGTGATTTTGCAATATTTTCCATCACCTGATTTTGCCATCAACAATAATGCGGCGATGTCGTGCAGCTCTGCTTGAATTAGAAATAAAAAATTAATCGTAACAGTTCGAAAAAGCCTGTCTCGCTGCAAAAAGGGTTATCTTGATGCGTAAAAATGACTGAAATTGAGAATATTTCACAATATTTCGAGTGATTCTGACTTGCAAAGCAAAAAAAAAAAAAAAAAAGCCGGTGGAATTTGAATTTTTACACTAAAAATAAGATATTGTTATTTCAAGTAAATTAAGTTGTTCTATTTTACTGATTTTAAGTGCAAAAATACTTGTTCTACTGAGTAAATATTACTCATTTCGAGATTCCTTTTTGCAGCATTGTCCAACTAACTAAATCTAATCTAGTTCAAGCTACTCGAAACGTTTGCATTTTTGAATCCGTCATCTCAGGTAATCTAGACATTACTTTTTACAGCACCTGACTCTCAAAATCCCATTTATACACACATTTTTTTTACTTTTTTAACCCAATAATCTCACACATTATCATTTTGTAACCTCTCTCCCCCTTTCTCTCTCTCTCTGTCTCTCTCTCTCTGTCTCTCTCTCTGTCGCGTATGAACTCAATGTTAAACCTACATATTTTAATAATAATTATTGCACAGATATTAATAGCCGATGATAAATATATGAATCTTTGCGTGTGTAGTTTATCAGATGTGACCCCCCTGCATGTAACCACAAGAGTTTACTGTAAAAACCGAACAAAAAGGAAAAATACCAGACTTGCACTTGACCCTCACTGTAGAAAAAACAAAGTCTACTCGAGTTACTTGAATTTTGATGGATAATTTCAGACGTTTGTCTTCAGTTATGTATTTAATATATGAGTTTTAAGATTTTTCTGACTGGTTTCCCATGTATTTTTTACCTATTTAGATTTATGTAATTATTAAAACATTTTTCTGTCTGGTTTCAAGCCGTCTTGCAAGTGATATTTTCAAATTGACTGGAATTAAGAATATTGAACATTCATTTGAGCAATTCTGACTTGGGCTGAGTACAACAATATCCGTACGGTGTTTAGGAAGAAAACGCTTAGGTACTACTGGTTTAAAAAAACACGAATCGAAAAACGTATTTTTCTTTAGATACCAAGTTTTTATGCCTGTTGGGTCCAGCGCTCAAGAAAGTTACTTGGTTAAAGTTAAAAACACTGTAAAGGGAAATTCACAAGCATACGTTGGCATTGATCTCATTTTTAGATTAATTTTTTGCAGCGTATAAGCCAAGTGTCTCCAACAGGCGGCCCGCGGGCCACTTCCGGCCCGCTTGATGATTCAACCCGGCCCTCTTGTAGTGCACAAACTCGAGTATACACACTTTTTGAGTATGGCAAAAATGTACTTGGTGGATTAAGCTCAAATAAATGATACAATTGAACAGAAATATGGAATCGATTAACATTGTTTTTCTTATATGGTTGAAGATGACGAATATTTTAGTTCAGGTATCAGAAAAGGTATTGCTCATGTATCTGTACCGTAAATCCATTATTGTTAAAGGACTGGTATCAAATAACACAAAACGCGTCTAATTCTGACTCACCAGGTAAAGAATTCTGCCAGACCAACAAGTATTTTTGCATTTAAGATTAGAAAACGTCCTATTTCAGAAAAAATAAACGTTTAAGTGCAAAAATACCTAGACGTACCTGCTCAAATCAAGGAATCGTTGATCGTATATCAGAAAAACCCAAGAATCAAGAGAACTGACATTGAATTTGAGTAGATTTGGCTCTTTAAAATAGCTTGCCAATGGAACAAGACTAAATTTTTTTCTTGCCTTTGACTATTTTTGGTCTCATTTCAAGTTTTTATTTTTATTTTAAGAGTAGTTCAGGTAACTCCTCTCGTCTTAGGCAAAATAATGCTTGTTCCGTTGATGATCTTAGTCCAAGAAAGTGCAAACCTGCTCAAAATCAGCCCAAACTCTATTGATTTAAGCACTTTTTAAGCTTGTGGTTCTCCCGGTGTGGAAAGTCTGAAACATCTACATTCATTGGCACTAGATTAGGATTTCAGTCGTCCAGGTGTTTTGTATAGTTATATAAAGTTTTCCATCTGGACTAGGGTGTTAATCTTGGAAACCAGTCAGAAACTAATAATTTTAAGTGAAATAACGTGTAGATTTTACTCGTCAAACCGACTGAAACAAAACTCAAAATGTCAAGTTGATTTTAACTCCCGTGGATTTTTATTTTTGCAGTGTTTTGTAATTCTTTTTTATTTTTATTTTTTACTTCCTGTTGTCCCCGTAAGCCCCGCCCCTCCTCCTTCCTGTCCCGTGTTTCAGATGAGGCCGTCTCGATGTTGTGGTTGTTTGGCAGATTTCCCTCTAAACTTCTATCATCATTATTATTATTATTATTATTATTATGACATTCTAATATTAAAGTTATTGCTTGATCATTTCTGGCGACCCGGCGAGTCTGTCGATTGTACACGTTCCAAGTCCATAGAAAAGAAAAAGAGAAATTGATGTTGTTTTTGCTTCAGTGGAGAAATGCTTTTTTTAAATAAATTAATTTAAACCCAGTGGAGTTTTCTGTCGTCCATTGAAAAAGTACATGTTACTGAAACCCGAAGTGACCGGCTCTTTCTGCAGCTTCTCGTTTGGTTTCTGAATGCGCCGGAGATGGAAAAACACACAGATACTGTACAAAGTATCTCTCTTGTGCTGTTGCTTAACCTCTTACCCCTGTCTTAACAGAGGGCATTTTCTCCAGTTTAACTCAAATCTAAAAGTTTCTTGACTGGAGGGTAAGACGGCCTACTAGTGTCACCTCAATTGAAAGCTAAGACCCTCAAAACTGAGCCAAACAGATCTTTTTCCTTGCGTTGACATCACTTTTTGACGGGTTTTTTTCATAAATTTTTTGCTTATTTTTCATCACATTTTTGCCTCTTTTTCAGCACATTTTTGATTGTGTTTTTGTCACTTTTTTCTTTGCCTTGTCGTCACTTTTCTTTTCGTTTTTTAGTCGTTTTCAATTTTTTGCTTATTTGTCATCACATTTTTGCCCCTTTTTCATCAAATTTTTAGCTTTTTTTTTCATCAAATTTTTGCCCCTTTTTCATCACATTTTTGCTTTTTTTTCATCAAATTTTTGCCTCTTTTTCAGCACATTTTTGCTTTTTTTTCAGCACATTTTTGCTTTTTTTCAGCAAATTTTTGCCTCTTTTTCATCACATTTTTGATTGTGTTTTTGTCGCTTTTTTCCTTTGCCTTGTCGTCACTTTTCTTTTCGTTTTTTGTTTTGTTTTCAAGAAGCTTTTAGATTTGGATAAAGCCAAACAGGAGAAAACGTGCTCGGTTCAGGTGGGGGTTAAGAGGTTAACTGAGTAGTTCTCCCAACACTGAAGCCGAGTGGATTAGCTGTGTTTGTCATTTCACAGTGGTCCACACGAGGGCAGTAGAGGCCCATGTATGTGCCGGGCTTTCAACTGGGTTTGGGCAAACGCAGCGGTGGAAGAAGTGCTTGATTTTTTTTCCTGTTTAGTTAAACATTTCTCAAAGATACAATGTCTGGAATAATAATATATTGCTTCATATATATGTTTTTTTTTTTTTTAAGAAATTGGGTGGATACAAATATACATTCAGTTATTAAATTATTTACAGATTGTCGTCCAATGTGTTTACATACAGTACATACAATCTTCCTGTTTCTTCCAGATTGTTCTATCAAGTCATGAATGCCATTTCAATTAGTTTTGTAAATGTGTGTCTTCAGTTGATGTGTGTGCGTCATGTGGTAAAGTTTGTTTCGGGCACTTGCACAACTCCTCACCCCATTCATAAACAATGTAGCTTGGACAAAGTTCTCGCCTCATATTGGCTACTTAAGGTTAAAGCATATTTACCGCTGCCGCATACTTACTAACAAAGCTGGAGAGATTTCTTTCAAAGATCTCAGACGGGCTGTGAAAAGTTCAGTATTATGTAAATGTTTGTTCTTTTTGCTGTAACTTCTCTCACCCGCCGCCAGGGCAGGACATTAACGCGAGAAAAATAACAATATCCCTGCGTTACCGTGAGTCTGTCGTTTCTGTGTATTAGAATTCAGCCGCTGCCGGTGCTGATGCTGGCGCAGCGTGGGAGTCCGTCGCCATGGAGACCAGGGGCTCGCGTCGCCGTGGAGACGCCGGCGAGAGACAAAGGCGCATTGGCGAGGGGGAATGAAGTGGAGGACAAGGAGCTGGAGGCACAGCGAGGCATGTTCGGACAGAGTTTAGTCATGTTTTCTCTTCTGCGGGGACAAACTGCAGGATTGTTTTTGCCCCCAGTTTGCCCCCAGTACGCAGATCGTGTTTTCACCCGGTAGGACACGATCGCCTCATGTTCTCATGAAGGTGTTTAATTACTGCAACGTGGCACCATTTCTCTTCATCTTGTAGCTGCATTTGTCACATTGTGGTGATGAAATTTGCACTGAAAGTAGCACATGCAGTGAGAAAATAAGTATGTGAACACCCTGCTATTTTGCAAGTTCTCCCACTTAGAAATCATGGAGGGGTCTGACATTGTCATCGTAGGTGCATGTCCACTGTGAGACATAATCTAAAAAAAAAATCCAGAAATCACAATGTATGATTTTGTAACTATAGCAGGGTGTTCAAATACTTATTTTCCTCACTGTATATACCTCCATCCATCCATTTTCTTCCACTTGTCCGTTGCCGGGTCATGGGGGCAGCCATTGGAGCTGCCCAAATCACATCCCAGTCCCAGCCTCTGTTATGTGCAACTTCTACAGAGGGACTATAGAGAGCATCCTGACCAGCTCCATCACTGTGTGGTTCTTCTACAGAGGGACTATAGAGAGCATCCTGACCAGCTCCATCACTGTGTGGCTCTTCTACAGAGGGACTATAGAGAGCATCCTGACCAGCTCCATCACTGTGTGGCTCTTCTACAGAGGGACTATAGAGAGCATCCTGACCAGCTCCATCACTGTGTGGTTCTTCTACAGAGGGACTATAGAGAGCATCCTGACCAGCTCCATCACTGTGTGGCACGGCGCCAGCACTGCCTCCTGCCTGAAGGAGCCTCCAGCGCATCGTGAGAGCAGCGGAGAAGATCTGTGGAGCTCCTCTGCCCTCCATTAAGGACATGTACTTCACCCGTCTCACCCGCAAAGCCGTCAGAATCACCAGGGACCCTACGCACCATCACACAGTCTCTTCAGAGTAATGCCTTCTGGGAGGAGACTGCGGAATCTGCGGGCCAGGTCGAGTCGACTTAAGAACAATTTCGTACACAGGGCCATCGGGAAGCTGAACTCCCTGCCCTCCCTCCCACTCCCCGCTCCACAATCAAGGATGAGAGAAATATAATTTCAAATCAGTCACATGGTTTGACAAATAAAACAATCTTGAATCTTGATTTACTGCTTGCCCCATTGGCGATCTCATTTCAAGACGGTCCGGATCTACTTAAGATCAGCAGATATTGTCCTAATTCAAGCACATTTGAAGCCATTTTGCTAAGATGAGAACAAACCTACATTTAAACCCGGCTCTAGCCATCAGACAGGTCTTGTCGTCGAAAGCTAGGCAAACGTGGCCATTGTTATGCATTGAAGGCCTCATGTACAAACACTTTCATTCATACTCATTCATGGCGCAGACAGTACTTCAATATAAAGCAGGCTATTTTAAAAAAGATGAAACGCTACTCTATAAATATGACGATGAAAACGCAAATAGGCTTCGTTCAATGTCGCTCGTTAATCTTATTCTGCAGCCGTCTCTTTCTCGGAGCCGGGCCACGTGGGGCGCACATAACGATCCCGCTCTCCAAATGTGGAGTAGATCAGCCCCAGGAGTGAGGTAAGCAGCCGGGCCGCGTGGAGCGCACATAACAATCCCCTCTCTGCATGCGGAGAAGAGAATCTCCAGGAGTGAGGTCAGCGGCCGGGCCACGTGGGGCACATATAACAATCCCCCTCTCTAACAGGTGAAGGAGACCAGGGAGATTGTTCTGGACTTCCGGGCAGCGCTCTGTGGAAGAGAGGCGAGGGCAGGACCAAGTGCCCCGGGGTGCACATGCAGAGGCTTGTCGTTATGGGTAAATGCTTGGGGCCCAGAGAAAAAGGCCGGATCTCAAGGGGGTACAGTTTGCACAAACACTCTAGCGCGATTACGTCACAACATGACATTATCAGATCAGATGCAATTTACAGTAGAGCCTTTCACCCTGTCCTCCGCTACGGCTTCGAGTCATTTTCAGTAGAAAGGATTTGGCTTTGGGGCTTTCAGTTTGACTCTACATCTCTGGTTACACCTCTCTGTGATTATCTTTACTTTAACCAGATACTGTGATACTTTGTTTCATTTCATGGAGCTTGATTTACCCATCGATCTTTGTTCCTGCCCTCACCCAGTGTAGCAGAGCAAGGTCATTTGCTGTTTCTTTCATTTAGCGTTCATGTGTATACTTTAAAACATTGAACAAAGATGTCTTGAGTCCCCCCTCCTGGAACCGTGGTGGAGGGGTTTGAGCGCCTGAATGATCCTGGAGCTCTGGTGTCGGGGGCTTCGTGCCCCTGGTAGGGTCTCCCAGGGCAAACAGGTCCTGGGTGACGGGTCAGACAAAGAGCGGGTCAGAAGCCCCTTATGAGAGACCAACAGGCCCGGTTAGAACCATGAGGCCGTCCTTCTGTGGACCCACCACCTGCAGGGGGCACCATAGGGGCTGGTGCTCCAACAGCCCCCACGACCCGGTAACGGACAAGTGGGAGAAAATGGATGGATGTATTGAGTCCATGAGATGCAGATTTCACTGGATGAATAGTTACAGTTACAGATATATGCTTAAGTGGCCGAAGCTATACCGCTGGCCTGGTGTCGTCTCACGGTCCCCCCAGAACAGCTGGAGGAAGTGTGCGTGGTCAGGAAGGTCTGGGCATCTCTGCTTCCGCGACCCGGGCCCAAATAAAGCAGAAGTTAATTTAGCTAATGGGCTCAACTATTACATTGTAAATAACGACGAATAAATGAGGTTTCGGGGGTTTTTCACTCCGGTTTTGAATACTTGTCTGACTCATTGATGCTGAGCTGTCTATGGAATGATGCTGTATTAATCAAGCCTGGAAGACTCATTTCAGCGTAACCTACCTCCAGCTAATGATCGCGCCTACAAGGGTCACACCTCCACCTCCGCCCCGTCACCGCCTCTTCTTCACACCCTGCTCCATCCTTCGCCGGTCCCCCATACCACCACCAGTGTCCAGGCTCCGGGGAAGACTAACTTACCCATCCACACTAACTATAATCCCTTCTATCGATGTCTACTGCCGGGGTCTGATCGACACAAATGCAAACAATAAATCTTTTTAATCGCCGCTTTTGTCTCTGAGTCTATCCTGGCACTGGCTTGTAACTCACCTGCTCAGGGACTGCAGATGGAAACTAGCTCGAGCTAAATCTGCTCACACTTGTCCAGTATGTTAAACAATATGGTGCCCATTCACTTTTGCCTATAGTTTTATTCCATGCCGACTAAACCCTACTAAAGTTGCCCAGATAAAGCCCATGCCCGGTCGGTGTCCGTGTTGCCCACAGAGCTTTGCGAGCTTAACACCGTCGTACGATCGTTTGCTTTAAATGTTCAACCCTCTGCCCATGTAAACAGCTTTTATAATCTGCAAGAAGCCACAGTGTGTTAAAATCACTGACGTTTTTCATCTGACTGAGATTTACCAAAAAATTTTTGAAACGCAGCAAAATTTTCCACATTTACTTCGATTTCAGGCTCGTTTTGGTCCTGGTTTTGTTTTCAAGTCCAGCTTCAACATAACGTGAGAAGGAAAAACAACTTGCTTACATTTCTTGTGGAATCTACTGTGTTGAGATGAATAGATGACACCATAATAACACAACCGTCCCGTCAGTTCCTCTGTCCTCCAAGCGATGGCGCTGCAGAGCTGCTCCCGTCGTCCTCCTCCTCCCTCTTCTTCCGCGGCACAGGGGCAGGCGAGGACACGGGGGGCACGCTGGGATACGCCGCGGAACGAGGCCGCGGGAGAGGCGCAGACGGATGCTCCAGTCTTTTTGGGAGACGTGTCGTTGCCAACGGAAACGGTAACTAGGGCAACAGCTGCATCCCCCAAAACAAACGCTCGAAAAATCTGCAGCGAGGGTGTGAATGAGTGCGAGATGACGGCGCAGAAATAACACAAACGCCGCAGTGCAAAATCGGGAGCAGTCATGGAGCTATGCATCTAGGAAACGAGAAAACCCCGGAGTAATGCACATATCGAGGTACAACACTTCCAATAACATCAAGCAGATGTTTGGTGAGAAAGAGGTCAAATCTAAATCTTAAATAAATAAAATAATTACAGAAAGCCGTGTGTTTATCATGAGGTGTGGATTTGATCTGAATCACCTCGATCAGGAAGTAGAAGGTATCACCTCTTAACCCCCGCCTTAACTGAGCACATATTCAATCATCTTCTCGACTAGAGCTTACAGCTTATTGCTGGGTTGCAGGCGACATCACAGGATTCCAAAGGCCCATCCATCTCCTTCCACTTGTCCGTTGCCGGGTCGTGGGGGCAGCTGTTGGAGCTGCCCAAATCACATTGCACCAGCCCCTATGGCTCCCCCTGCAGGTGATGGGTCCACAGGAGGACGTTCTAACCGGGCCTGTTGGTCTCTCATAAGGGGCTGGATTCCAAAGGCCAATACTATTATATGGAGGATAAATTATTTTGTTTTTGAGGACATGTTTGGTCTTGTACAGAGAGATCATGGATCCAGCGACTGATATTAATCATTTTTGTAATTCATACTCTTTCTTTTGAGCTACGACTTGTGAAAGTGTAATGTTGTTAGTAGGAAAAACTGGATCCGGTGACATGATCACATTGTAGGCCCTGCGACCCAGCACGCATAATTCCAGACGCCATTTTGAATACCAAAGTCGACATATGCAGTCCTACAACATGTAGCAATATCTCGAATCAGGATGAAAATGAAAGACAACTGATGATTTACTCGTAATCATTGCTCAAGAAGAGAACAGTAAAAACTCGGCCCCAGAGACACAAGTGGCTCAGACGTAGCAGCTCAGGCTGTCGAGCTACAGCAGGATTCACTCCTCAGACTAAACTAACACATCAAAGAGGAAACACAAAACCTTTCTCTGTGATTTTTACAGTTTGTCAGCCTGAGTCAGTGTTTGAGCTGCTCAAGACATTAGCATGCTATTGGTTAGCCACTACAGTAACAGCTCAGCTCTGACTTCTGTCACATGTTGTATCCAGGGCTAGATGTTTGGAGTCTGGTTCAGGGCTTTCTCTTGGAGAGGTCGGAGCTGAGCTGTTGAAGCTAAATGCTAAACGGTAGCATGCTAACGTCTTGAGCATCTTAAACACAGACTCACTGGTTTATTCACATAAATGTGCGCTCTTTGGGGCCATGTTTTTACTGTTTTCTTCTTGAGCAATGATTACGAGTACATAAAAATGCCACTGTCAACCAGTAGTCTTTCTTTTATATCCTGAGTAGAGATATTGTTACATGTTGTAGGTCGCCATAACAACAAAAAGTCACATGACTGAAAGGCATGTATACGGTAACTGAATATAAACTTATTTATTCTCCAATGAGTCAAAAGGGGGTAGACACTAATAAGCATCGACTTGCCTTTTGTACGAAATGCGCGGTAAATAAAGATGCCTTGCTCCTTTTGGGCATCATATTTGTTCTTTCTTTGTTTTGTTTAATCGTCTACTCAACATTGTGAAACTCAGCTGCCCAAATAAAAAGATTAATAAATTACAATATCTATATAAACTAGATCAGTAATAATGATAATCCACTCTGAATATTAATGTATTTTAACTTTACTTAAAAAAAAGCTTCACTGAGATTTGAGAATCTCTTTTTCAGGGAAGTGTCCCGGAGTGAAACCTATTGCACATAAAGGGGAAACTAAAGCCCACTGAGGAAAACGTCCGCAGACACAGGGATAAACTCCACAGGCCAGGACCAAAGCCAGGACCTTTTTGCTGTGAGGAGGCCAGAGCACTAACCGCTGTGCCACCATCAATCATAAATATAATCACTAATCAATCACCTTCTTTTGTTTCCAGTACCTTTTATTGTCAAGGACTTGCTTTTACTGACTTGTATAATATCATGATGTCCTTTTTCTTAAACATTCTCTTCATTGCACAACAGCATTACATGTTTTCCAACATTATCTAAGAAATTGCATAAATATTTTCCCTGTTAGGAGGAAACCTTTCTGTTTGAATGAGGTCCTCCAGACGCCGCGGACGAGGGACTTACCTCAAGGTCGAGGTCGTTTTTTCACTGGGGGAACAGGTTCAACCCTTTGAATGGTTCTGTGCGCTCCAGACTCATCCATAACATGATTCTAACATCTACATTCTTCAGGGATACGTTTTACAGTTTTTACATACATTAAAAAAAAAAAATTATAGAAAATAATAAAATAGTAATAATAAATAGCCTATATAAAAAAGGATATAAAATTAGACCACATAAAAAAAAAAGCTATAACAGAGTCTGGACCATGATCTGAACCAGCGAAAAGCAGCTGCGCGGAGAGCGACCCGACCGGAACTGAAGGCAGCTGATGGGACGAGCTTCGATTATTCCCCTCAGGAGACGAGGAGAGCGCGCGGTCAGCAGACCCAATGCACGCCGAACCCGGGCCGTACGAACCCGGGCCGTACGAACCCGGACCGTACCAACCTGGACCGTACGAACCCGGACCTTACGAACCCTGACCGTACGAACCCGGACCGTACGAACCCGGACCTTACGAACCCGGACCGTACGAACCCGGACCGTACGAACCTGGACCTTACGAACCCGGACCTTATGAACCCGGACCGTACGAACCCGGACCGTACGAACCCGGACCGTACGAACCTGGACCTTACGAACCCGGACCTTATGAACCCGGACCTTACAAACCCGGACCGTACGAACCCGGACCTTACGAACCCGGACCTTACGAACCTGGACCTTACGAACCCGGACCGTACGAACCCGGACCTTACGAACCCGGACCTTACGAACCCTGACCGTACGAACCCGGACCGTACGAACCCGGACCGTACGAACCTGGACCTTACGAACCCGGACCTTATGAACCCGGACCGTACGAACCCGGACCGTACGAACCCGGACCGTACGAACCTGGACCTTACGAACCCGGACCTTATGAACCCGGACCTTACAAACCCGGACCGTACGAACCCGGACCTTACGAACCCGGACCTTACGAACCTGGACCTTACGAACCCGGACCGTACGAACCCGGACCTTACGAACCCGGACCTTACGAACCCTGACCGTACGAACCCGGACCGTACGAACCCCGACCGTACGAAACCGGACCTTACGAACCTGGACCTTACGAACCCTGACCTTACGAACCCTGACCTTACGAACCCTGACCGTACGAACCCGGACCGTACGAACCCCGACCGTACGAACTCGGACCTTACGAACCCGGACCGTACGAACCCGGACCTTACGAACCCGGACCGTACGAACCCGGACCTTACGAACCCTGACCGTACGAACCCGGATCTTATGAACCCGGACCGTACGAACCCGGACCGTACGAACCCTGACCGTACGAACCCGGACCGTACGAACCCGGACCTTACGAACCCGGACCTTACGAACCCTGACCGTACGAACCCCGACCGTACGAACCCTGACCGTACGAACCCGGACCGTACGAACCCGGACCGTACGAACCCTGACCGTACGAACCCGGACCTTACCAACCCGGACCTTACGAACCCGGACCGTACGAACCCGGACCGTACGAACCCGGACCGTACGAACCCGGACCTTACGAACCCGGACCTTACGAACCCTGACCGTACGAACCCGGACCGTACGAACCCGGACCGTACGAACCCGGACCGTACGAACCCTGACCGTACGAACCCGGACCTTACCAACCCGGACCTTACGAACCCGGACCGTACGAACCCGGACCGTACGAACCCTGACCGTACGAACCCGGACCGTACGAACCCGGACCGTACGAACCCTGACCGTACGAACCCGGACCTTACGAACCCGGACCATTAGAACCCGGACCGTACGAACCCGGACCGTACGAACCCGGACCGTACGAACCCGGACCGTACGAACCCGGACCGTACGAACCCGGACCGTACGAACCCTGACCGTACGAACCCGGACCGTACGAACCCTGACCGTACGAACCCGGACCTTACCAACCCGGACCGTACGAACCCGGACCGTACGAACCCGGACCGTACGAACCCGGACCGTACGAACCCGGACCTTACGAACCCGGACCTTACGAACCCGGACCGTACGAACCCGGACCTTACGAACCCGGACCTTACGAACCCGGACCGTACGAACCCGGACCGTACGAACCCGGACCGTACGAACCCGGACCTTACGAACCCGGACCTTATGAACCCGGACCGTACGAACCCTGACCGTACGAACCCGGACCGTACGAACCCGGACCTTACGAACCCGGACCGTACGAACCCGGACCGTACGAACCCGGACCGTACGAACCCGGACCTTACGAACCCTGACCGTACGAACCCGGACCGTACGAACCCGGACCGTACGAACCCGGACCTTACGAACCCTGACCGTACGAACCCGGACCGTACGAACCCGGACCGTACGAACCCGGACCGTACGAACCCGGACCTTACGAACCCGGACCGTACGAACCCGGACCTTACGAACTTACAAACCCTTTTCAGTTGCTGGGCCCAGACTCTGGAACAAGCTGCCTGCCCTGCAAACCCATGTATTCAGCTTTTAATACTCAGTAATGTGGTGACATTTTATTATTGTTGCATATTTTATTGTTTACGCAGTTTTTATTGTCATTCTTTTTTACTGTAAAGCACTTTGGTCACCTTGAGTGTTGAAAAGGGCTTTATAAATAAATATTGATATTGATTTGTTGTTTTTTTACAAGCTGAGCCATAATATTATAACAATTAAAGGCTACACACATCTCACATGGCATGTAATGAGTCTAGTTTCACAGTTTAAGTTGAATAACAGAAATGAATGCACTTTATATTCTAATATTCGAGTTTCACCCGTAGGCTACGTCTAAAACTCGGCTCAATGAGAAACAAAACTCAGGCCCGCCCCATGAACCAAAGCGGTTTGTGAGTGGCTTCATGTGGACGCACACACTTACTGAGCTGGAAAGTTTTTAAAATTATACGTGTCTTGGCTTCGTGTGGATATAGCCTAGGGTGAACCGTGGCTTTTAGTGTTAAAAGTGTTATAATCATCTGTGTAAAGTGTTCGAATGGCCGATTTGTTCATGAACGTCACATCACTCACACAATCTCGTTTTTTTTGTGTGCGTTCAGAATCAAAAGCCGCCTCCAGATGATCAGCACTGTGTGGAAGTTTCTTAGACAATATAACGGCCTCTCGTCTCAGACAGGGACATTAGCGCATCCGTCCGTCTGAAAACCACCAATTTCATGCGGCTAAGAGCACTCCACGTTTTCGCTGCCTGGTCTCGGAATTATTATATTTTTTTGCCTTTCGTAACGCCATTGTCCGAGTGATGTAAGACGGAGCGTTGGAAACAGGATACGAGCGGAGCTGAGATGGACACTTCAGATCTTACGTCAAAGAGTTATAAAAAGAAATCCAAGGGACGACGGTTGTTTTCTCTTCCTTGAAAAACGGCATGAGAAAGATTTTGAATTAAATAGTTTGATGCTGGAAGAGTGCCTTGGGTTTTCTTTTCTTTCATAAGTTTTAGCTCTAAACATGAACTTCCTGAGGACTTTGATATTAGATTTTTTTACGTACTTTTGTTCTTTTCTTTGCGCGACAGGAAGTGCAGAGACCTGAGCACTGGACTAATATAATCGTAATTCCTGGTTCCAGTCGTGCTGGACGTATCACAGCCCTTAGGTCCTTAAAACCTAGTACCAGTGTTGGGCAGATTACTCTGTAAAAGTAATCTATTAACATCTTTGACTGTCTGAATACTAGTTACTTTAGTTTTTATTCATAACACCTTGTGAATGCCTGATCCTTTCAGACCTCATAAACTAAAAATAATCTAGTTACAGTTACCTGTTAACCCATGCCTTAACCAAGCCCATTTTCTCCAGTTTAGCTTTACCCAACTCTAAAAGCTTCTCGACGGGAGCTTGCAGCCTATATGAGTAACGCCTCATTTGAAAGCTAAGACCTACAAAAAACACATCTGAACACACAGAAAGCAGCGGCCAATGAGAATGAAATAAAGAGAGAAAAACACTTTTTCATTTCTCCGTCAAAACAGCTCATTTCATGGCCACAGCCCCACACGGAAAAGCACAACTTTATATCACCGAACATCCACGAGAACCACCTTTTCAAACTACAATTCAACCACAAACAGAGTTTAGCGGCACTTACTGAGTTTGGAGACGAATTGTTCAGCTTCAACTCGCTGCTAGCGGCTCGTCTCTCTCCGCTGTCTCCTCCGCCTCCTCCATCTCGGAGTGGAGGCCCGTCTCCTTTTCTTATTAAATCCACTGAAATATGTCCCTCTTCTTCGTGTCGCCGATTCTTACCTCCATTTGACTGAACTATAGCCAAGTGGAAAAGGCTTCGTAGCAGTAGCAGCCTTGCACTGCGATGTTGTGACACTGTTGACACCGCTGACCAAACTGGGACACGCACATGTCTTTGCACGCTCACAAACACGGCCTACCTTTGCGGATTTGGAGTCCGTTTTTGAAACCGGAGGAGAAATGAAGCGGTAGAGACACAGACGTGCTGTGTTATCAAACATCAGCTGTTTGTCAGAATCGTGTAGTGTGTTCGCTCTCACGATTCTCAGTCGTTAAGTGTGAACCCCCAGACGTTCTATAATCGCCCTGAATCCAGTCGTATAGTGTGGACCCCCCATTCTATATAAAATCGTTTAAGACTAGAACAATGGTGTAGTGTGTGCGGACCTTTACTTGGCCTATGCTGTAGTTCCCATAGAAATAAAAAGGTGAAGTGACATTTGATCCTAACATATACGAACAATTAGCAAGTCGGCTAGTCCGGGAGAGTTTCTGAGTCTGTCAGCTAATTCTTTATATCTATTCTATAGCCATTAGCATTAGCCATCACACATCGCTAATTATGAAGTATCCAGATGTTTTCAGCTGTTGTCAACCCTTTGACCACATTTAGGTGAGGTCAAAGCTCCGATAGCTAAATGTGATTCCTATGGTAGCTCGGCCACAGATTATAAAAACATTTCTACCGGACAAACTCAACTGTATTCAACACACATCTGCATTAAAGGGATGTAAGACTAGTTTTCAATTGTTTAATAATTTTATTGTTCAAACACCGGTGAAAGGTCAGCGACAAAGACACCAGGAGTGTCCAGCCTCTCTCCAGGAGTTGGGTTCTGGAGCCCAAGCTTTGCATGAAGGTGAGCCCGACCATATCCAGCCGGTACCTCTCCACCTCCCGCTCAAGCTCAGGCTCCTTCCCCCGAGGCCCAGGAGCTGTGTCTGTGGATCAGGCCATCGAGGAACCTGCCCTCGACTGCTGCCGAGTCCTCTCTGCACCCGACCCCTTTCTATACAAGGAACTGAGCTGCTCTTAGTCTGGCCTGTCCCCTAGGACCTGTTTGCCATGGGAGACCCTACCAGGGGCATAATGCCCCAGACAACAGAGCTCCCAGGATCATTCAGGCGCTCAAACAACCCCACCACGATAAGGTGGCAGTTCCCGGGATGAACTCGGAGCTTCTTACAGTAGAGGCTCTCCCACAGTGGTTCAGTGAAGCCGTCTGAGACCCCAAGATCACAACTAACTCCACACATGTTAATCTAACGTGGATATACTTTAGGCATATACGAGAGATCTGTGTGAAGTTTGGATACAAGAAGGGATCCAGAAAACAGCGTCACTTTGCCGGGGAACTTACAGTCTCTGTGTAAGACTATAAAGATGGAAGAATAATACAAAGGAGAGTAAAAATACAATGACATGATGCACAAAAACATATACAATGAAAAATAAATAATTGTAAAATGAAAATATACATCAGATATGGATTGATGGTCGCAGTTGAGAAGACATCAGATTACATGATGACGACGGACGACGACGACGATGATGGCGACATTAATACAAAAATAACAATGTAACAATAATAACAACTAGAAATGGTGCATTGGCATCAGAGCCATTGGACGTCAACACATATAACATGAAAACATGCATATAAACAGAATAACCCACATTAAAGTGGAAAAAACTAAAGATAAACACAATAAAATGGCCGTAAGTGCCATAAGAAATGAATGATGCAAACCTGCAATAAGAAAATGTGCTTCTGGACCAGTGATGAAGATGGTGGATGGATTCTGGTCTTCAGTTCACTGAGACTATGGACCCTTCACTCGGACCTCTGTGAACTGGGCTGAAGTGAGAGACCTCAGGGAGAGACGCTGGGACTCCCAGGGCTCTGCAAACAAGCGTCGCCCCAAACAGTCTCTACACTGAGGAGCAGGACGCAGGCCTCCTCTAAGATCTCCATCTGCCTCCTCCCACATGCTCACAGCACAGGCTGGGGGTGCTGCAGCACAGAGCTGTGGCGGCCGCCTTGGCTCCCAGTTGTAGTGAAGGCTGTACGACGATCCTCCAGATTCTCAAAGGGCTCAGAGCGCTGAGTGGACCTGCATCCCTCCACCACGGCCTGAGAAAGACTCACAATCAAGAGGCTTTGAAGAGACATCGATGGGAAGTCGTGGCAGCTCCTTGCATACGCTCCAGCCTCCGAACCACAGCGAGACAAGACTCCACTCCCATCGTTCCTGCAGACCTCAACAAAGGACGCAGGGCAGACCCTCCAGGGCCCTGGATGCCCATCTGTGCAGTTACCATCAACCGAAGGAAGACCTGGGCAATGAAGGCTCAGCCGCTGGCCACACGAGCACCGCCTTGCCCAAGTTCTCCCGCCTGCACCGCTGGCTTGTAGGCAGTGGGCAGAGAGGGGGCCTGGAGGGTCTTCTCCGCGTCCATCACCATAGTCTGCAGGAGCAATGGGAGTGGAGTCTGGTCTCGCTGTGGTTCGGAGGCTGGAGCGTATGCAAGGAGCTGCCACGACTTCCCATCGATGTCTCTTCAAAGCCTCTTGATTGTGAGTCTTTCTCAGGCCGTGGTGGAGGAATGCAGGTCCACTCAGCGCTCTGAGCCCTTTGAGAATCTGGAGGATCGTCGTACAGTCTTCACTACAACGGAGAGCCAGGGCGGCCGCCACAGCTCTATGCTGCAGCACCTCCAGCCCGTGCTGTGAGCATGTGGGAGGAGGCAGATGGAGATCTTAGAGGAGGCCTGCGTCCTGCTCCTCAGTGGAGAGACTGTTTGGGGCGAGGCTTGTTTGCAGAGCCCTGGGAGTCCCAGCGTCTCTCCCTGAGGTCTCTCACTTCAGCCCAGTTCACAGAGGTCTGAGTGAAGGGTCCATAGTCTTAGTGAACTGAAGACCAGAATCCATCCACCATCTTCATCACTGGTCCTTATCAAAGCAAGTCCTAATGTGAGTAGAAATCTGTCCCAGAGCTGAGAGAGAAAGGAGTCAGTCACAAACTTTCTCAGGATCCAGAAAACGGCGTCACTTAAGACCTGGCTTGAAGTAAAAGAGTAGAAACACGCTGTAGTTCATCGCAGTCGGTATCTGTGAAAGATTGTCAAGGAAAACATGAATAAAAATGTATTAAATAAGCAATGTACAAGAGAGAATATAATCTGTGGCTGGTCAGAGCAAACCACGGACCCAAGTGAGCTGTCGATCTCACAGACTTCCAAAGGTGAACCAGGGCATGTATGATGTCATTCTAAATATCACGGCAACAGAACTGATGATGTCACTGCAACCGGCCAATCAGAGGTCAGTATAATTTTGTCAGTATTTAGAATGCATTTTGTTGCCATGGAGATTAGTCTGTCTAAATAGAGTTTGGGATGGAACATTCCGAAGTGAACGTTACCATAGAAACCCACCATGTTAGGGTTATTGAGACAAATTTACCCCAATAGAACTGGCACCTTCTAGTTACGGCCAACTAATGAATATATACCGCCAATAGATAAATCCATCTAATTACAAATCAATCAAAATATGCTTCAATAGATGCTGAAAGAGGAAAATGAAACTTGAATTCATCTATTTTCTTGTTTATTCGTTGTTCCCTTTCACTGAAGATGCTCAGATTATAAAGATTATAGTATTGATTAACTACTTAACTGCAACAACAATTATTTACATCCATGTCTCAAAGCGTATTGACTGGAGAGCTTACAGTCTATATGCCAGTGGGATACCTAATTTGAAAGCCAAGACCTTCTAGTTTCTAAAAATATGTGTGGGATCTGTGTGAGTGAAACACAATTTACGTTAAATTTGCCGTTCTTAACCCTAATTATATCCTGATTAGGGTTAAGTAACCCTAGCCCTATCCCCCTGATCAGGGGAGACGGCAGTTAAGGGGTTGATAGATTCACAAACCACATGACTCTTTTAGGTCAATTCCATATTCGTAAATCTAAAATCCAAGACAATTTAAAGCATTATAATCAGAATACTCCTATTGAAACGTTAAAACAATATAATGCATGAAAAGCTAGAATGACATGAGATGCTATGATTTTGTATCGTTATGAATGTAAATGCCTTTATGAATTTGATATACCTTTGCAAATATTTGCTGCTTTGAATTTGTTCTTAAGCTTGATGTATATTTCTTGTTATTGTTATCAATAGCAAATCAATAGATGAACATGAGCTAAAACTAGTATAAAAAGTTTAAAAGCGTTTGTAGTGGCTATTTGTCCATAAACTTAAACAAAACTAATAATACTAAATATCTCAAATGGCCACTGAGGCTACGTCATGTTTAGGCTTTACGCAGGTTAGAGGTACCAAAATCAAATAATGTCCATACCAAAAAATACGTTTGAGGAGGTTTATTCACACATGGAAAGCAAGCTCACAGACATTTTCTGCTGCCTCTCTTACGCTGGTAAAAAACCATATGTCCTCGCAGCCTGGAGGTCCCCCCTACCTTGACCTATTTATGCAAATGAACATAACACCATGTGACCAATAAACAATATAAATGCAAAATAAAACAAATTAACTTTAGCAAGAAAAGAAGGGAAATAAATTAGGCTATAACTTAACTTAAGCCTAAAATAAACAAAGTGCAAAATAGCTCCAACAACCCAGCCCCTAATTGCGGTACTTTACCCACAATTAACTTTAGCACAAAGGAGCTATTTCCTGATTGTAACCTAAGCACTAAGCTAGAATCTTTGCATCTTCAGTTTCTCCATGCCTGAAAGAAACAAATAGATGGAAGACAGAGAGAGAGAGAATGAGCTGCACTGTCAGTTGTTGGCCTCCAAGAGAAGACAGAGCTTTGTTATTGGTCTGTCCAGGATGCTGGTCTTTGTTTGGACCTTCACAGAGCGGACCAGTCCTCTTGAGTCAGCTGTGGTGCTCAGAACTCTGCCCATCATCCATGAGCCTCTTGGAGCTGTGGCATCCGCGATTATGACAATATCGCCTGGGATGAAGTTTCTTCTTTGCTTTGTCCATTTTTGTCTTTCTTGCATCACAAGCAAGTACTCTGATGTCCACCTTTTCCAGAAAAGCTCCGCAATGTACTGCACTTGCCTCCATCTCCTCTTGATGTACAGGTCAGATTTTTCAAACAGGCCTGGTGGCAGAATGGGCTTGCCTTTTAGCAGGAGAATGTGACTTGGAGTGAGCGCTTCCAAGTCATTGGGATCCTCTGAGACCTTAGTTATTGGCCGGTCATTGAGTATTGCCTCTACCTCACAAAACAGTGTCTGCAGGCCTTCCTCATCCAGCAGTTGATGTCCAACGACAGAGGTAAGTACACTGCGCACAGAGCGAATCAGACGCTCCCAAACGCCACCTTGGTGTGATGCAGCTGGGGTGTTAAAACTCCACGTCACTCCTTCCTGCACAAAAGTCTTTTCAATTTTAGAATGATTTAAAGCAGCCAGAGCCTGCCTCAGCTCCTTCTTCGCACCAACAAAATTTGTGCCATTATCTGACCTTATACTTGTCACAGGTCCTCTTCTACAGATAAATCTTCGCACAGCATTGATGCAGGAGTCTGTGTCGAGGGAGTGCGCCACCTCCAGGTGTATTGCGCGGCTGCTCAGACAGGTAAATATTACTCCATATCGCTTCAGCACAGTTCTACCCCTCCTCACCTCCAGTGGTCCAAAATAGTCCACTCCCACATTTGTAAAGGGTGCGCTATCAGGCACAACTCTTTCCTCTGGTAAGTCTGACATTTTCTGTTCTCCAAGTTTTCCTCTGTATCTTCTGCACACTGTACATTGTGAGAGAATCTTCCTGGCCGCAGAGTTGGCATTTATGATCCAATACTTCTGTCTCAATCTGTGCAGCATGTGATTGCGTCCAGCATGTCCAAGTTGGTGATGGATGCAACGTAATATGAGCTGGGAAACATGCAGATCCTTTGACAGAATCACAGGATGTTTTACCTCTAACGGCAGGGCAGATTTAGACAGGCGCCCACCAACTCTGAGGATGCCATCTTCGATGAAGGGGTCAAGGCGATACAGAGGGCTGTCTTTGGAAACAGTCTTTGGGTCATGTTTTAGTGAGGAAATTTCAGTGCTGAATTTTTGGTTTTGTACAAACTGAATGATTGCCTTTTCGGCTTCCTCCAAACGCTCTGGTGTCAAGCTAGATTTTCCAAGGGTGGCTTTGAATTTTTTAAGCTCCTTTTCCACATTTTTATTCTGCTCGACCACATATTCCCTTCGCTTTCGGCTCAGAAGTAAAAGTCTTTCTTTCAACTTCAACAACCAGGCCACTGATGTTTTAAGTTTTCTCCAGGATGAGAAATAGTGAATGAGCTGACTGATGGGATTGTCACTGTGTGTTGTAATAGCATTCACTTCAAGTTCTTTTTTCACCTCTGGATCATCAGATTGGATGGAGAAGGAGTCCAAGTCGAGTTTTGGCCATTCGGTGGGAGGCAAGTGCAAAAAGTCTGGTCCTTTTAACCAATTTCCTTTTCCAAACTCCTGAGCTCTTAGTCCTCGAGATGCTGCATCTGCAGGATTATCTTTGGTATTTACATATCTCCACTGATCTTTGTCTGTGGCTTCTCTTATGGTGCTGACACGGTTGGCAACATATGTGTGAAAGCGCTTTGTTTCATTGAAGATGTACTTGAGAACAGTAGTGCTATCGGTCCAGAAAAATGACCTTTGCAATGGCAACTGCAGCTCCTTCAACAACATTGTGTTCACTCGAACAGCAAGCACAGCCGCAGCAAGCTCAAGGCGTGGAATGGTTAGTTGCTTTAGAGGAGCAACACGAGCCTTGCCTGTGATGAATGAAACATGCACACGGTCAGTACTCTCCAATCTCAAGTATGAAACAGTGCCATATCCTGTTTGACTGGCATCTGAAAAATGATGCAGTACTGCTTTCACTGGCGTTCCAAAGTTCTTGGGTTTGATGCACCGTTCCACCTTAAATCCACTCATATGCTGGAGTTCAGAGAGCCACTCAGACCAATGTCTGGAGAAGGCACTGGGGACTGGCTCATCCCATTTGAAGTTCATTCTGCACAGTTCCTGTAACAGTAACTTGGCAGGGATTATAAAAGGAGACAGAAAGCCCAGTGGGTCATAGAGAGAGCTCACCACCGAAAGGATGCCCCTCCTGGTGTGTGGACGTTCCTGCACTGCAGTCCTGAAGCTGAACGTGTCTCCTTGAACACACCATTGCAATCCCAGCGCTCTTTCTACAGGGAGTTGGTCCCTGTCCAAATCCATGTTCTCCAAACCCACTGCCCTGATGTTGCTGGGAATCAGTGCAAACACATTTGGACTATTTGTGACCCACTTTTGGAGATGGAAACCGCCTTTTTTACAGAGAGATGTTAATCCATGTATGAGCTTCACTGCATCCTCCTCTGTCACAGTGGACTTGAGACAGTCATCCACATAGAAATTAGTTTTGACTGTGCTGAGGACGTCTGGCGAGTATTGCAGTGCATTATCCTCAGCAGTTCTTCTCAGTGCATAGTTTGAGCAGCTTGGAGAAGATACAGCTCCAAACAAATGCACGCACATCCTGTATTCCTCTGGCTCCTTTGTAGTATCTCCATTGGGCCACCATAGAAAGCGCAAGAAGTTGACATGCTTGTGTGGGACCCAGACCTGATAGAACATGGCATTGATGTCAGCCATGACAGCGATGGGCTCTTCTCTAAACCGGAGGAGGACACCAATAAGCGTGTTAGTGAAGTCTGGGCCCTGCAGGAGCTGGCTGTTTAGTGATGTGCCTTTGTAAGTACAGCCGCAATCGAACACAACACGCAACTTTCCCTTGGTTGGGTGATGTACACCATGGTGGGGAATGTACCACACTTTTCCTTGTTTTGGAGCGGGCTCATTTGTGGGAACCTTCTCTGCATATCCTTGCTCCAACATGTTGTTGAGGAAATCAATGTATTGAGCTTTGAATGAAATGTCCCTGTTAAATCTCCTCTTCAGGCCTTGGAGTCTTTGTAATGCAATGCAGCGATTATTTGGCAAAACAGGATCTTCAACTCTGAAAGGTAAGTCAATGCAATAATGTTCATCGTTAAGCACTGTTGTATCCTTCACAATTTTCATGAATTTAATGTCCTCTCTTGACATCTCAAGTTGTTCATCATATGTCCTTTCATTAAAGTCATGATTGTACTGCTGCATCAACATATTTTCCAAGTGCTCCACAGATATGTGATTAGCAGTTACAACAGTGCATCCTGATTTGACACCAGCACCTCCAGCACGAAGAGGCCCGTTTATGACCCAGCCAACTCTGGTCCTCACTGCATACGGTCCACCACATTGACTGTTTATTAGTTCCCATGGCTCCAAAACTTTGGGAGAGTCAGTTCCAATGAGCAAGTCCACATCTGCATCTACTTCATGTAGCCTAATGCTGCTCAAATACGACCACTTGGCAACATCACGCTGACATGGCACATTGGCTTTGGATACAGGCATTGTTGTTTGTGTCAGAACAGATGGCAGCTCAATAAAGTCCTCGGTGTCGAGACCAGACACCTCCAGACCAGTTATTACAGTGGTATTAATGGTTTTAGTCTGTCCCATAGTCCTTAATAATATGCTACAGCTTTTGCCTGATACTCCCAGCCTTTCAGCCAGCCTTGCAGTGCAGAAGGTACCAGAGCTCCCAGGGTCCAAGAAAGCATAAGTGTGCACAGCTTTATTACTCTTCTGACTTTTCACCTGCACAGCCACTATGGAGAAAACAGCAGTATCCTCTTCACCAGCCCCAATATGACCACATGTCTGCTGCTGCTCGGGTACAGTGCTCGCAGTTTGTTTAGAGGTTATCCTTGTAGTATCCTCCTTCTCCACATGCAGGACAGATGGGTGTTTCCTGTGACACACTTCACAATCCAAACGACTCCTACAGTCTTTGCTTGTGTGTCCATATTTCAAGCACCCAAAACAAACACCTTTCTCCTTTAGAAAGTGAATCTTGTCCTGTTGTGTCTTTCTTTTAAACTGAAAGCATTTTTCCAAAGTGTGGTTGGTGAGGTGGCAGAACAGACATTTGAGCTGGTTACTGTGAGCTGCTATGTTTTCCTTTTCTTTATGTCCATCCTTTATTGTATTGATACTGGTAGCAAAGGTACCACTTTTCCTTTTCTGCTGAACTTGAGTGGATAGCCTTGCGTGGCTGGCTGGAGGAACATCATTAATATTTCCAAACAGCGGGTCTGAAACAATTTTGACTTGTTTTTCAATAAAATATACAAGATCAACAAACATTGCTCTGCTTCCAGTTTGTTCCAGTATGTCACATGCCACATTTCTCCACTTTTCCCTCAGCTTGTATGGGAGTTTCATTAGGATTGTCCTGAGGTTAGCTGGCATGTCCAACTCCTTCATGTACTTTATATGATGTACTATATTGGAGCAACCTCGAAGGAACAAAGCAAATGACTGCAGAGCATTAACATCCTCAGGTTTTATTGAGGGCCAGTTGTTGATTTTGTCCATATAAGCAGAAGAGATTTTGTGTTCACTGCCAAAATGTTCAATCAAAAGTGTTTTGGCTCTTTGGTAACCCAGTTCAGAGGGCAAATGCTGACAACTTCTTACAATGTCTCTTGGTTGACCCCTAGTGTACTGTTCTAGGAAGTACAAACAATCGCTGAAATTTTGAGTTTTATCCTCAATACAATTTTCAAAGGCTCTCAGAAAAGATTTGAAATACAGGGGATCACCATCAAATACAGGTATATTTCTCATAGGCAGAGCAGAGGCTGTGTTTTGTTGGACTAACAGGGCAGTAATTTCATTTTGACGCTGCATGATGTTCAAAATGTCCGGGGACTTGGTGGATTGATTATTGTCATGAGCATTTTGCAAAACCAGTGCTTGTGTACTTTCTCTTTGAGGAACATGAACGACATTAGGTATGGGTGGTTGTATTACAACATGTTTGGGTTGAACACCGGCAGGGACAGAATTTAATGAGCGACTGAAGAGAGGTTCAGAGTTTTTATTGGTGGGCACAAAACGTTCAGCATTTGGATTTAGTTCATATGTTCCTTGGCTTTCTGCCTTTTCCAAGTAAGAGTTCATGCCATCTGACGTTTTAGATGCACATTTTGACACTTTAGAGCCACACTTTGAATGTATTTCCAGAACCTCCAATTTTGCATTTGTCACCTTTAATTCTGCCTCCAGAGCAAATTGTTCCTTTTCTCTCCTTAAATGTTCACGTTTCTTCCGTAATTCCTCTTGTTCAAGTACTATTTGTTCCTCCTGCGCCTCCAAAATGTGCTTTTGTTTTAGAGCAGCCATGCGCTCCTGCAATGCTGCTTTCTCTGCTTGCGCTAATATTTTTGCCGATGCGCTGGATGAAGTCTTTGACAATTTAGAGCCAGCCTTTGAGCGCGCTGCAGAACCTTTATTGGATACACTGTCCTCAGGCCCTATATCAATTTGATTATCAGCAGGTTTGATTGGTAGTTCATATGAATGGCCTGCATTTGATAACCACCCTTTGGCATCATCAATAAAGTTTGAAAACAGATGTTCCTTTTGTTCAAAATATTTATTTTGTTTTTCCTTTTCATCCTGAGGTATGTTCAGTGACACAAATGACAAATGCTGTTGTTTTGCCTCATCAACACATGTTATCATTTGATCCAAGAGAGACATGACTGTATCAATGTTGTCTGCAGAATGCATCAGTTTATCTATTTGGTTCATGTACGATTTGGCTTGTTTGCATTTCGTCGATCTCTTTTCCTGACACGTTTGCATGAAAAACATCAGTCCTTTAGCGGTGAAACTTGTGCGCCTTTTTGTGGAAAGCGCCGTGTCACTTGTGGCTTTGGATGCAACGTCAGACATTATAATGTTTTTATTAATGTTGGCCAGGTGCACACACAGTTATTTGCAAAGGTTGAATGGAAAACGTACCAGGCAGAACGTTGTTTGCAGCGGTGGTTGCCCTTGCGCACGGAGTTGAGTGCGCGCAGTGATTGTTGTTGCGCGCGGCCGTGCTCGTCACCTGTGAAGGCTTTGGGCCTTTGCGAATCCAAATTGCAACAAATAATCCTCCAACTCGTAAATGCAGCTCCAGCGCTCCAGTAGCGTCACCGTTATCCAATACGGTGTCCAGGGAAACTTTACACTGTCGGATGGGTCGGATTATTTGATGTTTGCGCTGTGTCCAGCCCGCGCCGTCACCACTCCTAGGCCCAGCGTTCAGGTGCGTAATCCATTTTCCAAAAGGTAATCCAGTAAACAACGAGTCAAATGTCCAGGTAAACCCACGATATACATCCAGGAGCAGGTTTTTTACTTAATGTAGTGGCTATTTGTCCATAAACTTAAACAAAACTAATAATACTAAATATCTCAAATGGCCACTGAGGCTACGTCATGTTTAGGCTTTACGCAGGTTAGAGGTACCAAAATCAAATAATGTCCATACCAAAAAATACGTTTGAGGAGGTTTATTCACACATGGAAAGCAAGCTCACAGACATTTTCTGCTGCCTCTCTTACGCTGGTAAAAAACCATATGTCCTCGCAGCCTGGAGGTCCCCCCTACCTTGACCTATTTATGCAAATGAACATAACACCATGTGACCAATAAACAATATAAATGCAAAATAAAACAAATTAACTTTAGCAAGAAAAGAAGGGAAATAAATTAGGCTATAACTTAACTTAAGCCTAAAATAAACAAAGTGCAAAATAGCTCCAACAGCGTTGCAGGTGAATAAGTAGATGGGAGCAACATCCGGGAACTTTTACTGAGCAACGCCCCCTTTTGGGGGAATCGAGAGTTAAAAATTGCATTAGTGTGTATGTGAAAAAAGGAATATTTCTCTTTCTGGGGATAAAATATTCCAGACCAGTGATCAGAACTACAGGAACATGTCCATTCGTGATCACGGACACATCAACTCACTGTCAGAAGACGATTGGAAGATTTTTTTTTTTTGTGTGGAACCTTATATGAGCGAGTTTATCGATCACTAGCATCTGTCAGGGCCATGTCAGAGCTCATTACTGAGGAAACAGCTCCACATGAGGCCGTGTGTTATACAACGTCTTTAATCGGTAATTATTCAAACTCATCAAACCTGTTCAGCCTTAGGCCTAAGTAATGATTCTCTTGGTTTTAAAACGCACATTAACGTTAGCATTAGCAGCTAGTAGGTTAGCTGCTGAATGAACCATGTACCATTTGGTGTTTCACTCATTACTAATGCGAAACTTCACATTTTTACACGCACGTCAACACTAGGGACGCAACGATTCACTTTTGTCACGATTCGATACGTATTGCGATATGAAGGACACGATTTCGATTCGATTCAATACATATAATGCGCTGAAAAAGTAATGTAAGTCCTATATTTATTTTTAAAAGATTATGGGGCGACGGTGGGGCAGATGGTAGAGCGGGTCGTCTCGTGATCGGAAGGTCGGGGGTTCGAATCCCGCCTCCTGAAGGTGTCCAGTGTCTGCGTACACTGGAGGCAAGGTGGGTGAAGTGTCTTGCCCAAGGACACGACGAGAGCGTGCACCTTCAGGAGGCGGGATTTGAACCCCCGACCTTCCGATCACGAGACGACCCGCTCTACCATCTGCGCCACCGTCGTTGAGAGACTGGTGAGAGAATGTTTAAATGTCTGAATAAAATAATCTGAATCTGAATCTAGACAACAGCGCCCCCCCCTGGTTTTCACATCACCAGCCGCCACTGATTTGGACACTATTCACAGCCCGTACTCTGTTGTGACTGTGATTTCTTAAAAGTTTACTTCGCGATCTTTGCGGGAGTTTCAATGTTGGCGCTGAACACGTGTGGGACAGAATCGCTGGAGTCCATTGTGACGGCCCTTTAGGCGGTAGGAGGTCAACTTCAATCCGTCACTGACCACCTCTGGTTCCTGGGACTGTCGCCCGGGGAAACACCGGCACTTCCTTTGTGTGAACGATGGCGTCTCATCCGGGTCACACGTTCTGCGAGGAACCGCCCTTCGGAGCAAGTCGGACATCGCCCTGCGCGAGTGAAGGTTCAGAAATCGGAAACGGAAATCGGAAACAAGCCAAGCGGGACTTCACGCCAGGTCGTTTCTTTCCCTTCTTCTGTCTGTCTGCGCTGAGCTTTCACCTCCCCGCTTCACGTGTCGCAGATCGACCCGGACTCAGCGGCGTCCGCCCACACGTGACGCCGGCCCGCTGCATCGCCATGACGACGGGCCCCCCACGTGCCGCACTCTTATCCTCCCCTCCCAAGGCCGTGTGTGGGGCACGTGAACCGGCAGAAAAGCACTTGTTTTATTTACGCCGGGACGAGAGACGTGGAGGAGACGTCACGCATGGACTTTATACAATATTCAGAATACTCCACGTGTCCCGTCCCCGTGTTCATCAGATCACTCGTCCCCGAGTCCTTTATTGCATCGCTCAATAGGCCTATATAACGGGAAGTAGGTCGGCTCAAGGTCTGTGCCCTGTTCTGTGTTCACGCTCGCAATTATTGTTACGTGTTATGTACGAAAAGGAAAAATATTAAAAAGATGACAATAGTAATGATACAATATGCAAAATAAAAACTAAACACATCATATAGTGAGTACGCTGGAGAAGTGTGGAGAAGATTTTCCAGTTTCTGTGGCGTCTTTAACCTCTGACCCCCCGCTGGAACCAAGCTCATGTTCTCCAGTTTGGCATTACCCAAATCTAAAAGCTTCTTGGGAAAAAAAAGCGTCAAAATTGCAACAGAAACGAGGATGAAAACGCAACAAAAAAGTGATGAAAAAGTTGCAAAAATGTGGAAAAAAAATAATGTCTACAAAGTGACGACAACACGGCAACAAGAACCATTTACATCAGTTTTGTAGGTCTTAGCTTTCAAATGAGGCATTACATTGGGTAATGCCGAACTGGAGAAAAATGTGCTCGGTTTCAGGTGAAGGTTAAGAGGTTAAAGGTGCATTATGCATTATAGTCAGAGGAGACTAAAGACAGCCAGCCAGGTGTCCTCTGGGTAAGTGTCCCCGACCTCCAACAACATGCTCCAGGTTGGCCCAGTAATGTCCTTCAGACATGGTAATTTACTGACTGTAAACATATTATAAAAGTGATGAGTTACAGAAATATATTAGATTTTTCAGTAACTAAGGAATATAACATATTACTTACACTCAAACTAAATCTGGCCCGCGAGGTGATTTAACCCGGCCCCTGACTTGTAGAGCACAAATCCCTGAGTATGACACACAAAAAAAGTATTAGTTATGATTTTTTTTTTTTTTTTTACTAAATAACCAGTATACTCATCCCAGCCACTAGGGGGCAACTTCAATAAATAAATAAAACAATTCACACGTGTCCAGCAGGGACATAAGAGATCAGGATATAAACAACACATTATAGCCACGTGGTAAATGAAGCTTAGCACCGCAGAGTGTGGAGTGAGTGAATGATGACGACAGTGCACTTTGAGAAACTTGTGACACGGGCTTGTAAAGCACAAGGTCTGGGTCATTCAAATCTATGTTATAGCCGGCCCGGCCCCCCCATCACAGTCAGGAACGATAATGTGGCCCCCAGAGACAAAAGTTGTGTGTAGCTAATGTCCGGAAAACGAAACACAAGAGAATGGGGAAAGCAAAGCCGTGGGAACCCGGGGTGCTGAGGGCGCTGCAGCACCCCCTGGTGGGTAGTTTGCGAACTGCAGGCAATATTAAGAAATAGGAAATATGCACAGTTTTGGGGGTACATTTTTTTCCTCAGCACCCCCGAACTAAAATGTCTTCCCACGGGGGAAAGTGAAGGAAAAGGACATATCTGACTGCACTTTTGCTCGGTGGCTTTATCACTATTTTCAGTTCATAATTTGCCAAAGGTTACTCAAAAGTAACTCAAAGTATAAAGTAAAAAAAAAAAACTTAAAGTAGTGTAACTCCAGCTGTAATCACTAATATAGAACATATTACAATGTTTACTGAGCAGCTTTTACTTGTATCGGAGTAATATTTGGCCAGTAGGATCTGTACTTTTACTCGAGTCAAGTCCACAATAATGTCCTGAATTGTCCTGGCATGAGAATTTAATTAAAAATATTTGTGACTCTCTTTCAAATTCTACCACTTTGCTCGTACGATAATCTAATGCTCTTTCTTAGACTTTGACCTGAAAGTGGCTGAAGGGGAAGAGACACGTGCATCAGGTGCGGCGCCTGAACCCGCAGCGCTCCTCCCAGCCTTCGGGGGGCAGTGTGTGCTTTAGCAGTGGAATTACCCGCCGTCCTCACTTGTGACTGTGACCTCTGTGACGTTCCAGGCGTTTGTTATCGGACGTTTGGAGATTGCTTTGGCAAAGGCCCAGTTTTTCCTGCTACAATATGGGGGGTTTTGGACTAAGTTTAGACCTTTAAAAGTCGTAGGCTCCAGTCCGGAAGCTTTTAGATTTGGGTGAAGCCGAACTGGAGAAAATGTACTCGGTTCCGGTGGGGGGTTAACTTTCCGTCAGTGCTTGATGCTGCTTTGATCGATTTAAAAGTTCCATAATGCACCTTTAAATATTTACTCAGTACCTTTTACTCAAGTAAGGGCAGATCCTTCGTTGTAATATTACTTAACCCCAGTCTTAACCGAGCACATTTTCTCCAGTTTTACCCAAAACTAAATATCTAAAAAAGCTTCTTGACCTGAGAGCCTACAGCCTACAGGTCAGCGTAACACCTCATTTGAAAGCTAAGGCCTACAAAACGGAACTTTTTGTGTTTTGTTATCACGTTTTCATGGCTTTTTTGCCGCATTTTTGTCATGTTTTTATATTTGTTTGTGGCTTTATTTGTCACCGTACATCGATGTCACAGGAACCGGGGACACAAGTCGGTTCTGGGTCATTTTGAGATTTTCACGGATTATTAAAGTGTCGTCTCCGAGTTTTCCAACGATGTGTAACACGTGGAAATCTGATCATATCTGGAGGCGTAGCGGTGATTCCCAAAAGGCCAAAGGGGATTAAACGGCCTCTGAAGTTTTGGGCCATTCTCACCTCTCTGCTGTTGGGAGGGACAATGGGGCTCATTTGCATCTCATTTGCATAAGCCACACCCCCTGTCAAACTCCACCCCCAAAGCAGTAAAGCACAGGGAGGGAGCAAAAAGGTTATCGCTTCCACAACAAACCATTGTTTACCAGTTTCATTATGTGTATCTGTTTTATTTTTGGTTTCATTTATTGATCTCACCTCACAGCAGAAGGTTCTTTTAAATGTTTTAATATAAATTGATAAACTGGCTTGAGCATGTGTTGTGTATCTTAAATAATAATGTTTATCAAAAACTGTGATATATTATATACAGTATGAGTATGAATCCAGAAAGGCCCCGTCCAGGCGGGAATCGAACCCGGGACGAGTTCTTGCTTTCTTATTTTTTTCCTGTCATGCGACTGATGGAGCCACAAACACGTGATGACGAGGATGCTTAGCTTTCAAATGAGGGCGTTACGCTGGCCTGTAGGCTGTACGCTCCAGTCAAGAAGCGTTGAGATTCGGGTAAAGCTGAACTGGTAAAGGCGGGGCTATGTGTATAACACTTTTCACGTTCACAAAAGTGCAAGAAAAATAGCCCGAGAGTTAAACAAGAACAGAGACAGATGAACATTTGAGGCACAGGGTTTGAGTTTACGATGCACTAAAGGAGGATAAAACAAATGTCCTGGGCCTTTGAGCAGAAGTGCCCCGGGACAAAACGACAATGAAACGTGTGACTAGTTACTTTTTTCCGTAACTAAGGAATAACATCATTACTGACACTAAATACGGGAATATATCAGTCATTACAATTCAAGTAACTCGACTCACAAGTGCATTTAAATGGTTTGTATTGATGTCCGATCTGCAGCTGCGCGAAACTCACATCAGTAAAACACAATATGATAGAATGGGGATTAGTAATTGTAAGGCACAGCGGCATTATTGCTATTTTCAATTTATATTTTGCCAAAAGTAACTCAAAAGTAACTCAAAGTAGTGTAACTCAGCTTCAAACAGTGTAATACAAACATAATACATATTTGAAGTTGTTATCAGAATCAGAATCGGTTTATTGCCAAGGTTTGAGAGCAGGTTCACAAACTAGGAATTTGTCTCGGTGCAAACGTAGAACATAAAACACAGAATTAAGATAAAAAATAAGCTAAGAACGTTAAACTATAAAGCTATAAGGGCATGCATTAAAAAAAATTTAATAAATAAGATAAAATAAAGTGACGTGTGGTAAGACAACAACAGTTTGACATTGGTCCACAGACCTACTAATATACAATATATGACTATTTTAAAGTAACTTGCCCGACACTGCTGACCCAGTGCATGAGGAGTTATTCTCGTGCATGGCGCCGCTTCAGGTCGGTCTTTTCTAGCGGCAGTACAGCCACAAGGTCCCGGGTTCGATTCCCACCTGGACGGGGCCTTTCTGTGTGGAGTTTGCATGTTCTCCAGGACCCGGAGGCGTGTGGGTCGGATCACAGCTGACCCTTCTCACCCTGGACACGGACTATTCACCCCCCTCCCCTCAGGCAGGAGGCTACGGTCTATCCAGACCCAGACCTCCCGCCACTTGAACAGTTTTTTCCCCTCCGCCATCAGACTCATGAACAAAAACAAGTCTCTGTAGCTCAGTTACAGAGTCATGGATGTATCTGCACTTGCAGTGTGCGGTGTGTCCACACTTAGACCCGCTGCTATCACTTTATCACTTTAAACACTTAATACCACTTTAAATGCCAAAACATCTGTATAAACAATCCCGCTGTTGTTCATTGTCAAATTGTTGTTGTCTTAACATATGTCACTTTATTTTATCTTATTTATTTAATATTTTTTATGCATGCCCTTATAACCTTATAGTTTAACGTTCTTAGCTTATTTTTTATCTTAATTCTGTGTTATATGTTTTATGTCGCACGTTTGCACCAAGTAAAATTCCTAGTTTGTAAACCTTGTTCACAAACCTTGGCAATAAAACGAATTCTGATTCTGATTCTGATTCTGATTCTCCCCGTGTCTGCGTAGGCTTCCTCCGGTTTCCCCCATCACTGAAAACATGTACAATAGGCCAGGATGACTGAGAGTGTGTTTGAGAGAAAAACAAATACACTTGTTTGACTTTTTTCCCCCCATCGCTCTTTTGTTGCATTTTCATCCTGGTTTTGGCTCTTTTTTTTTTATTTATTATTTTGCTTTTTCATCACTATTTTGTTGCAGATTTGAAAATGCGCTCGGTTCAGGTCTTTTTGGAAAGACTCGTATTTAGCGTCTCCGAAACACTGCGGTTTCCTGTCGAGATCACTTCTCAGATTATCGACTTCTCTTTCCTTAGCAACCATGGCGTTGGTAAACAAATAAACTCTATCAGGAAGTTGATCGGAATGGTTGCTGCTGTGTGAAAGGGGCTGTTTGAGGACAGTGCGGATCCCGGGCTCCAGCAGCAACAGCGGCGGCGGCGGCGGCTCGAGCGCACATTCCTCGCACCGGCGGGGCCTCACGCACAGGGGCGCAGCGACGTGCCTCCTATGTCCGCTCCTTTAATCACATTTTCGGCCGCCGCTAAGCCACGGTGCCGGAGCCGGGACGGGAGTCTGCAGGGCGCGCGGGTACTGCAGACCGGAGCGCGCTGCAGATTCAGGGCCGCACATCTAAGCCCCCCCACCCTCACCTGTTTGGAACTGTGCCAAAATGGAGGCCTTAAACTCTTAACCTGAACCGAGCACATTTTCTGCCGTTCAGCTTAACCCCAATCTAAAAGCTTCGTGAAAAAAAGCGAGGATGACAGGATGGAAATGCAATGAAAAAGCAACACAAAAAATCATCAAAAGCACATAAAAAAAAATTACAAAGACGTGAGCGCTGAAAAACATCAAAAATACTAGTCTGGTTCACTGTGTTCAGATTTCCACTGTTGTGGGATTTTTGTGGAGAGGATGAAAACTATAGATTTTTGGAAACAGTCTAAGCACTGAGAAAAAACAATGTTTCCATTTGCCCTCGTCATTTGGTAAAATTGTGCAGTTATGCTATTTTCCCATTAGAGTAAATGGGGAGTTCTGGTCATCGCTACGGCAACTCCATGAAAAATATGACATGGGTTTGCTTGACTTTTTTGATTGGAACGACCACATGGAATTTTTTTTGCCACGTTTTTATGGCACTTGTTTAAAAAAAAAATTCAAACATGTATAGTTTTGATTCTCTCCACAAAAATCCAGCAACATTACATAGTGAACCGGATCACTTTATAGGTCTTAGCTTTCAAATGAGATATATCAGATATTATGATAAATTAGCTAATAGGCCTATAGGCTGTAAGCATCTCCAGTCAAGAAAATGTTTAGATTTGGGTGATGCCGAACTGGAGAAATCGTGTTTGGTTGAGGTGGGGGTTAAGAGGTTAAATATCTTTGAATAGCATTACAGTTGTTTTTAGGCCGGACATTCATCTTAAACTTCCAATGACTTCTGTTCTGTTTCAAATTGTTGTTCTTTATCGTATTTTATTTTAATCTCCTTTATGCCCTTACAGTCTATGGTTTTAAAGTGTCTATAGTTTATTATTAATCTAAGTCACGCGTTATATGTTTTAATGTTTAATTAAAACCCGTTCAATGGCAATAACAACTATTCTGATTCTGATTTTGTTCATGTGGGAAAAGCTACAAAACACAAGGAATGTGATTAAAGCTAAAAATGTGAAGTTGACTCGATTTGGTTTTAGATTTAGTCACTGACACTAATAACCTATTAAATCTAAGCCACATTCTTCATTAAAACACTAAAACATGTCAACAACAGACCCCGGCCCTGAACCCGCAGCGCGCTCCGGTCCGCAGCCTCCTCTCAGACCCCGCGCTCCTCACATGTCGGCCCACGCTCTCGGTCCGCGTTGGCGCCCCGCCCCGTGGCGCTCCGGTCCAATCCCGGCGCAGCAGCTCCGCGCTCCGGGGTCCGGGATCCGGTGCGTGTTTTGCGCGCAGCATGTACCCTTCCCTCTGGAAACTAGGTCAGTGTAAGCTTTGTATTATTCAGCGCGGCCAGGCGTTTTCTCCGCTGTGATCTGGGTGACACGCAGCGAGGGAAGGGACACAAAAAATATGATGAATTGCGGCCGCCGGTGTCGCGAGACAACTGTTGCTATGTGGGCCAAGGCGAGGATGACGTTTAAGGGACTTGATTTGCATTAGTATTAAAATATGTCTGACTGAGTTCCTTCTGCTACATGAGAGGCGCAAAACAAACTTCTGACTTGTATCTGTCATGATTTCTGTCACAATCACGAACACAGCAAAACAAACGTTCACTTAAGTTGAATGTACGTCCTCTACACACACAGTTAGCAAAGTTTTTTTTATTTTTTTATTTTTTTATTTCAACTTAAAACCATACATGAAAGGACAGGACAATAGACACCAACAAGGCATAAAAAACAAAAACACATACATACAAACAAACACACACACACACACACACACCCATGCCACATTCTATGAAATGTAAATGTTCTTTAAAACTTGAAACATTCAGATTACATTATTGAAATATGTTAGACAGGGGGGGAGGGGGAACATATAACTAAATCAATAATATCCACAAAAAAATAAAATTTTAAATTGTCGTACACTTTTATCTTTAAATGTAATACATTTCATATAGAGAAAAACAAAACAAAAACAACAACAACAAAAAGAATATTTATTATCCAGTAGATATCCACTCTATCAATCTGGACCACCGTTTTTCACCCCTCAACTTTGTAATAATATTCAATATACCGCAAAAATAACATGTTAAGTGAAGCCGTATTTAGTTAGCAAAGTTTCCAGTTAGCAAGAAGGTCCCAGGTTCAATTCCTGGACCTTTTAGTATAGAGCAAGTACCTTTTCGCAAAAGGGCCACATTGGGTTTTTGAACTGGCTTTTCTTGACCGACTTTTCTTTTCAAACTGCATTTGTAGTTTCTGTGTTCCACGTTGTTTTATCGGATACTTTTGTACGTCGTGTTCTTTTTTTGAAGAAGCAGCTTTTTAAAAGTAAACAGACAGCTAGCTTATGAGCTAAAGACATTTGAGACCCACACATTTCTTCTTTTGAAACACTGAAAAGGCACCGAGAGCCTCCCACGCCTGCAGCACAGTGGAGGCGTCACAAGAGGAGCTACAGGAAACAAGGAAGGGACGAAGGAGGAGGTATCCGGGCAAGTCTCACAGCTGAGCCACACATTCCCTCTATCCCACAAATTGTTCTGGCTAGTGAACGTTCACTGGAGAATAAAACAGACTGAGCTCTTCCCAGAAAATGGCGAAAGACTTTGTGGAGCTGCGCGTGAGGAAGAGGAAGGAGGTGGAGCTGACCAGTGCAGGACACCACGCTCTCCGAAACAGGGACAACCGTTTACTTGAACAAATACTGAATAATGAATACATTTTCTACTAGATAAAGATACAGAGGAGCAAAAAAATAAATGAATAGAGAAGGCTAACTAGGAAGCTAACGTATGCTTCATGCTACGTATGCTAACGTTGCAACAAGTGCAGTTGTTCGCTTCTACTGAACAATTTGCTGTGAAAAAACATCCACATGGACCAGATGTTGGCTCGACTTTATTGGTGTGTGTTTATAGTCAATTCTTCCAGAAAACGGCTAAACAGAGGTGAACATTTGTGCTTCCCTCGGCCCGGAGAGCCGGCTCCCTTGTGTGACGCGTTGTGGTCTGTGTCTATAGTTCGTCTTCTAGCTGCGTCTTTCCCTAGCGTTTGCCCCGCGCAGTAATATCTTCACTATAGTGGTGTTATCGCGCCTCACAATATAGTCCCTCTTTTTATCCACTTAGAAAATCCCCATGTTTAATTTTGTGTAACTAGACTTGGATCGTGTGACTGCTCACGTAACCGTATTTGAATAGGGGAAAGCGTGGAAGAGCGTGGTCGCTTCAAACTTCACCCCCCGTTTGGCCCCATAATAATAAAGGAGAGGAGGCGAGGCCAAATGCTAACAACATCTTTGTTATTTTTGCGTGACTGAGCGCACGCGTAAAGTCCGGACAGCTACGCATCAGCTCGTCTATATATCGCATAGTATGTTCAATATCGCGCCTCCCGTTCGTTTTAAGCGCAGAAACCGAAACTGGGCTAAAGTGCAGCGTGTTTAACAAGAAAAAGTGAAGCTCTTTAACGTGGCCTGGTTTAACCCTGTAGTTTAGCCCTGGTTCAGCCCAGGCCCAGCGTCGGGTTCGCGTGCGTGAGTTGAAAACATTTGGCTCTGTCCCTCCGCGGCGCGCTGCCCACGAGGGTTTTGGAGCGGACGGGATTTTACCTGGAATGCGGCGAGAACAGTGTTACGTAACGGCCTCGCGCTGCAGGACTTTGACCCCCCCTCCCTCTCCGTCTCTCCCTCTCCCTCCCTCCCTCCCTCCCCCCTCTCTCTCTCTCAAACCGGTACTGTGTAAATGAAAAACAAACACGCGGCTCCGGGGCTGCAGACGGCGCAGGCGGAGGGCTCTCACTCGTCCACTGCTGCAGAACGGTCGCCTTCATTTTGAACAGTAGATTTACTCGAGCGCTTTTTGAGCATCTATTCTTTACTAGAGCAGTATTTGTACATTTCTATAAGTAAAAAGTCAATTTGTCCACGCGTTTTGTTCATTTTAAAAGCCCAATTACACAGACTCCAGAACAGTAGGTGGCGCTGTGCAGACGCAACTGTCAAAAGAAGACGATTTGTCCCCGTCGTGTTGCCGTACAGAGGGGAATTTTAAGTGTATTTTTTTTTTTTGTGTTTTGACATTATTTTATTAAAGGGGGGGTATTATGTAACATCGACTTTTTCAAGCTTTATATCCTGTTATTATGTCATTCCCTCATTAAACACGTGCCTGGAGCGTTGCCTCGGCTCATTCACATATTTTTGAGTAATCAGTAAAAACTTAGACGGCGGCCATTTTAGGTGTAGCTATGCCTCAGTCCTCCTAGGAACGCCCCCACCTCCTGGAGACGCCTCTGGACCTTTCGTCACCAGCCAAGCCCCCAACCACTGCTCCTCAGCTCAGCAGAGCCCCCTCCCCGCACAGTGTTGTTTCAATGCCACAGTAGTGTGCTGAAGGGGGCGTGTCGGAAAGCTTCTTAAAGAGACAGAGGCCTATTTCAAGACGTTCAGTGCGGCCATTTTGAGAGAGCAATTTTATTCAAGGCAGTTATTTTAATTTACTGACCAACAGAAGGTTATCATTGTAGTGTGCTATAGACTGGGGCTATGTGATTGAAAAAAGCATAATACCCCCTCTTTAAGTCGGCAAAAGGGCAGCAGTGCTCTTTGGATGCGATCACAGGCAGAAGCAGTGAGCGGCTCCTTGTTTTGACACCGCGATCTCAGACGAGGGAAGGACTCTGGCGGCGAGAGTAGGAGAAGATCCAGAGAGAATGGCAAAACGTGAGGAAGAGTACAGGCAACTTACACTCGAACGGGTTTTGGTTAGCGGTGGTGTTCGCAGTGTTCGATCCTGGTGGAGGAACAAGGAAGCAGACAGGTATAGGGCTGGAAAGTCTCGTACCAGAAGCACTTCCGGTTCTTCGCTCGGATACAAACGAACAACCAGCTGTTCGAGGAGGCGGCTGAATTGAATAGTGCAAAATGCTTTGACACAGTCTAGTTAGGTTTACAATTTGGAAACGATTTAGTGCATCTTTAATTTAGTCTTGATGGTTATGGCATACAGCTCACATTACAGAAAACAATTTAAAAAAGGATTCAGACCTGAACTGACCTAAGAAGCCATAAATCAATTACATTCTTTGTAGATTTAGAAGACTTCTTTAGAGTCAACCTCATAAAGCCAGGGCTGAATGGATTAAAACACAAAAGCGTTAACCTTTTTATAAATACGTTAATTTCTGCACCCGTTACTTTCTTGTGGAACATTTTAGGACAAATTACTGAATCAGTGCTGTGTGGTGCGGAGGCGATCAGACAGTTGCACTGCAGAGATGTTTTAAAAGCTGAGGATGGTTTGATAGTAACCATCATGTAAGCTTGTAGATGGGCTTTCCGACTATTCTCAAGCCATTTTGATATCTGTCCCCACAAGTATAGTAAAACAAACCTGGATATGCGTGTGTGTGTTTGTGCACATTCTTGAGCCCAGGAATAACAGGTTGGTTAATGAAAGAAAAAGGTTCCCCTTTAGATGTACTGGAAGACTTACAGGCTTATGGTCGATGAAGGCCAAGTTGCATTCTTCAATGGTGTGGTGAACCATTTTTGCACTACGGCCAAGTTTGTAGGCGGTTGGAGGAAGCAAGGCTGGCAGCTGCCTCAGGGCGAGTTCGCCAATGTCATCTGCAGGAAGACATTATAGGTATCAATACGATGTGGAATACCTGTCATTTTGTCAATCAGTATCCAACTAACATAAAACCTCTGCTAACAGTTACATGCAGCCAATTCCTGTCCTGCAGCTGGTTGTAATTTAATTAATCCCACTATTAGTGGGCCGGAAGCTGGCTGAGATCTCTAGAGCGGGGCTCTTGGAGCAAGGGGTGTGCCCACAGGTTTTTTAGGGGGACACTGCCTGAGACGAAGCACCTGGGAGTGTGCAGTATGCCTGCCAAAGCCACAAAGAGACTCTCACTGTGGTGTGGGCTCTCGCCGTGAGTGGGACAGTCAGCTGACAGCCATTGAGAAAGAACAATTTTAACCTCAAACCTAAACATAGGAGAAGAGGCAGGGAACGGCGTGGAACAAGACCTGGCGAGGCCATGGTAGGCTGCTACAAACAGTGGAAACCAAGTGAGACCCCCATCTGTCCTAAATCAAACCAAACATTAAAAAAATGCAACCGAAAGCACTTCGCTAAAAATAAAATCATAAAAAAAATGTCAGACCTGCTCCTCCTACCCCCACATACAGGTGCTCGTCATAAAATTAGAATATGATGAAAAAATAAGCCAAAACCATCACAATTATGAGAAATAAAGGCTTGACATGTCACTTTGCATGTAATGAGTCTATATCATATATTAGTTTCACATTTTAAGTTGAACTATAGAAATAAATGAACATTTTCATGATAATCTAATTATATGACAAGCACCTATACACACAGCACATTCTAACTGTTGGTATAGAGGCATCATGCATGGCAGGGCTCTGAGGATCTAGGTGAGAAAAAAACACCTATGGGGAGCTCAACTACACTGAGAGGGGCCACAGCCTATAGCCACAGGTAGCGCTGCCACAGAGACCCCGTCCTAGGCCAGTTGTTCAGTAATGTGTCCCCCAGTTAAGCTAGAGGTCCAGTTGCGGGTTTTCTACACTATTTGGACAAACGTAGCCTAGTGAGCGAGACCGGCCTTGCTGGGGAAACCTTACATTGATATAAACCAATATTGACATTTGCAAAGATGGCAAACAATAATATATTACCTTGTGTTAATCCATCCAGGGGCGATATCAACTTCCCCTCCCGTCTTGCCAGGTGCAGGATCTTCTCAGCATAAATGGGATGCAGCGTCCCCATGCAGGACAAGAAAGTCCTGTGCAATCTATAAAATGGAATACACAATTTTAAAACAAATTCAATGTGGCACACTAATAAAACATTATAATCAATGCATCCTCGTCAAATGTAAATTAATATTTCCCTAAACTTACCATGCCTTTGGTCAATTTTTTTTATGAACAGAGAATGAAACGTGTTTACAAAATGACTAATGAGACTCTTTAACAGCTGATTTCCACATGTGCGGTTTCACTTTCCTTTCTGTTGCTGAAGCAGAGCGTTAGCTTCGTGTTTACATCCTGCGCCAGTAGTGGCGGCTATTTCCGAACAGTTGGACAACTTTTTTGGGAATTATGCAGTTCGTTACCTTGACCTGGACATTCACAGCAAAGGATTATCTCCAAGATGTTGTTTATATTCGACGTAGTCGATATCAGCGCCTTTTGCTGCAACAGGGTTTGCATAACGGATGTCCATCGACAACAACAATGCCTTGGTCATGTTTTGGATCCTAAAGAGGTCCCACTCTGCTGACTGCAATCGTTTTTGTGTGGATACAACACTGGAGGAGAGCGTCCTTCTGCCTCGCTCAACTACCGGTGAGTTTACGCTGTTTGAGGCGTGCAGCGGCTCGAGCGTCAGCGTGAAACATTTCCGCAATAAACCGTAGCTTCTGAAATTCTTACGGAAAACCTACCGCGTCCTTTTGTAATCGTGGTAATCGTGGAGGAGATACTACCCGAGCAACAATCAGAAAAAGGCATGGGGCGCACCATGCGTCTCTCTCCTTCGTGCCCCTCACCACTTGTTCATGCGTCACTTTTCTACGAGTTATGGTTATGGTGCTCGCTATATCGAAGATGTTTGGTGGAAATATCAGTACTTACATAGCCGTCCCTCATTTCCCCAGCCTTGGGTTGTTGTAGCTGCCGCGCTGCTAAAGCGTCATCTCCCGCTCCTTTCGCTCTCCCCCTCGCGCCTATTTTATTAGCTGCATCTTCGTTGTAAATTACAGAAGTGCCAGATAATTTTTCACACGTACAAAATAAGCAGGTAAATGGCAGTTTACAAAAGCCACAGATAAGCTACGTGCACTGTTTGTAAAAGGTTCATCATGACAACGGTTAAATGGCTAGCTACGTTGTTCGCAAAACCCATGGCAAAACCAGCCAACTATCCTCGACAAGATACCACTTTAATAGGTAACGCAGCACAGGCATGATGTGAATTAGATATGTAGTGTACACAAACCTTAAGGTTGATTTACCTCGCCACGAGGATGACTTTTTTGCCCCAGCTCAGATCGCAGCCAAAATGGAGCCTGGTGCGGAGTATGGATTCGTGGTGGACTCTCGAGGTAATGACGTTCAAAGCAAAACAACCCAGGTGCTGAGTCAACTGACGTTTGTTTGACCGTTGTTGGGTTGATCGATTTTGACCCAGCGCATGGGTTGCACAAAAATAACCCAAATCCCAAACAAATAACCCAAATCCCAGATAAATAACCCATAATGGGTACAAAATGTCATAACCCAGCAGTTGAGTAGATGAAATAACCCAGCTGTTTTTAGTGTGCAGCGAGCGGTTCGCCTTCGCAGTTCAACACAGAATGCCAATCAACGCCAGAGACGACCGACACCGGCACATTCAGGCACGGAGGTCCGCTGTTGATAAAATAGTTTACAGAGGCAACTTATACCAAAGACTTGAGTTTATTTCACTTTTTCTTTTAGTTAAAACCTCTTAACCCCCACCTTAACCCAGCACATTTTCACCAGTTCAGCAACGAGCACAACACACAACAAAAAAGAGACAAAAAAAGTTATAAAAACATGATAAAAAAGTGACAATGTATTTGTTTAAAGTGGGGGTTCAGAGGTTATGACCATATTTAGTTGGTGGTTTGTTTCACAGTTCTGTGTTGAGTCCTTAGAGGCTTCAGTCCCCGTAAATGACCACAGTCCGTCAGTAGAGGCGTTTCTCTCACACACGGAGCTCCTCATGTCCAGTGACAGGGGAATAACAACAACAACAAAAAAGCCAATCAAAGGCAGAGGGAAAGGCCGGCGTGCGTGTCGACCCTCCTTGACCACGGCGTCTACAGATATAAAAAGGCGCATGTCACTACGAGTATAACTTACTCGAGTATTATCACTAAATGGGACCATGCCACAGACCTGAGCGGGGCATGTGCCGATCCACTCAGCGACTAGCATGGCCGTATACGAAGTTTTTTCCTCCCAGTGACGAAATGTGTCCAAAATAACACAGAAAAAGCCACCAGAGTATGAAGTCTGCGATATCAGTACAGGACAACAGGATTCCGTGGACGGGAATCTCGCAAATTCTCGCACTTCCGCTTTTTCCAGCCCTATTAGCCGCTCACTAGCATGCTAAAAATGCTAACCCCGAGCCCGCATCCGGACGTAGCGTCTTTCACCACAGCGCTTCGGTTTTATAGAAGGAAACCGCTGTTCAGATGTTTGAGGAGTCGCTAAAGCAAATCTAATCTATGTGTTGCCAGTTTTGGTGTTGACATAGACCTAGAACTCCATTTCCTGCGTGTCAGGCAGTGCGGAGCTCTCTGATTTGAAAATGTCTGGCAGTCAATGAATTAGAGTAAGACGCATTTTCTCCTGTTCGCGTTGGTTTATTTGTTTACATGTCAGCGACTTTAACGCATCACTGACATTATTAGTGCAGTATTTACATTGACAGTGTTAATGGGGACGACCAGAGGTGCAGAGGGCCAGAATATACCTTGGAACTTTAGCTTGGAAATGTGAATTTTTTCAAAAAGTAAATAAAAAAAAAAAACGCTGAAATAAACATTATATTCTTGCATTTTTTTGAACTATTAGTTAGACCATTAATTATGTTTTTGAAATATAAAACATGAAGTGACGCTCTGTATCAGTGGTTTTGACCCACCACTACCCTGGGATCACGAGCCACGACCCAATTGAGACTTAAACTTGATGTAATGTAAAATACTCACAGAATATTGTTTATTAAGCATTAAAAAAAAGTTTAAAAAAGAGAGTAATTTTAAGAGTAGTGATTCTATACCTTTTTCTGTATATACATTCTAAAATAGATGTTTTCTGGAAAAGGCGATCCACTGACCTACTTTTGGGTCCCGACGCTCCAGCTCTAAATGTCGTCATGTCAAAACACGACTCCACTTTCCTAAACCTGAATCTGATAATACTCTTCCTAATGAGGGCTGGGACAAAGTAAAAAAAATAAAAGAAAAAACGCTTCAAATTATTATTATTTTTCTTTTCTTTTCTTTTTTTTCTTTCTTTTTTTTCTGTATTGCAAGTGCATATTTACATAAAGGTATAGAGATAAGACATTAAGAAAAGACATAGAAAGACATAACAATACAACACACATGAGGTGTAACATAGGGCAAAAAGCAAAACAAAAAACTGTATATTAAACAGTTAAAATAAATAATACTTGAATACAAGAGACAGGGGGAAAGCAAAAACAAAGCTAACTACTACTCGTACCATTAGTACCGCCGCCTCTATAACCACCACTACCCCCACCAGCACCACCATCAGCAGCACCATCATTCACACCAGTACCACGAATAATAAATAATTAAATAAAAAATATATTTGATAAGAGATTTAGAATAAAGTGAATCCACAGAACAGAAAAGATAACGAATAAAGAAAAATAAATGGGTTTAATTAATTAATGAATATTTTGGTCTTAATTCAGAGTGTGGTGTTTTTAATTCAGTGTGGTGTTCTTCTCATTCATGGCCAGTTAGTCATGTCAATGGGGGCAATGTCCACACACCGTTCCCCGCGCCTGCGACACATCCCCGGCCAGCACCCCAGGCCGCACACCGCTAGCACCCCACCAATCCTAATTCTTGTTTTGTCCCTTTAATTCCCAGTATGGCCCTAAATAGGATGAGGTGCTTTAAAAATGAGCATCAAACTCGCCCTATTCGTTGTGATTTGGCCCTTAACAGTATTTCCCAATTTGTCCCTGAGTAAAGTGAGGTGCATTAAAAGAAGCATTGAGCTTGCCCTATTTTTATATATATATATTTGTTTCCTTCTTTGTGAGCCTAACCTTATATGATGCATTAAAAACAGTGGCGGGGTGTCTAGGCGGGTTACCCCATAGAGCCAGCCGGGGAAGAGGCACAACAGCAGGGGCTGGAGGCATCCCAAAAATTTGATAAAAACGCGCCGACATTGGAACAAAAAAAAGTTTGCAGGTCTTCGCTTTCAAATGAGGCGTTACACTGGCCAAGCTCTCCAGTCGAGAAGCTTTTAGATTTGTGTAAAGCTGAACTGGAGAAAGGGTGCTTGGTTCAGGCGGGGGTTAAGAGGTTAAGCACTTCTCAAAATGAGTGCTTTTGGCTGTATCTCTGGATCTTCCTGCTTTCTAACCAGTTACCGCTGCTCACGGCAGACTGGAAACATAACAGCCGCGGATGCGAGCAAGACGGGCCGCGCTCCGCCGCTTGAGAACCAACCGGCAGATCTGATGACCTTTTGGAGGCGAAATAACGCGACTGAAGTCTGCCATTTAAAGAGACGCGGTAATGATTAGCAGAGCAGTCACCTTGGTTTGTCGCGGCGGTTTGTCCTTTTCGTGGAGCAGATTAATCTCTCAAACCCCCACCTGAACAGAGCACATTTCCTCTCAGTTCGGCTTTACCCAAATCTAAAGGTTTCTTGAAAAATTAAAAAAGGGACAAAAATGCACAGGAAAAAGCTACTATAACATGACAACAGAAAAACAAAATCACTTCAAAAATGTGACATATACAGTGGGAATTTCTCACATTTCTGTCTAAATTGGGCTCTTGGATCTTCATTAAAATCATAAGAATGAGTAAACAGTGTCTACTTAAACTACTAAGACCCAAACATTTACATTGTATCATATTTTTATTGGCCATAACATGTAAACATTCACAGGACAGTGAGGAAAAAGTAAGTACACCACTACAGAAAAGCAGTTATTGCTACAAAAGAAGGATCAGCAGCTATTTAATACAGGGGTTCACTTACTTATTCCGTGCATGTTGTGAATGTCTCAGGTTTTTCTGCTAAATATCTTGATAAACCTGTGAATTCCTTTTCTATTGATGATCGCACGTTTTTCGGGCCCCGAGGAAACAAAACAGCCCCGCACCATGATTCCCCTGCCCCGTGAATCACAGTGAGGAGAGGGTTTTGATGTTGATGGGCTGATCCGTTTGTCCTCCACACATGATGTCCCAAAGGACCGTCCGTCCCGTGAGTGAATTTGCTCACTTCGCTATTAGAGGTAAGAGTAAATGCCTACTCCACGTGCACAGACCCAGTAGATGTTCCTGTCGTGCTGTACAAGTGAGGACAGTCCCGTCACAGATCAGGCTTTTGAAACGAGCACTTTCAAAATGTGCAACAGGTCATTTTTCCATTTATTTCCACTTGTCCGTGGCCGGGTCATGGGGGCAGCAGTTGGAGCTGCACCAAATCACCCCTCCTGGAACCGCCACCTTAACGTGGTGGAGGGGTTTGAGCGCCCGAATGATCCTGGAGCTCTGTTGTCGGGGGCTTCGTGCCCCTGGTAGGGTCTCCCAGGGCAACCAGGTTCTAGGTGACGGGTCAGACAAAGAGCGGTTCAGAAGCCCCTTATGAGAGACCAACAGGCCCGGTTAGAACCATGAGGCCGTCCTTCTGTGGACCCACCACCTGCAGGGGGCGCCATAGGGGCTGGAGCAATGTGATTTGGGATTTTAATCATATTTAAGTGCTAATTATGATAATACATTAAAAGAAAGAAAAACTTCAGACTATATAGTTTAATGTTATGTGCACAGAGGTAGTTTTTTTGAATGACATTGTAGCTGTAGTATTTGCAGTATTTGCAGTATTTGCAGTATTTGCAGTATTTGCAGCAGTCCAATTAGTGCAGTAGCTCGTGATCCTCAAATTAGTTGACTCCGTTTCAATATGCTCGGTGGTTTGTCAAGCTGGACGTCTTAAAAGGATGTTCGAGATATTAACGAGGTTTTGAGTGGGAGCTGTTGATGGCGGAGGCGAGCCCTTTGACCCCCACCGACAGTAAACAGTAACATTCAGCGTCCGACTAAATTCACCTCGAAGGTTTTACAAGAAAGAAGCAAGAAGCCGGTCTAGGTTCAGCAACACGACGTGCCCGACGAGGGAGATCAGCCGACGACCTGAACATCCCGAATGACCAGGTTATCCCGCCAATGGACTTCTTCTTCCCTGATGGCACGGGCATATTCCACGATGCCAATGCCAATGATCAGCTTGATTTTTTTTCGCGGCGAAACACTTTCTTTTTTGTATAGAGTACAGATGTTTGCAGACACACAGAGGTTTCCAGACGTGGTTCTCGACCGAATCTCGTCGTCCTCCAAAACCCGCTGAGACTCGACACTTTTCCACACGTCAACTTTTGAGGACGCCGCGTTCCGTCGCCGCCGACAGATATAATCCCGACGGCAGCTGGGTCCGTTGCTCACACTGCTCAGCGGTGCACAGTGGAGCAGCGACGGAGATGTGGCTTTGTTTATTGTGAGCGTAGGATCAGTTCACGGGCGCACCGCGGCTCATTTTCTGCCGTTGTCGTAGATAAAGTCTGATGTGTTTGCACTTGACACGGCGGAAATAAAAAAAAAAAAACACGACCCTGTATTCAAAGTACGGCGAGGTATGACGTGTCCGTGTTATGGCTTTCATACGGTTTCTAGGCTTTCTCGATCATCGACCATATTAGAAGATAATGTTTGACGGGTGTTGAATGTGTGTCTGACCCGCAAACAGCAGAAACTTAACTGTGTGTGATTTAGTGTTGAGCTCAGAGGCCACTTTTTCACGTTTAATCCTCCCTTTACGTGTAAAAACAAAGTTGGTTTTAGCCCAGCGCCTTTACTTACCATCCTGAAGGCCTGTGGGACGCTCCAGGATCAATTGTTTTTGAGGTTTTCACTGCTGATTGAACCGTATCCATGGTTACATATACCGTGAGAACCATAAAAAGACACCTTTGCATTTTTTTTTCTCACTGTCAGACATGAAACCAGAATTAACTCCTTTTTTTTTTAGGTCAATTATAATAATAATAATAAAAAAAAAAAATCTAAGTGTTAAATTCCAGAAGAATGAGAGATATAATTTTCTACACATTTTTTTTAAATTACTTTTTACGAAAACAAAAGTTTACATACATTTCATTAATATTTGGTAGAATTGCCTTTAATGGGTCAAACGTTTTGGATTTCCTTCCACAAGCTTCCATCCATTCATCCAAAGAGAAACTGGTGTAACTGAGACACATTTGTAGGCCACCTTGCGTGCCTATCCCTTTTCAGCTCTGCCTATACATTTCCAACTGGATTGAGATCAGGACTTTGTGATGACCACTTCAAAACATTGACGTTGTTTTCCGTAAGCCGCTTTGTCACCACTATTGTCCGTATGCTTTGGGAATTGTCCATTTGGAAGACCCATCTGCGCCCAAGCTTTAACTTCCTGGCTGATGTCTTGAGATGTTGCTCCAAAATGTCCTCATAGTGTTCTTTCTTCATGACGTCATCTATTTTGTGAAGTACACCAGTCCCTCCCGCAGAAAAACAGCCCCACAGCATGATACTGCCCCCCCCCCCCCCCCCAGTTGGGATGGTGTTCTCAGGCTCGCAAGATTCCCCCTTTTTCCTCCAAACGACGATGGTCATTATGGCTAATTTTGTATTTTATTTTCTGTCAGACCACAGGATATGTCTCCAAAAATTAAAGTCTTTATCCTTTTGTTATAGGCAAACTCCAAACTGGCCTTTTTGTGTTTCTTTTGGAGTAAGCGCTTCTTCCTGGCAGATTACCCTCTCAGACCATGTCCGAACAATACTTATTTCACTCTGGATAATGATAAAATATTTACAAATGCATTTCATTTTTCGGGGGTGAAAAAGGCACAGAACGGGGTTAGAGAAAGCGAAGTAAAATCATCAGAAAAATAACTTGTTTTTATAAAGTTTATTTTGGTTTTGTTTTATTCATAATCTTTATTTACCCCGTTGACATCTGGGGTGCCACAGGGTTCCATCCTTGGCCCGGTCCTGTTCTCACTTTACATGCTGCTAGACATAATTTATCATTCCATCTTTATGCTGACGATGTCCAGGTCTATTTACCAGTGCTCCCTAACACCGCCACTGCTCTTGGCTCCCTCCATCACTGCCTTTCGGACATTAAACAATGGCTCACGCAGAATTTTCTCCACCTCAATGAAACAAAATCCGAATTTATTATTTTTGGCTCCGGGGACGTTCCTCAGATTCAGTCCAGGGTCATGGGTCCAGTCCGTGATGCCGTCAGGAACCTGGGAGTTGTCTTTGACTGAGAACTGAACTTTAAACAACAAATAAATGCTGTTGTCAAATCCAGCTTTTTCCAGTTGCGCCCGACGCAAGCGTTCATCAGTTCTCGGTTGGACTATTGCAACGCTCTCTACTCTGGCCTCCCACACTCGTCACTCCACCGGTTACAGTTGGTGCAGAATGCAGCAGCCCATCTTCTCACCGGTTCATCCAGACACAGCCACATCACTCCCGTCCTCTCCTCCCTGCACTGGCTCCTGGTCCGTTTTTGGATTGATTTTAAAATGTTAATGCTTGTTTCTAAAGCTCTTCATGGTCTCGCTCCGTTATATCTGACTGAGTTGTTGACCGTACATCGCCCCAGCAGTGCTCTCCGGTCTGCCAATCAAATGGTTCTGGACGTGCCCAGGTCCCACTACAAACAGTGGGGCGATCGTGCCTTTAGGGTTGCAGCGCCTAAACTGTGGAACATCTGCCCCTCAGTCTGCGTGTTCTCACGGACCTGTCCCTGTTTAAATCCAGATTAAAGACTCATCTTTTCAAACTTGCTTTTAATACTTAGGGCACACTGAATTGTGTCTTGGTTGTAATCATTTTGTGTTTTTATATTGTTTTAATCTTTCTGTGAAGCCCTTTGGTCCTCCTGGTGTTGTTGTAAAGTGCTATATAAATACACCTTGATTGATTGATTGATTGAATGTTTTTCGTTATGACCGCCTGTCAAAGCTAATTCTTATCTAGAGTAAAGCCTCAAAAGGTCTGTACTTTCATTAGTAATTTCTAATAAGGCTTTGACCTCCTGTAAATGTGTCTGATGAGTTCACAACGGCTGAAAACATCTGGATCGTTTATTATTTGCGATGTTTGGCGGCTAACGCTAACGGCTATAGGGAAAACGCAACTCGTCTCAAACACTGACAATCGGGTTCCTGTCTCGGTGTAAATCCTTTCATTCCGGTCCGGATCCCGGAGTGCAGTTGCGTCGCCGTCTGTGATCAGCTGATTCTCCAAACAACGCGTTTTGTTGTTCATCGTTACGTCTCGCTTCTTCACTGTAATACTTGTTACCAGATGTTCTTGCCTGTAAACAGTGAAAGAGGGGGCATGTGAACGGGGTAAAAAAAACTCAATTAGAGATATCAATTTAAAACCGTTGCCATCGATCTAAATATAGGAACACAATGCTTTCCTTTATCTAGTTTAGTTTATTTGTTTATTTGAGCAGCAAACACTCGGCTCAAAAGGCGTGGGCCGAAGCAAGAGCTTATAAGCCCCGCCCCCAAAATCAATACAATTAAAATCATCATTTCACAAGAACATAGTGGAACGACAAGGAACAAAATAGCAACAAGGAAACAACAGCAAAACAAAATAGACCCGACAATGGCCGAAATGACCCTTTAAAAGGTGGTACTTACATTATGGCTTTACATGACTGAACTCATGCACTGTGTACATTCCCCAAAACAACTATGATAAAGCTACATACTTTTATTTATCTATTTACAAAGAACTATAACTATAACTTGTTCGTACATCAACAGAACGGTCTTGTTTCTATTCTATCATTTTCATATGGAAATAAGAAATGTTATGGGTAAAAAAGCCTATATTTCTGCTCAAATCTTGTTGGCATTTAGATACAAAGATTTTACGTAAATTCAACCTGGGAGACCTACCTCCAGCCAATGATCGTGTCTGCGAGGGCCACACCTCCACCTCAGCCCATCAGCAGCCAATCGTCGCCCTCGGCCCTGCTTTTAAGCCTCCAGCGAACATGGTTTGTTCGCTTCCCAGATGTGCTGCAACCCACCTCCGCCCCCGTCTCCGCCTCTTCTGTTCGCGGCTTCTCCCTGCTGCGTCCTTCACTGGTCTCGTAAAACCTTTTTGGCTTGGACCCCAAAAATGTACACGTAAACAACACTCGGGACTCCCATTGTCCAAAGGTATTGCCTCTTAAGCTACTGTAGGCCAGAAAAAACACTTTAAAATCAAGTTAATGTGTTTTTAAACTGCACTTCAAGCACTTTTCAAGCTCTAAGATAAGTTGGCATTTTGTATAGTGTTGAATTTGAACAATGGGAATTGCACTATTAAAAGTCATCTTAAAAAGGTAATGTGTATACTTGAGTGGGTAAGATAATCTGTCAATGGAACAAGTATTTTTTCCCATAAAACAAGAAAAAATATCTTATTGCTCTTAAAATTTGACAATACATTTCATGTTACTTGAAATGTATGTGTTTTTTTTTCTGATTTTAATTGCAAAGTTACTCATATTATGGTAAAATAATCTCAATTCCAGTCATTTTAACTTAACTTATCAAGAAAGGACTTTCTGCACGTGTGAAACTATTCTTTGTCAATAATAGGATATTGAAATAGGATATATAGTAAACTATTGTGGTGCGTAGGAGAGAAACGAGAGTGTTCATATGTTTTCCCTGTTTTTATTTGGAAGTGATTGGATTCACAAACCTGCCACATTCGTCTCATCTGACCGAGATCGAGCACATTATTATGAATATTGTCTCACCTTTTGGACGCCCTTATGAGACGGTCATGTGACCTTAGTTCATATGGACTGAGAGAGATGAGGCTTAACCTTTTTATTTTTCATTTTATTTACATAATAAAATAAGACAAACTTTAATCCCCCCACCCAACCCACTCCTCCTTGCTTTCATACCACAATCACAACCACAATCATCCACACATTCATAGTATTTTGACAGGAACACAGACTATAAACAGAAAGGAAGCACAAAGCAGACACAAATAAAATCATGTAAAAAATAAAATTAAAAAAATAAAATAAAATAAAATAAAAGAATAAGATGAAATCACTAATACCAATCAAAAACAAAATGCCATATAATTGGCAAAACGTTCATGACATAACAAATGGCACAGCAAGTACAACCCATTTTTTATATCTCTAATTCAAGTAAGCACATTAAGACATTCCATTTCTTTTCATGTTCAATTATTCTGTTGTTATAATTGTTTCCAACATATACTGATGATAAACTCTATTCTTAAAGTGTTTTAGCTTTAAAAATAAACATTTTACCCATCAGAATGATCATATTCAAAAGGCATGGGCATTTACCCTCGAAAACACAAAGCCCAATATTCTGAGGTGTAATTTGCAAAACAATATCCACAGGCCTTAACTTGAGGCCTAACTTTGTGATAGTTTTTGTTTCATGTGGATAAGTCCAATAATGACATTGATATTAACCAAAAACCAAGACAAAATAATCTGTGTTTTGACCGTTGCCATAGTTACGTAGATTTATTACCTGCCCAAAGGTGTCCATAGCTGTGCATAATCCGCATTGCGCTTACATTACCCTGACGTTACTTGTGATCTGCTGGTTTCCCTGAGCCCGGCGGCAGTTACATAAGCGCAGGTTCACGGCGAGGTTTAGGGTCACTGCAGATTATTACGCCGCATTTCATCAGCCCTCGCCGTCTGTCCAGTCCCAGTGGGGGGAAACCAGACCATCACTGACCCACACCTCCGACGGGCTACAGCGAGAGAGGCGATTGTACTGGTGTAAAGTCACGCCACGTGCAAAACGACAGAGGGAAGGCAGATGTGGCACTTTTTTCAACACAGAAACGGACTGAAGGCGAGTGGACTGAGCGACTGAGCGACTGAGAGACGGCCGGAGCTAATCAGCGTTTAAAGAGCCGTGTCACAGCAGTAACGTGGCCTTTTCTCTCTCTCTCAAACTCCTTCTCTTTGCCAGAGCGACATAAAGCCTCACAACGAGCACACAATGTAATGTTAAGAACAGACTGTTTGGTAAAGGCGGACACACGATGGAAATGATTTGTAAAGTATTGAAAGATGCACAACTCAAAAAAGAAACTGTTTGGACACAGATGACTCTGTGGAAGATGACAGATCTTTCATTGATAAACCTAAAAGCAGCTGCCACTGATTAAAAACAGTCATGTGCAGGTCACTGTATCATAATCACATTAATCATTAGCAGTGTTGCCACAGATTACTTGAAAAAGTAATCCGATACAGATTACTGATTACTCCAATAAAAAGTAACTTAGTTACTTTACTGATTACTTGATTTTCAAAGTAACTAAGTTACATTATAAGTTACTTTACAAGTTACATTAACCATATTTTTGATTTCTGCACCAATGGCATCATATGTGTGTCTACCGCGAATTCTTTTACATGCTAACGCAGCCTTGTTGCGCTCTAATGTGGACCTACTGATCCAGTGGATTGTTACTCCCATGTAGCTTATGCTGTTAGCAGTCCAAATATCCGCGGTAGTTGACACAAAGTCGACATCACTCAGCGCGGCCTTCAGGTTTCTTTCCATCTCTGCGTACTCCTTCTCCAGGTAAGACGAAAAACACGTTCTGTGTGGAAGCTCGGCATTGATGGCAGCGGGGATTTTGTTTATTATGGCACGAAACGAGGGCGAGTCAACCGTGTTTAAGGGCAGCATTTCCTCTACAATAAACTGACCGACCAACTTCTTCAGCTCTCCCCCACTTACTGCACTGAAGTCCAGTTTTTGTTGTTTGCGTGGTGGGGGACCTCCTGCCGTAGCCTTCGGCGCTGCCGTGTGGTTCTCCTTTAGTTTGACAGTACCGGGCTGCGAGTCCAAATGTTTCTTCAAATTTGAAGTAGTGTTTTTGAAGCTTGATAACACTTTGTTACCAGCACAGAGTGTACAGCGAACCTTAATATTGTCATCTTTAGCTGACACAAACTGAAAATAGTGAGCAAATTTCCAGCGAGAAAACGCACACTTTTCTCCTTCCTCCATTGTTGTTTATGTTTGTGCCGTGATCCACACTTGTCGCGCACACGCTTCGTCACTCTTTGCGACGCAAGAAGATAGCGATATATGTTTTCACTAATGTCAAAATAGTAACGCGCAGAGATTTGGAGAAGTAACTTTAATCCGACTACTGGTTTGGAAATAGTAACGCGTTAGATTAGTCGTTACTGAAAAAAGTAGTCAGATTAGAGTAACGCGCTACTAAGTAGCGCGTTACCGACATCACTGATCATTAGCTAACATGAGATTAATTACAAAAACACTGATTGTGTGTCTGAGTTTGCCATTTCAAATTATACTGAAAACCCCTGGAAGCTTAAATGATGTACAAAATATACTGTCAATCTGAAAGCATATTTTAGCAAATAATTAAGTCACTCTAAAACGGTAAATCAAAACAACTGGACTTACTTTAAAAAAAAAGACATCTAGACAGCATCCTCAGAGGCATTGTCCGTGACAACCACGCCCACTAGATATAAACGAGGCCCTTTTTTAGTAAACGGGTTTTAAATTATTTAGTTTGAGTGTAAAACCTTGCCCTTCCCCTCCTGGAACCGCCCCCTTAACGTGGTGGAGGGGTTTGAACCGGAATGATCCTGGGGGGCTCTGTTGTCGGGGGCTTCGTGCCCCTGGTAGGGTCTCCCAGGGCAAACAGGTCCTATGGTGACGGGTCAGACAAAGAGAGGCCCGGTTAGAACCACGAGGCCGTCCTTCTGTGGACCCACCACCTGCAGGGGGCGCTATAGGGGCTGGTGCAGCTCCAACGGCTGCCCCCATGACCCGGCAACGGGCAAGTGGAAGAAAATGGATGGATGTAAAACCTTGCATCTTGTTATGTTCAACAGTGTGGACAATTAAAGCAGTAACGTGTTTACCTTAATAAATCCTCTCCGTCGTCCCTCTGGGGGTAATACAAGTATTAATGGGATGATTGGGGGGTCTTTCATCTCCCCCTGGTGTCTCTGGTCAGAAAACCACACTTGCAGCTTTCCTGCCTCCGGGTCGGAGCAGCAATACACACTAATAGAATCACGAAGAAGAAGCTAACATTCTAACGGGCAAAGCTAACTGCGGGCTAGCGCCACTGTCAGCGTAGTATTTACGCTCACGGACAATTAATAGGTAAAAAAAACGCAACATGCTACGACACCTGCAGTGGCACTTATGGCCTCTAGGGGCAACAATATACCATATAGGCATATTGTTGTTTTTGTTACTTTTTTCTTCTCTTAAGAAATACAGTGTAAGAAGGGTTAGGACATATAAGTTTTTACGTCTACCTACTCCTTTTCGGATTTCATTTTTTTTAACCTAAACTTTGTTTTGATATAAACAAGTCTGAAAACATTTGAAATAAAGACATCAATCAATATATCTGTATATAGTTAGCAAAATAAAGCTAGCAGTAACAGCTGTTTCCTGGCACTCGCCTCGAGGAAAAACAATGCACCCCCTCTTTTCAACCTCTTTTTACATACAGTACTTACTAATTATTTCCCTCTCATTTTCTGGCAGACATGTTGGCGTGTCACGAGGATCCTGAAAGGTCAACCAAAAGCACAGAACAGGTTTGGCTCCAGATGGCACTGACGAACGCTTCTGTTCTGTCTTTGTTCACGATGAGGAGAGATCAGTCCGTGAACGCATCACTGGGACAGCTCATGTTTTAGCGATAAAGTCAGATGCGTCCAGGCCAGGATGGATCGGACGTGCGTGGGAGGAAACAGTTTAGCTTTGTGTTTCATTGGAAAAGAAAATGTGCTTGAGATTATCCACACGCTTTGAGGCTTTCACTGTGTTTTGGGGTTGTTTTTTGTTACATTTGAGCAAAGATTTGAGAGAATTGGTTGTTTAAGGGCCTATCTCACCGGCCTGGAGACTTGAGTTACCCCTGGTCACGGAGATGTCTCAGAGACGTCCCCTGGAGATAAGGCGAGTCTCAGGTAGTTTTGGTTAAAAAATAAAATTTAAAAAAAGGTTTGATTTCAGCTGAGACTGCACAGAGACTTTTTCAAGTCTCCATGCAGCCTACGAAAACCACATCAGCTGAAATCGAACCTGTTAGTTTTCACCGAGACTACCTGGAGACTCGCCTTATCTCCAGGGGACGTCAGGAGACATCGCCGTCACCATCTCGAGTCTCCAACTAGTCTCCAGGCCAGAGAGATAGGTCCTTGGTATGCACGTAATCAATCCAAGTTGCGGAGATCTTGCAGAGACTGCCAGTCACGGCAACTCTCCTCTTGAGTGAACATCTTACAGGGTCTGGAGCGGAGATCAGGATGGCAGAAGCTTCTTGAAGACTCTTTGCACTTGTGTAGACGACTGCATCATTTACAAACATTTGAAATTCAACATCAACACAAGTGTTAGGAAGATCATTTATGCAAAGAGAATAATAAGGGACCGAGTATTGACCCTTGAGGCACACCAACCGGGACATGTAGGAAAGACGACTTGACAATGTTGATGCTAACACAGCCACTGAAAAAGCTCCTCCCGAGGACCAACGTATGAAACGCTTTCCTCACCTCTTCATCTCCATGTTTACATACTGAGATATGTTCAAAAGGACAAGATCGCGGATACAAGCGGCCCAAATGAGTTTCCTTCACAGAGTGGCTGGGCGCACCCTTCGAGATCGGGTGAGGAGCTCGGAGTAGAGTCGCTGCTCCTTCACGTCGAAAGGGGCCAGCTGAGGTGGCTATAGGGCATCTGTCCTGGATGCCTCCTGGTCGCCTCCCTCGGGAGGTGTTCCAGGCATGTCCCACTGGGAGGAGGCCTCGTAGAAGGCCCAGGACACGCTGGTGGGACTATGTCTCCGAGCTGGCCTGGTGTCGCCTCGGGGTCCCCCCAGAACAGCTGGAGGAGGTGTGCGTGGATCGGGAAGTCTGGGCATCTCTGCTGAGACTGCTGCCCCCGCGACCCGGCCCCGGATAAAGCGGAAGAAAATGGATGGATGGAGATTTGTTCGTACCTGAGCTTAGACGAGTTGATGCGTGACTGTCTGGTCTTTGTGTGTGCGCTCAGTCACGCAAATGTTGTTAGCGTAGCGTTCAGCCTCTCCTAGGTATAGGTATAGCCCCAAACTGCGGTGATGTTAGAAGCTACCAAGCTGTTCCACGTTTTCCCTATCTTAATACAGTTATGTGAAAAGTTACACGATCCAAGTCTAGTTACACAAAATGAAACATGTCGATTTTCTAAGCTGATAAAATAATACCTCAGGAGCACTTCTCACTTTACTGCGTGAACGTCGAAGTGCTTCTAGACCATCATTTTTGAGCAGTCGAGCAATGTCCCGGTCTCAGCACAGTTCATTGTAATTCTTTTTGATGCACTATGAAAACCCTAAAAGACAAATCCATAGATATTTTTCAGAGAACTGGATAACCCGTCCACCTCTTCCATTTCGAACAACAGGCTCTGATGCGTGTCCTGCAAACTGAACCTATTCTCGTACGGAATAACAAACCTGTGTGTGTTTAGTGGCTCACAGATATCGATGGTCTGGGTGTATTTTGGAGCCTGCGTGGGCGCCGTTGGAAATAGCACTCAGTGTTGGTTGGCGTTTTAGCCGCTGTCCTCCCACTCGCTCCTCTCTCTCTCTGTGTGTGTGTCAGACTCTTTAAAAAAAGAGGAAGGGGCCCCGAGCGCAGCCTCAGCCCACGCTCGGCCGCGCTTCCATGGATCCGCGAGGGCCCGAACGCGGGGCCCACACATGGAAGGCACTTCACAAAAAACTGTAACATGAAATAAAATTTAAAAAACACAACAATACTCTGTAAACAAATACATTTAAGGTGAACGGTTCCAACCGGAACTCTCCCGAACGAACACAAGAATAAGGCCCAACAATGGAGCAGGCGAATCGAGTGAAAGCTTTTTGCACTGTTTGCATGTTCTCCCCGTGTCTGCGTAGGTTTCCTCCGGGTACTCCGGTTTCCCCTACCACTAAAAACATGTACAATAGGACCAGGGACTGCAGGTGGAAATTAGCACAAGTGCAATAACCTGGTACAATGCATCTCTCCTTTCTGAGGCTAATGTAGATTGTACACTGTCCCTGTTCAAATAAATAAATCCATATAATACTGAAGTCAAAGCTAAATGTGACCCCGCCGTGGTTCCCAGGGACACAAGTCGGCAGACTCACTTTCTCGCAAATGGAGAAACAAGCTAATGTAGCTTTTTTTTGCAGAATCGTTCAGTTGAAGCCACGACGAAGCCTCTCCATGTTTAAGCTAGCAGTTATGGTATATTTAAAAGGGTAAACCTTTAGCTTCAAACCGCCTTGATTTGTGAGATTTCAGAGCGCTGTGGGGGCGTGACTTTGTCTGTGTGTATTTACATACTGGGTAAACACCGCGGAGGAGGACGAGGCACCGCTGCTTTGGTTTGTGTTGTTGACTCATGCTCTAGCAAACAAATGCCACGCGAAAAAGGCAGTTTTATACATACGCCTATCCATCAGTTTTTCAGGGTGAAAACATCTTGTTTTGTCGGAGAAATAGCGCGTGGGGGCGTGTCATGTGTGCGTGGCTCATTATTATGCAACGCTTCCCTGTGTCTCTCAGAGGCGCCGCTGCTAACGCTGGGATGCTACTGCAGAGCTTCATTTTTCGTGAAACCAGTGAACATTTCCAGGCCGACTTTCCCAGTGCGACTGACGATGCCCTGGCTGTAAGCTCGCACAGCGCCCCCTGCTGACCATTACGTTTCCCGAGCCAACTCGCCTTCAGAGCGTGATTTAAGACAGAGGGATGTAGCGCGGATTCGCCAAACCCTACATTGAAAAGAACTGAGCGAGGATTTACCACGAGTTTGCTGAGCAGGAGGCAAAGGTTTCTTCAGACGGATGAGTGAACGTTTGTTTATTTTCGACAGTCATGTAGTCCACGAGGAATGAACCTATTTACACAAAATCTAGATCTCTACAAACTTAAACTAATGCATAAATGTCTGTGTAAGTTCTCAGTCGTACAGGAGTTGTCCATCTTCAATGAAGGTACTTGATTCATCTTCTGTACTCAGTAGTTGAGGTCTTCGAAAGTTTCGCCTCTCATCCAAAAGGCTTCGTCAGCGACAAAGGTCCAGCTCAGGCCGCAGCTGAAGATATAGACCAACGGGGGGGAGTTAATGCATAAATGTAGTCAGCGCATCCCTAGCTTTCAGCCACTTCTTATTTGAGAGAGATCCGCTTCATATTTTCGGTTTTATGGTTAGATAAAGTTAAAGTGTGTGGAGTGAAACATAAACATGCGATCACGTGCGGCGATACGTAGCAATGTCGGCCTTTTGCTCTCGTGTATGAGAGTGTATGTGCTTTACTAAAGTAGTACAGGAGTCTTCTCTACAGTTATAACTTCAGTTATGTCTGGAGTCTGTTACTCTCTCGGCGTGAGGCTCCAGCAGCTCACGGAGGCGGCGCTGACACAGGGAGGGACTGGGGGGAAGCACGCAGGATTTATTTGGGCTGCAAGGTTGTTATTAGTAACAGCGATGTTCCCAAAGAGAGTAGGCAGAAGATAACTTATAAATGCTTTCCCCCTCATACATTAACAGACATAGCTGTTGACATTCATTTCATGTCATTGATAATGACCACAATAATGTCCATATGCCTACGATCACATTGCTAAGGTGATTAGAAGGTGAAGGTGATTTTCTCTGCACGATTGGGTCCTACATTTACAAAGCACTTATTAAATTGCTCGACAACTTCACTCATATCTTCTATTTTTTCATCATCATTATGGATAATGTAATCTATAGGGCAGTTTATGGTTAGTCTTTTTTTAATTAGACTATTTAATACTTCCCATATTTCTGTAATCTTGTTTTAATTGCGTTCAAGCAGATTTGTATAATCATTCTTGCTAGCTCTTAATACAGTTACCAATTTGTTATCGTATCTCCTATATTTCATTTTATTTTCAGATGATCTATTTCTTAAGAATTGCCTGTACAGTTGATTACACTATGTCCATTATCTACATCAGTCCCAACATACACATAACATGACATGACAGTGGCGAGCTTTACGGGGGTGTGGCTTATCCAAATGAGATGTAAATGAGCTCTATTGTTATTCTCAAGAACTGCCCAAAACCTGTTCTGCCCTTTGGCCTTTTTGGAGATAAGTTGAAGATAGGTCAGACAGTTGCAGCCTCTTTTCATTAGTCGTGGCGCAAGATTTGATTTGCAAACACGTTTTTCAAAGTATAAATATCAGTCCCATTGTTTTGGGTAATTTAGTTTGCGTCGGAGATATTGTGAGTTACCTGGCGGGCGTTTCAAAGAGCCAGTCTTTTGAATGGCTCTTTGAAATGACCCCCAGTCTTCTCCACGGCTAATACTCACTCTACTCTGCAGTATTTACATGTATTATGATATATGTATTTGATCGGAAGTCTGTCCTCTGTCCAACTCCCCCTCGGTTGGGAGGGCCTGTTTCAGACGGAGGGGCGTTGGTGTCACGGTCTTCAGTCCCGTCCACGGAGGAACCCCGCCTACAGGGACTGAAGCTCCAACAAGGACTGGACGTTCTTCTGCTGAGGGACTCCCATCGGCCCTGGGTCTGTCTATTCACCTTATTCACCAATACTTCATTGTATTGACACTTGGCTGGATACTTCATTTCATTACTTTGACCGTCACTGTAAAAGAGCTTATGAAATATCTGAAGAAAAAAAAAAACTACATATTTTGCTTTAATATATCCAAAGATTGTCCGGAAATCAGAGCTTTGGGAAATGTCCGCGAGGCTCTGACGTCAAACGCTCCCCTGACCCTCTTCCCCCCCGTCTCTCCAGGGCAGGCGTTGTCCTGTGCTTTTTCCACCTGGATCTTTAATCCCACAAATGCGCCGTCACGTCCCGGCTCTTCACGTGTCCCCGGTATCCGTGTTAGTTTTTTTTTCCTCTCTTTCTGCGCCCGCCAGAAGCCGCCCGCTGGGATTAGGATGGGACCACGCTGTTCCCACGAGCCGCGGTGTTACATTTGCCCTGGTCACATGCCGGGCGCACGTTTCCACGGGTCTTTTTCTCGCAGGTTTAGCGCCGCGTAAACAGTAACAGCGGGGGAGCTCTCGCGCACAGAGGAGGCAGGGAAATGGAGAGACACGGAACAGAAAAGGATCTTCGTTTGGGAGCGATTGGATTCACGAACCCCCCCCTCCTTTCACCCGACCGACATTTTTTCTTTTTTTATGACCTGATAATGGGTTCTGAGTTCACGGGTGCTGACGGGGGAGGCATTGAACTTTGTGCCAGTTTTTTGTTTCATGCGGACAGGCCCAGGATTGACAGCGATATTACGCCGTGAATCGGGTCAAAGCATCTGCGTGTTGACAGTTACCATAGTTACCACCTCATATTTCTATCTCAGTATTAAACGTTGCACTCTTTGGAAAGCTGAAGTCCAGCGAAGGCAACTCTTTACGCACAGAGGCTCACACAATGAGTGGCCCTCTGACACCGGAGAAAAGAACTGGGGAACTTGATCCATCTTCTGTGCTCAGTAGTTGAAGTCTTCGAACGTTTCGCCTCTCATCCAAAAGGCTTCGTCAGCGACAAAGGTCACAATCTGCACACAGCTGAATATATAGACCAACGGGGAGGAGTTAGGGTAGGCCCGGCTCCTCCCCTCTAATCACAGCTACTCTCACCCGTGGGTAAACACCTTTGAAGTAGAGCGTATCTAACGATCTGCTCATCTCAGTATCGGTCAGCCATGTCCTATTCATAGATAATCACTACCCAGTATCTGTCCTACTCATGGCTGATCACTCACTGCTAATTACCTGCCTATTGTTCTTTTGTTGGCTGAGGTGCCGTCTCCTTGGGCTGGCACTGAACGTCCGAAGACCTCAACTACCGAGTACAGAAGATGAATCACGTACCTTCATTGAAGATGGACAACTCCTGTACGACTGAGAGCTTACACAGACAAACTGGGGGAACTGTTTGTCCGGCGCTCGCGAGCTTTTTAGTTAAACTAAAGTTTAACTAGCGAGAAACGGTCGTCCTTGGAGTTACAAGGCCCGACATCAATGCTAGCAATAAAGAAAGGCCCGTTTCGCTGTGTTTTTGTCGCACTTTGAATGCTTTTTATTTATTTCTTTGCTACGTTTTCATCCCCATTTACGCCTCAGTTGTGTCGCTTTTTTCAAGAAGCTTTTAGATTTGGGTCGAACTGGAGAAAATGTGCACAGTTGAGGGTGGGGGGTTAAGAGGTTAAAACTACCATTTAGCTTTTGAGATGCTAAATCGGTGATAACATTGTTTTGGTTTCATCAAAATCCCCTCTTTCCGATGAGCAGTATGATTTGATGAGTGCTTTCACCAGCTAAGGCTACTCGGTAAGATCAAACCTGACCTTGAAAAGACCATTCACGCCTTCAGCTCGAGGACAGACTACTGGAACTCTACACTGGACTTCACCACTCACCCCTCAGTCGGCTCCAGCTGGCACAACACACCCCCAGACGCCCACACATCACCCCCAGTCCTCCGCCCCCTCCACTGGCCCCCAGCGCGGTTCAGGGTTCAGTTTGAGGTCCTGATGTTTGTGTTCAAGGCCGTCAATGGTCTGGACCCCCGGCCCTACCTCGCCGAATTAGTAACGGTCCACCAACCAGCCAGGACTCTGCGCTCCTCTGAACACACACTCGCCGGTCACTCCCAGGTTCAAATACGAAACGTTTGGAGGCCGTTTTTAAATCCCAGTTGAAGACACATCTTTTCAGAGAAGCTTTCGATACATTTTTCTTATTGATGTCTATTGTGATTCTTACTTCTATCCTGGAAAGCACCCTGGGAACCTCCTGGCTGTTGTGAGGCGCTGTACGAATAAAATGTGATTGATCGATTGATTGATGAACCAAATGGGGACAATGGCAAACACCCCAGTCCACATGAACGCAGCATTAGCTCCACTTTCTGTTGCCAGGTTCTAGAGTTTAAACCAGTTGGGAATAAACTCCCTCAATGCCAGATCCGGACCCCGATAAAGTCCCAGCCAGTGCCAGCGCAGCCTCCAGGCGTTACAGCTCAGCAGTGTTGGGAACGTTACTTTAATAAAGTAATTAGTTATAGTTACTCACTACTTGTTCCAATAAGTAGCTGAGTTAGTAACTGAAGTACTCTATAATAAAAGTAACTCGTTACCTGGAAACAGTACAGTGACGGAAGATTAAATCTGAGGCCGCCATTCCGGTTCATGGGGGGATTTTCTTTCTTGACAAAAATAGCTTCTTTAACTCCTCTTTCAAACCAACGTTCTTCTTTAGCTGAAATGTTGACCTCCCTGTCCTCAAAGAGATGGTTGGAGGCTTTGAGGTGGAGGTGCACCGCCGACTGAGGGCTGCTTGTGCTTTCTCTTCGGTGTTGATAAAGTCTCTTCTGTAAAATTTGTTTAGTTTCTCCAATATAAATGTTGTTTGCATTCTTCCTCTTTGCATCGAATAGAATAAACCAGTATTAATGTTACTGTAAAAAAAGGAAAACATTCGATTCTCCCCCGCGGCCGCACAGCGCTGTGGGAATGGCGAGCCGCGGGTCGGGGGCATGTGTAGTGTTTTTGAGCAGAGAGCACGATGTCACCCTCTGCACAGACAGGCAGATGTGCGCGTACAGAGGTAGGCTACGGGCCACGCAGTTGCCCCTGTCCCGGAGGCCGAGGACGCTGCATGATCTGAGCCCCACGGGGCATCAACAAAGGCAGCGTGAGTAGAGACTCCGCCCCCTGCTCTCCCAGCTCCTGCAGAAACAAATACCGCTGTTCTTTTAAACTGCGTTATTCCAAACACTCTGAACTCTGGATGTTCTTAGCTTTCGAATGAGGATCGGCCTGTTCACAGAGACTCGTGCCTGTGTGGCAGCTTTGAGGAAACCAAGTTCAGCTGTAGTGACTTTTTACAGCCCCGAGAGCCTTCTACAAACACTTCCTTTATGTTTGCTCCATCAACACGTCCTCAAGCGCCGTCACTTCAACCTTATGTGGGAAAAAGTTTGAAAAAATGCAGTTTTCACACACCTGGTCGCCTCCCCCGGGAGGTGCTCCAGGCATGTCCCACTGGGAGGAGGCCTCGTGGAAGGCCCAGGACACGCTGGTGGGACTATGTCTCCGAGCTGGCCTGGTGTCGTCTCGGGGTCCCCCCAGAACAGCTGGAGGAGGTGTGCGTGGATCGGGAAGTCTGGGCATCTCGGCTGAGACTGCTGCCCCCGCGACCCGGCCCCGGATCAAGCGGAAGAAGATGGATGGATGGACAGTTTTCACACACCTTTCACAGCCAAGCGATTGAAAATGAGTGAGATCGGTGTTTATTTTTTATTTTATTTTGTATTAGTAAGATTTTGTATTAACACGATTTATTTCATATCAATACAAGAATATTAGAATGATATTGGATGAACAGCCCAACCCTCTCATATCCACCCTCCACCTCAGCAAGCAGATCATGTCATAGATATTGATACTGGCCATCACCGAGTTCATTTCCATAAAAAAACAAAATACAAAACAGAAACCCTCGGTCACATCCTGGTATTTTAATTGGATCTTTGGATCTGGTTTGGTGCAGCTCTGGCGTGGTTTTCCTCAATTAAAGAAGAATTTACTGGCCCAGACCCATTTCCCGTTCGAGTTTAGTTTCCCCGAAGAAGAAGAAGAACTCCCGCGATAATCGGCCTGTCTGTTCTTGCCTTTCTGACGCGTTGGATCTTCACGAGTTCACGTTGGATCTTCATGAGTTCACGTTAGTGTCATCAGCTTATCGAACCGTCTGACGCAGCGCGACGTGGAGCCGCCAGCGGGAATTAAAAGGTGCAAATGCTTTGGCAGAGTCTCGAAGTCATGCCGGGTAAAAGAGGAGACTGTCCCTGTTGTTGTCGAAAGAGTGGGCGGAATGTCGGATTTGTCGTCTATTAGTGTCGTTTAATTCAATTCAGCTTTTTCCGAACGCAATGTCTAATCCGGACCGAGGGGCACAATAAAACGATTAACTTAGAACAAAGTAGTTTTGTGCCCGTGAACTCTGTAGTTGTTGCTAAATATACAGTAAATACAATATACAGGAGTATACAGTGCAGCTTCTCCTGGGTTTGTCCCTGTTTCAGAGCGTGGTGTCCTGCACTGATCAGCTCCATCCCCTCCCTCCTTCTTCCGCCTGCGCAGTCATTTGCCATTTGAGACGTACACATTTCTTCTTCTATGACACTGAAGAGGCACCAAGAGCCCCCCACCCCCCCACCCCCCCACACACACACACACCTGAAGCACAGTGGAGGCGTCACAAGAGGTGCTACCTCAAACAAGGAAGGGACAGAGGAGGAGGTATCCGGGCAAGACTCACAGCTAAGCCACACATGCCTTCTGTTTCTACCATTGTTCTGGCTAATGGACGTTTATTGAGGAATAAAAAGTGCTAAGCTCTTCCCAGGAGACGGTGAAAGACTGTTGTGGAGCGGAGGGAGCTGCGCAGGAGGAAGAGGAAGGAGGAGGTGGAGCTCGGACTCGCCGCCGCCATGTTTGTTCGTGATCAGGTTTCTCATCACCAGGAAACTGCTATTTTCGGGCTTCAATAATTAGGAAACATTATGAAGCATTTACATTAGCTGGGAGAAAAAGCTTTACATGTACTATACTGGCGCTAGAATGAAAATATTAACATTTTGGAGTTGATTTGCTGATTCCGAGTGTCTCCCAGACCTGTGAGGTAATCCCGGCGATGTCTCTGCTGTGGAGCTTATGATCGCGTGGGGCTGTGGACGCGGCTCGTGTCTATCGAGTTTATTTTTAAACTGCAGACGCTGAAGCTAACGCCGGCCGCTAATGAATAGCATGTGTCGTTTCCAGGCGACCGATCTGACCGATGAATGGTGTCGGTCTGTGCGGGGGTTTTGTCCATAACACGGAGCTTTAACACAAACCCAGAGGAGAGCAGGTGCTGTTTGAGACTTTCATGCTTTCGTTATATATCGGCTGGTCGATATTTTGGGCCGATTATCGCCAGGACCGAAAGTGATAGTGACTTCCTGTTGTTTTGCGCTGGAAAGAGCTCAGTCACTTAACCTCTTAAAGGGATGTTTCAGGATCGTTGACATAGGGCCTCATTTCCTAGTTATCCAGAGTGTTGTTGATGTCTGGAGATATTTTTTTCTTAAATTCATGCAGTTCTTATATTTGAAGAGCTTAGTGGCGCTAGGTAATGCTAGGCTAACACATTTCTATGGTATCAGCTAACCTGCATTAAAACCAGTCAAATCACTTATAACGCCAGACTAACGATATAAATGTCTGTGTTATATAGAATAATTTTGGAAATATGACCTTGTGTCACATGAATTACCGCATTTTGAGGGACTATTTTCTCGCTGATCACTCCGCCGCTGCGTTAGCGTACAGCCACGAAGCTGATGCTGCTCAAATATAAGTTATTTTAAATCAAAATGGTTAAAATTATTCTATTAACACAGACATTTATATCGTTAGTCTGGCGTTATAAGCAATTTGACTGGTTTTAATGCAGGCTAGCTGATACCATAGAAATGTGTTAGCCTAGCATTAGCCTAGCGCTACTAAGCTCTTCAAATATAAGAACTGCATGATTTTAAGAAAAAAAATATCTCCAGACATCAACAACACTCTGGATTACTTAGGAAATGAGGCCCAGCGTCAAAAATCCTGAAATATCCCTTTAGCCCCCGCCTCCACTGAGAGTATTTTCTCCAGTTCGGCGTTTCCCATATAAGCTTCTCGACTGGAGCTTACAGCCAATAGGCCAGTGTAACGCCTCATTTGAAAGCTAAGACCTACAAAACTGCTCTAAACAGATCTTTTTCAACGTTTTTGTCATTGTTTTGTCACTTTAATCATCGCTTTTTATCAGGTTTATGTCACTTCTAAAAAGCTTCATACACAGGATTATAAACATAAATCGTACAGAGGGTGAAATCGGTGTTTTTGAAGCTGCGACGTTAACACTAACACTTACTTAAATGGATTTGTACTTTGAACTTTCAGTTATATTAAGTAATAACATGACAGAGCTACTTTTAGACAGATACACTTTTGTAGATACTCTCGTTCACTGCATCCAACAGATCAGTTTGTGGATGCAAAACAACTTTCTCCAACTAAACTCAGACAAAACTGAGATCATTGTTTTTGGCCCACAGACACAAAGACAAAGTGTTATCAGTCACCTTGAGTCTCTCTCTCTAAAACCAAAAAATCAGGTTAGAAATCTAGGAGTAATCATGGACTCAGACCTGAACTTAAACAGCCACATTAAAGCAATAACATCATCAGCTTTTTACCATCTGAAAAACATTAAGATCAGAGGAATAGTGTCAAAACCAGACTTAGAGACACTCATCCATGTGTTTGTCTCCAGCAGGTTAGACTACTGTAACGGCTGCTCACTGGCCTTTCTAAACGAGCTGTTAGAGCTGCAGAACATCCAGAACGCTGCTGCTCGAGTCCTGACAAGAACCAGGAAATACCACCATATTAGTCCAGTGCTCTGGTCTCTGCACTGGCTTCCTGTCATTAAGAATTGAATTTAAAACAGCTCTGCTTGTGTACAAGTCTTTTCATGGTTTAGCACCAAAGTCCATCTCTGACATGTTAGAGCCGTATGAACCATCTCGGGCCCTGAGAACTTCAGGGAGGGGTCTCCTGGTGGTTCCCAGAGTCAGGACTAAACACGGTGAGGCTGCGTTTCAGTTTCATGCAGCTAAAATCTGGAACAGTCTTCATGAGGATGTGAGACAGGCCTCGACTCTGACAATGTTCAAATCCAGGCTGAAAACAGCTCTTTTTACCCGAGCAGATGAAAACTGAAAGTATTTTATCTGCACTCTTGCCTTTTACTGTCATTGATTCATTGTTATGTTGATGTTTTATTGATTGATTTGATCTGTTTTCTTGTAATTTTATGCAACTGTGAAGAACTTTGAATTGCCTTGTGTATGAATTGTGCTCTACAAATAAACTTGCCTCACTTTTATTGGGGTAATATTTACGATACGATATGATATACTTTATTAATCCCGAAGGAAATTCAGTTCATCAGCTGCACAAACAAGTCACACATAAAAACATTGGATTAAAAAGAAACTAGAAAGAATTCAATAAATAGGACAGTGCAGAGAATAAATATAAAAGTACTGTAAAACCATCATTCCCATTTAGCCCCTCCCGCCCACGGATTTGTTATATAGCCTGATCGCTCTGGGCAAGAAAGATTTCCTGAGCCTGTCCTTTGAGCAGTAGAGCGAGAGCAGCCTCTCACTGAAGGAGCTCTTCTGCCTCATCACCAGCTCATGCAGGGGGTGGTCGCTGTTGTCTATTACAGATATTTGACCATCTGTAGGCCACTTTTATTCGGGACGTCTCGGCTCTGACCGCTTCTCCCCTCTGCCCTTTCCTTACTTCACTCACTGACCTGACGGTAAACAAACGGGAATAGCTCAGAGCGCGTAGTACTTTGTTAAACATAGAGACAAGGATTAACCGGCTCAATCCGTCTGCGTCCTGGAACACGCCGCCCGCTCTGAAAACCCGTGGGAGCTATTTCCAGTGCGTTACGGTAACGAGGTGAACGTGCGTTTAGCGCTTATCTGTGACGGGGTTCCCAAAGTGAGGGTCAGGACCTCCACGGAGGAGCTGAAGTTATTCGATTGGGTCCGGATCAGCACCTCGTGACATCATCAGGTGCAACAGGGAGAGTTCCTACCGTGAGCTTTTGTAACCGCGGTAATTATAAAACCAGTTAATCTTGACCCTTGACCCGAGTGTCTGGCCTGAACCGAGCACATTTTCCTCTAAAAGCTTCTCGGGAAAAACACAAAAGTCAAAATTGCGACAAAAAGATGAAACATAAATGAGAATGAAAACGCAGCAAAAATGAGGTGACAAACACTTAACAAAACAGGCGACTAAAAACGTGACAAAATTGCAACAAATAAAGCAGGGAAAATACTGTACAACAAAAAAGTGACAACAACGCGAGGACAAATCTTAGATGAGTTTTGTTGGCCTTTCAACAAGAACAAGACTGTTTGTAAATGAGGCTTCATGTATTTCCGCTCGTCAGCTTCAACGAACAGTTTAGGGGAGGCCGGATAGAAGGTTTATGCACAACTGCAGCCTCTGGTCCTACACCGTGATGTTCGGGAGACTCCAGAGGCACCAGCAGCTTCAAATACCTGTTTGCTGTTTTGTAGCAGCTGTTCTCTTAATCTGATGTGTTTGTCTGGCAGAAACCGTCCACATTGTGCCTGTATCTGCACCAGTGTTAACATATTTTAATTTAGTTTTAGTCGAGGTCCTGCTTCATGGAGCTGCTCCCTCATGAACAAAGCTCAGAGCTGTTCCTTTGGCAGTGAATTTACATGATATGAGGCTCTTTCAGACGGTCAATAGAAGTTTGGATGATTTTAGTCTCTCCTTTCCATTTTTATTTAGTCTCATTTTAGTCGACTAAAATATCTGGACATTTTAGTCATAGTTTTAGTCCAATTTTAATCGTCAGAAATATCACTTTGACTAAAATTAAGATTAAATTAAGAAATAGTTTAGTCTACGAAATTAACACTGATCTGCACAAACCCGTGTGTCTCTGAATCAGCCACAAATCTCTTAACAGTACGATGATTATGCTTGATCTTTCGTGAAATATCGAAGGTTTTCATGCCTAGTCCAAGGCATTCAATTATTTCATTCTTTTCATCAGCAGAGAGATCTTTTTTCTTTCCCATATTGCTTAATAATGACCACATCTCCCCTCCCCAGTTAAGAGTAGTTTTACTCTTAACTGGACTCACCTGAATCATTACAGGCGTCTGAGACTGAGCCCTGAGACACAATAACATCCATGAGTTTCATTGAAACACATTAAGATTTTGAGAAATTCTCAGTGTTTTTCTTCTTTAAAGCCAAACTGCGTAGAATTTTACCCAATAAATAAAATTGAAATAGAAGCCACCTTAACGTGGTGGAGGGGTTTGAGCACCTGAATGATCCTTGGGGCTCTGTTGTCGGGGGCTTGGTGCCCCTGGTAGGGTCTCCCAGGGCAAACAGGTCCTAGGTGACGGGTCAGACAGAGAGCGGTTCAGAAGCCCCTTATGAGAGACCAACAGGCCCGGTTAGAACCATGAGGCCGTCCTTCTGTGGACCCACCACCTGCAGGGGGCGCTATAGGAGCTGGTGCAATGTGATTTGGGAAGCTCCAAACGGCTGCACCCACGACCCGGGAACGGACAAGTGGAAGAAAATGGATGGATGGAAATAGAAGCATTTATTTTATGACAGATATTTTCAATCATTGAAAAATACCTCATAAATGTACAAACAAACATGTCAGCTCTCCTGACATGACATGACAGCAACTTTACCTGGAGCGGGTACGTCTGCAGCTCGTCTACATGGAGATGTGACTAAAGTCCTCAGAATTTGACATTTAAATAGGTTAGATCCTCATCCAAATCCATTCTTTGATTACTGCGTAAAATGGTACGCAGTGTAACTTTAAAGGGACTAGATGCAAGTTGGTCATTTTACACTCACTACTGCCACCTCAGGTCTTACCCATAACTGCAGCCTCTATATTAAGCTTGTGCATGACAGGGCTCGGGACCCGAATGAAAAACGTTTTGAGCGACAGTGCATGATTTTAGCGGCCGTTGTGGTGAACAGGTCTGGGCTCTACACATTAGGACATGGCTGGAACATGTAGGGGGAGGAACATACATCATTTTAACATTTTTAAGCTCCGTATAGTCCCTTTAATTTTGATAATTGTGAATAACCATAAAACCGCAGTATTTGACATCATAACAATTGTAACCCAAAAATGTAGAATTGTGACACTCTAGATTCTCCAGACCTTCCCCAGAATCTTCCAAAGGCTTTCTTCAAAACAACAAACTAAAAGTGAATTTGATTACCGCTGCTCACATGTCACATTTATGGGCGCATGTTCTTTTTGTGCACAGGATAATTGAGTTGGCAAAGCTTTACAATGAAACTCAATCCATTCTCTTTCTTTCTTTGTGCTGAAAAAAAAAACCCATCTGCCCTGCTTCCCCCTGCAGCCTGCGTGTTTGCTGGTGCGAAAGCGCTCACCTCCATCAGCCCGAGCCTCCTCTCGTCGCAGGGTCATGTGGAAGGGAAATTAGCTCGAGCGCTAACCTGCGAACCGCGGCTCCGACTCCTCCAGGGCTAAATTTATCCACCTGCAAATGGCGCGGCGTGGGAGGAGTGACACATACAGAGGCTCCGGAGCGCTGGATCTGACCGGGATGACGGGTTTCGGCACCAAAATAATGAGCAAATGAGGGATCTTCTTCATCTTTTATAACGACTTGTCTGTTTCTCCCGATGTCTGCATAGGTGCTCTTGGGAGGAGGGATACAAAAAATGCAAAATCGCGGCAACCCAGGCACTCCGATTAAATGTGCAGCACGAGGAAACAAAAGTTAATGACCATCCATCCATCCATCTTCTTCCACTTTTCCGTTGCCAGGTCGTGGGGGCAGCTGCAGGAGATACTCAAATCACATTGCACCAGCCCCTATGGCTCCATCTATGATTAAATGTAAGAGCGTTGACTTTATGTTCAGTATGACCGTACAAATCTATAACTTAGGCATGTAGTGAATAAGCCGCAGGGTTCAAAGCGTGTGAAAAAAGTAGCGGCTTATAGTCTGGGAATTACGGTAGATTTACTGACTTGCAGAGAAAGAAAGAAAACTTACAATACATTAAATCCCTCATTAGGGATGTAACGATTCATCGAAAATCGATTTAAAATCGATTTAATATGCGTAAAATGTGAATCGATGTAAAAAATAAAAGAATCGATTTAAAGCCACCCTCAGCTACTCCATTTTGCGCGACCGAAACAGACCAGAACATACTAGCTCGTTGTTTCTAACAATGTTAACTTTTTCTCAAGACAAGCTCCACACCTTCCCCGCCTCAGACCCAACACACACCACACCATGTAAACACACACACGTGCAGGCATTGAAGCAACAGATGCAGCTAAAGTTAGCGGCTACGAGATTAGCGTTAGCGGCTAACGCAGAGTTTAGCATTTAGACAGAAGTTTACCAAAGATCGTAAACTGACAAACATCTGACCAACCTGCTCTGATTCTGCTGAAATCCTCATCAAATGTCCGTTTGTCAAATAATCCAATACCTTCAGGAGCTGTCATGTGTTTTTCCTCCTTATGTTTACATAGGCTGCACCGGAGGCAAATTAGTTCTAAATGGTAGTATTATGTTCAAACTGCAAAAAAAAATAAAACAAAAAAATAAAAAAAGGTTTGGTAAAATAAATATAATCTCAAAATGTTTGCTTTGCTACATAGTTTACTTATGCTGAAAACATGTAAATTTACAAGCACTCTGTCAAAATGATTATAGTTCATTTTCATGTCTTGTAATTTTTTGTAATGTAAAGTTCTCTTACTGAGACAGTTGCAATTTGTTACAAAAATACAGATGTTAAAACAAAATAAACATTGGTATGAAAGAGTCATTCTTTTCTAAAAAAATCGGAAAAAATCAAAATCGGGAACTTCAAATCGGAAATCGAATCGAATCGGGGCTTGAGTGAATCGTTCCATCCCTATCCCTCATTAATCCTCAGTAAAAGTTTCCCACAGATGCGTTCCATATTTTTCTGCCCTGCAGCGTCTCGCCTTCCCCAGTCTGTGCAGTGACAGACGTGTTAAAGCAGTGCTAAGTAACGCGTTTACCTTTAATAAATCCTCTCCGTAGTCCCTCTGGGGGTAATACAAGTGTTAATGGGATGATTGGAGGGTCTTTCATCGCCCCCTGGTGTCTCTGGACAGAAAACCATGCTTGCAACTTGACTGCCACCGGGTCGGAGTCACCAATACACACTAATGGAATCACAAAGAAGAAGCTAACAGGCTAACGGGCAAAGCTAACTGCGGGCTAGCGCCACAAAACAGTACACAGTATTTACAGCCAAGTTTGAGTGAAAAATTATTTCCATTGTGTAACTGCAGGTACAACATCCCTCTCTCCCTTTGCCTTTTCTGTCAGCGTAGTATTTACTCTCACCTGCAGTTGCGCTTATGGCCTCTAGGGGCACGAGTTACTTAGTACTGCTTTAATTCCATACGTGTGTGCAGACGTTTGACCTGGAGCGTGAAGGAGGGAGAGGAGGAGAAACCGCCGAGCCCTGCCGCTGACTGACACCTCTCGGCATCTGCTCCTGACCTACTTTCCTCCAATGGGCGGCGTGTCGCTGGGCGCATCCATCGCGGACCAACCCTGCCCTGCACACGCTGAGTCAGGCCTCTCGTGCCACAAGGCGACGATGTTTGGAGATTGAATGTGAGATGCTGTAATGACATGCGTCGCAAATGTAGCGCGTGTCACTGTGGCAGAGTCTCGGGGAAACTCACTGACCTCAGTTTGGTCTTCTCTCAACTTGTAGACCTTCAGCAGGAGACATGACGGGGAATGTTCACTATATGAATATTCACTCATTCAACACTTCTTCATGGGTTTCTGTGGGAAATCGTAACTGCAAGTGACATTTTTTTTTTTTATGATTTGAATTTTATTAAGTTTTTGAGTAATTACAAATAACAATAAACAATATTGGCACAAATAGACAAAAAGACAAAAATAAACAAAAGAAAAGAAAAAGAAAAACCAAAACAAACAAAAACAAAGAAGACAAGATACAAACAACCTATAGAAAAGATAAAATAAATAAAATAAAAAGGTCTATCCATCTAAGATTCCGTTTTAGACAGTAGACTTACTCTGACGCACCTATAAAGGTAAGATAAGAGTCCCATTTGGTGTGAAAGCAATCAATCTTGTCCATTAGTCTGTATGAGAGGCGTTTGCCGAGCTCTTTCAGCCACTGGGTCCTCGGTGGGGCAGATTGAGATTTCCACTGAGAGGTAATAAGCTTTCTTCCCACCATTAGTGCCGTCTGTATCCACTCTGGAGGTCCTTAAGAACAGACGGATCGCCCAATGTAAAAAAGTCTTTGCGAAAGGGGTACATTATGCTTCACATGTGAATAAGTGTCCCCTCTCCTTGCTGACATTTCCAGCAGTTTGCTGAATGTGTGTGCTTTGCTCTGTACATTGTATGTGGTGTCCAGTAGGCCTGCCGCGATAATTACTATATCGAGTTATCGCTCGATAAGTAAAATGAAGGACGATAACATTCTTACTCTCGATAAATGCACGTGCTGCGTGTGCTTAAAATAAATGCAGAAACATGAACGCTATCACAGCGCTGAGTGAGCGGAGCTTCATCCAACCCGTCTCCCTGTGCTTAAAGACAGCACTGAGCACATCATCCGTGTCCCGCATGTATCCAGATCATTTATAGATCAGGCGGGGTGTAAACAAAGTGCTTCTACGGAGCTGCTGATTCCGACACTTTCTGTGAACTTTACCGCGGAGCAAGAGGGACTCGTGAGAAAACATTTGGAATTCCAGCCAAAAGAACTCATCATGGAGGGAATAACAACATTAATGCGACTGCAGGTTTGTCCAACATGAGAACGAAACTAAACCACCGCCCAGTCGGTGAATCAAAGCTAATCAGCGCTACTGTTAGCTAATCAAAGCTAATCAGCGCTACTGTTAGCTAATCAAAGCTAATCAGCGCTACTGTTAGCGAGAGGAACCCGAGCGCTTTAGCCACTGTCCAAATACAAGCGCGATAGTCCTGAGAACATTACTCAGGGCTTAGGACTATGTTACAGAGAAATGCTGCAGCGGTTTGACAAACAGTCAACAAGTTTCCCAAAAAAGCTGCTTCACTCCGACGGCCGTGTGTACAGGAGGTTATATTTGAAAAGAAAAGGAAAAAGAACTCAACATATGGCTACTCTACTTTTGCAGTAATACAGTATGATCTGACCCTTCTAGTTTGCACTACAGTATTTGCATTATACTCAATATTATCGTTTATCGCGATATATCATCCTAAAGCACCACTTAAACACTATTTACAGCCAAGTTTGAGTGAACATTTTTTTTTCCATTGTGTCATTGGATGAACAATATCCCTCTGTCCCTTTGTCTTTTCTGTCAGCGTAGGATTTACTCTCACGGACAATTAATACGTAAAAAAACACAACATTCTACGACACCTGCAGTGGCGCTAATAAAACCAAAACAGTTCACATTTGATTTGACGTTATTTACTTGGAAACTTCCCGTGTTTATCTGAGATTGTGCCCAAGCATTTTGTTTCATGGAAATAACATAACATAATAAATAAAGAAATCCTCCTAAAATCTACAGAGTGAACAAACTCACCCACACGGATAACAACGCCACACCTGGTTTACGTCAGGCCACAGTCGGACAAACACGTTTTTCTCCGTCTTAGTCATGGCGTAGTTTCGCCTTGACTTCTGTCTGTGCTCCTTTGCTTTGAGGAACCACTGCAGAACGTCAATATTCATATCAATATGATCGGCTGAAATGACTCGAATCGAGCGAATGTATCTCGTTTTGAGCGGTGGCTTTTCACCCATTTAGACTTTTTTTTTTCTTGCTCTGACCAAGTTTACTTTGTTTGAGGACATTTGAGACGAGTTCTAAGGAAACTCTCGCTTGAAATAGGAAAGTCAAATGGCCAGTGAGATGAGGCCAATTTTCTTACACCATTGGCGAAGACGATTACCCGAAACAAGGACAGAATGTCAGAAGAGAGAAATAATCGAGGACAGATGCCCGACAGAATGAGTCCAAACAACTCAAATGTGGATTATTGCGCTCTAATTGAGTTAGTTCAATTAGAATATCGTTAAAAAGTGTGTTCACTTCTGTTATTCAACTTAAACTGTGAAACTAATTCATGACAGACTCAGTACATGCAAAGTGAGAGTGAGTGTTTTGATTATTATGGCTCAGCTTGTAAAAAAACCCAAATTAAAAATCTCATAAAATTAGAATATTTTGAAAATGGACTGTAAGCCATAATCATCAAAATGATAACAAATAAAGGCTATACATCTGTCATTTTGCATGTCATGAGTCTATAGGCTATACAGGTGCTCGTCATGTAATTAGAATATCATGAAAAAGTTCATTTATTTCTGTAATTCAACTTAAACTGTGAAACTAATACATGACATAGACTCATTACATGCAAAGTGAGATATGTAGAGCCTTTATTTGTTATAATGTATATGATTATGGCTTACAGTCCATTTTCAAAATATTTTAATTTTATGAGATTTTTAATTTGGGGTTTTTAAAAGTATCTCGGGGTCGTGTTCACGAGTGAGGGACGGATGGAGCGTGAGATCGATAGACGAGTCTGAGGCAAAGCTCTCGATTTACCGATCGATCTACGTTCCCACCCTCACCTATGGTCATGAGATCTGGGTAATGACCGAAAGGACAAGATCGCGAATACAAGCGGCCGAAATGAGTTTCCTTCGCAGGGTGGCTGGGGGTGAGGAGCTCAGTTACCCGGGAGGAGCTCGGAGTAGAGTCGCTGCTCCTTCACGTCGAAAGGAGCCAGCTGAGGTGGCTAGGGCATCTGTTCCGGATGCCTCCTGGTCGCCTCCCTCGGGAGGTGCTCCAGGCATGTCCTATTGGAAGGAGGCCTCGTGGAAGGCCCAGGACACGCTGGTGGGACTATGTCTCTGAGCTGGCCTGGTGTCGCCTCGGGGTCCCCCCAGAACAGCTGGAGGAGGTGTGCGTGGATCGGGAAGTCCGGGCATCTCTGCTGAGACTGCTGCCCCCGCGACCCGGCCCGGATAAAGCGGAAGAAAATGGATGGATGTTTTTTAAAAGCTGAGCCATAATAATCAAAATGATAACAAATAAAGGCTATACATATCTCACGTTGCATGTACTGAGTCTGTCATGTATTAGTTTCACAGTTTAGGTTGAATAACAGAAGTGAACGCACTTTTTAACGATATTCTAATTATATGACGGAAACCAAACTGGCCCAACACCAGAGAGTGTGTCCTGCAGCGTCTGCCTTTGTGTAAATGCCTCATTCCACCTGCTCCCTTCTGCCGCCGCACTAACCCCTCGGCCACCGCCGCGGCCTCTCGGTCTGACGGGTTCCAAGTCACCGCCAAACCCTGGGCTCATTACGGGCTCGTTGTTTTGGAGGCAACTGATGGACGAGCCTGGAGTCCGAAGCTGCTGAGGAAACGAGGGGAACGGTTTGAGCGAAACGCCTTTTTAACAGAAGAAGAAGAAGAAGAAGCCTTTTTAACAGAAGAAGAAGAAGAAGAAGAAGAAGAAGCCTTTTTAACAGAAGGCTTTGATTATTGTCCGGCACTTTCTTGTCCAATATGAATCGGGTTCACAGTCTGTGGAGTCGGGTGTTTTAAAATAAAAGCTCCACCCTACACAAATTAAAAGTCTTTCTGCTCTAAAAATGAAAAACAAAAAACCTTTGCATGACTCAAATTATGGACAAATATTCTTAATCCCAGTCATTGAACTCATCCACGTGTCATTCTTGCAGTGGTTCTCAACTTCAGGGACTATTATTACGGTTCATTCCAGCTCATGTCACAACAATAAAGATCAAAATCAAGGATCTGCCGGAAACACCGCCTTCCGCGCGTTACCAGGTAGACACGCGCCTGTTCTCCAAGTGTTCTCCTCTCTCCCACCGTCCCTGAAGGGCGCGCGCGCAGACCGCGAGCCGTGTGCCGTTCTTCCACACGCCCCCTGAACGCCGCGTTTGGCCCGGACCCCGCCTCCCCCTCGGGGCTGTGACGTCAGCGGCGCACGGCCCCACACATGTCCCGTGCTGCGCGTCCCCCCCGGGGGCCCGCGGGCCGGAGCCGCCGCACATTCAGGACCCGCGGAGGGTTTCGGTTTATTTCGGACGATCATTGCAGGTGTGCGTTTCTGTTGAGAACTGTTTACGTTTGGAAGATAAATATATATATAACACTTTCTACTCTGCGTTTCTAAAGGCTCCACGGGGAAGAGTAACAAGTAACGAAGTAAAAAGCACAAATTATAGGTACTTTCTCCTCCACTACATTTTTAAATTGTGTTAAAAGTAAAATTATTTTATTTTCAAAGGGAGCTCTGGTTTAGTCCCAGTTCAGACTTGGTTTAGTGCTTTCCTCGTGTGAACCCGGTCTGACTGAAATGGTTAAGAAAAATCCTGCACGGTAAACACTTAAATACTTAATTGTATCATATACTTTTACTTAAAGAGGGGGTATTATGCTTTTTTCAATCACATAGCACCAGTCTATAGCACTACAATGATAACCTTCTGTTGGTCTGTATATGCAGTAAATTAAAATAACTGCCTTGAATAAAATTGTTCTCTCAAAATGGCTTTACTGAACGTCTTGAAATAGGCCTCTGTCTCTTTAAGAAGCTTTCCGACACGCCCCCTTCAGCACACTACTGTGGCATTTAAACAACAACACTGTGCGGGGAGGGGGCTCTGCTGAGCTGAGGAGCAGTGGTTGGGGGCTTGGCTGGTGACGGAAGGTCCAGAGGCGTCTCCAGGAGGTGGGGGCGTTCCTAGGAGGACTGAGGCATAGCTACACCTAAAATGGCCGCCGTCTAAGTTTTTACTGATTACTCAAAAATATGTGAATGAGCCAAGGCAACACTCCAGGCACGTGTTTAATGAGGGAATGACATAATAACATGATGTAAAGCTTGAAAAAGTCGATTTTACATAATACCCCCCTTAAGTACATTTTTGGTCCTGTATCTGCACTTTTACTCGAGTAAGAGATACAGCTGAACGTCGGAGTATAAGATCTGCAGTCGTGTGTAGTTAATATCGTCCATTACAATATCAGTCAGGTAGAAGTAAAAAGTACTCGATGCTATATATCTCTTAAGTGCAGTTTATTTAAAAACGTTACTCAAGTATAACTGAGTACCACCCTCTGCTCTTTGATACTGCTCCTGTAACTGCACGGGGGTAGTACTCAGTTACAGCGGCACGTTAGCGCAGAAGAAAGAAAAAAATCTACCATCTTAATTTTGCATCCATAGCATCCATTGTCAATGTATTTTTTTTGTTTTTATTGATTTCTTCAAAAGAATTTTAAATTGAATTAGTGTTTCACAGTCTTTTGGCTCTTGGTCCGACTCACTCCACACATTAATCCCAATAAAAGAAACACAAAGCTGTTTTGCACTCGTTCTCACGTATGTTTGTTTTGAAACATTTCTTCCTTAATTATCAAAGCAGTCTCGTTTTTGGGAACAATCCCTGGATATGCACAGGTAACTTGTTAAAGCTCATGTTATACATAAATGTGCTGTTTTTAAACTCAACCAAATCCTTCAGTTGTAGTGCTTTTAGTTTAAGGAAAAGCTCGTTTGAATGAGCCCTGTAAGCCACTTTATTCACAATGCGGATCGCTCTTTTTTGAATGATACTTATTGGATTAAGATTGGTTTTGTTAGTGTTTCCCCTGACTTCTAGGCCATAGGTCATGTACGGGAGAACCAGGGAACAGTATAAAATATATACGTTTTTTTTTCATTTAAGAGTTCTTTTCACTTTAGATATTATTGCAAGACATTTGCATAGCTTTGCCTCGATGTAGTTTATATGGGGCTTCCAGCTAAGCTTATTTGGTAAAAGTATTCCATCCATCCATCCATTTTCTCCCACTTGTCCGTTGCCGGGTCGTGGGGGCAGCTGTTGGAGCACCAGCCCCTATGGCGCCCCCTGCAGGTGGTGGGTCCACGGATGGACGGCCTCATGGTTCCAAACGGGCCTGTTGGTCTCTCATAGGGGGCCCATTCACTCTCTCATTCATACACCAGTGTACGCAGACACTGGAGGCAAGGAGGGTGAAGTGTCTTGCCCAAGGACACAACGACAATGTGCACCTTCAGGAGGCGGGATTCGAACCCCCGCCCTTCCGATCATGGGACGACCCGCTCTACCATCTGCGCCACCGTCGCCCCAGGTGTATTCCAATACATTTTATTTCATTCTTATTTATTTATTCTTACATTTCTACACACATCAATGGCACGATTTCCAATACTATACATTTGGTTTGATTTAAAATAAGGGTTAACTTATTAGAATCAAACCACTTCTTTGAAAATAAGTATTATCTTTCTACTCTATCTATCAATGCTTCCAGATTTGTACCACAGCTAAGCACGTTGGTGTCATCGGCGAATACAATAAGGTTTAATGTTTTTGAAAACTATAAACAAAGATCGTTAGTATACATAAGAAACAAAAACGGACTCAACACTGACCCCTGAGGCAACCCGCAGGTAACTGTCAGCAGCTGGGAGTCCGTGCCATTGGTCTGGACGTACTGGGATCTGTTCTTTAGATAAGTCTGGAGCCAAGAAAAGTAACTGTACTTATTAGAGAAGTAGTTATATCATACAGTGTGTTTTACTTGAAGTATCTTTAGTCTCACTTGAGTAAAATTATTTCAAAATAACGCTACTCTAACTCGAGTAAATATTTTGGCTACTCCACCCACCTCTGTTCATTACGATATTACTCAAGAAATATAAAGTATACATGTTATAACTCCTCTAATAAGTAGTCTCGTCAATAAAAAGTATAGGCTACTTCTACTTGAGTAAATGTAACTCAATCCAAAATCCAGATGGAGCGAGGAGCTCGAATCCGCGGTCCTGTACGCGCGGGCCGCTCCGGTGCGCACGCTCTCCGCACGCGCGCTGCCCTCTCCCCCCCCCCCCCCGCCCCTCTCCGCGCGCTCCACAGCCATCTCCTCCGCGCGACACCTCCTCGCCACAGTGAGTGAAGCAGGCTGCGCCAGACCATCCTCACCGCCGTCCAAGCGCAGGAGCAGCTCGCGTCACTGCACCTTCGCCGCATCGGGATTTCCTCCGGAGGCGCACGGGCGAACGGACCTAGTTCGCATTTCACCCCCCGTGCATTTTTGTAATCTCCCCCTCCCCCCCACCCCCACCCCCTTTTATAGTTGTTCTATTTCTGGAGTCTTTCGCGAGCTTTCTTCGCCAGTTGTCCTCGGAGGTATATGGAGAAAATGGCCAGACCTCTCCCCATAAACCCCGCGTTTCTGCCGCCGACCCACGGCGTGCTCAAGTCCCTGCTGGAGAACCCCCTGAAGCTGCCCTTCCACCACGACGATGGTGAGTTCAATGTCCAGCCGCTTCTCCTCCTTCTTCTTCTTCTTCTTCTTCGAATTCGCGCTTGGAGACTGTCGCGTCTGTTGCGCACCACACGGTCCGCGCGCTCTATTCCCCCCACCCCCGCCCCCCTCAAAACATAAATAAATAAAAAATAAAAACTTCCAAGACGCGACAGAAAGCTGTTCGGCGTCTTTCACCGATTCAAAGCAACGTAAACATTCTCACAAACCCAAACATTCTCGTCAGTCGTAATGGCACTAGTTTCGGATCGGGCGCGCGTTCAGTGCGATCAGTGCGATCCGCGCGTCAGATGACCGCGGCTTCCTTCCCCGAGTCTTCAACATTTCTTTTTCAAAACGCGCTTTTTTTTATGCACGTTTCGCCGCGGAATGTCACAGCGTGGTCCATTTAAATATTGTAAACAGCCGCCGTCCCCGGTTCCGCCGGTAGACGGCGTCGTTTCCCCCCGGAGTTGTGGTGTTTGGGACTCGGGCTCGCGCAGGTGGCTCGTTCAGAGGAACAACGTGTCGGGGCTTAGTTTGAGCTTTAGAGATGTCCATTTCGAGTGTTGAGCTGTAGATTAATGACATAACTGTGAGGGAGAGAGGTGGTGCACGTTTTGTTTTGATGCTGCGATTAAATCTAAATAATGGAGAGAGACAGACTTAGATTTTCATTGGTTGATGAACTGCAGGGTTTATACAAGTCAAATAAAACGCTATACTATATTTTAACCGCTTAACCCCCACCTGAACCGAGCACATTTTCGCCCGGATTGGCTTTACCCAAATCTAAAAAGCAAAGAAAATGAGGAGAAAATTCAACGACAAAAAAAATGGCAAAAATTAGATGGAAAAATGACATGGAAACAAGATCCGTTAACATCAGTTCTTCTGGTCTTAGCTTTCAAATGAGGCGTTACACTGGCCTATAGACTGTTTTGAAAAAGCTGCTGTTTTCTGAGGTTCAAAGCTCAATAAATCCGGCTATAGAAATGAGATGATATCGTATTGTGGTAGAAAAGTTGAATAAGAGAAAATCCTGGTGATTTCTGGTCTTCACTCGGGGGCCTTTTTTTTTTTTTTTTTGCTCAAAAGTTGCTCGTTTTTTCCCCCCAATTTTCTTTCCGTTTTGAGTTTTCTCCTCGTTCCTCGAATCTTAAGACATGAACAATTCCTCCGTCTTCAGTCGTGGGGGGGTCGCGTCCTGCTTTTGAAGTTTGGTTTAACCGGTTTGGTTCTGGACGGGTTAAGACTTGTTCCGTTGAGATTATATTTTACTACTAACCGGGACCAACACGAGGCTAAACTGGAGCTACATTAGGAACATTTTACCTCCACCGTTTTCTCCAGGTATTATCCCGGTGTCCTGGCATTACCCAAATCTAAAAGCTTCTTGAAAAGAGCGTCAAAAGAGCAACGAAGGATGAGAATGCAACAAAACAGCAACAAAAAAAATCTACAAAATAATAAATAAAAACGCGACAAAAATTGACCAAAAATCAACAAAAAGGAAGAAAAAAAACATGGCAATAAAGCAACAAAAATGTGACAAAAAGTTCATAAAAAAAATCAACAAAAAGGAAGGAAAAAAAAAACACGCAACAAAAAAGTTGAAAAAAAGCGACAAAAATTTGACAAAAAAGTAAAAAAAATCTACAAAAAGTTTAGACGTTTTTTTTTAAGCAACAAAAACGTGACAATTAAGCAAACTAAAAATTTGACAAAAAAGTACAAAAAGTCGAATGCGACAAAAATGTGACAAAAATGTGACAAAACAGCAACAAAAAAAATCTAAAAAAAAATTAATAAAAACGCGACAAAAATTGACTAAAAAGTAAAAAAAAAACATGACAATAAAGCAACAAAAATGTGACAAAACGTTAATAAAAAAATCAACCAAAACTTACAAAACCTGACAAAAACGTGTCAAAAAACACGACAAAAAGTTACAGTAAAGCAAAAACATTTGACTAAAAAGTAAAAAAAAATCTACAAAAAGTTAAGACGTGACAACATTTTTTTTAAAGCAACAAAAACGTGACAATTAAGCAACAAAAATTTGACAAAAAGTACCAAAAAATCGAATGCGACAAAAAAGTGACAAAAAACACGACGAAAAAGTAAAAACATTTATATTCATAACGTTAAAACATGACAAAACGTCACAATAAAGCAAAACTATTTTTTTTTAAAAAGCAACAAAAAAGTGACGACAACACTGCATGGAAACACAACAAGGACAAATCTTAGATCATTTTTGTTGTTGGTCTTAGCTTTAAAATGAGGCGTGACACTGGCCTGTAGGCTGTAAGAAGCTTTTAGATTTGGGTAAAGCCGAGCACTCCGTTAAAGTGCTCCTGGTCGAATATTACTCCAGTAAAAGTAGCTCAGTGCTGTGGGAGATCCTTCAAGAGGTTAAAGTGCACATTTGCGATGAACCGTGATGACACAGATTCACTCCCTTTAAAAACCTCCTCTTCCCATCGACTCCACGCCGGTATTTGCCACAACGAGGCGTTTATAAATAGACCTTCTGCAGATTATCCCAAATGATTTAATGTAAAATCACATTTTAATTTGCTTGTCTCTACTAGACCCAGAACCACCAATAAACAAAACAAAAGCTATAGAATCGTACATTACATTTTCTGTACTGTGTCATTCGTTGGTTCTTATGGAGCAGACGCTCAATTTACCCCATTATATCTCCTTTGAGAAGAGACTTGTGTTTATTTAAGAAGAAATCTTCCAAAATTATTAATCTGCTTTTATATCAAACCTAATGACCGGCCAGCATCAGGAAAAAAAATGGACCTGCATGTTTTTGTTTGTTTTGTTTTTGGGATCAGGCCAAAAATGAACTCCGAACAGCAAAACATAATAACTGGGGTTGTTTTACAGACACATTTTCCAATTTTAAATTTTTAAGGATTTAATTTTACACTGACATCTGGGGCCATCAGGATAATTACTAAATCGACTTCAGTAAATAACAAATAAACGATAAATTTTTTGGGCCCGATATTTATCGTCCGTACGTTTATTAGCATTATTAGCATCTTTTTTTCTTTGTAAAACTTTTTTATTTCTAACTGAAGCAAATTGAGTTGCATTGTATTTCAGCTTGTGTGGCATTTTAGGATATGTTTATGCACTTTTAGGACAAAGGTTTACTGTAATTTTTAACAGTATCTAGTATCGTCAGGGTCAATAATATCGTTTATCGCGATACTTTCCTGCCGCAATATATCGAATTGAAATGCACTTAATAATAATGATATATAAAATAACCAGTGTTAGAAATGTACAGTATATTGAGTGAAATGACCAGTATCGGTATCGACAGAAATGACCACAGCGCCACCTACTGTTCTGGAGTGCGCTGTGCTAGGCTTTTAAAATGAACTCTGTCCCCCTTGTGTCGCTTCAGGATTCGGGAAGGAGAAGGAGAAGGAGAAGAAGCTGGAGGATGAGGGCGGCGTGGCGTCCCACCCGCAGTCCGCCTTCCTGGGGCCGACGCTGTGGGACAAGACGCTGCCGTACGACGAGGACAACTTCAAGCTGGAGTACATGGACCTGGAGGAGTTCCTGTACGAGAACGGCATCCCGGCCAACAGCGAGCAGTCGGCCCCGGCCCCGCCCTCCCAGGCCCCGCCCGCGCCGCCGCCGCAGCAGCAGCAGCAGCACGCCCCGCACAGGCCGCACACGCCCCGCACCCCCGCCGTGGTCGACCTGAGCAGCCGCGCCACCACCTCCGTGCACCCCGCCATGGCGCCGCAGGCCTGCATCCACAGCCCGCCCTCAGGTAAGACGAGCCAATCACGTCTCACGCGTTGTCATGACGACGAACCGACCTAACCACAAATGCACCGGCCTCATCTTCCCGTAGAGGATTTTCTTCTTCTTGTTTGAATGTCTCAAATTGAGCGTAATATTTTAAATTTGAGTCGTTTTGACGAGTTCACAAATATTTTTCACTTGTTTTGTTTCTGACTCGATTCAATACATTTTGTCTTCATTTCAAGCCTTTTTTTTAAGTCTCTTTTCTCATTTAAGAGCAGGGCTGGGAGCCGTTAAACGATACCAGTCTGGTGTCGGAAAAACATGAAAGTATCGAGAGCAGGGACCGAAATGAAATCTTTATATTCAAGTTTTGACGTTGTTGGTCATCTACACTGGGAAAAATGGGAAAACAAGTGAAAAACTTTGGATAAATAAAAAATAAAAATAATAATTTTTTAAAAAATTTGGGGAGAAAACGCATAGAAAACATTAATAAATGGGGGGGGGGGGGATTTGGAAAAAATATAAACAAATTGGGGGGGAAAATGAAAATTGAGAATAAAAAAAGGGGGGGGGGGGAAATCAAGTGAAAAAATGTGTGTAAATTTAGGAAAATTAGAAATTTGGGGCTTTTTTTTTTTTTTATTGTGGAAAAAAATTTAATGTTGGGAAAAAGCACGTAAAAAAATTTGGGGGGAGAAATGAAAAACTAAGGATGTGTTTTTTCTTCCCGGTTGTAGCTGAAGGAAGTTTCACCCCAAACAAATGATGATAAAAATGAAATGGAAGGATATTCCCATTTCCATATGACAAATATTTTAGCATAGGTATCGGAAAAAAGTATCGTTCAGGTATCGGTATCGAAACCCAAGTATCGTTAAAGTACCGGTATTAAAAAAAAAAACAATTATAACGGCGCCAGTGTTAGTTTAAGATATTTAGAGACGAATTTGGTCAACTTTGCTTTTAATATTTAATATATGGATCGAGGTCCTTCATGTTTGTCCTCCACGTGGACAAAGCTCAGAGCTGCTCCGTTGGCAGTGGACCTAAATGATACGAGGCTCTTGGACGTCTCGATCACCTTAGCCTCTTCTTCTCACTTTTATTTACTCACGTTTTAATCCACGAACTAGTATTAGATCTAAATGTATCGGAAAACAATGGCGTACGTTTCTTAAGAACATTGAAATGCCAGTCGAGAACAACGAGGCACAAGAGTTGAGCGAGGACAACCTGGGCAGTGAAGTAAGGCCGTCGAGATAAAAGCACCTGTCGACACGTTTGACAAAAGGAGCGTGAACTTTGCCGTGGATCAGGGCGGCTCTCGGAGTTTGGACTTGGAGGAGTCATATAAAAGACCATATTTATGTCTTTGAACATGTATTTCCCGGCTCACCTGCAGCCTGTGATGAACCCGGTCAGATCACGTGCTCCTCGTTTGTGTCCAGTCTCTGCTCAAATGTTTTGGCCTTGGGAAGGTTTGTGCGTCTCCGCGCCCTCTCGTGCCTCCGTTCCGACTCCCTGCCGCTGCGTCACATGGCCGCGCACGCTCCCCCCCCCCCCCCCCCCACTCGAGGCGCACGTGAGCGAGGGGGGGGGGGGGCATGTGTGCGGGTGCGTGTCGTTCCCGCACACTGTCAAAAGGAACATCCCGGGATGTTCCTTTCGACAGACGGGAGGCAGACGAGAGGAGAGGCAGACGAGCGAGGGGGGGGGGGTTGACGTCAGGCTCTCGAAGGTACTCGGGAGGGGGGGGGGGTCTGGAGATGGGCCCATGTGCCGCTCTCGTTTCGGGTTTTCGTCTGACGCAGGAGTCTTTTGAGGACATTTTTAAATCCTAGTCTTTGTCAAGCAGCTGGTTTATAAAAAGGTAAAGCATCTGATCTCCATGGTAACGCGGGGAAGGGGGGGGGGGGGGGATAACAGCGTTTCCTGGACTGATATATCCGTCTAAAACAGGGGTGTCCAAAGTGTGGCCCTCGGACGTCCGGTCTGAGGGCCACAGAGCTGGCATTAAGGTTCCCACACTGTTAAGAGGAACATCTTTAATTAGACAAATGACTTAAAATCGCTTGAAAAAGGTACTTTATGTTGAATTTGAGTCTTTTGCCGGGGAGTCCTGGCCCCAGAGGGGAACCAGTGTTGGGGAGTAACTAAATACATGTATTTAGAATACTCTTTTTGAGTATTCTGGTAAAGTTACACTTTCATTTGAGATTTTTTAGAATACAGTCACTTTCCAAATATTAGGGGAATACAGGTGCTCGTCATATAATTAGAATATCATGAAAAAGTGCATTCATTTCAACTTAAACTTTGAAACTAATATATGATATAGACTCATTACATGCAAAGTGAGATATGTATAGCCTTTATGTGTTATCATTTTGATTATTATGGCTCAGCTTGTAAAAACCCCAAATTAAAAATCTCATAAAATTAGATTATTTTGAAAATGGACTGTAAACCATAATCATATACATTATAACAAATAAAGGCTCTACATATCTCACTTTGCATGTAATGAGTCTATATCATGTATTAGTTTCACTTTTTAAGTTAAATTACAGAAATAACTGAACTGTTTCACGATATATTCTAATTATATGACGAGCACCCGTACGTGCCAGTACTCAATCATTACATTTCAACTCCATTATTAAGAAAGAACTCTAAACGTTGACCTGTTTTTCCTCCTAAAGTGAAATAAAACACTTTACAGTTCATACAAACACATGTGTCACATGATGCCGTATCTGCTGCTCCATAGGCCAACCAGTGTTAATCTTGACAAGATATTTTAATTTAGTATTAGTCTTTTGACGAAAATGTAATTAAATTTTAGTCGAGTTTTAGTCGACTAAAATTAAGACACATTTAGTCGACTTTGTATTTATAATATTCATTATAATCATATTTAATGGAGGTCCTGCTTCATGGAGCTGCTCCTCATGAACAAAGCTCAGAGCTGTTCCTTTGGCAGTGAATTTACATGTGAGGCTCTTTCAGACGGTCAATAGAAGTTTGGATGATTTCAGTCTCTCCTTTCCATTTTTATTTAGTCTTTTTATTTTAGTCGACTAAAATATCTGGACATTTTAGTCATATTTTTAGTCTCATGAAAAACTTTTAATTTAGTTTTAGTCCAATTTTAGTCGTCAAAAAAATCACTTTGACTAAGATTAAGACTAAATATTTTAGTCGACGAAATTAACACTGTGGCCAAGAGAGTTAAAGCGTTCCTAATGGTAAGTGAGTTCATAACAGGTGTCCCAACAATCGTGGTCTTCATTTTTGTAATTACACGCCATATTTGTACAAAAATATAACGATCAACGTGAAAATATCCTAAAAGTATTCATTAGACAAAGAGAACATGCACAGAACCTTTTTCCATCAAAGCTCAAGAGTGTACGGGGCTTCACTCGGGACCAGGTGCTTTTAAATATGTTATAATCTTTATAAAAGGCAGAGAAGTATCATTTACACTACAAAAAATAAACATCAAGCATGGGTTTAAGGGACTTGACTTGAGAATATTAATAGTTTGAGGACATTTCTAAGGTAAATCTCATTTGAAATAAGGGGACAAGGGCAATTCCCGTAACCCACTGGCAAATAAATCAATTGAGATATTCAAATAATCTCGATATTCACTTTTTGGAGTGTATGGCAAACGTTCCCCCCCCCCCCCCCATTCACCTGCAGTTTGGACTTTTTCTTTGCCCAGAACTCCCCTGTCTATTCCAGTTCCTCCTCCTCCTGCTGCTCGGTGGCGTGTTTTGCATTTGTGGCGTTGAAAACAAAGGGCGTCAGTGGAACGCGTTGGACGCCGCCTGTATGAACTTGACATTGCTGAAAGTTGTGTTGTGTTGTCAGACCTCTCCTCCTCCTCCTCCTCCTCCTCCTCCTCCTCCTCCTCCTCCTGTACAGCTTGTTCCCTGGCTCCTCGCTCACGTGGACTCTGCCGCGCTCCCGTCACATGAGCGCCGTGTTGTTCTGCGGCCCGTCCAATCGCGGCGCGCCTCCCCCTCCCTCCCGCCGCGGCGCTGATCTGCTGCCGCTTGTCTGGGAAACTCAGTGGGCACAACGTGAAGCCATGGTTATACATGTGTTGGTGCTCTCTCCCCGTTCCATAAACTTTATTATATAGATATAACTCCCAAATATAACTCCTAAAAAAAACGCTGATCATGCACACTCCAGGACAGGAGGTGGCGCTGTGCAGCTGTACCGTCAAGTGCGGCTGAAACGCAACAAGGAAGAAAAGTCTGTCCCCGGTTCTAGGCCAAAAATCCCGCTGGAAAACTCCACTCAAGCGCAGTGTCCCAGTAAATGTAAAAACTCAAACCTCTGGCCCCGACCGAACTGACATGGGACGGGCCCGACGTCTGGCTCGGGTTTCACTCCCGCAACTCTGGACGTAGCATTTGGAGACGAGAGAGGATCCCGGGACACGCAGCTCAGAATGTGCTCCTCTCTGCAGGGGATTTGAGGAGAGTAATGCAGTAAAAGTATCTAAAAGTACATATTATAGGCCTCTGTGTTGAATACATTTTACCGTGAATCAAGTGAGAAGATCTACAATTTACTTTTTTCGATTAATTGCGATTAATTAATTACATTAGGTTTAGTGCGATTAAAAATATTAATCGAAATTAATCACACTTTGCTTTCCACACTTCGGTTTCCCTTTTTTTCTGCAGACGCACAATTAATGGCAACATTGCACTGGTCTGTTGGACTTGGTTGAACAACAATAAACAATATTTTGTTGCTTAAGCTCATGTATTCAGTCATTATTCAATGGTATACTAAAAATCCATATGAAAAAACTTACTTCTCACTGTTCTCAGGTCAAATATTTATATGCGATTAATTTCGATTAATTAATTACAAAGCCTCTAATTAATGAGATTAATTTTTTTAATCGAGTCCCGGCCCTAATTTTTTTTCTTTTAAGATTTTTATTATCTTAGTGCAATGAGATATTTTTCAAGTGTAAAAAAAAACAAAACTTTAAATTTAAGTGTAAAAGACTCAAATGGACTTACTGTATTTCAAGATTACTTTTTGTCAGTTTTTTTCACTCTAAAGTGTCTCATTTGCTTTTAAATTCCCAAATTTTCCATGATTTTTCCAGTTTTCTGGCACGGATACCAACGCTTAGAGACTGTAAATATGTCTCTTTGTGAGTTGGCTAAATTAAAACATTTGAGTCGAGGCATCGGATGGTCAATTCCTCCCCGTCCTCTGGCCAAAGTTATTTCAAGTAACCAAATCTAGACGTTTGAAATCATTTTACTCAAGTAGAGGTAAAAAGTAGGGACCCAAATAGTTGCGAAAGTGAAAACATTCACTGAAAAACTAAAACAACATGAAAATTACAACATTTCCCAAGAATATGGCATTAAGATTAGAATAACGGGAAAATGTTTGAAAAATGTTTGTATTGATGGAAAATCTATTAATCCTTTTTTGGATTCACTCACTGTGGAAAGAGCGACCAAATGTTTCACTCAAGTAGCTAATATTAATCGAGTAGAAGCAGAAAAAGACTGATGAAACTACAGCACCGAGGAGCATCAAAAAGTACACGCGTGTGGGTACAATGAAGCAGCTTTAAAAGTGCAGCGTCACGCTTCCGCATATCCGTCCGTTTAAAGTCCAGCCGCCTCTTTTATGGAGCAGATACAAGCGTTATCTCCTGCTGAGACGGCGCTACAGGAAGTTGTTTAGTTGGCTTTACTCAAACACTTTAGCTTTTAAGGAACGCACGGACTTCATCTTTATTTGTATTTATTTTTTAACTTGTTTTTGATGATAACTTTGATTACGTTTATTTTAACATGCAGCCAAAAGTGGGCGAAAAAAGAAAATGTTGCCAGTTTAAGCTAACGGTTAGCATCGCGGCGGGAGTGCCCACGATTTAACACATTGATACGTCTTTCTTTCTTTTCTCTTTTTCCCCCCCTGCCTTCCTCTTAATGCTTCACGAGTAATAGATTATTCCGTGGAGTTTGGGAAAAATCCACTGTTGCCATGGAGATCCGCCATGTTTGTGGCTGTTAGCGTACATTTTTTCCACCCTTGCCGCGAAAAGTAATCTTGAAATACGTGTATTCGTCCTCGATGTGTGACCCGTCCACGGGGCAAGACATTTACATTTAAATTAAGGTAAAGCAAATACAACAGTTTTGTTTCATTTTGATCTAGTTTTGAGTGGCGTGATCTAAATTGGATTTGAAAATAAACCATGGGCTCCTTAGTTATTCATTAGCAATGCCATGTATGTAGGGTGACCAAAAGTCCCAGTTTACCCGGGACAGTCCCAGTTTTGAGTCCTCTGTCCCATGTCCCCACACATTCCTCCCAAAACCATGAATTTGTCCCAGTTTTACACAGGATCTGTCCCAAGTGTCCCAGTTTTTGGCCAATATGATCCACAAAGTAACAAACTTTGCTTGAAAATTCATTTCTTTGGGCCGTGCAAATGTCCATGACTAAGTAGAAACCAATAAAAAATGTTCCACTTGAACAGTTTTTCCCCACATACTCATCTGTAAATATAATCCCACTGTTGCTCGAAGTCTATTGTTGTCGTCTTGCCATATTTTACTTTTGATTTTGTATCTTATTTATTAATATTCCTTATGCATGCCCCCTAAAGCCTTATAGTTTAAAGTTGCATAGCTTAATTCTATCTAAATTCTGTGTTATATGTTTTATGTTGCACGTCGGCAAATAAAATCTATATTCTGATTCTATTCTGATTTAGCTTAGGAAAAACAGTCAATAAATGGCTCCCTCGTTGACCGTGCAACAAAGTCCCAAATAGTGTCCCAGTTTTTTAGTCAGAAAATCTGGTCACCCTACGTGTGTGTCATGTCTGCTTTTCAGATTCAGATTTTCGCGAAAGCACCAGTTGCCGGTACGGCGGGTTTAGCCACATTCCCTTTAGGATCCCCGTGTGTTCTGTTTAGCCACTAGGGGGCAGTATTGTCGTAATGTCAGCACCCTGCCGCGAAGAACAAAAAGTAGTGTCCTAACGTTTCTAACTTGAGACTTCCTGGACACTTCCTTTCTCTCTGAGGAATGTCACCAAACAGGGCATTGTAGCGAAGCTTTTCAAACGTCGTCGACTGGACCGGCTCGGTCAGGAGTTTGACTATTGCCAAGAGCAACGGCTCAGTGTAAATCAGTGTTAATTTCGTCGACTAAAATATTTAGTCTTAATTTTAGTCAAGGTGATTTTTCTGACGACTAAAATTGGACTAAAACTAAATTAAAAGTTTTTCATGCGACTAAAACTATGACTAAAATGTCCAGATATTTTAGTCGACTAAAATGAGACTAAATAAAAATGGAAAGGAGAGACTAAAATCATCCAAACTTCTATTGACCGTCTGAAAGAGCCTCATATCATGTAAATTCACTGCCAAAGGAACAGCTCTGAGCTTTGTTCATGTGGGAGCAGCTCCATGAAGCAGGACCTCCATTAAATATGATTATAATGAATATTATAAATACAAAGTCGACTAAATGTGTCTTAAATTTAGTCGACTAAATTGACTTGCAATTTTAGTCGACTAAAACTCGACTAAAATTGAATTACATTTTCGTCACAAGACTAAGACTAAAACTAAATTAAAATATGTTGTCAAAATTAACACTGGTGTAAATACACGTGTAGCTCGTGTGTTGGATCAGTCTTACATGTTCGGGCGGTCATTACCACACGGGTCAGAGGTCGGGGTATTTTTAACCCCGTGCGCTCGGAAACGTCCGACAGGAGGAGGGCGTTTTCGGGTCATGGCCAGATTTAGTTTTCTTTAAAAGGCTTTGCAGGTGAGCGGTGAACGACGGTGAACGAAGGTCGAAGGTCAGACGCGGCAGAGGGTGTCAGAAAGAAATGGGTGAAATATTAATCTTGTCCGTCATCTGTACTGGGTATTATATATGAAGTGGTTCTCAAACGGTGGTACTCAATTTCAGATCATGTTTAAATCCATTAATAATAATTTTGTTCAGGATTTCATTGACACTTCAAACTAGTTGCTTTTCTGGATTAAAGAAGCAGGGGCTAAAATTGAAAAATACTTATTCCACGGGCAGATTTTCTCACTTACTAAAGAGTATTTTTTTCCAGTGTAAAAGTTCAGTTTGTTGGTGGGAGTAAGGACTGTACGATTTTGGACAAATATCTCGTTTTGTAATCCACATTCCAAGATTATTATAATTTTTTTTCGTTTTTGAAAGATTAAATTGATTTGTTTGTCTGTTCGGACGAGAAGCAGCTGACTCTTTGAAATCAGCTGACGACGGCATCACAGGTTCAACCCCAGAGGGAGGACAAGAGGGGTGTTCACGTCTTTATCTCTGGTCTTCGGGCTCCCCCTGGTGGTCAGAGGAAAGAAAACACCCACTTGTTTGCCATAGGGCCAAAATTATTACGGGCGTTTTCTGTGGAGAATTTTTTTGATTTTGAGTAAATTTGACTTGCTGAGTAAAACAATCTGCCATAGGAATAAGATATATATATATTTTTGTGCAATAAGATATTTAATCTAATTTGTGGTACATAAGAGGAAAACGCTGTTCTTAGCTGATGTGTCAGTCTATGGACGTTTGCTATGGTTTCCGTGGTAACAGGGAATTTATAACATTCAATCCTGAACTCTATGAAGTGAAATGTTCTTGAAATAAGTAATTGTCTCCTTGATTTGAGTCTAGTTTCAAATCTATCAATGAGGCAAGATATTTACACTTAAAGTAAGATAATAAAAAAAATCACTGGACTCAAAAAAAAAAATAAAAAAAAAAATCTAAAAATACTTGAAATAAAACTGTCGTAGTTGTTTTATATTGAGTTAAGATTTCTTGAAATCAGTTTCTCAAATGAAGGACAAATGTACTTATTTCAAGATCACTTTTTGCAGTGTAATTGCAGTGTAAGTGATATTTCTGACTAAATTTAAAGTTTTTCATGAGACTAAAACTATGACTAAAATGTCCAGATATTTTAGTCGACTAAAATGAGACTAAATAAAAATGGAAAGGAGAGACTAAAATCATCCAAACTTCTATTGACCGTCTGAAAGAGCCTCATATCATGTAAAGTCACTGCCAAAGGAACAGCTCTGAGCTTTGTTCATGAGGGAGCAGCTCCATGAAGCAGGACCTCCATTAAATATGATTATAATGAATATTATAAATACAAAGTCGATTAAATTTGTCCTAAATTTAGTCGACTAAAACTTAAGGTATTTTTTTGACTAAATCTCGACTAAAATGGAATTACATTTTCGTCAAAAGACTAAAACTAAATTAAAATATCTTGTCAAAATTAACACTGCGCGTCACAGGTAGCAACGAAATAACATGTAGAGCGTCATATTCAAATCAAACGAGTACAATTGCGTTTTGTAAAGCGCAATTGCAGAGGAGCGTGTCGCCTGGTCAACACTTTATTTCCCCACGCAGTTATTGAGCGAATCATCAACTAGACGTGACCTTCTCGCGGTTATTACGCCGTTCATTTCATTATGTGCCTAGAATGTCACCAGACTCCCCCCCGCCGAGTCTGCGTCACGAGAGGGTCCACATTTAGAGACGAGCCCCTCCTCGGAAAGTGTTCCTCAGACTTTTCTGGAGAAATGGTTCTTCGATCATAGTGGTTCAAGGCTTTTCGGGCTAATGAAGCTCGTTAATATGGAAAAAAGTTACATTTAGAGATATTAAATGGAAACTTGGTCCGATTCTGGGGTTCAAAGCTCATTGAAATTCGATATTGAAAGATCCTTCTGGGAAAATAAATACAAAACTGGAAAATGTTTGGCTATAAAAAATGGTGGCCTCATGCGTCTCCTCTCTGCCCCCACAGCGCTGCCCTCCGCCCGGGACACGCCCAGCCCCATCGACCCGGAGTCCATCCAGGTCGCCCTCACCTACGAGCCCGACCCCGCAGACCTGGCCCTGTCCAGCGTCCCGGGGCAGGAGATGTTCGACCCGCGCAAGCGCAAGTTCAGCGCCGAGGAGCTCAAGCCGCAGCCCATGATCAAGAAGGCTCGCAAAGTCTTCATCCCGGAAGACCTCAAGGTACGTGGCACGAGAGACAAGGTCACAGTTACCGTGGAAACTTTTTCAACAGGAGTCGATAATGAACCAAACTCAACTAAGATTTAATCAACTTTTATCATATGGTCGAGAGATTGACTCCGCACCCATCAGTCTTATTTATTTGTTTTTTATTTGAGCAGCAAACACTCTGCTCAAAAGGCGTTGGCCGAAGCAAGAGCTTATAAGCCCCGCCCCCAAAATCAATACAATTAAAATCATAATTTCACAAGTACAAAATATAGTACAAAGCAAGTAACGATCATTATATTTCAAAAGTCACAATTTTTATGTTAACTCCGTGAATATTTATTATGTACATTTATTATGTAAGCCCTACACAGTGTAGTGCGTTAAAAAGCCACGTGTAGAGCGGGCCAGTTGTAGAGGGCAGTAGCTCCTCATCAACAAACCCCTAACTAGCTGATTTTGTAGATGATGTTCCTATGCTGTGTGGTGCGTTAAAAGACGAGGATTACGAGCCCGTTGGGAGGATCCCTCTCAACAGATCCATAGCTCGCCTACCCTAATTCTCTTTTTGTAATTTTGAGCAATAGAATGACGACCGTTGAGAGCAACAACATTCTTCCTTAATTAATAAAAAGCAATTTGATCCTATGGCGCCCCCTAGTGGCACCTCATTTCTTCTCTATACTTTGCTAAAATCTTTTGCTTGAATTTATATTTGAACAGGTTGATGTTTGGACATCGTTTCATCTCCATCTCCAATTTGTTCCACAATTGTTCACCATTAACTGTCGGACTAAAACTTTTCAGAATTGTGCTATGTTTCTGAATCCTAAAGTCACAAAGCTTCATGATCTTTGAATTTAAAAATAATGAGTCTTTACAAACACGGGGTTGAGAACAAAAACATATTCTTGGGGCTCAAGTAAAAGACAAAACTATGACTAAAACTCCAGATATTGTCGACTCATAAACACTAATTAAAAAGTACAAACGCCAATAAAACTGACTTATTTCTCCCTTCTACCCGTGTCTCCCTCAGGACGACAAGTACTGGGCGCGCCGCAGAAAGAACAACTTTGCGGCGAAGCGTTCCCGGGACGCGCGTCGCCTCAAGGAGAACCAGATCGCCATCCGCGCCTCCTTCCTGGAGAAAGAGAACGCCGCGCTGCGTGTGGAAGTGGCCGATCTGCGCAAAGAGCTGGGCCGCTGCAAAAACGTTGTGGCCAAATACGAGGCTCGGCACGGCCCCCTGTGAGCCCCACCCGCTCCCCGACCCCCCCCCCCCTGGACCCCTTTAAACCCGCCCCCGACTACCCCGCCGCCCCCCGATGTTTGAAGGACAGTGTGTCTCTTTTTTATTAGTGGCACTGCCTGGACTGACCCAAATCAACCCTACGCTGTAAAAAAGTGAAATCATCTACAATGGCTCATGTTGAGAGAACTTGTTTGGTTTGAGTTGTTTCGACTAGTTTTGAACGCAGCTCGATATATAACGAATCAGTGGGTATTTGGAGTAGTTACCATGGCAATTGGCTTCTGTCGCCACGCTGTTGCTATGCCGTGACATCACCTACATACCCTACAACTCCGGCACTCCAACACATACGCGCAAGTCTCCTCATTTCGATGGTCAATCCAAATCGTTTGACGTCTCGACCCTGAAACCAGTCAAAAACGCTTCAAAAACAAACCAAGTCTTATCAACTTAATAAAACTAGTCGCTACTACTTAAATGATGCAATCTGTATTTAAGTCATTTTAACCGATAGATTGTTCTTTTTCACAGTGTAACAAACCCCTCTCTCATGGTATAATTCTGTTATGTATTTAGCGTCAGTTTTACCTTACCATAAGCTTTGATCCTTTGTTTTCTGTACACATCGTTCTGAGTATATGCATAGATGGTATAAATATAATTACACATGCAAACTTCCCACTTTTATTGTACACAACTGTGAGCCGACCCCGTCACACCAACCAGTCACTGCTTCATTTCTTACTATCTCTTGCACTGTTAAATGTACACATCCTAATGCAAAAAATCTACCTGAGCTAATTCGCAACTTGATTTTAGTGGTTTTGACAAATTAATCTGTTTGAGTATGAGGTCTAGTGATTGATCAAAATGTCTAGTGATTGATCAAAATGTAAATGTCATGCACAAAATGCTACTTGAAATGAGAATTTGAATAAAAAATATTGATAGAAATGTGCAAAATCTAGACCTCGTGACAAAACAAATCTAAATTGGTCAACATTTTCCAAAACAAATTCGATTTAACTCTTGTAGATGTCAATATTCTATTGTGTACCATTTTCTTTGTGACGTCAGGACCCGCTCAGACTCCGCTTCGGTCACTAAAGGAGAAGCAAATGAGCCATCTGTAATGGCTGTAAATACACGCTTTCGTCAGTGTTTTTAGAATGTTTCAGAAATCCAAAAAAAAGATGCATTCTTTTCCAGCTTGTGACTTCTGAAAGTTGGGGTTACTTTCGCTGTTCGCTAAAGCCAAATGCAATATGCACTGTAAAGAAACTCAATTTTGTGTTCGCTTGCTTCTCCTTTACCTTTATTTCCTTTCAACTTAAAATATATTTAAAAGAAGAACTTAAGTTTGACACGTGCAATCCGAAAACCAGCGTTTGGGGTCTACGCGCCTCAACACTGAGCAATAATCGCAAAAAAAGGATCACCTGTTCATGCTCTACAAAAACAAGAAAAAAATAATATATAATTCAAGTTAAAATGACCTGAATTTAAAATATGAAATTGTGTGCGTGGTTTTGTTTTAATTATTTCAAAGCGAAATTTTCTACCAATTCGATTTTTTTGGCCTTATTTCAAGTTGAATTTTTGCTTGAAATATAAATATAAACATAATATATTATACACAGATAGCATATATTTTTTTAATGAATACTATATTGGCAGATAATTTAGCTTTTGAAAATTAATTTAACAATTTCTTGAAATTGCTTAATTCAATAATTTTAGTCAAAACTACTAAAACAAATTTTATTTTCAATTCAAGTCATTTTATTTGTTTTCACAGTTGCCCCACCCTCCCTCGCTAACTCTGCACTAAAAGCGTGTCTCACAATCTGAAACCGGTGCAATGTATTCACGCTCAAAAACTCTACAAAGATAGTTCCTCTGTATTGTATTTATCTACCTTTTATTTCTCAGATGGAAGATTGTTGTTATATATATATATATATATATATATATATATATATATATATATATATATATATATATATATAAATATTCTGTTGATATAATTGTTAGTATTGATACCTACTACTGTCTATGTTAGGCTTCTTCCTTGTTTTGAATTTTAAGGGACGCTTGCTACGTGGCGTTTTAAGTGGGGTTCAATCTACCAAATCACTAATCAATGGCAACCCTGAAAAAGAAAGGAAGCCGCAAGCCAAGAAATTGCTAACGCTAACATGCAATACTAGACACAAGACTGGTACGTTTCTCATCTAGATAACGGTAACAATATATGAGGTTTTAAAAAGGCAAATATAATGTCCTAATATGTTTCCAAACTCACCCTGCTTCCTGTTTTCTGATGATTTAAAACCTTTAGAAACAAGGAGCTGGCTAACTATATCCGCAACAATGCTATGAAGCTAACCAAAGCGGATATACATTAAAAAAATAATAAATTAACTAAAATGTTTGCAAATTTAAAAGATTTTAGTTTTTTTTGTCTTGTTTTTAAGCGCCAAAGACAATCAAGTGTTTGAAAAGCAACATGCTTGTGAAATAGCAGCAATGCGCAAAGCTAGCCTTCACCTCCTGTTAGCGGAGGCTCAAACTGCTACCAATCTCATTAGTTCAACAACATGACGTGCCGTATTCAAAGGAACCCACTTAAAGAACGCTACTGTCCCTTTTAATTCTTCAAAAATGTTTTTCTTTGGCAAATAAATAAGCTGTCATTATTATTTTTTCGCTTTTGTTCTGCTCACAGTTAGCATGAATATGATTAATTATAGATCGGATGTTTTATTTTTTAGAAACAGTTAAGTATATGTTTTTAGCACAGTTATTATTATTATTATTTTTGTCGCCTTGTGTCTTTCTCTAAGATGGCTGTTTGAATGTAAAAGATGTGAAAAAAAAAATGTTAAAAGTTGGATGGTGTTGTCCAATACTGTGGTTTACCCGATCACGACTCGACCAAAATTCACAATATAGAGAATTATATTGGTTACAAAAGTATGTTTATATAAATCGTCTTTCTGTACAGTATTTTTCCTACACATTTATGTATTGTAAAAGGCACAACAGATCCAAAAAAACAAGATATAAGAAAATATAACATAGGAGTGCATAGAGGTATAAGCTATTTTGATATTCTCTGTACTAGCTTTGTTTTACACAAATGATAAACTTTCGGGGGCATTAAAACATTCACAAACTCATACGACCACCCTCACGCACCCTAGCGTAAACTTTCAATCCGACAAATGAGTAAAGGAAGAGGGTAAGAATGTAATGTATGGAAGCCCTAAGCAGCCAGAAAGCGCGCACTTGCTAAAACCAATGCTACATGCTAAGCTACATGCTACAAATTGTAAAAAAAAAATAGTTGTCACCTGTCAATGAACACATTTGTTGTCACTTTAAGGTTGTAATTGAAAGACTTTGTTGGAATAACTGCACTTCCATTGGTACTTATTGGCATTTTTGTATTGGTAGTTACATAAAAAACAAAAACAAAAACCGTCTTGTTGTTAACTGATTAACTATCCAAATAGTTAAATATAGATTTAAACTGCTTAAAATATATAATTTAGGCCTGGCTGCTTTAGGTCTCCATACGTAAACCACCATCTCGGCAAGCTTCACATTATGTTCGGCTTTTGCGCGGCTTGCTAATGCTAACGTTGTATCTCTGGGCTAGCGTTACTATGAAGGAAAGGGGATTCTGTGTGTGAACGGTTCGCAGCTGTAGTCTGTCCCTAAACCTGAGTGATGGACCATTTTTAATCGTCGCTTTTTTTGTTGTTGTAGTTTCTTAACGGCTAACCATGTCAAGTCCCTTTTTTTTTGTTTTAGCGTCGTAGTGTTAGCGCTACTCGCGGCGAGGCTTTAGCTAAAGGTTTGAACTTGGGTAAGACCAAAATGTTTACACTAATGTCTGAAAGCCACAAGAAAAATGCTAAATAAACACTAATAATCGTCTTTGATATTAGGAACCTATTGTAAAACTAAATAAGCTGGATGTTTCAGGGTTTATGCAGGTACAATCAAGTCAAGTTTAACTTTTTTAATGCCAAGATACAATAATTTTAATGCCACAATTCCAACATATTATTATTGGCATAACATTTCAACAGAACTTGGATCCGAATTTTGGTATTTGATAAAGTTTTGAAAATGTTTGTCGTAAAAACTGAATTAAAAAGTCTGTTCTCTACCTACCTTTATGGCCCGTGTGGACTTCCATACATTTGGTGTTGGTTTTGAGAACAAAAAGGTCTCATCCAAGTTTAAGTCTTTCCTATCGAAAGTTTGCACGTGTGTGACTTACTGTTTGTTTTGTTTTCCTTTATCGTGCGAACGTTGTGTGTGGATAAAAGAAAGCTATCTGGGATTCTGAAATAATGCCGGGACTCTGGAAATATACATGTTTATTTTTTACTATAGCTATTCACAGTATATTTAAGATTATACACATAGGAATAAGCCAATGACTAAACCATCCCAAACGTACCTCACAAACGTTGAGTAATTCTACCTCACCCGGAATGGACATAACCCTATATATATATATATATATATTGTTTAGAGTTTCAGTGCCTTGGATACACTGACTGTTCCCCAGTCTCTCAGCAATGTAAAGGTTCATTCAACACTATAGCTGCACAAGGGCTTTTTAGTGCATAAAAAAACAAGATGACGCTGTAAAAAAACAAAACAAATGTAAGTTAAAGTGACTGAATTGTTTTGTTAAGTTGTTTCAACAAGACGGCCTAAAATCACTGTGAGCAAAATGTTTGTAACTAAAATGTGAACAAAATACATACACATTTAAAACCTGGCTGTATCTAATATTTACATTTGAAAATATAGGAACTTTTGACAATTAAGGCCCTATTTTTATGTGAAAAGATCAAATGAACCTCTTAATATCTCTAAATATATTACATTTTTCATTTGCCTACTCTATTGACAGCAATTTTAAGACTCGTTTATACAATTTAGCTGGCAAAAACGTGCTATACTGAAACAACTCGAGTCAAATATCAACTAAAACCAATCAAGTTAAAACTACTCAAACATCCCGAGTCAGTTTAGCTTGTGAACGTCACTTTTTTTTTTTTTGCAGCGCGTCTTCACAAAATGCACGTTACAAACTTTGCTTTCATTCCTTATTTCGGACATTGCAACAGACTCGTAACCATTGTATTCATGGCAACACCAGCGGACTGCGTGGAAATGTGTAAAATATAGCTACTTGTACACAGGGGTCTCATAGGAGTGTATATAGGTTCACGTTGGAGCGTAACCGGATGGACGCAGGCAATTCTCTGTGCTGTTCAGCCCTCTTTGATTCTTTCTCTTGTAATTTGTAGTGTCTATAAAATAAAATCCCAAATCTTTTTCTGACGTCGTTGTCTTTGTTTGAAGAGTTGAAGTGATTTTCAAAACAGTACGAGGTGCAGTGTTAATTTCGTCGACTAAAATATTTAGTCTTAATTTTTGTCAAAGTGATATTTCTGACGACTAAAATTGGACTAAAACTAAATTCAAAGTTTTTCATGCGACTAAAACTATGACTAAAATGTCCAGATATTTTAGTCGACTAAAATGAGACTAAATAAAAATGGAAAGGAGAGACTAAAATCATCCAAACTTCTATTGACCGTCTGAAAGAGCCTCATATCATGTAAATTCACTGCCAAGGGAACAGCTCTGAGCTTTGTTCATGAGGGAGCAGCTCCATGAAGCAGGACCTCGATTAAATATGATTATAATGAATATTATAAATACAAAGTCGATTAAATTCGTCCTAAATTTAGTCGACTAAATTGACTTGCAATTTTAGTCGACTAAAATTTAAGATATTTTTTTGACTAAATCTCGACTAAAATTGAATTACATTTTCGTCACAAGACTAAGACTAAAACTAAATTAAAATATCTTGTCAAAATTAACACTGACGAGGTGAAAGTACAGTACATTTCACCTAATTACATTACATTTAATATAATTAAGGGAAAAAAAATCTCATGTCACTGGCAAACATTTTCTTTACAAGTCAGAATTAATCAATTTAGGGTCAAATATCCTTAATTACATTCATTTAAACTCATCGAGACATGATTATTTCAAGGTATAAGCGAGTCTGGGCAGGTTTCCACCACTAATCTGTATCTGTATAAGAGCAAGACGCGTATCAAATTGTCACCATCAAGCAACTGGACTTACTTGTCACACCCCATCTAGAGAGCTTCCTCATGGCTAAATTAAATATGGATATAAAATTAATAAAAGTACAGTATGTCTGGAAATCTACATAATTGTATCACTCAAGTCACTGATTAATGAATTATGTGACATAAAGCACATTATTGTAAACCATTTGGTCAAACAGACTGAGGGGAAATGTTATTTTAAAGAAAGTTGGATATAACGGGTAACTTTAGTGCAAACTGTGTTATTTTTTTTGGACCATATTTTTTTAGTTTTTGACAAACTTATGCGGTAAAAATAGCTGAGCGATACAAGAAATTTGGAGCGAATGCCGTGCAGTGTGAAAACCATAATAAACTATACCGGGCCGGTATAGTTGTGCCATATGCACCAAAACCAAGTTAGCCGACATGATGCCAATCAAAAAACAAAACAAGGAAGTTGTGTTTATCGGCAACACTTTATTTTACATTACCTTGATACATTGTACCTGACAAAATTTAGTACAATGTAATCTGCTTTGTAACAATCTGTAATAACATATATATACAGTACATATACAATGAAATGTGTATTAGTGTTTTGCAGGTACATATGACCTTTAGGGTTAGAGTTTGGGTCTTATGTCTTATTACTAGGGATGGGACGAAATATCGTTTGGCGAATTATCGCGATACAAAACGTGACGAAACGCATCGAGTAAAAAAAAAAAAAAATGGATCGCGATTTATTTTTTATTTATTTTTTATAATTTTTTTTTTTTTTCATGTAAAGCGTCTTTGAGTGTCCAGAAAGCGCTATACAAGTTCGATGTATTATTATTATTATTAAATGAAAAAAATATATATCCGGGGAATGGTGCAGTGCGTCGTCATGTCAAGTCACAGGTATGATATGTTAGTTTTTTTGAAAAAGAACCGAGATACATTAACCTCGGGTTAGAGCAGCACTAAGGGAGTGTTCTTGTTGTGTTTCCTTGTGTTCAACTGAAACAAAAAGAAACAAGTTATTATACGGTAATATTTTTTTCTTTTTTGATATCGTATCGTGACGTATCGTTTCGTGACTCTGACATATCGAGGTGCATCGTATCGTGAGTTTAAGTGTATCGTCCCATCCCTACTTATTACATTATGTACCTGCAAACACTAATACACATTATTCCATTGTGTATCTAACCATTAGGTACAAGTTATTACACATTTTTACAAATTGCAATTGTACTAAATTTGGCAAGTACAACGCATCAAGGAAAGTGTAAAATAAAGCGTTACCCGTGTTTCCAATGGTATGTTTGACCTGCAGCAACCACTGTTGAATTTAATAGCATTTTTTTTTTTTAGATGTTGTAGTTTATTTTTAAAATAGGAGCCGAAATAGAATAGACTAGAGATTTGCATTTACAGTATATTCCACAAGGGTCAATATCATTCATTTTAATTTGAAGAAGTCATTTTACGGGCAGAGAGGTTTCATGCTTTTTGATGGCGTTGAAGACCTTCATTTTGGCCCAATGTCCTTGAACGCCTCGCTGCAAGTCGTGCCAACTGCCACCAGATGGCGCCCATGCACAGGACTTGTAAGAGTGACAAAAGACCTCAAACTGGCATTAAATCAACATTTATTGGAAAATAGACATTGCTCGTAGGGCTGGGCGATATGGCCTAAAATGTATAACATGATATGAAAAAATAAATATCACGATAACGATATATTTGACGATATAATTGACAATGGACAAATTACTTGAAAATCCCAGCCTTACGCCTATTTGGAAGATTCATTCAGTGATATTTTATTCTTTTTTTTACAGCATAATTGTCTCGCAAATATGATCTACTCAAGCAGTTTACATCCTTCATTTCATTTTTACTTTTTCAGCTCGTGTCCCCGTGTTCTACAGTCACCGTTTATGCTGCTCTGATGGAGCGGAGCGTAACATAAATTATATTGTGTCCACAACGATATAAAAAATTACAACGATATCAAAACATTATATCACGATAACAATATGCGATACGGCCCAGCCCTAATTGCTCGACTATTTTTTTACTTAAGTTCGTTAATACAAAAACAAGTACGGTTCAAGTCACATTAAATTGCGGGTTTTGGCTGAAATCGTTCACAGATTTCGCTGAAAAGTTTCTCGTTTTGTCCGATTTGCTGTTGAGCGTCACCATTTCATTTAATTTTTGATTTCATGGAACGTCTGCAAATCTAAAGAAATTAAATATGTAGCTTTCCGGGCAAAGAGTTTCAAACTAAGACAGAAGTGGGAACATTGTTTTTTTTATTTTTTTATTGTCACATTAGAAAGTTTCAGAAGCATTTGAGAATCCGCATCGACGGACAGATACAAGAAGCAAAAGGTTTTTTATTCCCCCCCCCCCCCAAGATCAAATACATTTACAACACGGGCGTAGGATAAACCGTATACAAACGTTACAAAACACAGTGGTTCGAGAGCTCGTACGACGGCGCCGGCTTTTTTGTCGAAGAAAAAAAACAGAAACAAAAAAAGAGGCGGGCGGCTCCGGACACGGCAAGTACTTTACAAAAACGAGAGCGAGGTTCGATTCAGTCGCCACAGAGAACACCGGAGCACTCGGGGCTTGACATCAACGTCTTTCCGGCTTTTGTCGTGTATTATTACAAACATTACGGTAATAACATGGAACAATTAAACAGGGAAGAAGTGTGGTTCAAAGTCAAACAGACCACAGTAGAACAGGATTGGCGCTTTTACACATTTCAAAGCTCAAAACATTCAAAAATAATAGTAGTACTTACTTATTATTGAATGTTCTAATAACTAATAAAGATTGAGTCTGAAATACCGAAATTTGTAAGTATTGTAAGTTTGAGTCGATGTCGAGCCCTGATCACACGAAGTACAAAAGTCATGCACAGACGCTCCGCTGTTTTTCACAGTTAAAAACGTACGACACGCCACAGTCACTGAAATGTTTGGCTCAAATCAAATGTAAAAATCGATGCAGGAAGCGTTCACACCAGCAGAGGGCGCAGGTTTACTTTACAGAGAGTCAGTGGTTTTCGGGCGACTTCAGACCTGGTATTTTCAGTGAAAGGCTCGAAAAAAAGTCTGCATTTTATTTATGAAAAGATCAGAGGATTAAGAAAGAGCTGGAGCACAAAGAGTCATTTACCGTTTGGCCATTTCTGCGACGGTGGACCGACAAACGAGGTCTGTAGCGGCCTCACACTGACAATGAAAAAAAAAATGACCGTCTTTCACACCTTATCGTGCGGATCGAAGACTGGTATCGAATATCGGAGCCGATCCAGGAAAAAAATTTGTGTCGGTTTCAAATATACGATACTTGTTTTTGGCGATACCCATTTCAAAGCAGTGCTAAGTAACTTGTTTATCTTAATAAATCCTTTCCGTAGTCCCTCTGGGGTGATACAAGTGTTAATGGGATGATTGGGGGGGGGTCTTTCATCTCCCCCTGGTGTCTCTGGCCAGAAAACTACATTTGCAACTTTCCCTGCACCGGGTCGAAGGCGCAATACACACTAATGGGATCACGAAGAAGAGGCTAACAGGCTAACGGGCAAAGCTAACTGCGGGCTAGCGCCACTTAAACAGTATTTACTTATTCTGGCTATCTCAAGTGATATTCAGTCTGGGGACCACCAATTAATTTTCTCGTAGGAGAGGTGTGGTTTACGATTGTCCGTAGCCGTTTATTGGGCGCTACGAAAGTCTATCAGCGTCTGCACGTAGCCATAGCTGGATAGTTGGATCCGTAAATAAACTTTTTTCTTTTTTATCTGTAAAAAAAAAGAAAAAAAGATTCGGTATGTATAATAGCTCGTCTTCATCTTGCCGTCCCTCCTCGTTGATTAGTCCCCAAATCCATGCGAAGATTTCGGCCACGGTCCCATTCACACCCCGCAGAATACCACAGCTAGCGGCAGCAGGCTAACGCTAAAGCTAACGCCAGCCAATCGAGACTGGAACGGAAAGTACCTGCACGTTTCAGTCACACCTCAAGTAATTGAAAAATGTGTGCCACTGCTGAGGGTCTGAAGTGTAGTCGTATTTAATCGTGTGAACTGTGGTTAACCACCCCCGCCGTAACCGAGTGCATTTTCTCCAGGTTTACCCAAATCCGTAAGGTCACACCAGAGCGACGCCTCATTTGAAAGCTAAGACCTACAAAACTCATCCAAATGGATCTTTTCCCCCGCATTTTGGCACTTTTTTAGATTTTTTTTTTCCATCGCTTTTTTATCGGGTTTTCGTAATTTTTTTGCCACGTTTTTTTCGCTCTTTTGTTCCATTTTCATCAATTTTGTGTGTGCTATTTTTACACTTTTTTTTTTCAAGCAGCTTTTAGACGTGGGTAAAGCCAAACTGGAGAAAATGTGCTCGGTTCAGGTGGGGGTTAAGAGGTTAAAGAATCACTGATCTATTTTGTTGTATTTTTTGTTGTTTTAAGTTGTTGTAATGAGTTGCTTTACCTGAAGCTAGTTCCAGCTCAATTGTTTATCGTTGCTATGGAAACGGCCGCAGTGGAGTGATATAGAAACGCGATTTAACCGTTATTTAACAGCCGCCGGGCCACGGTATAAAGGGTATTAGCAGAAGCCCCCTCGATACGCAACATCTCGTTTGCAAGACCGCGTCGATCTCACAATGGAGCGGCAGCCACTTTTAAGTCTCGCGGTATCGGAGACCGGGAGACGCTCGAACCGCCGGTATCGGCGTCAGTCCGTCAAGTGTCTTATTTTACTCTTAATCAAAAAACGCAGGCAGGTTTTTATCAGAAAGTCCAAGGTCAAAAATGTGGCGAAAACGTCTGAAGTCTTTATAAAAAATCAGTGGAATGTAAGTGAAAATGCTGAGGTTTTGTTTTGATAGAAAATCTCTGAGAATGTTTCAGTTTTGAGAAAAGAGAAGCGGAGTCTCCGAGGTGCAGATGTTGAGGAAACTCTTCAATCGAAAAATAGCCGACGTCCAATTTTTTTAATGATAGCAATTACGTGTCATCGGATCATTCTTTTTTTCTCCTTTGAACCAAAGTGTATGTGGTTCTTTAGTAAAAAAATAAAATAAAAATAAAATTGGACGTCGGCTAATGAGGCCAGAATGAAAATACTTTAATTCAAACCGTTTTGTAATCGCAACTTTCTCTTGTTCCAAGTCGTGAGAACTCGACAATCCGTGTTGAAGCGTTTATAGCAAATCGTACTTAATCGGTTCAGCTGTAAACATTTTACGGGCAGTTTCAGGGTCCAAAACGTCTCATTTCCAAAGTGAGATTTGAGAAACAATCATTTCAAAGCTTAAAACGTGGTATTTTAGTAAGCGCTGAAAGAAAGGAATGTTACAATAAACAAACCGCATTTGACATTTCCGTCCAGGCGTATCAAGAACGATGTAGGTTAATTCCTTATGATCAAAGGAGACACGGGTTGAACTGGGACATTTTTAAATCCAAAGATTAAAAGCTAGTTTTTTTTTTTTTTTTTTTTTAATCGGTTGCGTTCACGACTTTCTAGAATGGTGTGATTGCACTACACAAACTAAACATCAGGCATGGGTTTAAATGACTGACCTTTCGAGTCACGATTATTGTGAGGAGAAATATTGCGGTTTTACGGATTGTTCCTGATTATTAAAATTAAAAGGTAGAAAATAATGAGAACTTCTCCAAATCTTTACAGTACCGTCTGAATCTTCACAAAAAAAGAAATAAGACATTACATGTACATTCTTTTACCTTTATGCTCAGGCTATACCCCGGCACAAAATAAATAAATAATATTACGATTTTAAAGCAGTGCTAAGTAACTTGTTTACCTTAATAAATCCTTGTCGTAGTCCCTCTGGGGGTTATACAAGTGTTAAAGGGATGATTGGAGGGTCTTTCATCTCCCCCTGGTGTCTCTGGCCAGAAAACCACAATTGCAACTTCGCTGCCTCTGGGTCGGAGGCGCAATACACACAAATGGAATCACGAGGAAGAAGCTAACAGGCATTTACAGCCACGTTTGAGTGAAAACAATGATCTCTATTGTTTATTTAGATGAACAATATCCCTCTGTCCCTTCGCCTTTTCTGTCAGCGTAGGATTTACTCTCACGGACAATTAATGAGTACGACACCTGCAGTGGCGCTTATGGCCTCTAGGGGCACGAGTTACTTCGTACTGCTTTAAAATAATTAACAGGTAAAAAAAATATTGAAAACAAAGCAAGTTGTTGTGGATCTTCCTCAGATCTGGGTCTCACAGTTAATCTTGACACCACTAGTTTTGAGTGGTTTTCACTAATTTCGCCTTTTTACCTGTTTTTACTAAGTTTACTTCGCTAGTTTGAGGACATTTCTCACGGGTTAGTGTTTGGGGTAATTTCCTCACCCCGTTGGCAAATAAATCAACCTGAAATAAAGATGAAATGTAGTGAAACAAGTCAACTAATCAAAACAACTCAAATGGAAATCAGTTTGCTGGATGAATCATTTTTCGGAGTGTACGGTTGAACGTCCTCGTGTCTGTCACATCCTTTTTTAATATCGTCTCCACTTTTGGACGCCGTTCCGAGACAGTCACGTGACCTCCGTTCTGAGAGAGAGAAGACGCCGGACTTTGTTTCGTGTGGATCGGTCCAGCCGCTGCAGAGATGTCAAACCCAGCTGTTTGACCGTTACCATAGCTACCGCAATGGAAATCCTCGCCGCGCACGCTCGGCTTCAGATTAAACGCCGTTTGTTGTGACGTCGCGTGAACGCAACTCATTTTGAATTATTATTTTTTTGTTTTGGCTTTTAAATTGGAACTTTTGTCATATTTCAAAACAGTGGGGAACACATTTCTTTCTCAGCTCGATTCCATCACGACGTCTGTTCGCCTTTGTTCATCGTGACCCCCCCCCCCCCCCCCCGCCCGCCCTAAACAAGTGCGAGGGTCACGTGTCGAGGAGGGAGTCGGCGCCCGCGCTCCTGTACAGGTACTTCCAGATGGCGTAGTAGTGAACGGCGGCCGCCAGCGCCACGAACACGTGCCAGATGGCGTGGGCGAAGGGGATGATGCCGTCGCTTTTGAAGAAGAACACGCCCAGCACGTAAATCAGGCCGCCGTAGGCCAGTTCCTGGAGGCCGTCGGTGTTGCTCTGAGGCGAGAGAGAACGGGGATGAGACACAAGGCCACGTGAAAATAAATAAAAATAAATAAATACAATTAAAAAAGAGAAAAGGATGGACCGCACTCCTAGTCAGAATAAACTTTATAGCCTGTCAAAGTTTATTCGGACTAGGAGTGCTGTTTTATTTTACTACTTTGGGTGATTCAATCATACTTTCTGCCCCAGCCTTGATTAGCTGCCGTTAGCATTAGCATACTGTCGCCCTAGCCAATGTGGCGCCCTAGGCAAGACTGAACCTTTTGAGAAGATAATGTTGTACAATTTCAACCAAAAAGGAGTGAAACATTTTATAAAAAGGGCAGAAAACCTGTGCTGCTGATCTACTTTGTGTCAAAATCAACCTCTACTCTTCCAAAATAAATGTGCAACACCCAACTCCGTCCTTCCATCCAGAGAATACCCTTAAACATGTAGTAAAAATACACTTAGCACACTTAAGTACGAGTGCGAGTGCGTATGAGGGACAGATCTGACAAACTCTGAACTCAACGATGACAACGGTCGACTGAATCCAAAGTTCTCTGCAGTAAAAGCGGCCGCTGATAAAAACCATCTGTTTATCTGAATTTACAGCTTTAACAGCCCAGGATTATACGGCTGCGCACATTTCATTTAATAACCCGAAACACAAACGACTCCAAAGCGACAGAAGCTCCTGTTAAAACTGGCGTTGACGGTAAATATAAGCGCCACGTTAGCTCCACGTGGGAGTCACGAGCCGAACAGGAAGAAACGTTCACACAGAGTCAGAGCAAACTTAGCGGAAACGTAAATGTTACCATTGACGTCACGACTGAAGCGGGGAAGAAGCCCATCGTGAGATAAAAGGCCAGCTCCACCAGTTTATACCTGGAACACACAACAAGCAGAAACACGGTGACGACGCGGGAGAGAAATCCGAACATGATAAATAAAACTATGTACCGTTAACACAAACCTACCGTAGACTGTAAATAAAGAATGGACTAATTATAGCCTCCTGCTTCCTGAAGCCGTAAGGAACAGGGGCAGTCTCCGGAAGTCCCTTGCTCCAGTGGACTTCTCTTCAAGTCATTATTGAACACAGGCTTTTCATTTTTACATCCACATGTTTGTCACTCACAACATCGTCCTACGTTTTCTTGCGGAATAATTCTAAATAATGGAGCTGGCACCAAAATCCCAGCTCCTCCTCAGGTCCGATGTATCCGAGGCTTTCCTCACCTCTCCATCGCTTGCAAAGCTCCAACCTTTCATCGTCGAGTACAAAGACTCGCCAAAGCTTTTGCGACAGCCGGGCCATCCCCTCTCTATATCGAAACAGCTGCACAGTGAACGGGAGCAACCGGAGGGGGTGGGAGGAGCTTACGGGGAAAAGTAAGTTGAGACAATTTGTAAAAAAAATTCATCAAGTCGACTAGTTATGGATGTTTTTTATTTCTTGTTGCAATTTGTCTGTTTATAGTTTCCCGTAAGAGATATTTTCAGCCAGTTTGAGGCGCCGTACAGTAGGCGTGACAATATATAGATTTTCCGATATATCGCGACATTTTGCGGGATGATACAATACCGATACTTTTATTCCGATATCGATTTAATTAAAATAATTATTAATTGATGACGTCATGCATATTAATGAGGCAGCAGGGCTTCACTGTTTTTACAATAGAGGCCAACAAACATCAAGAATTCAGTCAGACCAGCAGGGGGCAGCACTACAGTTTTAAGCACCAAACACTGTCACACAAATAAATTACTTTTGATGATAGTTTTTATATTTATCAATAAGATAAATTTGGGGTTGATTTATTACTTTTTAAATAGGACTGTGGTTTCTAGACACATTTTCAGTGTGTAAGTCATTTATAGACACAGAAAAAAGGGGCACAAAGCACATGAAAATAAATGTAAATGATGAATAATATGTAGTATGTTAAAATGAAGTTTAAAAGTAGCATTTATTTTTTTAGCGTTAGTTTTTTTTTTTTTTGTGTGGTTATTTTGGTGCAATATATCGATTATCGCAGTATCGTGGGATAATTGTTATCGTGAGCCACGTATCGCGTATCGAATCGTGAGGATCCCCGGAGGTTCCCGCCCCTCCCGCACGTACTTCTCGTGGTAGTTGAAGACGTAGATGGTCCCCGCGGCCGCCATGAGCCAAACGAACCAGCGCATGTGGGCGGCGAGCGGCCCCAGCTCCCGGAGGTTCAGCCTGGGACACAAACACACGCGGTCAGGGGGTAAAGTCAGGAGGACGGGACGGTCTTCAGGAGGAGCGTGTCTGACCAGGGCGTGTAGGAGGCGGCGATGAAGAAGTAGATGACCACTCTGTCGCACATGTGGAAGCACTGCTCCATCGACCTGCAGCACAAACGCGTTACGGCAATCATCAAAATCAGTTTCCCGCTCATCCGAAGCAAGGGGAATGAAATAAAACATATAGACCGACGAGACTCCACTTCAACGTCGTAAAAGCCTTTTCTAAAAGCCCGTAGAGCAGCAGGAAGAGGAAGCACAAGATATTACAGACTTCTGACTATGTTACAAAAGCATCTCTCTCAACAGGAAGATGCTTTGCCATTACAAATCTACCAGAAGAAACCATTACTGTGAAGAAATCTTGTGAGTGAGTGATCGGCCCATTGTTTTAGACAAAAACAATGGGCTGCTTTGTCTCTGCACACAAGCGGATTACATTTTGTCCACCCTGAATGATCATAAACATACGCTACTAATCAAAAATCTGTATTCAAAGCTTCACGCTGCAGCAGAAATCAATAAGTAAATCAATAAGTAAGTTAAAAATGAACTTAATCTGTCAGCGGGGCAAGTTGTTACACTTAAGTAAAGAAAAGTGCATTAAGTAAATTGAGATTTTCGAATTGTGATCTTTTTCCTGAATTTAAATGTATAAAACTTGCCTCATGGACAGATTTCTTGACTTAAGTCACTCAAATCTGGGGCAAATTTATTAAAATGTATGAAAAATTTTGATATTTACAAGCAAATTGGAGATGATGTGAAACTTGAAACTGACACAAAAGACAGAAAGTGTTTGGGGCCACATGTTTTCCCAAGAAACTGTAGTAAAACTGTTCTGAAGAAGCCAACGGTTAGTACTTGTTGGAATTGAATGTAAATGCCTTCAATGCCTTACGGAAACCAGTGTAAATTTCGTCGACTAAAATATTTAGTCTTAATTTTAGTCAAAGTGATTTTTTTGACGGCTAAAATTGGACTAAAACTAAATTAAAAGTTTTTCATGCGACTAAAACTATGACTAAAATGTCCAGATATTTTAGTCGACTAAAATAAGACTAAATAAAAAAGGGAAGGAGAGACTAAAATCATCCAAACTTCTATTGACCGTCTGAAAGAGCCTCATATCATGTAAATTCTCTGCCAAAGGAACAGCTCTGAGCTTTGTTCATGAGGGAGCAGCTCCATGAAGCAGGACCTCGATTAAATATGATTATAATGAATATTATAAATACAAAGTCGATTAAATTTGTCCTAATTTTAGTCGACTAAATCTCGACTAAAATGTAAGATATTTTTTTGACTAAAACTCGACTAAAATTGAATAACATTTTCGTCAAAAGACTAAAACTAAATTGTCAAAATTAACACTGACGGAAACCGAGCGTGAAAATCCCAAAACCAAATCCAAAGCGAGGACGGCGACTAAACCGCGATGTTTCCGTGGCGTGTGGTGGCGTGCGGCGGGTTCAGACCTCATGTGGCTCTTCTTCCAGGTGATGATGTGGAACACGGTGGAGACCAGGAAGAGGCCGCACAGGCCCAGGCCGTAGATCAGCGCCGTGACGCGCTCCCAGCTGGTGTCCGACATACGGTGCAGCAGCGCCATGCCCACGATCGCGGGCACGATCAGCAGCTGAGCGCAGAACACAACACCTTCGGTTAGCGCGGAGAGTTTGGACTTCGGAATTCACCATTTTAAAAAAAAATCCACACATGTTGAACCCGATTGTTGCGTGTTTCTTTGATAATTTTCCACAATCCTACCATGTTACTCTTGAGGCTTGAAGTTCCTTTCAGTGGCAACAATCACGCCAACGTCATTCAGGGCTGCACTGTCTATTCCCATAAAAAATGACTAGGTAAGCCAGGTGCAATACTAAAGTACGATGAGGTAAGTCCTTTACATGGCATTTATATCATTTATGTGGTTTCTTTATTAACATCTTACAAGAGGAAGTTTAGTGGCCGTTGTGCAGCCGAGCCGCTAACAGCAGAAACTGAATTTGAATTAGCGTTTAGCTCAGAAGACACTTTTATGCTAATTTGTATCTAAAGTAAAATATCAAAAGGTCTGTCTGTTCGTTAATGACTTCGATCTAGGAGAAGTAGAAGAAGTGGAAGAAGTAGAAGTAGTAGAAGAAGAATAGTAGTAGTAGTAGTAGTAGTAGTAGTAGTAGTAGTAGTAGTAGTAGTAGTAGTAGAAGAAGAAGTAGTAGAAGAATAGTAGTAGTAGTAGTAGTAGTAGTAGTAGTAGTAGTAGTAGTAGTAGTAGTAGAAGAAGAAGTAGTAGAAGAAGAAGTTGTTTAGCCAACAGCTGAAAAGTTCATAATTTGCAATGTTTGATGGCTAATGCTAACAGCTGTAGGATAAGTACATTGAGCAGGCTAGTAGAAGAAGTAGTAGAAGTAGTAGAAGAAGTAGTAGAAGTAGTAGAAGAAGAAGAAGAAGTAGTAGAAGAATAGTAGTAGTAGAAGAAGAAGTAGTAGACGAAGAAGAAGTAGTAGTAGAAGAAGTTGTTTAGCCAACAGCTGAAAAGTTCATAATTTGCAATGTTTGATGGCTAAAGCTAACAGCTGTAGGATAAGTACATTGAGCAGGCTAGTAGAAGAAGTAGAAGAATAGTAGAAGAAGTAGAAGAATAGTAGTAGTAGAAGAAGAAGAAGTTGTTTAGCCAACAGCTGAAAAGTTAATTTGCAATGTTTGCTGGCTAATGCTAACAGCTGTAGGATAAATACATTGAGCAGGCTAATGGACTCTGAAAAGTTGCCCGGACTAGCCGACTTGCTAATTGTCCACATACATTGGGATCGAATTTTACTTATTATTTCCATCATAAAAACGGTTTTAACTGGACAGATAAACAACAACAACAGCACTAATAACCATATAAACAATAACTAGGTTTTAGGGCCCGACTGATATATTGTTCAGCCAATATTTGGGTATTTTCGATATAAAAAGGCCGATATCGCCGGAACCAAAAGTGAAAGAACTTCCTAGGCCTCAGGGGAGCGGGAAAACATCGCGGTCAAAATTGGTCACAAGTTCGTACACCAATGTTATGTTGTAGACTTTTGCTCACCGTATCAGAACCATAATAAATAGAGACTTACCCATTTTCGTTTCGGAATATTTGTCTGTCAAACAAGCGCCCTTCTGAAGTACTTACTAAACACCAATATACAGCGCCCCCTGCTGTCACAGTTCAGCACTGACAAGTTTAGAAGCATCATACACGGGATTGTAAACGAGACATTTTTAAAACAACAGCGGTGCAATCGGCGTCGGCCTTGGAAAAACCCACATCGGTCGACCTCTACTAAATATATTTCTATGATTGAAAGTTTTACTATAATAATAAAATGTTCAACTATAGGTTATTTGAATGATAAAATTAATTTACATCCAATTTAATTACTTAAAATATCGGCCAACCCCATTCATATCGGTATCAGAAATCCATATCGATGGGGCCTTACTGGGTTGTTTAGAGCTTGTTTTAAGTCGCTAAAGACTAGGGCTAGGTACCGTTCAGGGGTGTCACGGTACACATTCAATATTGACCAAAACCAGGGCAAGCCATCACAATTGTAACGGCTAATAAACACCAAACAACAAGTTCTTTAGAGAAAAATGTCAGCAATGCAGCCGGTCACGCGGCTCACTAAGCTCCTCAGCCGACCGGACTTACAGCGTGAGTGTAGCAGTTCGCGGCGTGTTCGTAGCAGGTGGGCTGGTAGCGGCAGTTTGAGGAGGCTCGTCTGTTCATGAACCTGCAACGGAGAGTAAATATTTAAATCAGGTTACGCCGCTTTATTTGTCATTATTCAACAAACTGTACAACACGAGGCCCTGCATCTGCTTTGTCCAAGGCCATTCCTGACCGTATATGCTCGTCCTCCCCTCGCCTGGGTGGGCTTCAAACTCCTGAGCCATTACATACTAAAGCACGAGTTGACTTTCCAAAATGTATAGAACAAATGTAAAATCAGTCAGACATTTAGTAAAACATTTTGAAAGGTGCAAATGTACGATCAGCACCAACGCTGGCCTCAACTATACTGACCTGCCAGACTATGCTTTTTCAAAAGATATAGTCTGGAAGCGCGCGGGTGGACAGACGGGATCCACCAATTAGAGAAACGCTGGATATGACGCAGGAACAAATGGTAAATGGTCTCAACTTTTCCACCTAGATTAGGCACTCAAAGCGCTTTAGAGCAAGGAACCTCTCACCCATTCATACACCAAAGTACGCTCTGTTCACACTGATCGGAAGAGCCGACATTTCACCTTTTCACCGCGTCCACCGCCGTTTCTTGCTCCAATGATTGATTGAAATGATTGGCTGCGAATATAGTTCCCCTTTTTTATCCGCTTACAAAATCCCCATGTTTAATTTTGTGTAACTAGACTTGGATCGTGTGACTTACTCACGTACCCGTATTTAAATAGGGGGAAACGTGGAAGAGCTCGGTCACTTCTAACTTCACCCCCGTTTGGCCCCATAGAGGAGCGGAGGAGAGGCTAAACGCTAACAACATCTTTGGTCCTTTTGCATGACTGAGCGCACGCGTAAAGACCAGACAGGTACGCATCAACTCGTCTAAGCTCAGGTAGGAACATATCTCAGCGTGAAAAAACAGTGGCCTGTTCCTTCAAGTAGAAAACCTGTTGTGCCATTTATGATGGAGTTGGACATAGACATATTTCTATAATGTCATATAGCTCTCTTATATCGCCGAGCTATTGTTTTTGCAATACTAGGTGAGGCATCGGTACAAACCACAATATGCAAAATCATTGACGGCTTCAATTTGACTGAGATTTGCACTCTTCGCCAACACAGCTTAGAAGAAGCACGCATGGTAACCTGACAATGTGGGAAAGTTTACTTTGTCCTGTTTTAGTTCCATGTTAGCCTTGTTGAAGTAGTTTTGTCGCTGTTTGATCAATAGCATCGCGCGATTTTCTAACAATCGAAAATCGCTTTTTTCCCCCCCATTCATCGCACAACCCAATGAATACTGAAACCATAAACGTACAAGTACATCCAGTCTCTGAAGCCAAGCATAGACATTTGACACACTATGACTGGGTCAAATGCTCTAAAAGCTATTGAGGAAAACTGTATATAAAAAAAATCCTTGAAAAATACACCAAATCTATTAAGCATAATTTCATGGCCTGAGCCCCATAGCCTGGGGGTAGTACTAATTGTGTAAAGTATTCTGGGGTGACTGGGTCAATATGCAAATACAAGCCAAAAAGCAGCGCTCAAACGACACGTCTATTGCAACAGGAAGCCGATTATTGACAATATTAAAGGCGTGTCGTGAGTACAATACGTGACATGGTTATCTCAACGCGATAACAACCCGTGTACAGTGGGATAATAAATCAAACATCGGCATAGACAGCATTGTTCCTCACCTATTGAAGCTGTTCACGCGCCTCATCTTTCTGTTCTGACACAAGGCTTCCATGCACGAAAAGAAATCAACTAAACCAGCACAAAAAAAAAAAAAAAAAAAACTGGTTGAAAAATAGGGCGGAATGCGCAATTAAATGTCCCTAAACAATAACTAAATACAAAAGCAAAAAAATAAAATAAAATAAAATAAAAGGAAGGTTAGCGTTAGCTCCTGCTTAGCATCGCTGCCTCCCACTACTGACTACAATCGCACGCTTTTAGTCGTTTTCTCAACACCATTATGTGACAAATACTGTTCATTCCCACGCGTGTTTGCCTCGGGTGTCCATAAAAGAAGCGGCGGTGGTCGGGCCGAGCCGAAAAGAAGCAAGCACAGCGGGGGTACGGACTTCCAGAGCCCCCCCGAGCAACAGCGAGTCTGTCCGTTCCTCCGAGCCGACGGCAGTGACTGATTGTCGGCTTGTCTCGCTGTCGGAGAGAGACGAGATGGAGCACTGCGGCGGCCAATCAGATGCGAGGAAACCGGCACGCGAGCCAATCGGAGACGAGGAGAGGCGGGACTTGGAGACAATACGGGAAAGTACTGTTATATAAAATACACGATACAATACAATATAAGTATGAATATGTTATGGCATGACAATAAAAAATGCATTGTTAATTGTAACAGCGCTGTGCAATTTAATTATTTACTTACTTATACCTTTTTTTAATTTTCTTCACATGCAGTTTTGGATGATGGGAACAACATGATGTGGTTAAAAGTAAAAAATAATTACATTTTCCAAAAGAGTCATATATTTAGCTAAGTATTTGCTATGTGATGAAGGTGCTCCTTGATGTTCACAGTTCAACAAAACTCTTTGGTCTAAAAAAAAACCCTTTTAAGCACCAACTGGAAGCAGGACTGTTGAACTCCATTGTTTAGTGAGTGTATCAAGATGGCAGTAGCAGCGCCAGGATCTAATTTGTGGGTGGTATTGCGTCCTCACATGTGATTGAATGGCATTGACCAGTATTTGCGTCGCTGTTTTATTAATTCAGTGGACAAAAATACAGCCCGTATTCAATGAGAACGAGGAGGAAGAGGAGTAAAAGAAACATGTGCCAACACGGCCAGCGATCAGGGGAGACTTCACGCATCGGCATTGCACATGAACTCTCTGCTCATTCATCAGGCAAAACCTAAAACAGTCATCAGCAAATACTGTATAAGTTCTGATGCCTTAAAGAGGGGGTATTATGCTTTGTTCAATCACATAGCACCAGTCTATAGCACTACAATGATGACGTAACCTTCTGCTGGTCTGTATATGCAGTAAATTAAAATAACTGCCTTGAAAAAAATAGCTCTCTCAAAATGGCCGTACTGAACGTCTTGAAATAGGCCTCTGTCTCTTTAAGAAGCTTTCCGACACGCCCCCTTCAGCACACTACTGTGGCATTGAAACAACAACACTGTGCGGGGAGGGGGCTCTGCTGAGCTGAGGAGCAGTGGTTGGTGACGAAAGGTCCAGAGGCGTCTCCAGGAGGTGGGGGCGTTCCTAGGAGGACTGAGGCATAGCTACACCTAAAATGGCTGCCGTCTAAGTTTTTACTGATTACTCAAAAATATGTGAATGAGCCAAGGCAACACTCCAGGCATGTGTTTAATGAGGGAAGGACATAATAACATGATATAAAGCTGGAAAAAGTCGATTTTACATAATACCCCCCCCCCCCCCCCCTTTAACAGAGCTGGCTCTGTCCTGGTAGAGGCAGTGAACACTGAATGATGGGCACAGGCACAGCCAGGCCTACCCGTGGCGCAGCATATGGGCGGTACCCTTACAAGTTAAACCCCTCCCAGTGGATCAGTATATATTCAGCCTGCTGCCAAACAAAGACCATTAGTGGCCGACGAAGCTTCTCGGATGAAAGGCAAAACTCTCACAACATTTGAACAACAGATATGACTGGTAAGAGCTTTTTATCTTTGACGTTACACAAATAAATATTGGCTGCAATAAACAATTCAACCACATGGACTCTTCTTTCCTCTCGTCATGGAAACACAGACAGCCCAGTGTTTCCAGCCTGACCCTCAGCGTCAGGTCAGTCCGTCACTGATCCTTGTTTCGTCTTCGCTCGGACTTGGTCTGAACTTGATCCCGGGCTGTCCCTGGTCGTGGGCTTTGCAGTTTGGCGTCTCATGTGGCGTCTGTGGTGTGTTTAAGGTCCACTCCTGCAAACAGAATCTCCGGTTTCACTCACACGGATCTCGTTTTTCGTAAAAGGCCTTTATGCAACGGCCGGACAGAAGTAACCAGGTTCCCACACAGGTTTTAGGGAACAGGGTCTTCAGGATCTCATCTTGACCCCTAACTTTAGCCCTAACCCTTGATCCGAAGAGAAGGTTCCTCTTCACTGTTCGCCGAAGCTCAGAGAAAAACCCTCTGCATTTGACCCGTCCTTCACCCATCAAGCCACTGACAATGAACCCGCCTGGAGCAAAGATTGAGGGGACCATGGCCCCATAAAGCCGGGGGTACTCGCGAAAGATCTCTCGCCTCAGCTAAACACACACTGTCTGCAGCCTGAAACCTTCTGACGATTCTGTCTTTGGACCATCGCACGGCGTGGACGATTTTGAAATCTTCACATCCGGCAAAGTGACATCTAAACATGTTATGACAAAAACAACGGTGTGGTGTTTACTGTGTGAACCAACGCAGACACAAAGGGAACAGGCGAACTCCACACAGAAAGGCCTCACTCGGGTCCCAGATGAAAACCACCCGATCTTAGCCACAGTATAATCCTCGTCCATGAGCTACAGATCAGTTCAGGGTTGATTGAAACCAATGAAGCCAGAGGAAAATTCAGAAATTCAGAAACAGGATCCTGGAATGAAACTGCCAACCAGCTTGCTGTGAGGTAAGACCAACCACTGCGCCACCACATAGCAGTTTATGTTTCTGTCTTGTTTCATTGTTTTCCCTGAATCTCGATGCGTTTTATTGCAACGTTTTTCCGGAAAATTGCAGTTGTTTTTCCTGTATCTTCCCTCTAGGTTCCGCGTCCCGTCTCGGGAGGAAAGTGCACGTCGTGATCCGCCCTCGGTGGCGCCCTTCGACCCTCCTAACCGTCTTTATTGACCTGATTAGACTGTAATCCATCGCAGCAGAGAACACGGGCGGGAGCCGGGACAAACTCGGGCTAAAGGTGCCGGAACACTGTTAAAATGAGCATCCTAAGCTTCTGCATGTCTGTGTTTTATACGTGAGGGAGAACCTGAACTAAACCGAGGACCCTGATCCTAAATGTCGTCCTAACACGAGGGAGGATTTCTAAAGGTTCTACCTACGTTTTCCCCTTTTCAGTAGGTGTTGTTGACTAAGTTGTTTTGACAAAATTCTCTCTTTGTCTAAATACCAAAAAATAGACCTTTTGTCGTATATTAACAATGTGGTGGTTCTCAACTGTTGGGTCGTGAAACCATTTTTACGGTAGGGCTGCACGATATTGAAATAACTTCCGATACGGATGTTACTGTACTTTAGAGGCGACACTAGTAAAACTTAAACTAAGGCTATATCCACACGAAGACAAAACGCTTATATTTTCAGAAACTTTCTTTGTGAGCACGAAGCCAGCTCTGTAAATGTGTGCGTCCACATGGGTCGACTCAGGTCTGTGAAAACGGCGGGATTCATCTGCCAGGCCTGTGTGTGGCGCTGTGACGCTAACACAGATAATAGAACAAGATGTAGAGGCGCATGCGCAGTAAACTTCTGTGGAACGTAAACAGTGAAAATGAAACGGATTCAAGGATTTACGATTTACAGAAGAGACGAGGAGGCGAGTTTATTCTTCAGACATAACGGGACTAAAGCAGAAAAACCTGTCAGTGACCGGACTTTGACTCAGTCCAAAAACACAGACTGACTCGGCCGTGTTTTTCTACTTATCACCTGTGGCTCACGGACTGCAGTGGAGCAAAGAGGAGCGGAGCAAAACCATCATAGATCCATGAGTCAAACTCATTCTAAGATCAGTAGATTATGGATAACAGACTCCACTCTGGGACCTAGTTTGGAAAATGTTCGTTTACAGACCCTCAAAACGCCGGACTCGTATGGACGATACACTGGATTGATAAAATATCTTTGCGTTTGGTCCTCAGCTTGACTTCGTATGGACGGGGCCTAAAGCTTAGAGGATTTGATAAAGAACATGTGGCTTCATATTTTTACGGCACTAAAGCCACATCCACACGAAGACAAAACGACTTATAAACACTTACAGAAAGTTTCTTTGTGAGCCTGAAGCCAGCTCAGTAAACGTGTGCGTCCACATGGGTCGACTCAGGTCTGTGAAAACGGCGTGATTCATCCGCCGGGCCTGTGTGTGGCGCTGTGGCGCTAACACAGATAACAGAACAAGACGTAGCAGTAAGCGTTTGTGGAATGTAAACGGTGAAATTAATTCGAGGATTTACGATCTACAGAAGAGACGAGGAGGCGAGTTTATTCTTCAGACGAAACAGGACTAAAACAGAAAAACTGTCAGTCCAAAAACACAGAGACTGAATGGAGGCTAAAACATATGGACTTGGGCCTAAGACAGAGCTCTGGTCATAAAAAAGGAGAAAATTAGAAACATAATTTGATATTTTTCGGTGTCTCTCATTCGTTTTTGCAAATGAACTCCTCATATTGCGACGACAATATTTAACAACAAAAATGTCAGCGCTGTATGTTCTAATAAATTCAAACACAAAACCTAAGTACGATTTTGATTCTGCAAATTGTGTATAAGTCAGCACCAAACCGAGGCTTAAAACTACATTAGAAATTAGAACTAAAACAACAGCACCGTTGAACACTTTCCATGCGTTTTTTGTTGTTTTTGTTTTAGGCAGAGTTTGCAACAGAAAAAGGCCTATACAGTACAGATATTTCATCACTGGATATTCTGTCCCTCCAGGATTTCACGGGACATTTTCGCCCAAAAGTCGCGAAGAAAAGTTGCCGTTTATTTTGTTCTTAAAATATAATATAATATTTTTTACAGTACATCGAAATCAAACTTGTCTTGTTTTTCTCCCAGTGATCTATTGTGCAGCCCTAGTCGCAGACAGGGCACCTAATTGATTGACCACATAATGAAAGGACAATAACGAATATCAATGGGTTCAGATTGATGTTCGTATTTGGGTCACAGCCATTGGTGACCTGAATAAGAATGGAACCACTGCTCTAGATCCCCCACAATTTAATGCTATTACAGTAAAATCGATGGGGCAGAAGGGGACTCTTTACTCTACAGAAAGAGAAAATGTCTGTCCTCCTTCGTGGTCCTGCTGAACAAAGACTCTACTAACAACACTAGGTTACGTGAGGCCTGCCCTCTGCATTCTGCCTATAACGCACTGCCCTACTTTGCCCGGGCTTTTATGAATGGGCTGCATTTGTAGTTCATTTCTCAGAACAGAAAGGATTACGTGACGCAGCCTAAAGCTTCCTCTACGCCGTGAATGTACACGGGAGACATCGGCGCTAATGCTATTTAGAGCTATAAGAGTGTGTGAGCCAATGGGGGGGGGAAGCTTTTAGTTTCGCAGAATCGCATTTGTGGAGGAAATCGGAGAGAAATGCATTACTCTCTGCATAACTAAGAACTTTTTAATGACGTTTACAGCTGAGCTTGAGGAAATGTGTCCTTGACATTTGACCCATCCTTCAGTGCCACAGTGCAGCGTCTCCAGAGCTGAGTTTAGTCGGGAGCACAGCTAGAGTAAAAAGCACACTTCTACTTTACGTAAATTGATTTTTGTTTCACAACTTGCAGCTTCACTTTTCAGGGTCACTGTCACAGAAATGTCAGAAAACTAGCCTGTATGTTTATGATATTGATACATGGCGGCACGGTAGCACAGCGGTTAGCGCTCGTGCTTCACAGCTAGAAGGTCCGGGTTCGATTCCCACCTGGACAGGGCCTTTCTGTGTGGAGTTTGCATGTTCTCCCCGTGTCTGCGTAGGTTTCCTCCGGGTACTCCGGTTTCCCCTACCACTAAAAACATGTACAATAGGCCCAGGGACTGCAGGTGGAAATTAGCACAAGTGCTATAACCTGGTACAATGCATCTCTCCTTTCTGAGGCTAATGTAGATTGTACACTGTCCCTGTTCAAAAAATAAATAAAAATAATAATAACATATGCTTTATACTTATGCACAGTGTTTTTTTTTTCCCCACCAATGTCTGAGTTTACAATATACTACTGTTCCTCCACTTGGGAAAAAATCAGGTAGGCTATATACAGATGACTTACAATGTCTAGCCGTTTTCTGGCGGACTATAAACATATTTATCACACATCAACAAAGTCAAGCCAAAATCGGGTCCACATGGAAGTTGGTTCACAGCAAATTATTCAGTAGAAGCGAAAAACAGCACTCACTGCTAACGTTAGCATTAAGTAGCATGATGCTAACGTTGGCTTCCTAGTTAGAATGGTCAGTTTTTCAAGTATTCTCCTTATTCCGGGAGTTTGCGTGGGCGCCACCATGCATTGCGCCCGCCCCTTCTCTCCTAACAGTTAACACGGGACTGGAGAAGTCCAGATAAAAATCAGTTACTACATGAATATGAAGCCGATTTTAGGCCGGGCAGAGAAACGGCGCAGTGTTGACATGTCGGCGCAAATGAACACTGGATATTTTTACTCAAATCAATCTACCAAACATCCGATTTGAGCAGCAAACATTTTCCCTCGTTGTCCACTTAAATGAACAGGCTTGGCGCTCATATCCACACTATTTATTTATTTAATTATTTACGTATTTACCTACGACTGTACCTATTTTTGGCTTTGATTACTGTGCTGAACTTTGTATATGAGTAGAACTGTGTGGAACTCCGATGCTCCGCCATGTTTGCAGCTGTTAGCATACATTTTCCCAACGACTAACATTAGCTAAAGTGGAACAGCTCCGTTAGCTGCTGAGTCACTACTGGTAAATACATCTAACTCAATGGTAAAGGACTGGAGTTATCGGTCATATCAAAACACTTGGACACTATAGTGAGTTATATGTATTTACCATCTTTTTCTGATGATTTTAGCTAATGTTAGTTTATTGGGAACGTATGCTAACAGCCACAAACATGGTGGATCTCCATGGTAACAGTGGATCAGTTTTCCCGAACTCTTTTCATGGGCTGTTGAACCACTTTGCTCCTCTCCATGTCTCTGTATCTTTATTTAGTGTAGAAATCCATTCCTGATTCAGCATTCGTTAAAGTACAGATGTAGATAGGGGAGAAAGTTCAGTCATTTCTTTTTTTTTTTTTTTCCCCTTTGGCTGCTTCGAACATAAAGGCCTATGGGCAATTTCAAAGACGCATGTATAGAATTCAGGACTGTGATGTCATATCGCTAAACATCATGGGATTAGCAGCATTAATGAACTAATCTCCATTAGTTTATTAATGTTGCTAATCCCAAAGCACTTGGAAATTACAGTGTGTTAGACCAGTAGTGACCCGGAGTTGTTACACAGCTTTTTCTTCACTTTTTATACTGTTTTCAGCTGAGGAAAATGTATGCTAATAGCCACACACATGGCGGTAACAGTGGATTTTCCCCGAAATCTATTTTTGAGGGAATCTGTCGCTCCTGCTGCGTCTGTACTTTTCCACCACTGTTGGGGAAAAGGCAGGGCACCCAGACACAAGGAGAACATGCAAACTCACAGAGTACAGAAAGCCCTCCACGAGTCTCCTTAGTCTATCACGAGGTTAGCCTGATGTACGCAAAACCCCGCCCATGCAAAGTGCTACATGCAAACTCCACAACTACAGCCCAGGTCCAAATCCTGCTATTTTCCATAGTTCTTTGCCGACTGTTGTTGACGTTTCTCAGTGTTGACACAAAGCATTGAAATCCACTGAGTCAACACTTCACTGATAGGAGCATAAAGCTGCAGATATGAGGCCTGTTTGTCTTACTGTGGCTGATGAAGGAAATAAAGCTTCCCAGTAAAGATTACAGAGGCCGTTTTGAAATAAGACTGAGCGGGTCAGACTTAAACGCGCTGGTCAATGGGTATCGTGACGGAGCAGTAGAGTACACTCCACATATGCCTGAATGTGCAGCGGGGACATCCTGGACTTATGCAACAGAACCAAATGTTGAACAGTAATCCCTGAACGTCGGCCAATTCAGAGAGAAAATCTGAAATCTCATCTGAAACATGTCGGAGAGACAAAAAGCAAAGCGCTGGGACATCAGGGCGAGAGGGGCCTTTTTACGCATATATATATATATATATATATAATTTGTTTCATGCAGTCCTTATATTTTAAGAGTTTAGTGGCACTAGGCTAATGCTAGGCTAGTGCATGTCTATGGTAACTAGTAGCCTGCATTAAAACAGTCTCACCCAAGCACAGTGCACCTGAGGCAAATCACTTATAACACTAGACTACCCATATAAATGTCTGTGTTGACTGAATACGTGTTTAAATATAACCATTTTGCATTTACAATAACGTATATTTGAGCAGCATTAGCTGGTTGTAAGCTACGCAGCGGCGGAGTGATCTGCTCGGTTACCGGATCTACAGTCGTTTGTTTACCTGCGGCCGGCATTACTACACGTGGAATTCACAAAGAAGCTTTCTACAAATCAGATATGGCAACGTTTGGAGGACTACCCCATGATTTTGAAGAGGTTTTTAATGCAGGCTACTAGTTACCATAGACCATGTGCTAGCCTAGCACTAGCCTAGCACCACTAAACTCTTCAAATATAAGGACTGCATGAATAAAATATATATATATATCCAGAAATCAACAACACTCTGGATAACTAGGAAATTAAGCCCTATGTCAAAAATCTTGAAATATCCCTTTATGGTTGAGGTGTGTTTGAGCAACCCTGGAGCAGTGGCCCAAAACCTCAACACAGGGAGAAATGCAGCGCCCACAGAGTAAGGAAGGCCATTAAAAGAAAAGTAATTTTTCATGACATTTTGAACTGAATACGCAACTAAATGGCAATAAGTCAGAGTTTAGTTGATCATTTTCTAAATGATTGGCTTCACTTTTGAGGCACTTTGAGTAGAAATAAAAGACTCAAGGGGTATGTGAGACAAAAAAGTTTGGGAACCCCTGGTCTAAAGTACAAGGTTGGTGGATTTTAATTAAAAAATATATAATTTCACATGCCGCTAGGGGGCACTGCAGGCTAATCGAGCAGCAGACAGAAAGTATGGAGTGAGCGAGAAACTTGCCAGGGCCTGGCGAAAAGCGGCTGTTGAAGAAATTCAAATAAGCTACTCACGGGCTAAAAGCTCGATATTCACAGCTAGAGGATCGAGAAGTTCAGAAGTGACACCGAGGATGAAGATTTCAATGGATTTAGTGATTTGGAGTAAAATCGAGAGTTGGGTTTGTTCTTTATGCTATAGTTATCTGAACAGTTTATGTGACGTTAACAGACCAGACGCCTATTTAGTTCGTTGTTTATGCTTCATGTAGCGAACCATCAATGTGTTACGTTAGCATATACCGTACGCCTATTCAGTCTGTTGTTTTTTTCTTCATTAGACAGTTTTTGGCTGGTGCGTCTTATATTCCGGAGCGACTTATAGTCCAGAAAATACGGTATTTGTTGTGTTTAGACGTCACATATCAAAATAGTAGGTGGCGTTCATGATATTCCAGATTGTCACGTCACAATTTGAGTTGGAGCAGGAGACGATCAAACTCAACGGGATAGACACCGTTTTGGAAACAAATCTCCCAACATAAAATCTTTCCCCAGATCATTTCCCATTTCAGTCGATCTCTAACTAAAATGTATTTTTTTTCTTTTCACGAACGAGTTCTTACCCTCCAAGTCTGGTGCGATGCAAATCCAAATGTATCATAGTCCGGTCGGCGAGCAGAGAACTCTCTCACAACACATCACGACGAGTGCAAAAAGAACAAATCTTATATTTACAAAAAAAAAACAAGTCTTTAGTTTACATCACGCTGGATCTCTCCTTGGTGCATTTGGCCCAACCTCCCGATGCTGGTGGTGGTGGTTTCTCTAAATGAGAAGCAGAGAACATGCAAAATCCAGCAGAGGGGCCCCACACAGTCCAGACATGGGACATGAGCAATCGAATCTCCTTTAAACTCTGACCACTGAGACGAAAAGTGCAAAAAAAATGTCGTATTTCTACAAAGATATGCAGCTTGTTGTAGGTTGTAGTTGCTGTTTGGGGGCGTCCGCTTAGTGTCACTGCACAAAAATTGCTTTACATTTCCAAAACTCTAGGTGGTCGTCATGCGAAGAGTATGAAAAAAAGTCTTCCAAATGTCTTTCACAGCAGGTTGGACTTCTTCTCCATAAAAACATTGCGCCTGTGGCAGTTTCTAATCACGTATGTAGAAGAGAAAGACCGATATATCGATATTTATTTACTTGGTTGGCTATAGGTTATCGGCTTTTTGAATTGTGTCCTCGATGGGGTGCCGAAAGACCTTGCTACTGACATTGCTTTTCCTTATTAATAAACCTTTCTGATGCAGCAGGGAACTTTATCTACATGAAGGTAAATCTGCGCTGAAATATCGGCATTGCGGTCAAGTTTGTTACGTAAATACAGACGGGAAAGTTGGAAAATGGTACAAAAATAGTCCAAAGATTGTTCAGATTCACGGCGTAGTAGTCTCAGAATGTCTTCACGAGATTTCGGACTTGGCTTGTTTGTTTGGGTCGTTCAAACCACACGTAACAACAAAAATCCAGAAGAATAGTCTGTTATTTCCAAGAATTTGTGGACGACCCCTCCATGAAATCATTCCTGTGAAGTTTGAACTCCCAAAAGCAACAAAAAAGGTACAAAAACAGTCTCGTATTTACAGCAAAGATCGTCCAGCTCAGACCATGGTGGACTTCTTCTCCCTCAAGTCGTTGTGCTCGTGGTAGGTGGTGACCATGTTGGCCGCGTCCCAGCGGGCCACGGGGGCGGGCGAGCCCTGCATGACCACCAGGCGGATGGGCGACTGGGTGGGCACCGGGTCGGGCGCGTACTCCTTGGTGGGGTCCTTGCCGCGGCAGTCGTACATGATGCAGGAGATCAGGAAGACCAGCAGCAGCATGACGTAGCTGGCGATGAGGATGCACAGGTTGAGCGTGACCGGGTCGATCTCCTGGTAGTTCTCCAGAAAACCCATGGCGCCGGGAGCATAGCGCGGGGGGCGTGGCTCTCCGGACAGAGAGAGAGAGCGGCCTCGAGGGCCGGAGGGACTGCAGGAGGAGAGAGAGATCATCAGAAACTCGGCAGTAAATACAATAGTTGGACGTGGGTGCGTAATGTAAAGTGATATTTATGTTTTAAAGGAACAGGCCACCGTTTTCCCACACTGAGATATGTTCTTACCTGAGCTTAGACGAGTTGATGCATACCTGTCTGGTCTTTACGTGTGCGCTCAGTCACGCAAAAAGACCAAAGATGTTGTTAGCATTTAGCCTCTCGTCCTCTCCCCTATGGGGCCAAACGGGGGTGAAGTTAGAAGCGACCGAGCTCTTCCACGTTTCCCCTGTTTAAATACGGTTACGTGAGTTGTTACACGATCCAAGTATAGTCACACAAAATTAAACATGTCGCAGTAAAGTGAAGATATTACTGCACGGACGTCGAAGTGCAGCTCCTAAGGTGTTATTACGCCTTACAATATAGTTCCCCTTTTTATCCGCTTACAAAAATGTTTAATTTTGTGTGACTATACTTGGATTGTGTAACTACTCGTGTACCCGTATTTAAATAGTGGAAACATGGAAGAGCTTGGTCGCTTCTAACTTCACCCCCTTTTGGCCCCATAGAGGAGAGGACGAGAGGCTAAATGCTAACAACATCTTTAGTCTTTTTGCGTGACTGAGCGTACGCGTAAATACCAGACAGGTACGCATCAACTCGTCTAAGCTCAGGTTGGAACATATCTCAGTGTGGGAAAACGGTGGCCTGTTCCTTTAATGGCCTGGTGTGAGTGAGGCACTGTATGAAAATGTTATGCCTGTGCACATTTGTTGTTTGGTTTTGCGGTAACATAATACGATTGCCAAGTTTGTATTGGAACGGAAGAACCCACTTTAGATCAGTCTGACCGTAGAAATAAAAAGAAGAAGTGGGGTTTGATCCTCAACTAGTCACCTAGTCCGGGAGACTTTTCAGAGTCCGTTAGCAGCTCAATGTATTTTTCCCATAGCCGTTAGCATTAGCCCTCAGACATCGCAAATGATGGTCCAGATTTTCTAAACCTAGTTAGGAATCATTCATGACTGTACAGAGCTTTTGAGATTTTACGGTAGATACAAATAGGCATCTAAAAGTGTCCTCTGAGCTAAATGCGAACTTTGTGGGGTCAGATACACATCCAGTGGCCTCTAAACATTGACTGGTAATATGGTAATGATAAAGACACCACAGAAAGTATAAAAATGCCATCCCTATTCATGTGTATGGGGGACAGAACATTACATTTAAAACGGATCTGGGGTTCGACAGCAAATGAAAGGAGTGCATTTGTAGGAACAGGCTCAGAGCTCAAGGCATTTCTGTGGTTCCTATGAGCCTGACCAGGACAAGACCAGACGGCATCGTTGTGCCACACACCCAATCAGAGGACATCCTTCTGCTTGAGAGAAGTCTATGAAACAGCTGGAACCAGAGTGGGCAGATCGTGCAGGTTGTGTCTGCATTGTGCTCCTCTGTCATGAATATTTTACACCAAACTGCACAAAATGGCGTCTGGCGTGTTGTTACATGTTCTTCTTACCAGCGTAACTTCAATTTGACAAATTCCCACACAGAGACCGTTCCTAAATCCACCCCGATGAACACTTACACAAGTCAGAACGCGTCGGTGACGTACACGAACACTTTTTTAATTGCGGATCCCGCGTGCCAAGGGAAGGTTCAGAGTATTGCGCTCACCTTCCAGGGAGACTTCCTTTAAGTCTCCACAAGTATTTCTCTGCCTCTTTTCTTCCAGGAATTAACTCGTTAATTCGCCCACATGGCGACGTTTTCTTTAGACACTCTACATCTCTGCAGTGATAGACATTTGGAACCATTGAAACTGTTTTTGTTTTTGTTTTGTTTTTTACAGAATATTATCTCTCTGTAAAGAAACAAACTTCCGTTGTGTTTAATCCCGTGGAAAACGTTCTGAAATGTTGTAACCCTATAGTCCTGGATATCTGCACGATCAGCCCCCCCTGGACACCCCACAGGTTGGGATGCTTCAAATATAGCAATGTGTAAATGTGGCTATATTTGAAGCATAGTGAACAGGCTTAAGTGCTGAAGTCAGGATTTTCTTCCCAAAATCCTGACTTTATAAGGACTTTAGCCCGTTGTGTGCATGTGGCTATGGTTAGGTGAGCTAGGAATGAGTTTGGACCACAACTCTTCCACTTTCACTGTCTTTAATAAAAAATAAATTAAAACACAGGTATAGGGCTTTTAAGTTGCAGCAACCTTACGAGCCCCCACACAGCAGAGAAAATCCATATCACCTTTTAAGTGTCTTTTAAGCCAGTTTTTCCTATTAACAGCATTACACTTTCACAAGTCGTAACTCAAAAGAAAATGTATGAATTACAAAAATGATCATTAATATCAGTCACTGGGTCCATGATCTCTCTGAGCAAGACCAAAAATGTCCTCAAAAACAAAATAATGTTTCCTCCATATAATAGTCTTGGCCTTTGGAACGCTGTGATGTCGCCGGCAACCCAGCAATAGGCTGAAAGCTCATGAGTTTCACGGGCCGTGCTGTATCCATAAGTGTCTGAGTTTACATTACACTGAAGCAAAATCCGCTACAGGGCTTTTAAAACACACTTTCGTAGGCTTTCATTACACTCAAAGACGCTATACTATTGTAGCCACCGCTGCCCAGGGGTAGACTGACGGAAGCGAGGCAGCCAGTCGAGGCCCCTCCGACCACCACCACCCACTCACTCACTCACTATATTCGCTAGGCTTCCTGGTGTTCCCAAACGGTCTCCCATCCAAATACCGACCAGGCTTAGCTTCCAAGGTCTGACGGGATCGGGCAGAGCAAAGGCGGGATGGCCAGTCCCGTCAATATGTTATTAATTAATTTATTTACCGTATTTTCCGGACTATAAGTCGCACTTTTTTTCATAGTTTGGCTTGGAGTGAAACTTATACTCAGGTGCGATTTATATATCCAAATATATAATTTCACATGTTTGTTATTTTCACCCTGACAGCCACTAGGGGGCGCTCTAGGCGGGTGTACCAGTCCCAGAAATTTTTTTTTTTATTTTTTTATTTAGAAAGAACGTTCGGAGTCTTACAGCAATAAAGAAAACAAAAACAGCTAATGGCCACAGCTGGAGGAACGAGTTCGCAAATTGGTGCTTTAACAATGCCGGGAGAGGCTTGTCAACGGCGCGACTTATACTCTGTGGCGATTTATATATTTTTTTCTTCTTCATTATGCATTTTTTGGCTGCTGCGACTTATAGTCCAGAAAAGACGGTAGTATTGGTTGCCAACGTTATTAATCTAATGATTTGCTATAATCTGTTTTGTATTTAATCCCTGCCTGTGTGCTCTTTCTCTGCCGTTTACTGTTGCTGTTGTTTTATTGACGCTGTTGTTCTGCACTTTAAACCCGTCTTTGAAAAGTACTTTTTGAATACAGTTTGATTAAATATGCTGAAGTACAAATGCTGCACTTACGTTTTTGAGGATCTTTGTGTCTCGAACACATTCATTTTTGCTACGTTTCTAAAAAGGCTCCAAAACCCATATGTCCATGTGCTCGATTCATTTTAAAAGATAATGCTCAGTCTACGAACAGTAGGTGGCGCTGTGCAGATGTAAAGCCACAAGGAAGAAGGGATTGTCCCCGCCGTGTCGCCGTACACACCCTGTTTCTGTGCTATTAAAGCCGTTACTTTTCCCAACACTTTATTATTAAACGGATTTGTACTGCCTACTTGAAAGCTTGAGTATTTTCTATCTACGACAAATACGCCAGTACTTTCACTTCAGTAATAATTTGACAGCGCGCGTTTTACTTGTACTGCAGTACGGAGTATATACGTTTACTTCGACCCCCTCTTTTGAAAACACAACATGCGCGGGACAAGCTACAATCCCCGGAAAGCCACGAGTTCCCGCAACGCAAAACAAGCAAGTAAAGAAAACCCAGCGCGTTAAGTTCACGTAGCAAAGTCTCACCTTGTGGCGTCGGTTCTTCGCTCAATCCGGCGAGTCGGACGGACCTGGCTACGACGGTGAAAATACACTAATCTCCCTCCTCTCTGTCTGTCTCTTCGCTCTGTCCCGTCTCGCGCCGATCAACGTTCCAGTGTAATAACTTAATCCCTGTCCTGTGTTGAAGTGTGCGCGGATTTGCGGCGGTTATATCACGGCGGAGAAACCCTCGCGGAGCTGCGGACTCGGGGCGGGGGGGGGGAGTGAGGCGGTGCGTAGATGAGAGAGTCCTAATCTCGATTGTGAGTGGGATTATCGAGCCATCTGTCCGACCGGGAGGAGCAGAGCGCACGGATAAAGCGGCCACTCACCGCTAACGCGCTAACCCCGGCGCAGAGGCTAACTCCACAGATGCTTTAGCTTTGACCGAGCGAGGGGGAAAGGACAGACACAAATAAAAAAAAATATATATATATTTTCTCCCTTTTTTCCACCACTTAATCCCCACTTTAACTGAGCACATGTTCTCCAGTTTGCTTTTACCCGAACCTAAAAGCTTCTCGACTGGCGCTTACAGTGTAAAGGTCAGCGTAGCGCCTCATTTGAACGCTAAGACCTTCAAAACTGATCTCAATTTTTAGGTCACATTTTTATTGTTGCTTTAACATCACTTTTACTCATTTCTTTTTTTTATGCTTTTTTTGTTGCGTTTTTCATCTTTTTGCCATTTTGACACTTTTTTCAAGAAGCTTTTAGATTTGGGTAAAGCCAAACTGGAGTTCAGTTCAGGCGGGGGCTAAGAGGTCAACAAATGCTAAATTACGAATGTTTCTAGTACATAAAGATGCAGAGACGTGGAGAGGAGCAAAGTGGTTCAACAGCCCATAAATGCTTCACAAACAGACAATGCTAACCAGGAAGCTACGTTAGCTTAATGCTACAAATGCTAACGTGAGCAACGAGTTCCAGTTGTCGCTTAAAAAAAAACATCCATATGGACCAGATTTTGGCTTGACTTTATTGCTGGTGATAAATATCTTTATAATCTGGCAGAAAATGCCTAAAACTAGTGAAAAATTGTAATTTCCATCATCCATGAGAAGTTTTCGCCTTTTATCCAGGTTTTCTTTCAATAGTATTTGTCCTCTATAAAGGTCTTGAAACAGCTGAATATGTAAAAATGACTGCTGTTTTGGTCATATTTCTGCTGTTGTTTATTATCGTTCATGTTTATTCAACATTAAAGCCAATAGAGTTCGGGGATGTGATGTCATATCGCTAAGCATCATGGGATTAGCAGCAATACCAGCACTTGGTTCATGATACCGATACCTGAATGATATTTGTCATTGAGAACAAGAAACAGGACAATGTAAACATTTATTCCATAAAAAAGCTCTTTATTTTAAATGTCTATCATTTATTTGAGCTGAAACAAACAAGTAACTTCCTTTGACGTTGTCTCTGGACCGACTGCATCAGAACTTGATCTTTAAAGACATCAGATTTTGTTTCTTTCAATACTTTTATGTGTCTGATAACAGTAGCACCTACATTTTGTTGGATACTTGTATTGTTTAACAGCACCCAGCCCTATCTATCGCTGTTTATGATTCAATTATAAACTAATGGGGACTTTAAAAGTTAAAATACTGGGTGTATTGTTCCCATCTAAACACTTGGACACCACAGTGTGTTAGATGGGTCATTATCAAAATATGGGCATTTTCATGGCCCAGATGTATTTACTAGCAGTGACTCAGCAGCTAACGGAGTCGTTCCATGGCTTTTTTTCTACACTTCTTAAACTGTTTTAGCTCATGTTAGCCTATGGAAAATGTATGCCATAACACAGTGGTTCCCAAAGTGGGGTCCGGGGCCCCCTGGGGGACCTCAGAGGCAATACAGGGGGGCCTCCAAAGCTTATCTACAAAACAAGTACTTTGAAAATAATTGATTTTGAAAAGAAAAATACATTTATTTGCTATAATGTGCAACTTAAAACCAGTATTTAGCCTATAGGGCTTTGGAACGTGACGTCACGAAAGCTTCCGGTGCCATTTTGAAAGGTCACTCGCCCCAGCGCTAACCAGGGCTAACATGGGGCCAACAGCCACAAGTAAACATACTGCAGCTATTTCATTTTTTTCAGCAGTGGTATGGATTTGTTGTGTGGTGTGCTACGTAAGTCACAGTTAGACAGACAGGATGTGAGAATGGACTCTCATTTTATATACATTTTCTACCTGGAAACAACGTAAGAGGCGCCTTGTTGGACTGACCAAAGGGACACAACTCACCCGAACCGTCGCCATGAGATGGCTGATATAACTGCTCCACATACCCACAGACGTCTTCAAATAATGGCTCACACATGTTTGTACCGGTAAGTTTTAGTTCAGATGTGTATTTGATAATTAGGTCTTGTTTTAGCCCTTGTTTTGCTCGTGTCAACAGCTGCTAGGGCTCGTTAGCTTCAGGCTACGTGGCGTCTAATACATATTTATTTCCTCAATCTATCGCCTCTAATTCTTTGTCTCATTCTGGCGCACGTAATTTATGAAGAGAGACAAGAGTATTGAAACAAAAAAACGCCAAGCCACAGACCACATGGCTAATTATGCATCATAATAAAGTCCGTGAAATGCGATGCTACGTCACTAGCTGCTAGAAGTCACTGCTCCATTTCGTTAAGTCTTTCCTGTCCATTCTAAATGAATAATAAATAATAATTAATAAAGCCATCACACATATAACCCAAGTGTGCTGTCAACAATGTTTAAAGGTTTTAGCACATGTAGAGCCTTCAGACTTGCCTTAGTCTTTCCTTAGCTTTAGCTCTAGATACAATACTGTATTTTCTAACAGGCTAACCATTTTGTTGCATGATTAGTTTAAGATGCTGGTTATTCTTATTAAGGTAATAATGTTTGTTATTCTTGCAGGTTAATCTGCGCAGGAAATCGATGAGAGAAGTGGAGATCAACACAACTCTAAACACAAGCTGGTAAGTCTATCACAATCTGTACCACATATCGACCATGCAAACAATCATAGTGGAACAATGGCCTATTTAGTGACTATTACGTTGCTTAAAGTGGTTTTAGGGCGATATGCCAGGTTCTCATTCATTAACCATTGTAGTGTGTGACTGTCCACGTGGGCTTAGTCAGTGTATGGAAGAGTTTTTCCCTATTCACAAGTGCAACACAATTTAAATAAACGTCGTGACTCATGACAAATTGATTAAATTAGTAAGTTTGACATATAGCTAACAAGTAATGCTATTTGTAACCAATATGTCTATTTACTTATTATGCAACATTTTATTTATTTATTGGTTTAGCAAGGACCACAAGTTATTTTCCTCTTCCCAGTACCACTCTGTCCCCGTTTCTTACACAATTCTTTTATAACGACTTTCAATGCTCAAAATATTCAATATCTGTGTCACACTCTGTCATGTCTATAGTTTGCGCTCTTTGAAATGTCAAATCCGCTTATTGTAAAAATTATGCACATTCAACTCCAACTTAACCAAAGTTTGATTTTCATCTTATAACTAAGGAGCTCAGGAGCAAACTATTAAGTAAATCAATTGTGTACTTTTATCAATGCCTGACAGTGTTTTTACATATGGTTGAAAAATGACACCTATGTATCAGAAGAGCAAATGCAATGTTTTATTGCTTCAGATTCTTTAAGTACATTTAGAAAAACATACATTAATTGTTGTGTAGGATTTCAGCAGAGGTGTGTTGCATTTTACAGTAAATGTTTTTTTTTTTTTTTACTACAGACTTTTAAGCTGGAGCTGCAGAGCATGAAGGAAAGGCCACAGCAGAAGATGATGCAGAGCTGGCTGAGATGCACACACTATGGAGAAGAGAAGACCTACACTAGCAAGTGGTGGAGGCTGAGGACAAGACTGTTTCCAAGAATATGGAAGACATACTTTTGAACAGGATGACATTTGTGTGGGGAAAAAAAAGCTTAATAAAACATATGTAAAGAGTCCTGTATCCAATTCAATGTAAACAGTGGTTCAGTACACTTGTATGGGATTAGGAGAGTAGAGAAATTGAACTTAACACCTGTAAAGCGATGTGTGATATATTTTCACCTAGTGTTATAGCAGTGTGTAATAGCCAGGGTGACGAGTACTTTCGTGTAGCTGGTGGTTTTGGATATACAGTGCTCTTATTGTCTCATAGTCACAGTTTGCCTGTAACTTAGAGGGTCAATTAAGCCCAGACAAAGAAAGTGATAGTCTTCAAGCTTCAGAAACACAACTTTGGCTTCTACTTTGAAGACAAGAGTTGAACCATTGGTCCAGGTGTCTCTGGTCACACAACGGAGGCGTTCGACCTGTGCTGCTCCTGCCTTTATCCTCGTTTATTCAGTCTCTGAGTGCATAACCTGTACACATACAAAGGCAAGGAGAATTACAACATAAAACTTGGAATGTAAGAACAACATTGTTTTTGTAGATGTAATACTTTACAAATAGGCTATATAGACTACTACAGTATATAAGCCATAGTCTTATTCATTCACTTTGTTAAATCTCTTTAGGATTGTCCACATGACTTCAGCTTCAAGGTACGTGGTAGGTGTATGACCACAACTTTCAGCAACATGTGAAAAAACGGAGCAATGTGAATATCAATGTCAATTTCAACCTAATAACCAATACTTCAATAAAATAAGGTAGTGGGGGACTTTTTCTTGAAGTAAATAAATGTCAGTAAATTAATAAAACAACATTACAAATGTGTTTGTATGGACAGATAAAATAGGGAAATAAAACGAACAGGCTATTAGCAGTTGTACATCATCTAGGATTATGCCACTGAGATGGTTGTAATTACCAAGGTTTTTGGGATAAATTACAAGGATATAAGTAACTTTAGTACCTTCGATAGGCTGTGTTGGAGTCCGTGGAATTGTTGAACGACTTGTTTTGAGCCAAAATAAAGTGTACTTCGTCTCCCCCTGCGATTAGCCCCGTTAGCTCCGCTGTTAGCCGAGCTAGCTCTTCATGACTTCCGATGACAAAAAAACATACAAAAACCTAATTTATGCAAAAAAATAGAAACCTTAAGGATTACACAGGAATCGCACGGGACTGCACGTGGCTTAGTTTACAGTTAATCCACTCTGGCTCCAGCAAACAAGCAAGATGGCGCCGGGGACCCAAAATGTGTTGCGCCGTGACGTCAGTTCCAAAGCCCTATAGTAATGGCCAGATGTTACTTTTTATGTTATTTTTGCAGTAAAATAATAACAATGCCCTGTGAAAATTGAGGGGCCCTGAGTTCCTGTGTAAATTGGGGGGCCCTAAGTTCCTGTGTAAATTGGGGGGCCCTAAGACAATTTCGGATCGATAAGGGGGCCGTGATGTCCCGGACTTTGGGAATGGCTGCTATAACAGCTGCAAATATGGCGGATCTCCATGGTAACTGGATTTTCGCGTACCTGATTATTATTTTTTTATATATATATAATTACAAACAATGAAAGAGCAAGACATTAAATCAAAATGTTATTTGTGATCCAAATTCAACTTTTCGAGCATATTTGACACATCCCAATTCTTCACGGGGACGAGTTTATCAGCACATTTCAATTTTCAGGCTTTTTTTGTTTTATTTTTGCAGCTTCTTTTATTAAACTAATAAAATAAGCTTTATTAGTTTAACAGTCCTATAGGTTTAGTTTAGTCCTATATAACTAAAGTAAAACTGCTCTGTTAAAGGAGTACAGGACTAATATTCAAAGAGTGAAGATATCCAAAAGCCTCTCATAAAAAGGTCTTTGTATTTAACACTTTAACCACCAGAGGGCGGTATATAGCAACAATGACGGCGGAGGACACTATCGAGTAGGGTGAAGCTGCAGACCTGGAGGCGATTTATTTCCCCCCGTGATGTGTAAATGAACACGTTAATGGTTGTAAAATGAGCACTGGATTTGTATGTTTTTCTATATGTTCTATTTTAAAAAGCGGCAGCTGCAAACTTAATCGCCCTCCTGGGATAAATAAAGTTTTCTGAATCGGAAATGGATTGTAATATTAAATGTGGAGGAAAAAAAGTAAAGGAACATTTGCATATCAACTTCCTAATTGGTCAGATTCGTGCAACAGGCAAAAGTCTTGCTGAACGTTTTCTAAAATGTGAGATGCCTTTTATTCTTAAATGTGCGTTATGGGAAAAACAAGTGTATGTATGAATGAATGAATGAATGAATATAAGACACTACAAACATAATTTAGAAGACGACCGTTTAAACAATATGTTCAATATGCAATATACATTTCACAGAAAAAAAAAAAAAATCAAGATTCTGGATGCAAAGCTTTCCATCTCATTGTCCATGCTTTCTCCACATATCGTCCACAAGCTAAAGACTGTATTTCTAAATAACCAACTCAACATATCACCTTCTGCCAACCAAACTAGATCAGGATTATTGCATTTGACTCTTTCAAGCAAAGCTGTTCTCAAATCATTATACAATGGACAATAGAACATAAAGTGGAATTCATCCTCCACCAAACATAAATCACAAACATTACAAAGTCTATTCTCTTCAGGGACCCCTGTGTAACGACCCACCTCCACCTCTAGAGGCAGCACTCCTGCCCTGAGCTGAGCACACAGAGACCTCTGTTACATTTCAAATACATCTCTGTTGAAAAACATTCTTTAATCCTGATGTAAGTTCTTAATTTTGGTTTGGTTAGCAATTCAATGTTCCACTGCTCTTTGTAATGATCAAATAGTATCTGCCTGTGGTTTGTTATTTTACACTGTAAATTATTACAAAACAATGATTGTGAATTCATTTTTGTAAATTTGTATGTAAGTGCGTATTTGACCTTTCAGCATGGTGCCTTTATTTTCCATCACGGCTATTCGGGATTGTAAGATCCGGCTCGATGGACCAATATTGGGGATTGTAGGACTGTATTATGATCATCTGGAATTCTTTCATCCAACACATCGAATTCGGGGAGTTCAGCTTCCCGATGGCCCTGTGTACGAAACTGTTCTTAAGGCGACTGGACCTGGCCATAGATTCCGCAGTCTCCTCCCAGAAGGCATTACTCTGAAGAGACTGTGTGATGGGTGCGTAGGGTCCCTGGTGATTCTGACGGCTTTGCGGGTGAGACGGGTGGAGTACACGTCCTTAATGGAGGGGAGAGGAGCTCCACAGATCTTCTCCGCTGCTCTCACGATGCGCTGGAAGCTCCTTCGGCAGGAGGCAGTGCTGGCGCCGTGCCACACAGTGATGGAGCTGGTCAGGATGCTCTCTATAGTCCCTCTGTAGAAGAACCACACAGTGATGGAGCTGGTCAGGATGCTCTCTATAGTCCCTCTGTAGAAGAACCACACAGTGATGGAGCTGGTCAGGATGCTCTCTATAGTCCCTCTGTAGAAGAACCACACAGTGATGGAGCTGGTCAGGATGCTCTCTATAGTCCCTCTGTAGAAGAGCCACACGGTGATGGAGCTGGTCAGGATGCTCTCTATAGTCCCTCTGTAGAAGAACCACACGGTGATGGAGCTGGTCAGGATGCTCTCTATAGTCCCTCTGTAGAAGAACCACACAGTGATGGAGCTGGTCAGGATGCTCTCTATAGTCCCTCTGTAGAAGAACCACACGGTGATGGAGCTGGTCAGGATGCTCTCTATAGTCCCTCTGTAGAAGAGCCACACAGTGATGGAGCTGGTCAGGATGCTCTCTTTAGTCCCTCTGTAGAAGAACCACACGGTGATGGAGCTGGACAGGATGCTCTCTATAGTCCCTCTGTAGAAGAACCACACGGTGATGGAGCTGGACAGGATGCTCTCTATAGTCCCTCTGTAGAAGAACCACACAGTGATGGAGCTGGTCAGGATGCTCTCTATAGTCCCTCTGTAATAGAACCACACAGTGATGGAGCTGGTCAGGATGCTCTCTATAGTCCCTCTGTAGAAGTTGCACATAACAGAGGCTGGGACTCTGGCTCTTCTTAACTTACGGAGAAAGTAGAGACGCTGATGACTTTTCTTGACCAGAGGTGTAGTGTACATGGTCCAGGAAAGGTTCTCTGTGATGTGCACACCCAGGAACTTAGTGCTGGTCACCCTCTCCACTGCAGCACCGTTGATTGTTAGAGGAGCATGCTGGACCCGTGCTCTACGAAAGTCCACAACAATCTCTTTGGTAATTGACTAAATATAATCTGAAACTAAGCTAACATTTGCAACTGCCCGACTGACTGCTCTACTATTTATATGGTGCTCCGTTACCTAGCAACCATAAACTCCTCCCACCTGGTCAACTATATAGAAAATGTATAACAGCGCTGATTGAACCGTCTCCAAGGTAACGTATATGTTCCATCCAGAAACCCTACCATACTATAAACCCCCCAAAACACAGCCCCGGGGCGTCGTAGAGGCCACTGTGACGGGAAGTAAAGCTGAATCATTGATGAATTCAGTCATGACTGACGTGTAAAAGCCTCGCCTCATGTGAAGACTCATGCGAATGGAGAGTGAGGGAAAACTGTCCGACACCGGTGCGTACGAGAGGCGGGCGGGCGGGGGGGGGGGGGCGACATCTGGAGAGGTCAGGGGTCGAGGTGACACACTGTGGCTGCGTTTCTGCCGCGGTGACGCCGGACGCTGTGAGGTCGATTACACCAGGACTCGGTGGGAGAGCTCCATCAGAAACAGATGTGAGGACAGAGCAGCGGTTCTTAACTCGGGGGTTATTACAGCTGATTGATCCTTTACTGATTTAATTCTGCCTGAAAAAGGCCCAGAGTTTGACAGGCCACGTGGAGTTTGTCCGTTCTCGTGCCCGACTGACATAATGTCTTCTGTAAGTCGTTGAGGAAGAGGAGGGATTCATCTTAAACAGCGATGGATAGGGCTGGGTGCTGTTAAACGATACCAAACACTGTACCGAGCGCTAAACAGCGAGTTGTGTATTTATGCATCAGTCTTATATAACGCTCTCCAGATGTTCAAGCTTTAGAGTATTGTGCTTTATTCATTCACTCGATGGTTGTAGCTACAGACAAGTTTAGGCAAGTTTATTTGTAGAGCACAATTCATACACAAGGCAATTCAAAGTGCTTCACAGTTATAAAATTACAAAAAAACAGATCAAATCAATCATTAAAACATCAACATAAAGTTAATCAATGACAGTAAAAGGCAAGAGTGCAGATAAAATACTTTCAGTTTTCATCTGCTCGGGTAAATAGAGCTGTTTTTCAGCCTGGATTTGAACATTGTCAGAGTTGAGGCCTGTCTCACATCCTCATGAAGACTGTTCCAGATTTTAGCTGCATGAAACTGAAACGCAGCCTCACCGTGTTTAGTCCTGACTCTGGGAACCACCAGGAGACCCCTCCCTGAAGTTCTCAGGGCCCGAGATGGTTCATACGGCTCTAACATGTCAGAGATGGACTTTGGTGCTAAACCATGAAAAGACTTGTACACAAGCAGAGCTGTTTTAGATTCTATTCTCTGAGCGACAGGAAGCCAGTGCAGAGACCGGAGCACTGGACTAATATGGTCGTATTTCCTGGTTCTTGTCAGGACTCGAGCAGCAGCGTTCTGGATGTTCTGCAGCTCTAACAGCTCGTTTAGAAAGGCCAGTGAGCAGCCGTTACAGTCGTCTAACCTGCTGGAGACAAATGCATGGATGAGTGTCTCTAAGTCTGGTTTTGACACTATTCCTCTGATCTTAATGTTTTTCAGATGCTAAAAAGCTGATGATGTTATTGCTTTGATGTGGCTGTTTAAGTTCAGGTCTGAACTACAGCTGCCACTCAAGGACTTATCTCACCAGAGGAGACGTTGCGGAGACGTTGCGGAGTCTGCCGGGACGTCTCCGCAACGTCTCCTCTGGTGAGATAAGTCCTTGAGTGGCAGCTGTAGCTACAACCATCAAGAATAAAGCACAATGTTCTAAGGCTTGAACATCTGGAGAGCGTTATATAAGACTGATGCATAAATACATAACTCACGGTCACCGAGATGTCTCCGATACGTCCCCTGGCAATAAGGTGAGTCTCCAGGTGGTCTTAGTGAAAATGAACAGGTTCGATTTCAGCGGAGTCTCCACATAGTCTCCATGAGGTCTCCAAGAGAACATGTGTTGGTATCTGACAGGTCTTGGAGACATTGCAGGGACGACACAGAAAACTTGCCACAGGTTGAGGACAACAGTTGTGACACATCTGCTTGAGACCGTGCGCACTTGGAGACTGTGGACAAGTCTCCATGCAGAGATCGAACGTGTTTGTTTTCACCGAGGCTACCTGGAGACTCGCCTTCTCTCCAGGGGACGTCTCGGAGACATCTCCGTGACCAGCGGCTGGTCCGGAGGCAGTACGGTCGACTCGGAGCTCACTTCAGCGTCTGCGGGGATTTGCAGAGGCCGAGTTTAGTTTAGTCTGTGGGAACGAACGGGCCCTTCTGTTCCCCTGTGACCGCGGCTCACGGGACAGACGGGCGCCGGCACCAGACTGATCCGCAGCGCAGATACAAAACAATGTGACCCGGCCCATCCTCCACTGGGACAGGTCTTCCTCTGCCCCCCTCTGTCCCCCCTCTGAGTAAATCACCTGTCTGTCCCACGGAGATGGAGCAGCTCGAGGTGAACAAGGGGCATCTGTGAACATGTACAATAGGCCAACGTGAGTGTGTGAGTGGTTGGTGGAGGTGTCAGTCTACCCCAGGGGCAGCTGTGGCAACAATATTAGCTCTCCACCACTGGGTATGGAGTGAATAATGACTACAGTGTGGTGCTTTGAGAAACTTGGAAACAAAGGCCGTTATTATTATTATTATTATTATTATAAATATTATAAATGTGCAAACACAGAACTCAGTTCAGTCGTGATCTGGTATTTACACTTACTTGCGTTGTGGTAGGAAAAATATGACTTAATATACAAGTGTTATATATCGTTTTTATCAGCTTCACCTTCACAAAACTCCTATAGAGATCATTGTATGCCTATGTCTTACCCAAAACTAAATATTCTAAAGTGTTGTCAATAAAAGCAGACTAATAAACAGACTGATAAAAGGCCGGTTATGACCTTCCAGGCTGGTTTTGGAGGTGTAAGTGCTTGTACTCTTTCCATTTGTTATAATATTTAGAATAGAACAATCCAATCAGTTTTCCTATATAAAAACATTGTGTTATTCAATATTCAAAATTCATCTTATTCATATTAGGACAAAATACATACACATAAATACATATATGCCATTGAGCATCACTTCATCAACATCTCTTTCTCATCGGGCGTATATATATACACGATTTCGAATGTCTTTGTCTTCCCCTGCTTCATGCCTTCAAAATAAAAGCATCCCAGAGCCCTCCAGTGCCGCGGTTATAGAGCTACACCCATTCAAAGAAAGCAAAGGTGCCATTTTGGAATTTTTTTGTAAAGTAACATCAACGTTTCGAGACAAAAAAAAAACATTATTTTGAGACAATGTAATATAAGTTGTGTTTCACTTACACAGATTTGAGGCATGCAGGCTGTGAGCTCTCCAGTCAATGAGCTTGGAGATCGGTTCCTTATGCATGCCCCCTAAAGCCTTATAGTTTAAAGTTTTATAGCTTAATTTGATTTAAATTCTGTGTTATACGTTTTACGTCCTCCCCCCCCCCCCCCCCCGCCGGGTCCGGTGACATCATCACATTCTAGAACCTGCAACCCGGCGATAAAAGGGCGGCAATTTTCACCATTTTTTTTTTTGTTTCCTTCCATTGCCTCATAACGAAATCAAAGCTTGTATTTTATTCTACTTTAAAGTTCTCCCCGTAGTTCTTAAGCAACGCCCCTCTGTGACTTCATGGAACGGCCCCAGACAAAAAGATCACGTTACCCCCTCCCCTCCCTCCTGTCCCGACACACACACACACACACACACACACACACACATACATACGTGGTTTTATGGTTTATGTTGACCTTTTGGAAAAACCAACCCTGGTGTGGTTTAAGAGGACTATGGTTTCCCAAGGTCCTAGAGAGATAAGCTCTGGATAGACTAACTGTAAAAAATCTGAAAAAAATTTAGGTCTATTTAACATCCTTGTATCAGCTACGGTTGTCTATACACAGCCACCGACCAGAAGGTGGTTCATGAGGACCAAAGATGAATTATGAGGACTTTAAACATAACTGAACCACAATTCCCCTATGAGAGACCAACAGGCCCGTTTGGAACCATGAGGCCGTCCTTCCGTGGACCCACCACCTGCAGGAGGAGCCATAGGGGACTGGTGCTATGTGATTTGGGCAGCTCCAACGGCTGCCTCCACGACCCGGCAACGGACAAGTGGGAGAAAATGGATGGATGGATGAACCACAATTAGAGGCTGGAAAAGTTTTAATGTTCTTCATACATACACTCCATGCTTATCCATCTTTTACCTTTAGTTGTCTTTTATGTGCTAGTCCACGATTTCTCACAAAGTCTCTTATATTCTGCAGTGTTCTCTGACTTAAGGCCATTTCTGCTTGCTTACACTGAGTTACTTCATTTTTTGTGGCCAGTTTTCCTCTCTTGATGTGTTTTTTAAAATGCCGCATTACAGCTGCTTCTTCAGTCTTTGACCATGCTCTTTTTGTCACTCTGCGTTTTGGTCCAGGTTGCTTTGCAGGCCTCTGTGCTGCCTCTGAAAAGGAAAATTAGGAATTAATTTAAACAAAACAATGTGAATAAGTCAGAGCAAGACTACTACAAGAGTAAACAGAAGAACTTGCCTTCAAAATCAGAGGTATCTCCATCAGCTATGTCGATCGGGTCATCATCTATAACCACAGTTGCCGCTTGTTTCTCAGCAGAGTCCCCCGAGTCACTGTGACTCTCCTCTTCGGCCTCATCTGCACTGATGGGAATTTCATCTAAAAACAAAAGGGGGATTCAATTCAATCAGCCCGCTCCTAAAGCCACCAGGCCTGGGAAAACTCACCAAGGCTGGGGCTAAGATCCCCAGCCGGCTCCTAAAGCTACCAGCCCCGCACCGACATCCACCACAATGACCCACCCTCTACTCCACTTACACTACCCGGCTCAGGGCACTCCTACCCCGGCCTACGTGCACACACTCGCCCCCCTGGCTCCTCTGGACCTCCTCTGACCAGCCTGCTCCTAAAGCTACCAGCTCCGCACCGACATCCACCACAATGACCCACCCTCTACTCCACTTACACTACCCGGCTCAGGGCACTCCTACCCCGGCCCTACATGCACACCCAGATAAGAGATACATTTAACAAACCTTCAAGTTCAATCTCCTCCAGCGTCTTTCCTTTTAGCGAGGAAATGGATCCCTTCTCCATTAAAAGCAATACTTTGGATATCTTTGCAAGTTGTGTTGTTGGAACAGGCAGTCTGTAGAATTCCCTGTGTACGCGGATATCATGTCCAAGGAAGTCTGCCACCTGATCCAGCTCATTCTCCTGGAGGTTTAAGACTTGAGATAGCGTGGCCACATGTTTCCTGAGACCCGTCGACCGGAGGTGCTCGGGGTACTTTGTGTCGCACTGTGTGGAGAAACGTCTCAGGCAGTCACTTCCTCTATAATGGGTTGGTGCTTTGGGTCGTGCAAATAAGAATGGGTTTGAGGGAGACACACCACATTCTTTCCTCTTATTTGTGAGTAGTGTAAGACCATTGACAACAGGTCGGGGGAGAAGAACTGCAACTTTTCTCCCTCTTTTACCCATAATTTCCACGCGACTTAGATACCGGCAGAGCTTCTTTTCTGTGTCCGATAAACCAAGGCTTACATCCGCATGAAGTTGTTGATTATCCCTCTCCAGAAAATGTTTCAGAGGCATTTTGGAAACCTCTCCAGCTCGCCGACGGTTGAACACAATGATTTGTGTGAGCAACACCATGGCAAGACGGGCATAAGTTTGAGCATCATCTGTTTCTTGCAGTTTGCTTGTGGCCTCTTCTGCTGCCTTTTCCAAAAACTTGTGAAGTTTCACAACATCTTCAGTGAATGGTAAGGTTAACGGTTTATTAAACTTGGCATCACTCAGTGTGTTAAGGGCATTGTGAGATACATATTCTTTCCACTTGGTACTGAGCAACTTCTTAAATGTTTCAGTATACTTCACCAGCTTCTCATCTTCTGCCATCAAGCCCCGGCAGTGGATGATGTCGCAGATCTTATTCAGTGTGTGGCCGAGTTTAAGAGCAAGGCTCGGGGTTTTGTACGAAAGATTGTCATCATTAAAACCTGCTACCTTTTTGACCGCTTGTACCACTTTCTCAAAGTTTGCAGGCCTAACAGCATCTTCCAGGGTCGGCACAGAGAAATCTGTCCGCAAGCACAGCAGCAGACGTCCCACTTCTCTCAGTTTTTGTCTTATGTATTCATACTTTGTTGTATCCTGTCCATGAATGTTGTAAAGTGACTGGGCAAACTGGAGAATACAGAAGTCATTTCGCACAACTGATCCAACTTCATCCACGTTCATAACACTGAGAAGCTTCCAAACCCCACCCGAGATTTGCGCACATAAGGCGGCATCCTGAGCTGATGCAGAGCCGAGGATCCTTCTCCTTCCAGACGTCTCTTCTTGGTTTGCATCTTCGGGTTTGTGAGGGCACCTGCGAGTATGCCTCCATAGTTCTTTGCGGAGAAACATGCCTTGACAATACATGCAGTGAATAAACTTTCCATCCAAAGCTTTTTTTTTGCATCGTCGCTTCACTTTCAATTGCCCTTTCCCACTTTGTAATACTGCTTGATTATGTAAAAAGTTCCCTTTATTCCTAATTTTTTCAATCCGTTTGTTGCGCTCCTTGACATCAGTAAGGGAAAAGACTTGTACAATCTCTGCATTGGTCTTGTGTGTTTTAAGATGTCTCGATATTTTCTTCTGGGGCTTACCGCAGACAAAGCAGTAATTTATGGAACTTGTCCGCTGTGGGTCTCCTCTTCGTGGACCATTCTCTGAATGCAACTCTGAGGTGTATGAAGAACTACCTTGCTGGCTGGTTCCCGGTGCACTAGAAGCAGGAGCAAGACTTGTATCCGACTTTTGTGTCAGCCATATATTTGGATGGGGGAGCTCATCTAAATCTTCATCACCCACATAGTCTGGGTCTGAGTCTGGGTTGTTTTTTTCTTGTGCCATCTCCTGCCTTTGGTCCTTCCCAGTGTCACTCTGAAAGATAAACAGACAATACTTGAACCTACAAAGAACCACCCAGGCTGGGGCTAAGTTCCACAGCCAGCTCCTAAACCCAATACCCCGGTCCCCAACTCATCAGGGCCGGGGAAAACTCACCAAGGCTGGGGCTAAGTTCCACAGCCTGCTCCTAAAGCTACCAGCCCCGCACCGACATCCACCACAATGACCCACCCTCTACTCCACTTACACTACCCGGCTCAGGGCACTCCTACCCCGGCCTACGTGCACACACTCGCCCCCCTGGCTCCTCTGGACCTCCTCTGACCAGCCTGCTCCTAAAGCTACCAGCTCCGCACCGACATCCACCACAATGACCCACCCTCTACTCCACTTACACTACCCGGCTCAGGGCACTCCTACCCCGGCCTACGTGCACACACTCGCCCCCCTGGCTCCTCTGGACCTCCTCTGACCAGCCTGCTCCTAAAGCTACCAGCTCCGCACCGACATCCACCACAATGACCCACCCTCTACTCCACTTACACTACCCGGCTCAGGGCACTCCTACCCCGGCCTACGTGCACACACTCGCCCCCCTGGCTCCTCTGGACCTCCTCTGACCAGCCTGCTCCTAAAGCTACCAGCTCCGCACCGACATCCACCACAATGACCCACCCTCTACTCCACTTACACTACCCGGCTCAGGGCACTCCTACCCCGGCCTACGTGCACACACTCGCCCCCCTGGCTCCTCTGGACCTCCTCTGACCAGCCTGCTCCTAAAGCTACCAGCTCCGCACCGACATCCACCACAATGACCCACCCTCTACTCCACTTACACTACCCGGCTCAGGGCACTCCTACCCCGGCCTACGTGCACACACTCGCCCCCCTGGCTCCTCTGGACCTCCTCTGACCAGCCTGCTCCTAAAGCTACCAGCTCCGCACCGACATCCACCACAATGACCCACCCTCTACTCCACTTACACTACCCGGCTCAGGGCACTCCTACCCCGGCCTACGTGCACACACTCGCCCCCCTGGCTCCTCTGGACCTCCTCTGACCAGCCTGCTCCTAAAGCTACCAGCTCCGCACCGACATCCACCACAATGACCCACCCTCTACTCCACTTACACTACCCGGCTCAGGGCACTCCTACCCCGGCCTACGTGCACACACTCGCCCCCCTGGCTCCTCTGGACCTCCTCTGACCAGCCTGCTCCTAAAGCTACCAGCTCCGCACCGACATCCACCACAATGACCCACCCTCTACTCCACTTACACTACCCGGCTCAGGGCACTCCTACCCCGGCCTACGTGCACACACTCGCCCCCCTGGCTCCTCTGGACCTCCTCTGACCAGCCTGCTCCTAAAGCTACCAGCTCCGCACCGACATCCACCACAATGACCCACCCTCTACTCCACTTACACTACCCGGCTCAGGGCACTCCTACCCCGGCCTACGTGCACACACTCGCCCCCCTGGCTCCTCTGGACCTCCTCTGACCAGCCTGCTCCTAAAGCTACCAGCTCCGCACCGACATCCACCACAATGACCCACCCTCTACTCCACTTACACTACCCGGCTCAGGGCACTCCTACCCCGGCCTACGTGCACACACTCGCCCCCCTGGCTCCTCTGGACCTCCTCTGACCAGCCTGCTCCTAAAGCTACCAGCTCCGCACCGACATCCACCACAATGACCCACCCTCTACTCCACTTACACTACCCGGCTCAGGGCACTCCTACCCCGGCCTACGTGCACACACTCGCCCCCCTGGCTCCTCTGGACCTCCTCTGACCAGCCTGCTCCTAAAGCTACCAGCTCCGCACCGACATCCACCACAATGACCCACCCTCTACTCCACTTACACTACCCGGCTCAGGGCACTCCTACCCCGGCCTACGTGCACACACTCGCCCCCCTGGCTCCTCTGGACCTCCTCTGACCAGCCTGCTCCTAAAGCTACCAGCTCCGCACCGACATCCACCACAATGACCCACCCTCTACTCCACTTACACTACCCGGCTCAGGGCACTCCTACCCCGGCCTACGTGCACACACTCGCCCCCCTGGCTCCTCTGGACCTCCTCTGACCAGCCTGCTCCTAAAGCTACCAGCTCCGCACCGACATCCACCACAATGACCCACCCTCTACTCCACTTACACTACCCGGCTCAGGGCACTCCTACCCCGGCCTACGTGCACACACTCGCCCCCCTGGCTCCTCTGGACCTCCTCTGACCAGCCTGCTCCTAAAGCTACCAGCTCCGCACCGACATCCACCACAATGACCCACCCTCTACTCCACTTACACTACCCGGCTCAGGGCACTCCTACCCCGGCCTACGTGCACACACTCGCCCCCCTGGCTCCTCTGGACCTCCTCTGACCAGCCTGCTCCTAAAGCTACCAGCTCCGCACCGACATCCACCACAATGACCCACCCTCTACTCCACTTACACTACCCGGCTCAGGGCACTCCTACCCCGGCCTACGTGCACACACTCGCCCCCCTGGCTCCTCTGGACCTCCTCTGACCAGCCTGCTCCTAAAGCTACCAGCTCCGCACCGACATCCACCACAATGACCCACCCTCTACTCCACTTACACTACCCGGCTCAGGGCACTCCTACCCCGGCCTACGTGCACACACTCGCCCCCCTGGCTCCTCTGGACCTCCTCTGACCAGCCTGCTCCTAAAGCTACCAGCTCCGCACCGACATCCACCACAATGACCCACCCTCTACTCCACTTACACTACCCGGCTCAGGGCACTCCTACCCCGGCCTACGTGCACACACTCGCCCCCCTGGCTCCTCTGGACCTCCTCTGACCAGCCTGCTCCTAAAGCTACCAGCTCCGCACCGACATCCACCACAATGACCCACCCTCTACTCCACTTACACTACCCGGCTCAGGGCACTCCTACCCCGGCCTACGTGCACACACTCGCCCCCCTGGCTCCTCTGGACCTCCTCTGACCAGCCTGCTCCTAAAGCTACCAGCTCCGCACCGACATCCACCACAATGACCCACCCTCTACTCCACTTACACTACCCGGCTCAGGGCACTCCTACCCCGGCCTACGTGCACACACTCGCCCCCCTGGCTCCTCTGGACCTCCTCTGACCAGCCTGCTCCTAAAGCTACCAGCTCCGCACCGACATCCACCACAATGACCCACCCTCTACTCCACTTACACTACCCGGCTCAGGGCACTCCTACCCCGGCCTACGTGCACACACTCGCCCCCCTGGCTCCTCTGGACCTCCTCTGACCAGCCTGCTCCTAAAGCTACCAGCTCCGCACCGACATCCACCACAATGACCCACCCTCTACTCCACTTACACTACCCGGCTCAGGGCACTCCTACCCCGGCCCTACTTGCACACACTCGCCCCCCTGACTCCTCTGGACCTCCGGGGACACACAGCCCACATCTCGGACCCACTCTTAAGCACCCCTCCTCGGACTACACCCCCCAACTCATCCAGGCCGGGGAAAACTCACCAAGGCTGGGGCTAAGTTCCACAGCCAGCTCCAAAACCCAATAGCCCGGTCCCCATATCATCCAGCCCGGGGATAAATCCTCCAGGCCGGGGCTAAGTTCCATTCAGAAAATACTTGATAACGTATATTTAACAAGGACTAGATACTTACCAATATATTTTCTTGTCTTCTTTGGAGTGAACTTTCTCTTGGTCCTTCTTCTTCGCATTACCATTAGATGTCTTCCGAAATCACTCAACATGCCCGGACACATATCCCGCACGTGTCCCCATAAAGAACCAATCACAATGGAGCCTTCAATACCGCCAGAGTAGGGTAGGGGGAGCACATCATACACTCCATACACAAGAAGTCAGGTTGGGGTATTATATGGACGTCAAATAAACTTTCAATTTATGGTCTTTAAAAGCTAAGAATTTAAAAAAACTTGATATGTGCATGATATATTATCATTGAGCATTAAAAGGACTTCAGAAAAACAATGAAATTATGCTCTTTATATGCTAAAAATTAAAATACAAAATCTTGGTTTATGAGGACCGTAGCATAGTCCTGCTAATCCCCTTAGGTTCTCGTAGTGCTGGTGAGTAGTCAGGTCAATTGGCTCCATAAACCATATATACAGACACACACACACACACACGCACACACACACACACACACACGCTGAACTGTTGAACTTTCTGCTCCTCTCGATGGGAAACCCGAAACGTCCGCAGACATTTAGCCTCCGACATTGTCCTCCTGGGTTTTTTGTCAACATAAATAAAAGTTCCCGACTCCGATCCCGTTACCCCCTCGTCATGTAAAGCCTGCTCTTTTCACCGTCCCGGGGCAGGTGGAGGAGGAGAGCAAAGTTATTATTATCCCGTCAATTTTACTGTCCCGGGGCGGATATGTAAAAAAACTGGAATACTATTGAATTTTTTTTTCTCCATTTCCCCACAATTAGTATTTGTTAATATGAGCTCTGAAATTAAATCATAGCTCTATTATTATTCGGCTTTGATACGAAATAGTTAATGGTATGTGGCAGATCTTTATACTTTTGAAAACGTGACTTAAGAAATGTTGGGCAGAAAAGTAAAAAAAAAAAAAAAAGCTAAACTAAGCTCTGACAGGAAGTGATAGATAGAGGTAAACTCCCGTAGCCGCTTGACTCACTCGTTTACATTGACGTGACACGGTCGGCACGGCGACAGTTGGAAAATGTTTGCCTCGATCTATGTCACTTCCTGTCAGTGTCCAATAAGTGAAACTATAAACATAAAAAAAAAATGGTCAAACTAAAATCTTAAATATAATGGCGTTATCTGTGTTTCAGCAAAAATCTTGTGAAATCTTTTATTTATTTATTTAATTTAATTTATTTTTTTATTATAAAAGTAAGCACAAACAAAATAGGTACAGTTTTATACAGCTTAAGAGTAAATAAAAAGAACAAAAGAACATGGGGCATATTAATAATAAACTGAAGGGCAGTTATCCTATAAGAATGTCTATAAGGGAAGCCGGCTTCTCTGCATTTTGGGTGTTGATCAAAAATAAAGATTTACAAAATAGTTTCAGCTCATTCCTCCAATGAGTAATGTTGGGTTTTGTCTTGGAAAAAAACGACATTTATGTATATAATGTTTCAGGGAGGGGTCTCCTGGTGGTTCCCAGAGTCAGGACTAAACACGGTGAGGCTGCGTTTCAGTTTCATGCAGCTAAAATCTGGAACAGTCTTCATGAGGATGTGAGACAGGCCTCAACTCTGACAATGTTCAAATCCAGGCTGAAAACAGCTCTTTTTACCCGAGCAGATGAAAACTGAAAGTATTTTATCTGCACTCTTGCCTTAATTAACTTTATGTTGATGTTTTAATGATTGATTTGATCTGTTTTCTTGTAACTTTAAGCAACTGTGAAGCACTTTGAATCGCCTTGTGTAGGAATTGTGCTCTACAAATAAACCTGCCTTGCTTTCTGAGTGACTGTTCTCATTGTCTCACTGACGTCAGCAGAGCGAGTCTGTCCTCGAACACATCACAAACACACCACACGCCCAAGACTCCGTGGGCCTCTTTATGTAACGGAGACAAACATGGGATGAATGAACTTTCTCTGTCAGCGGTTGGTCATAGTGAGACCCCCCTGTGATGTCCCAGCTGCGATGATTTGCTGCACGAAGTATATGCAGTAAAACAACACGAGAGAAATGCCTGACATTAAAGGCCTCATACTTGATTTATTTCTTATTTTTTACACACAATAAAAGAGAGAGCGAGTAAATTGGATCGTTACCCTGACCCACTCCTTTTGAGAAGAACACCGCTCAAATAAATAAATAAAATAAATTGTTAACTTTGCTGACACATTTCTAACATCCAGACTCTTAACAGGAATGACTTTATTAGCGAGTTTCACAACTGTTGTAGATGCACAGTTTTTTTTCTTCACAATTATCTTAGTTTTCAATAAACTGAAGGAAGACAAAACAGATATAGTTTCATCACTACTAGAAAAAACATAGAAAAAGTACATGATATTTTTTTAAACTAACAGTTCTTTAGCTTTTGAGACGCCATCTTTAAACAACACGGACAATACATGAACACAAACAAACTGTTAAATAAGTAAAGTTTATTTCGCTTTTCACAGATAGAAATCCCAAAGTGATGTACACCTATTAATAACAATAACCTGTTGTGAATTCGAGCTTCCCCAGTTCACTTGAACGCAGCACGGCCACACTCCAACAGTTAGCATCATGTTGCTAGGCAACAGCCCAGAGCCACACAGAGTTAACTTCTGTTAAACGACCGTCTCACAGCAGTCGGTGAAAGAGAGACATGAGCGAGGAGCGGAGTCTGACCCGGGACCAGGACGTCCTGACCCGGGACCAGGACGTCCCTGAGCAGGAGAAAGTTGTGGGTCAGATTCCAGAGACGGTGGACGACTTTCTGAGGAACTTCCTGCTGAGACTCGGTCTGGTCCGGACTCTGGATTGTTTTCAAAGCGAGTGGTACCAGGTCCATAGAGGATTCGTCCCGGATGCGCCGACGCAGCGCTCTCTCGTCCAATCGGAGCTGGAGCAGGTGCGTGCGGAGGCGGGGCTTCTGTGGCGGCGCGTCCTGGGCCTGAGCCAGACTGCGGTGGTTCTGCAGCGCGAGCGGGACTTCTACAGAGACGGCAGCTCCCGGGTGGAGGACCAGAAGAGGGCGCTGCAGGACGACCTGACGCGGCTGAGCGAGCACCGCGGGCGCCTGGAGTCCACGCTGGCCGCCCTCGCCCGGGGCCACGAGACCGCGCTGAGGACCCGCACTCTGACCCAGATCCAGAGCCGGACTCAAGCCGAGATCCGGGAGGACGTTCGTGAGACGCCGATTCAGACGGAGTCCAGTCAGAGGACGGATCATCACCAGGGACAACCCCGTCCCGCCCTGAGGGGCAGCGTCCGACCCGGCCGCCCCTCAGGACCAGAGGAGACAAACGAGAACCTGAGGAGCTGCACCAGAGAAGAGCATGGAACAGGCCCCACCCACTTCACCCTGATGTGTCCAATCAGAGCACACCGCCAGCCAATCAGCAACATGGCGGTCCATCCAATCAGACGGCTCTTCGCCACGAGCAGTGACGACCGCAGCTGGCGGCTGTGGGCGCGGCCGACCCCCCCGGAGCCGGGCGCGGCGCTGCTGCTCTCCGGAGAGGGCCACTCTGATTGGCTGACGAGCTGCAGCTTCAGTCCGGACGGAGACACACTCGCCACGACCAGCGGCGACTCCACGGTGGGCGTGTGGGACCTGGGCCGCGGCCGCCGCCTCCTGTCGCTGCGCGGACACCTCGGCGCCACCTGGGGGTGCTCCTTCTCCTGCTCCGGCCGCCACCTGGCCTCCGCCTCCTCCGACCGGACCGTGCGCCTGTGGGACGCGGCGACCGGGCGCTCCCTCGCCGCGCTGCGCCGCCATGGGAACGTGGTCAGCTCGGTGCACTTCCTGCCGAGCTGCGAGCACCTCCTGCTGAGCGCCGGCCGCGACCGCACGCTGCTGCTCTGGGACGAGAGAGTGAGCGCCTGGGCCAGTGAGATAAGAGGCCACGCCCACCCCGTGGAGCACTGCACCACGGACACGGCGGGGCGCGTGGCCGCCTCCTGCGACGCCGGCGGGGACGTCAGGCTCTGGGACATGCGCTCGCTTCGCTCCGCCCTCTGCTCCGCCCCCACCTCGCCGTCGGGAGCCAATCGGGTGAGCCTCTGCCCTGCGGGGACAGGAAGTGAGGAGGTCGCCGTTGCCGGGGGCGATGGGCGGGTGCGTCTCTTGCGGCCGAGCTCGGGTCACGTGACTGAAGTGGGCGGGCACCAGGGGGCGGTGTGCAGCGTGTGCTTCGACCACCAGGGGGAGACTCTGCTGTCGGCCGGCGCAGACGGGATGGTCCAAGTCTGGAGGCGGAGCCAGTAAAGAAACCAATGAATATGAACGTTTAATAAAGAGTTTGTCCAAATGAGCATCAGGGATATTTATTTTATTTTCCCCGTACATGAAGTCTTATTTTAAAAGAGACTAGATGCAGGTTGGTCACTTTTATGCTCACTACTGCCACCTCAGGTCTAACGTGTAACTGCAGCTTCTATATTGAGCTCATGCGTGACGCCACTTTGGACCCGAATTAACAACTTTTTGAGACACAGTGCAGGATTTTAGAGGCCGTTGTGGAGAACAGGCTCCTCAGGACGTGGCTGGAACATGTAGGGGGAGGAAAATACTTTAATTTTAACATTTTCAAACTCCGTATAGTCCCTGGAGAAATTGTGATCATATAAATTAGGTGTAAAAACAGTTATTGGCCTTTTATCTGTTATGTTCAGCAGAAGATTCAAATAAAGAACCCTCTCTCAGACGTGTAGACCAGGGGTAGGCAACGTCAGGCCCGGGGGCCAAATCCGGCCCTCCAGCACAGAAACTCTGGCCCCCCAAGATGATTTTGAGAAATATTATTATGCAATTATGCAAATAAGAGATCAAATACCTATAAAAGTACCCTAAAAATGTGAGAAATAAATAAAAAATATCCTGACAGAGCGTCGCACTTGGTCATATATAATGTAAAACAGTGGTTCTCAACTGGTGACAATTTTCAGTGGGTCTCGCGTGCCTATCGGGAACTTTTATTCAAAATGTTCCATCTAAAACTGCATGGAATCACTAACAGAGTCTGTTCAAATTAATGTTATTGAGTTGTTTTCATCCTAATTTCAGTCTTAAAGGCAGATCTACTACTTGTTCAACAAAACTTGTGTGGAAAATAAAATATTTTAGACGATATATGACAAATTACATTTTAATTTGCTGGTCATACGAGGGTAATGTTGGGCCCTGAAGCCAAACCATTTGAGAACCACTGATGTAAAGCTTTGGTATTTGTAGAAAAAAGTTCTTTACTTTAGGCTACAATGGGGGGTTCGGCCCTCGGTGTTCTGGCAATAATGAAAATCGGCCCTCCACGATGCAAACTTGCCTACCCCTGGTGTAGACCCTTTAACTGCTGACATCATCAGTGACATCATCAGTGACATCATCAGTGACGTCAGCTGGAGGCAGGAAGTGATCGAGAGAAATGAGATTAAACTGAAACTAGCGATTTTAAGTGTAAAACTACGACTGAAAAATGTGGTCCTGTTGTGGCTTAAGAGGCGAGAACAAGAGGAACGACATTTGAGACGATAAAATAACGATATTTCCCAAAACAGTTATAGACATTTTGTTTATCGTTACTATGACAACAGCTACAACAGAAATGGATAGTCCGGAATGTTTACAAATAATTATCGGGTCTATAACAGGGGTGGGCAACTAATTTTCATAAGGGGCCACATGAGAAGCCTGGGTTGAGTCGGGGGGCCTTTATCCGATTGCACATTACACTCAATCGTGTATTTCGAATCGCTGATACTGTTATTATGGGACTATTACTTTTAGCCATATCAAGCCAAGCATGTGTGAGCGTCGTTATTTAAGCGATTCAACTTCTTATCCTCGTGAACGTTTACCATTGCACTGAAAGCACCTCCGCGTTTGAATGAAATGAAGCGACGCACCGTAGCGGGGGGTCTCCAAGTAAATTTCCCTGGGGGCCAAAACATACATGACGGGTGTATTTCCGGGTCCGTAAACAAAAGCTCCAAAGTAAAATTATGTTTTAACTGGGAAAATACTGTTGAGGAAACTTTTTTCAATGAATGAATAACGATGAGCCTGACAGGACTGTAGCCAATGTGTTGTTCACATCCTGATCTCTCATTATGTCAGTGCCCTCTGCTGGACACGTGTGAAATTCGTTTATTTAAATTGTTTTATGAAGGCAGCCCCCTAGTGGCTGGAGTGAGCGTTCTGGTAATTTCTTCAATCATAACTCCACAACAGCAATGGGCTAGAGACGTACTTTTTTTGTTTTTGGCATACTCAGAAATGCCTACAAGCCGTGGGCCGGATTGAATCATCCCGCGGGCCGGATGTGGACCGCGGGCCGGATTTTGCCTAGGTCTGGTCTATAAGGAAGTAAAACTATAAACATCACAAAAATTGTCAAACTTAAGAGAGCTGGGTACACTTTTAGCTAAATATATAATAAATATAATTCTGTTTTAGCAAAAAAAAAAGCCTCACGTTGCACTTTAAACATCTGCCTGACATTTGTGAAAACACCACAGTAAAACCCTTCAGTAATTGAAAACACAAAGTTGCCATTTCAGATCCGTGTCAAAGTCTTTTCGTGCTTTTCCAACTTTATCAAACGATATATTGATAAAACATTAAGACTGAAACCAATAGAAAAAAACATCTTAAACCCTTCTTTCCACGGAGCAGAATAATAAAGCCTGCCGTGCGGAGACAGAGAGGCCCTTCTGGATCTGATTTGCAGCGAGAAACCCGGAGCCGCCCAATGGAAATAAATCAGGGGCTGTTTTAATCAGCGGAGTTTACACAGCGCCACGCCCTGCTGGCGGCCTCTCCAAACATTTTAACAACGCACACAACTCACACGGGAGCGGCTCTTAACTCCCTCCCGAACCGAGCGCATTTCCTCCAGTTCGGCTTCACCCAAATCTGAAAGCTCACGGAAAGAAAAAGTTTCAAAAGAGCAACACAAACAAGACGAAAGCGAGGACGGAAGTGCGACGGCGACAAAAAAAAAATAAACCAGACAAAAATGACAAAATGTGGTAAAAATTTGAGAAAAAAAGAAACAAAAGCGGGACAAAAGTGAGAAAAAAAGCGATGAAAGCGGGAAAAAAAAGTCGCAAAAAATGTGATAAAAAAATTTAAATAAATACAAGCACTCAACAAAAAAGGGACCAATTTTTTATTTTTTTAAGTGACGGCAGCGACGCAAGGCAAAAGGTCAGTTTATATCCGTTTTGTTGGGTCTTAGCTTTCAAATGAGACGTTTGGTCTTTAGCTCCCCAGTCAAGAAACTTTTAAGTTTGGGGAAGGTCAGCCCAACTGGGCGGCACGGTAGCACGGCGGTTAGCGCTCGTGCTTCACCGCTAGAAGGTCCCGGGTTCGATTCCCACCTGGACGGGGCCTTTCTGTGTGGAGTTTGCATGTTCTCCCCGTGTCTGCGTAGGTTTCCTCCGGGTACTGCGGTTTCCCCCACCACTAAAAACATGTACAATAGGCCCAGGGACTGCAAGTGGAAATTAGCATAAGTGCTATAACCTGGTACAATGCATCTCTCCTTTCGGAGGCTAATGTAGATTATACACTGTCCCTGTTCAAATAAATAAATAAATAAAATGGTTCAGGTGGGGGTTCAAAGGTTAAGATGTCTTTCGTCACTGTGGCATTTGCTTGAAAAATGAGATAGACATCTTTTCCTTCTTTATATCTTATTGCAATACATGATTATCCACCGTCAAAACCAGGCTGTCCCGTATTGTTTTGAATGTATTTTTTTTTTTGTGGTTAACATGAATTGAGATATGGATGTGTAACTTTCTGTTGCTTGTGGAGATAAAAACACAATCGCTGACTGAACCGGGGCCAATCCACACGAAAAAAACAAAAACCGTCACAAGGTTCAAGGTCATCTCATCCGGCACATATGAACTGTGTGTCTCGTTACTCCCTCATAAAGTGGCGTGATGTTGGTCAGTGAAGGACTTTCAGATGAGGTCAGGTGTGTGGATCCAATCGCCGTGTCAAACAATCCCACACGTGTGAGATGGAATTCCACGCACGGACACGGCCTATTGTTGGATTGATTTTGTGAGCGAGTTACGCTATAAACAGGTAAAAAGGCCAGGATTCACCCAATAGAACAAAGGCGAATGATAAGATGAATGAAAACAACACGACGGGGACAAACTTTCTTCCTCATCGTAAATCAGTGGCATTGACAGTCCGTCTGCACAGCGCCACCTGCTGTCCGGGAGTGTTTGTCATAAGGCATTACGCCGTACTTGTTCGCACATGATCTCGTTCTTCTCTGATTCCTGATTATTTGCATCCGCCCAGTAAAGTGAAGATGCCGAATTACTCCTGGTATTATTACGCCTTACAATATAGTCCCCCTTTTTATCCGCTTAGAAAATCCACATTGTTTAATTTTGTGTAATTATACTTTATAGCGTAACACTTCACGTAACCGTATTGAAATAGGGAAAACGTGGAAGAGTTTGGAAGCTTCCATCTTCACCTCGTTTGGAGCTATAGAGGAGAAGAGAGAGGCTACATGCTAACGGCTAAATGCTAATCTGTGCTGTGTTTACGTTAGCAAGGCACACGTGGAGACCAGGCAGGTACAAATGAACTCGTCAAAGCTCAGGTAAGAACATCTCTCTCAGTATAAACGATGGCCTGTTCCTTTCAATCCAAAGAAATACGTCCCGCATCTTCGTGTCGCCGACATTTATCCCCATTTTGACAGAACTATAGCCGAGTTGAAGGCTCGCAGCAGCAGCAGCTCTGAACTGCGGGAGACGCACATGTTCCCCACGCTCACAAACAAAGGCCTATATAAATATATATTTTCTGATCTGGTGTCAGTTTTTTGAAGCCGGAGGAGAAATGAAGCCGTAGAGAGGACAGATGTTAAGTGTGAACCCCCAGATGTTCTATAATCGCACTAAATCCAGTCCCCACCCCCCCCTCTCTCTTCTTTATAAAATCGTTTAAGACTAGAAAAATCCTTTAGTGTGTGCTGACCTTACCCGACTCAAATCAAGGGCAAATATACTTATTTCAAGATTTCCCCCCCTCATTTCTGGATTACTTTTTAACATCGAGAGCAGAGTTGAATGATAAATTGTGGACTGTTGCTGTTCTGTGTACGTCTGCTACATGTAAATATGACAGACATACAAGCCTAATTGGCGGTGGAAAGTGAGGAGGACTGAGAGTGATTAGCCGTCTCCGCGGCCGACCGCTCTCTCGCCGCTCCCCCCCCCCCCCCACCCCCACCCCCGGGCCCCGTTTGACGTCATTCAGACCCTGGAGCTGTCGGGTCCACTCAGTCCAGACCAGGCCGGAGCTGCTGAAGCACCAGCTGAACCGGATCAGAGTCTCGCTGAGTCAGACATGTGCCGTCGCTGAACAGAGGGATTTCACGCTCGATTTCAGGCCAGAGGAAGTGTCCCGCGGACTCAAAGACATCTGGAACGTCTCCGAGCCTCAGGACCAACACCGAGGCCCGGCTGTTTCCCCCCACGAACTCCTCACTTGTAAATCACAAGTGCAGTGGTGTTTTATTTCACTTTAAAGGAATAAAACCCTCGATTCATACGACACTGACGTCTGAAGAGGACTCTGCTGTTAAGACTTTAAACAGAACACAGGGTTTGAACACAATTCCCGGAACAATTATCTAATTTTTGGCTCACACAAACACATGTTTCACTCTTTGGCCAAAGTACTTGGTTTTATTATTGTTTAAAGTACAGAAACTATTGCTCAAATATGACTCCTATTTAGGGTGACCAGATTTTCCAATATAAAAACCGGGACACAATGGGGGTTTTGGGGGCCTAGCCAAATTGTGACTTTTTTCACCCACGTTGAAGGGTCCAACTTCTTGTTTATAAAAGTCTAATCTCCATTAAATGGACAAATCAGCATCGAGATGATAGACTTTGCGTTTTGTAATTGGTTCAGTCCAAAAGCAAACGTTGTATGTGCCAGAAGTCATTACATTTCAGGTAAAATAGCGGCTTTAGGCATGGTACTGGTGAAAAACCGGGACACCTGGGACAGAGCTTGCATAAAACTGGGACAAATCAATGGTTTTGGAAAAATCTACTGGGACATGGGACAGAGGGCTCAAAACTGGGACTGTCCCGGGTAAACTGGGGACATCTGGTCACCCTACTCCTATTACAAGTTACTCTGTCAAATTATGACTTCGAGCCAATATACGTTGGCTTTAATTAAGAGGTAATGCCCCGGGACGTTGCATTCCCACATGGTTGCCGCAAAATATGACTTTGATGTACTTATGCTTACGTTCATTTTTGTTTCCAATCTGTAGGGTTGTGTCTCTGTATGGCTCCGCTGGCTGCACAAATTGTCCCTCGGGAATCTAATAAAGTTTTGAATTGAACAGATGTGCCACCTTCGACACAGCAGGCTAACTTTGTCCCACAGAGACAGAGATGAGCCCTGTGCAGCTTTAAAGACTTGCAGGTGAAACAAAGCAGGCCGCGTTGTTTTGTCTGTAAAATGTGTTATTTTTAACTCTTGATTATTTCTTGATTAAATGTGTTTATTTCTTGATGAAAGTATTTGAAAGAGAAAACCTCGAAATGACGGCAGGCAGAGCTGCTTTTCCGGGCGGTTCTGCCTCCTCGCAGTAGCACATGGGCCCTGGAAACCTGTAAAAAGAATAGAAAACTCCAGCCGCACCGGGTTTTGGGCAGTTTTTCCGATATCTTTGGGCGGGTTTGGCGGCTGAGACCTGGCAACCCTGCTCCGCACCTCCCTCGCCTGACAGTTCACCTGCCCCAAAACAAGGTACAGGACATGGGGACGCCCAGGGGACAATTATCTGCTGCGTTATTGTACGTATTGACTGCAGGGCATTTGCGTATCTGTTTCACACTTTAATATCTGTCACATTGTAGATTTCGGAGCAGATTTTCCGTCGGATGTTTCTGTGATATGTTCTTTGCCCCCTTTGTTGCTTGGACTCCCCCCCCCCCTCTGGGCCCTCTCGTCCCCCCCCCCAGTCTCAGCCGGGGCCGTGTTGTTCAGCTGTCTCTGATTACGCCTCTCACTGTGGTCTCCGAGGAGGCACAGCCGGTTTCCCTTCGCATTATCAAACTCTTTCTCAATCTCTCTCCACATGTTTCCTCTCCATCGCTCCACGTTGCAGTGAGCCAATACAGAGGTCGTATGGGGCGCAGTATTTCAATGTTGCAATTCTCATGTTGGAGCGTAGTTTGTCGTCTTTAAACTCAGGGAATTGGAGTAAGTCGGGCTTTCAAATAATGTGTAATGTGTGTTCAAAAGTTTGTTTTACAATGCCATGTTCGCCTATGACTATGGGGCTGGGACATTTTGTTTAGGTTTATTCAGGCCAAAACATGACTCCGCCCCCTCCTTGCTGACGTCCCAGTCTTGTTGGGACATGGAGGCCATTCACCAACCATCCACTACTCCATCCAAATGACCATGGTTTATGCACAACTGCAGCCTCTGGTCCTACACCGTGATGTTCGGGAGACTCCAGAGGCACCAGCAGCTTCAAATACCTGTAGCAGCTGTTCTCTTAATCTGATGCGTTTGTCTGGCAGAAACCGTCCTCATTGTGCCTGTATCTGCACAAACCCACGTGTCTCTGAATCAGCCACAAATCTCTTAGCAGTACGATGATCACGCTCGATCTTTCATGAAATATCGAAGGTTTTTATACCTAGTCCAAGGCATTTATTTTTTTTACCCATATTGCTTGAAAATGGTGGTTTGCTTTATAATTTTTCAGTAGTTTCTTCAGCCCCATTTTTTTTTTTTTTTACTGGGCTCACCTGACAAACTAATCCTCACAGGGGTCCGAGATTGACGTCAGTGATTCAAAGGGCGTTAAGACACAACACCATCCATGAGCTTAACTTAAACTTTTGTCTTTTACCTTTATGACACTGAAATGCAATTTGCATAATAATTAGGAACGTACTGTAAGTTGAGACCATTTACTGTAACGGCTGCTCACTGGCCTTTCTAAACGAGCTGTTAGAGCTGCAGAACATCCAGAACGCTGCTGCTCGAGTCCTGACAAGAACCAGGAAATACCACCATATTAGTCCAGTGCTCCGGTCTCTGCACTGGCTTCCTGTCGCTCAGAGAATAGAATTTAAAACAGCTCTGCTTGTGTACAAGTCGTTTCATGGTTTAGCACCAAAGTCCATCTCTGACGTGTTAGAGCCGTATGAACCATCTCGGGCCCTGAGAACTTCAGGGAGGGGTCTCCTGGTGGGGTTATTTTATGCAACCTTTTCTTGTTTTCTCAATCTCTTCCCTCATTTTTGCTCATTTTTCATAACTGATATTTTCCCTATTTCCCCCAATTTATTCACCATTTTCTTACCTTTTATTATTTTTGCCACAATTTCTCCCAATTCCCTCCCAAATGATTCCCCATTGTTCCCACATTTCTTGACATTGGAGGTGAACTTGATATTCCAAACACTGTTGTTCCGTTTTCTGGTTCTAGACGACAAATATCTAAGTATCGGGAAAAGTATCGTAACCAAATATCGTTAAAGTTATTAAAGAATGTAACGGTACCCAGCCGTACCTGTCTGACCCATATCTCAAACCGCCGCTGGGGTCAGGAAGAGGCAAATCTGGAGTAAATCACTGGAACTCTTAGACTTTAGCGTTGCTGTGGGAAACTGTTTCCCGAATGAGCATCTTCAGCTCCTTCAAGCGTGCAAATAATCTCTAGTAAGACGTGGAAGTTTCTGAGTCAAACATCTGACTGCACTGACCGTGGCTCGTCAACATCGAATTTCTTTTGCTCCCAGGGATTCACATTCTAAGCTAAAAAATTCGTGAAAGAAAAACACGCCGTTGTTATTTGTCTAAACAGAGCTCATTTTTTACCAATTTCGACGGCGGAAGGAAGTCTGATTAGTGCGATGTTGTGGTTGGTCGTCCGCCTTGTTCACGTCTGAGCTCAGGCTGAAACGTGCACCGAACGACTTCATGTGGACAGTGTTGTTGTGAGCAGCCCTTTTAGTTTTAGTCTCTTTGGACGAAAACTCAAATGGCTTCAGTCAGTTTCATTCTAAAAAGTAAGTGGGCGATCATTTCGATGAGTATGGGCTATATGCACGCGAGCGTCACGTATCCTGTCTCCGTTATTTCCCTGTGAGGTCTTGTCTAAAAACATAAATAGCTGAAGATCACATGGCAGACAGTGAGTTACTGGTGGACAGTGTGAATATTAAAAATACGTGAGATAGTCGTCCGTCCAGGCCCTTTGTCGATGGAAAAACAGGCAGAGAGAAAAAGTGATGTTCTCCGGGCATTTTATTGTTAAAAAAGTTGCTCATTACAGATGTCCTACATGGTGAAGCATTTCTGAAGTCTGAGGACTTGTCTCCAAACACAGTCCTTTATCTAAGTTTAGCCCATCCTCCTATACACATCCCATCATGCATTTCAACATAAAAGGAAATTCCTTAGCTTAGATAACATCTAGAGACTACATGCTAAAACACAGATGAAAGCTTTTTATTCCCCCTCCTAAACCAGGATGTCCCCACTATTGCCCCCTCAAACACCATGGCTTTTTGACCTCTCCGGCCCCAGTAAGTTTGAAGATGCTTGGACCTCTTGCCACAATAGCACATATTAATTGGGGGCTATTAAACCAGTAATTTTTATCCATAACAGTCACAGCATCATGTTAAAAACATAGCGTCAGGGGCAAAACATTCACTAGAGGAAACTCCCGTGCTCATCGCAGTAAGTGTTTTTGTCTTGAAGCTAACGGCTAACACGAATTAAAAATGAAAATAGCTGCACGATTTTAAACGAGCTGCTCAAAATATAATCTGCCTGTCTTAAGTATAAATACTTTTTAGACGTTTAATTTTTGTGGTGGTGTTTTTTGATGCTAGCCGTTAGCGCTGAGATAGAAAGTCCTACCTCAAAAAACAGTCAAGAATTTACATCCAACGTAATGTTTTTAACACGTAGCGAGTCACTTCGGATCCGTATCTCACTGTCAGTGATGTTTCCTTCAACTATACATTGTTTTAGACGAGACCTCACGGGGAAATAACGGAGACCGGATACGGAAGCACCGACTTAGGATCCACTTGGAAGCCACGTGTCATTTGCATAGAGCCCATTGGTAAGTGGGATGAAGGTTCAAAGGCTGCACTATCCCTGTATATAATAAATACTAATACTCTAATAATTTAGAAATATATATCTTTTGACAAACAGATTACACCACAATAGGCAGCAACAGGCTTTCTGCGTTCATGCACTACAGTATTTGAAACTGTCCTGAGAAGATGGGGGGGAAAAAATTGTAATTTGGGATGGAGAATGTTTAAAATATAATGTGACCCGCATCACGGAAAGTCCGTTTTGGGGCATTTTGAGGTGAACACATGGAAATCTGATCCTATTTGGAGAAGATGTGGCAAGTTGAATGTAGGAACTCAAAATATCTCAAAGGTGAGTAAACGGCCTTTCTAAACGAGCTGTTAGAGCTGCAGAACATCCAGCTGCTCGAGTCCTGACAAGAACCAGGAAATACGACCATATTAGTCCAGTGCTCCGGTCTCTGCACTGGCTTCCTGTCACTCAGAGAATAGAATTTAAAACAGCTCTGCTTGTGTACAAGTCTTTTCATGGTTTAGCACCAAAGTCCATCTCTGACATGTTAGAGCCGTATGAACCATCTCGGGCCCTGAGAACTTCAGGGAGGGGTCTCCTGGTGGTTCCCAGAGTCAGGACTAAACACGGTGAGGCTGCGTTTCAGTTTCATGCAGCTAAAATCTGGAACAGTCTTCATGAGGATGTGAGACAGGCCTCAACTCTGACAATGTTCAAATCCAGGCTGAAAACAGCTCTTTTTACCCGAACATATGAAAACTGAAAGTATTTTATCTGCACTCTTGCCTTTTACTGTAATTGATACATTTTTATGTTGATGTTTTATTGATTTGATCTGTTTTCTTGTAACTTTATGCAACTGTGAAAGCACTTTGAATCGCCTTGTGTATGAATTGTGCTCTACAAATAAACTTGCCTTGCCTAAAGGTTTGGGCTGTTCTCACCTCTCTCTGCTGCTCCGAGTGACAATAGGGCTCATTTTTTTATTAAACTGCTTTATTATTACATTCTAAGCAGCCCCGCTGGCAATGACAAAAGAAACACGACCCGGTGTTGACCCGGTATGTAAATACACACAGAACAAGTCCCTCCTGCACGCACCCAAAACAAGTCGATTTGAACCTTGAAGTTTACGCTTTTAAGTGTGTACCCATTAAACACGGAGAGGCGTCTTCGCGATCTCAACTGACTGATTCTGCAAAAAAGCGAAAATCACCAATTTAAAATAGGGAATGTCAAGAATTGTGGGGGGAAAATGGGGAAAAATTAGGAGGAAATTGAGGATAAAATGGGGAAAGTGTTTTTTATGACCTGTTTGAAGTCTGTTCATGACAATTATAAGAGAGGTTTGGCAGCACATGTTTTGGGTATTTCTGGTGGTTTGCAAAAAAATCGCTTAATCATCGACATTGATAAAGTGGCCCAAAAATATCACCCAGCCCTACCTCGTGTGGACCCCCGTGTGGACCCCAGTCTCTCCCCTGAGCTCTGCAGGTCTCTGTCCGTTACATAATCTGCTGCTGTTTACAAACTTCACACAGTGGAAACTCCGAGTGACGCACTTCGGCCCCTCCAGCCGCCGCCAGGACCCGGGATCAGGCCTGAACCAGAGCGGGACGGGGACTGACCCGCCACGGCCCAGGTCTTCCCGGGGAGCCCAGCCTCTGACGCAGGCGGAGCGGCAGTAGTAGTGTCCTGTGTCAGCGAGGCGCATAGCGTTGGAGGGGCAGGGGGTATTTTTAGCGCCGTGCCGCTCGTCCCGGGACAGACTTAGCGCCCGAGGGGGTCGGCCTCTTCCTCCGCGGCGGCGCGGCTCGGGTTTATGTGGAGGCTCCTCCGCACAAGAACTCTGTCCGTCCACCACTGAACTAACAGAAGATTCATGTGAAAGTTATTGCGCGTAGGTAATCCAGAAATAAGATCAATTATCTGTGTGACTAAATCCATTTCAAGAAATCTGTCCATGAGGCAGGTTTTTGGGGTTTTTTTTACCATTAAAGCCACACTGCGTAACATTTCACACAATGAATAGAATATAATACAAGCATTTAGTTTATTACAGATATTTTTACAGTTCAAAAATATCTGAAAAAAATGACCAAACAAACATGTCCATCCTGTGAGCGGCTCAGCTAAGACCTAACTTTTTGTGTGTGCTAATTTTCGGTACTTTTTCTCTCCAGATGTCCATAAATGATCCGCAGTGAGTCTAAAAAAGCAACCTGAACTCAAGAGCAGCTTCAGCGCAAATGCAGATGTTTTCTTAAAGCGGAGCAAAGCTAGTTACCACAACTTGTTCAGTGAGTTAACATCTCATTTGAGACGGGAGCATTTCCAAAGGCCAAGATACTGAACAACTACCGGCCCATATCAAACCTGCCGTTCTTAGTAAAGGTCCTAGAGAAAGTAATATATCAACAGCTCACTTATGTTTTAATGATTGATTTGATCTGTGTTCTTGCAACTTTATGCAACTGTGAAAGCACTTTGAATTGCCTTGTGTATGAATTGTGCTCTACAAATAAACTTGCCTTGCCTATAACTTACTAACACTTTAGTCATTATGGCAGAGTGTCTGAGCCAGGACTAAACCACTAAACTGGTTAAAAAAACCCAGGACTAAACCAGGACTGAGTAAGAAACTAGAGCTCTTAGACAAAGAGAAGAGCAGTGACAACAAGAAACACATCGGCGTTACCTTTAGCGAAAGACCCAGGGCCTGAAGTTGCTGCTGTTGTTACTAAACTCCAGCTGAGGAGGAAATCGAAGATTGTCTGTGGAAAAAGTGAGCGCTCACTCTGCGTTAGCCATTTTTGGAACAGTTTTGGTAAATTATTATTATCTGACTGTGTAACAGATCTTTGACGTGTGAAGCGCTTTCACTTTGTCGAACAGTGTGTTTGGAAAGGTTTAGCTGAAAGAAAATGGTGTCCTGGCGTGGATCTGGTCATAACGTCCTTTCTCTCTTTTTATCGCTGCTGAAGTGGGAATTCTGCTCAAAAAATGAAGTTGCAACATAGGTCTCGGAAAAAGTACCGTTAAGGCACCGGTACCGAAAAGCAGGTATCGAAAAACAGTACCCAGCCCTAGGCAAAAATGAGCTTTAAATAGGTTAGGTCCTCCTCAAATCCATTCTTTGATTCCCCCATGGACAGATTTTTTGAAAAGAGTTACTCAAATTGACTCGTTTCAAGAACATTTTACTTATTTCTCACTTATTTTGCAGTTCATAATTGTGGGAAGTGATTAATTGCGGTAAAACCTACTACGCTTTGGACACCCCTGGAATAAGTCATTTCACAGAAAGAGCTGGAACACTTTCTGGACATTTCAGTCACTTCACGTCAAAAGCTTTGTCACTGAAACCTGCCCAACGGGCCACAGACTGCGATCAATGCATGGAAACATTCTAGTGAAAGCAGGTTCAGCCATTTTTGTTTTCTGTTTGTTCCCAGGATATCAAAACCTCTTGTCTGGACCTGCATATCTAGAAAGACAATCACACACATACACAACTTTGTGACAGGATCGTGGATTTTGGTACAAAATATCCAGATATGATGAGCTTGGGAATGAACATTATCGAGTCTGGTGTGTTTTCAAACAGTAAACGTTTTAAAGCAGAACTAAGTAACTCATGCCCCTAGAGGCCATAAGCGCCACTGCAGGTGTCGTGGCATGATACGTTTTTTTTTTCAGAAAACACAAAGGGAGAGAGGGATATTGTACATCCAATTACACAATGGAAATATTTTTTTTCACTAAAACTTGACTGTAAATACTGTTTAAGTGGCGCTAGCCCGCAGTTAGCTTTGCCCGTTAGCCTGTTAGCTTCTACTTCACGATTCCATTAGAGTGTATTGCGCCTCCGACCCGGTGGCAGTCAAGTTGCAAGTGTGGTTTTCTGGCCAGAGACACCGGGGGGAGATGAAAGACCCTCCAATCATCCCATTAACACTTGTATTACCCCCAGAGGCACAACGGGAGGGATTTATTAAGGTAAACAAGTTACTTTAACAGCAAAAAATGCTGACAAAAAATGACTGAAAATGTGATATTTGCCATATCGAATACAACAGCTAATATAGTTGTAACTATGGTAACCGTGAAAATGCTTAATTTTGGGCTTGGTTTATGGTTAATATCTCTGTAATGGCTGGACCTATCCACATGAAACAAAAACTGTCACAAAGTCCGACGTCTTCTCTCTCTTATGAACTAAGGTCACGTGACTGGCGTCCAAAAGTGGAGACAATATTCAAAATGATGCGCTTGATGTTTGAGGTTTGTTGATCCAATCAGACCCAAATATTGATCAGGGACATTTGGACATTAGCTCCAGCTTAACTTATGAGGAATGTTGTGAACACATAATTGTTGTAAGAACCATCCCAAAACCACCACAACATATCATTGTCCTGGAAAATTGGCCCGCTGCAAACTAAGGATTAGCCTATTGTACATGTTTTGGGAGTTTTTGTTGTGATAAAGACGTAACCGAGAGTCTCCGATGTTTCACACCACACTTCCAGAAGACGGTAAGTCATCTTTGCGACTCATTTATTTAGATAAGTTGACATATACAGTAAACAGAGATGACTACATACACTTGTGCTACATTCACTGACCTCTCGTAGTGTGGGAGTTCTCAGTCTCAGATTATGAATCAAAGTGCTTTAGGTAAATACGGTTAAATACGGGAAGGAGTTCGAACAAGATCCAACACAGGTTTTGCGTTTTCGTCGAAGGAATGACGGATGAGGAATTGACGATGATTCCGATATAGAGGTGGGGGGGGGGGCAGTGGTTCAGAGGGAAGAGCTTATAGCTGAGAGTTTGGCGGTTCGAATCCCGGCTCCGGCACGTGCAGACAGGTTAACCACTGTGCCACCAAAACCAGTCCAACCACAGATCCGTCATAATCCGTCATTCCGTTTCCGTTTTGTCCATTAAAAGGCTTCAGTACCTTTGACAGTACGTCGTCGTCACAATGAGAGATTTAAAGTATGTACAGTGGGGGAGAAGTATTTAGATAACAATTGTGCAAGTTCTCCCACTTAAAAAGATGAGAGAGGCCTGTCATTTTCATCATAGGTATATCTCAACTATGAGAGACAAAATGAGAAAAACAAATCCAGAAAATCACATTGTCTGATTTGTAATGAATTCATTTGAAAATTATGGCGGTCACCTACAAACAAGCAGGATTCCTGGCTCTCACAGACCTGTAACTTCTTCTTTAAGAGGCTCCTCTGTCCTCCACTCGTTACCTGTATTAATAACCCCTGTGTGAACTTGTTATCAGTATAAAAGACACCTGTCCACAACCTCAAACAGTCACACGCCAAACTCCACTATGGTCAAGACTAAAGAGCTGTCGAAACACCAGAACCAAAACTGTAGACCTGCACCAGGCTGGGAGGACCGAATCTGGAATTGGTAAGCAGCGTGGTGTGAAGAAATGTGGAAGCAATTATTAGAAAATGGAAGACATACCAGACCACTGATAATCTCCCTCAATCTGGGGCTCCACACAAGATCTCACCCCGTGGGGAAGTTTGCTAGAGAGCATCTGGATGATCCACAAGAGGACTGGGAGAAGGTCATATGGTCAGATGAAACCAGAATGGAACTTTTTGGTAAAAAACTCAACTCGTCGTGTTTGGAGGAGAAGGAATGCTGAGTTGCATCCAAAGAACACCACACCTACTGCGAAGCATGGGGGTGGAAACATCAGGCTTTGGGGCTGTTTTTCTGCAAAGAGACCAGGACGACTGACCCGTGTAAAGGAAAGAATGAATGGGGCCATATACAGTATCGTGAGATTTTGAGTGAAAACCTCCTTCCATCAGCAACGGCATTGAAAATTAAACGTGGCTGGGTCTTTCAGCAGGACGATGATTCCAAACACAAGGTCCTGGAGTGGCCTAGCCAGTCTCCAGATCTCAACCCCATAGAAAATCTTTGGAGGGAGTTGAAAGTCCGTGTGGCCCAGCGCCTGCCCCAAGACATCACTGCTCTAGAGGAGGTCTGCCCCAAAACATCACTGCTCTAGAGGAGATCTGTCCCAAAACATCACTGCTCTAGAGGAGGTCTGCCCCAAAACATCACTGCTCTAGAGGAGGTCTGCCCCAAAACATCCCTGCTCTAGAGGAGATCTGCCCCAAAACATCACTGCTCTAGAGGAGATCTGCCCCAAAACATCACTGCTCTAGAGGAGAGGAGATCTGCCCCAAAACATCACTGCTCTAGAGGAGATCTGCCCCAAAACATCACTGCTCTAGAGGAGGTCTGCCCCAAAACATCACCGCTCTAGAGGAGGTCTGCCCCAAAACATCACTGCTCTAGAGGAGGTCTGCATGGAGGAATGGGCCAAAATACCAGCAACAGTGTGTGAAAACCTTGTGAAGACTTAAAGGAAACGTTTGACCTCTGCCATTTCCAACAAAGGGTATATAACAAAATATTGAGATGAACTTTTGTTATTGACCAAATACTTATTTTCTACCATAATTTACAAAAAAATGTATTACAAAAAAAATAATCTCTTTTTGTCTCTCATAGTTGAGGTAAACCTATGATGAAATGTACTGGCTTCTCTCATCTTTTTAAGTGGGAGAACTTGCACAATTGTTGGCTGCCTAAATACTTTCTCCCCCACTGAGTCATTCCAAGAGTCTAGTTTCGCTTCCTCCTAAAGCAACCGGTTTAAGTCTCATTTCCTCCCACGCTCGTTCACGAAAATATGCTCCTCTGATTGGTCACCAGCGCCGTCTGACTCTCCCGCCGCCGCTCCTTCTTGCGCTCCATCCTGACCTTCCAGCAGATGGCGCTGGACGCGAGCAGCACCAGGCCGGCGGAGAGCAGCACCAGGCCGAAGTAGGAGATGATGGAGCCGTGCGAGTTGAAGCTGTAGGCCACGGCGGTGACCACGATCCCGGCGATCAGCACCACCACGCCGAACGGGACGGTGCAGCGGTAGCAGGAGAGCTCCGCCCCGCCCGTCGCCGCGGTGAGCTGGACCTCGTTGACCAGCGGAACGTTGACGGTCACGTGGCGGTCGTTCGGCGGCGAGGGGCCGGACGAGGCGCCGTTGGTTTTGTCGGATCCGGTGGGGGTTTTCATGGCGGATTTGGAGACGTGGACCTCTTCGGGCATCGCAGGAGGAGCTGGCAGGGGGCGCCAGAGCAGGGGCGGTGCGGAACTACGGGGCCTGAAGGGAGAGAAGAAGTTAGCACACTTTAAAAAGGATTATCAATGGCCGCTGGTTGCACTGCTCTATGACCGCGACGCTAGGGGCCGACATTGCTGCAAAACAAGCTAGTTTTCCATCAGAAAGCATTGCACGTTACAATCATTTCAAACAACTGTAAAGCCTGGTTTCTATTTTCTTGGAACTTTCCACAGCTAGATATTGCTCCCGTGATAACGCTGGGTTAGTTACAATTAAAGAAACCAGGCTGCTTTTCGTAAGGTCCATTTTAGGAATCTCGTTTACTAATGAGGGCCTGACTTTGATTGACAGGCCGTTAGCATTAGAGCTAACGGCGCGGCTACGATCAAACTACACGTCACGCGAGGACCGAGTCTACAAAAAGCCCTTATGACCTTTTTAGGAACATGCTCCGTCAGAGCTGGGTAGGAGGAGTCCGTAAATCTGCCATGGATTCCCTTTCGAACGTGGTCATCATGGTAAACGGGGGGAGGAGTGAGGAGACCGAGTCCATTATTTATTATGTCTATGGGTTTTACGTGTTTTGCAGCTTTGGTTATCATCTCAAACACATCTTTATCCCTGGCAAAAAGACAAAGGAATGTCCGAGGCACTCTGAATGGTAAGATAAAAATCCTTTAATGAGCAAGGGACGCCAACGCGTTTCGACCTAGTACGGTCTTCATCAGGGCAACATCTTCATCCCTATCTTACACTTTGTCAGCTAGAAAATGCAATATTATGTTTCACTTCACGTTTTTTATGTGATCTCCACATCTTGCATCCATCTTGCTCCCCTTGTGTAGCTGTTTCAATAAAGAGAAAAAAGAGAAAAAGCATTTCCTGGATACTCAGGACCACACAAGCAGCTTTTTTTGGAAGACCAGCCACAGAAGACGATTCTAAAGGCTCATTCATGCTCCCATTTCACGTTTCAAGCGTAGTTACTGTCACTCCATTTACGCTTTCACGTGTTCCTAATGTCCAGCCCGCAACGTTCCTTACACCACATTTACTGAAGAAGACACAAGAAAACGAGGTAAAGCAGTGTTCAGATCACTTTTTAGAAGTTTTGCCATTTGTTCTGCTTCACCTGTTGAGCCCCCAACATTTTGTTATTGTGACAAGCCAACGACTCCTTGTCTCCTTAAGTTTTTGTTTTTTGCGAAAATGACAGATCGTTCAGATTTGTCTCCGCTCTTCTGGCCGATGCTTCACTAACTTCCTTGTTTACGGAATACGCCACATGTCATATCCTTTTCTCTGATTGGTCAAGACACCTGTCAATCACGCCCATCGGGAAATCGAAGAAATCATCCCTGATTCCAGAGTCCCGCCTTTGTAAAGAAAAGGAACGAGCATTGCTGGACTCGTTACTGTTTGCCTACCAGTCAATAATAATAGATTCAAATGTGTAGTCTTTATGTACTTTACAGTTGCTGACAGGTGAGGATGGGAGTTTCGCACCCACTTTCCGCTACAGGAACAGTGTCACATGAGTCCCGTACCCCCGCCATGCGTGTGCACTGTAGCGTCGGGGTGCGGTAACTCTATAGCGGCTGCGAACATGTGTTTCCTCCACATGATTCCACTTTACTCCTCCGCTCCACAGCCCTGGTGACGCAGGCGGCAGCTCCTCCACGAGCTGAGACATTCCCGGGGGCTAGTGTTTATTTATATGTGTATTTGGTACAAAACGAGCTGAAGCGGCTCTTTGGATGTTGGGGGGTTACAGAGCCCTGATGGACATAAACCATAAGAGTTCAAAAAATTTATATATTGGTCAAGGAATAAATAAGAAATGTAGGGAAAAATACCCAAACATACACTATCGTACAAAGGATAGTCATTTAAAAAGCTGGGTTTTTGGACCACACACATTCATTATTTTTTTTTATAAATTAAAGATCATGAAGTTTTGTGACATTGTTGAGTTCCAAACAGTACAGATGTTCTACAAAGCAAGATACAAATTGTTACCAAACCAAATACAGAGAAGGTTCCAAGGACGTACTGGTCGTGATGAATTAAACTTCAGAATATAAATTCAAGCAAAAGATTTTAGCAAAGTATAGAGAAGAAGAAATGAGTTGCCACTAGGGGGCGCCGTAGGATCAAATTGCTTTTAATTAATTAAGGAAGAATGTTGTTGCTCTCAACGGTCGTCATTCTATTGCTCAAAATGACAAATAGAGAATTAGGGTAGGCGAGCTCTGGATCTGTTGAGAGGGATCCTCCCAACGGGCTCATAATCCTCGTCTTTTAACGCACCACACAGCATAGGAACATCATCTACAAAATCAGCTAGTTAGGGCAGCTGCGTAAGGGTTTGTTGATGAGGAGCTACTACCCTCTACAACTGGCCCGCTCTAGACCTGGCTTTTTAACGCACTACACTGTGTAGGGCTTACATAATAAATGTACATAATAAATATCCACGGAGTTTAATATGTATATTAATCTGTCTTTTTAACATAAAACTAGTGACTTTTGGTAATACTAACAATATTAGGCATGGTATCCGTCTGAAAGAAATGTAATGATCCCCTTTTGTTACTTGCTTTGTACTAGGCTTGAAACTAGACCGTTGTTGTAATTGTGCTTCTTTCTGTTGATGTATGAACACTTCAAACAGTGTTTTGTAAGTTATAGTTCTTTGTAAATAGTTTGTAAATAGTTTGTAAGTATGTAGTTTTATCAGAGTTGTTCCGTAATCAGTTGTTACATAATCAGTATTGCTCGGTTTTGGGGTATGGTCGGATGCTGTGGGTGTGTAGGGTTTTTGTTTTGCTGTCGTTTCCTTGTTGCCATTTTGTTCCTTTGTTGTTCCACTATGTTCTTGTGAAATGATGATTTTAATTGTATTGATTTGGGGGGCGGGGCTTATAAGCTCATGCTTCGGCCCACTCCTTTTGAGCAGAGTGTTTGCTGCTCAAAAAAACAAACTAAACTAAACTAAGGGTGGGACGATACATTTTTTGTCACGATCCTCAGGGGCCGATCCGGGTGACCAGATGTCCCAGTTTACCCGGGACAGTCCCAGTTTTGAGTCCTTCGTCCCACGTCCCAGTAGGGTCAAACCAAAACCATTGATTAGTCCCAGTTTTACTCGGCCTCGGTCCCAGTTGTCCAATGTAGTCGAATAAATAACAAACTTCACTTAAAAATGAATGGTTCTGGCCCATGAGCAAATCAATTACAGATATGAACCGACTGAAAATCTCAATATTCGTATGTCCTCGCCGCAGATTGGCGCCGTGGGAACAGACTGACAAGATTTGGGAACAGCTGCGGCATATTCGCTCCATGTGTCCTAGTTTTTAGGTTTGAAGTTCTCGTCAACCTACGGCTGATCCCGTACGAATTGCGATACAGTAAGTCAGTGGTTCCCAAAGTGGTTCAAATAAAATGACTTTTTTCCCCAAAAAGTTTTACCCAGTAAATACAATTTTACCCAATAAATACAATTGAAATACAAGCATTTATTTTATGACAGATATTTTCATCATTGAAAAATACCTCATAAACTTTACTGGGAGTGGGTACCTCTCCAGCGCGTCGCCATGGAGATTTAAACAGGTTATATAGATCCTTATCCAAATCCATTCTTACAAACTGCAGTTATAGCATTTTCTGTGTAGATCTGGCCATTAGGAGCATGTTTTGTGACGGCAACAGTATAGTCCAAAATGTTACACAGTGTGCCTTTAAGTTAAGTGAAGTGCTTTATTGGTCGCCTCCCTCGGGAGGTGCTCCAGGCATGTCCCACTGGGAGGAGACCTCGTGGAAGGCCCAGGACACGCTGGTGGGACTATGTCTCCGAGCTGGCCTGGTGTCGCCTCGGGGTCCCCCCAGAGCAGCTGGAGGAGGTGTGCGTGGACCGGGAAGTCTGGGCATCTCTGCTGAGACTGCTGCCCCCGCGACCCGGCCCCGGATAAAGCGGAAGAAAATGGATGGATGGAACGAGCACATTTTCTATCAATTCAGATGATTTTTGTCTGATTTTCAGAGGGATTTCTGCTTGTACCATCGGCATTGGCATTTTTATCTTTTCTCAGATCAGTTCAAACCAACTCAAATTCAACATAAAAGAACCTGAAATCAAGCTGTTATTTGGTCATTTTCTTAGTAGAGCAGAAGACAAATGTCCCGACAACACAATGTAAAAATGCTCTTGCTTTATTGTGTGGACGATCTGGGGACGATTTAGACGCCGAAGAAAAGCTACGATGGGCTTTCCTGACTGTCGAATGGCCATTACTTCGATTTTATCCATCGAAGCACCTTCCGGAATCCCATCCAGACATCACGCTCTCATCATAGACGTTCATTTCCTGATCGCCTGACAGTGCGTCGTGAAACCTCATCACTTCCCTCTAACCCTGAATGTTACAAAATGTGCACTGACAACGGCGTCTCGGTAAGAAACCCATTCCAGCCCCTGAGAAGAGATTTGAATCGGTATTTTAAACGAGATAAATGACTAAAAATAGTTTGAGTCCAGATACTTTACGTGGAATTTGAGTCGCTTTGAACCAGATCGGATTTTTTTTTAAAAGCTCATGCCAGAGGAACAAGCGTAAATCCCGCTGGAAGTCAGACAAATTCACTTTTACATTTAAAAAAATGCTTATTTTTCACTTGAAATATTACAAAATAATCTGGATTAGGACTAAAAACGAGCTCGTTCCATTGACGACAGGATGTTTGATCTCATCTAAGACAAAACCAAACCTACTCAAACTTTAAAGTACATGTATGTTCCTTTTTACAGTGATTTAAGACGTGTCCAGTTTGTTTAAGATGCTTTTTTCTGAATAAATCTGCAAAAATTCTAATCACGCCTCGTCTTTTTGGGGGTGAAGAGATCAATAAATCAGGTTTAAACAAACGTCATAACATTGTGAAGTACAAAACCAGACAGTGTTATATCTGCAGTTGCTTCTTTAAGGGGAAACGTTGCTATGGATTGGGAGAAAATCCCATCTCCTCAGAGCATTAGTTCAGTTTCGGCACCCACCTTGCAGCTGTTCCCCATGTTTCTCCAGTCCAGGCTCGGGACAGGCAAGTCAAAGCAACATGGAAAAACGTCTCCAAATGTTCAGGACGGTGATGAGATGGAGTGAAGTGCAACGGCGCGTTGGTTTGAGCAGAGACTGGTGAGTCCAGGCGGTGTCTTCCTCTGTCTGAGCGGAGCTTCAGACTGTGGCCCATTCACAAAGAACTTCTCCAGAAATGGCACTGGAGAGAGGGGAGAGAGAGAGGGACGGGGGCTTCCCGTGGGGAGTTTCAAAATAAAGCAGAAGAAAATAAAACTGGTGATGTTTCTGCTGGGAAAGGATGTAGAGACTCAGAAAAATGTGTTTTTACATTGAGCAGGAGTCTGTGCAGTTTTCCTCTGGTTTCTTCTACCAGTAAAAACATGTACAATCGGCTACCATGAATGAGAGTGCGTGTTACCTGTGTGAGTGAGTGGTGGTGGTCGGAGGGGCCGATGGCACAGGTTGGCAGCCACGGTGACAGCTGTGGCTACAATAGTAGCTTACCACCACTGAGATGACATGAATTAATGAAGAAGTAGAAGAAGAAGAAGATCTTTAGTTATATAGCTCCTTTCACAGACATGGTCACAAACCACTTTACATGAGAGCATTTTACATTCACTCTAGACTCGGTGGTGCTAAGCTACATATGTAGCTTCAGTTTCCCCTGGGGGAGACTGACAGAAGCGCTGTCACGACTGCACATCTGCGCCAACGGTCCCTCTGACCACCTCCATACATTCACTCACACACATCACACAGCCTTCTAGGTGCACACTGTTGTTGTGTCCTTGGGCAGGACACTTCCACCGCCTTACCTGCAGTGTCTGCGTACAGTGGCGTATGAATGAGAGTGTGGATGGGTGCGTGGGTCTTTGATGTAAAGCGCTTTGAGTGCCTAAAGCAGGTAGAAAGGCGCTATATAAATGTAACCATTTACCATTGTGATATATCGCTAAGAATCATGGGATTTGCAGTAATAATAATGGAATGGAGATTTTAAAAGGTTAAATACTGGAGTTATTGTTCACAGTAAAACACTTGGACACCAGTTTGTTAGATGTATGTACGTGTTGTGACTCAGCAGCTCACAGAGTTGTTTCACAGCTTTTTTTCCACACTTTTGATACTGTTTTTAGCTCATATTAGCCTATGGAAAATATATGCTAGCATGTGCAAACATGGCGGATCTCCATGGTGACAGTGAATTTTCCCGAATTATAATATACATATCTACATATACAATGTGCTCATGAGATTTTCTTTAAATCTATCTTTTATATTTTCTTTTCATCTATTTTTTCGTTTTCTCGCCCGCCTTTATTTTGAAAGTCGTACTTCCTGTCGCCACTGACCACAGCGAAGCACTGAACCTCGGGCCATGTCTCTGCAGCAGTTTGCGCACGAAGACTTCCAGGCGGCCTGGAGGGAGCTGGACGAGCCGCAGCTGGACGGAGGATGGGAGCTCTTCACCGAGACCATGGGCGTCAAGATCTACCGGCTCTACGACCAGGTAACAGCCCGGGCACCGGCGCTCTCTCCGCGGACACGGTCAGCTGGGAGAGTCGCTGTTCTGCTCTGGCTGCACGGAGGATATTCTCTACGAGTTAACGCTATTTTTATTAAAACATATTTGACAAAGTATACTATAGCAATAACCAACGAGATTCCCACACATTATATTACCATTTATTTACGTTATATGTTTCCTCGTTAAACCTGTCAAACCAGCCCACCTCGCCTTGATCTTTCAACACGTGACCGTCTAAATGGAATAAACTTGTTAAATAAACCATGGAGGTGTACACTTTAAGACGGCAGTAATTCTAGCACGAGCTAATAATGTTTTTAATGCATAAATGTGTTATGATGACTAATGCACTGCACCTTTGCACGGATCCCCTTATTATGGTTGGACAGTGAAAGCACAAAAACGCAATGGCAAAAGTTAAGGGAACTAGTTGAAATGATTAGTATAATATATAACATACTGTAACAAGTATGTAGTAAACATGTCAGTGCGAGTAAATGAGGTAATACAATGCAATTTATTTATTTTTTGCCATTCCCTTTATTTTTGCCGCAACAAAATATATGTCAGATGCCCTTTCTGTCATTATTAGCTACAACTCGAGCTACATCTATTTTATTAGTGAGTGGTACTCACGTGATTTTCACTCAAGTCAGAGTACAGATACTTCATTGTAATTTTACTCAAGTAGAAGTAAAAAGTAATGTAGAATATAACTACTTTTAAGAAGTGGAATTTCTTCTTCACTGACCTATAGTAACAAACGAAATGCTCCAAGAATCGGCAACAAATGTTTAATTCATTTTATTTATTTAATTTTCAGTCATAAATCGTTTATTCGTTATTTGAAAATCCTCCATGTTCTAATGCTGATTACTGTAATTGATTAATTTTTATGTTGATGTTTTAATGATTGATTTGATCAGTTTTCTTGTAATTTTATGCAACTGTGAAAGCACGTTGAATCGCCTTGTGTATGAATAGCTTTGCCTATTCAAGTACAACATATCATTTCCCCTTAGAAATTTTTTTTATTTGCATCTTATATGTCAATGTAATAAACCTACACATACAAAGTCACAACAATTACTTTTTTTTTAATGGTATTTTCAGGTCTTTTTTCCCATTAAAGAGAAAGAATATTTTATTTGGAACAAAAAAAAAACTCATATTTTATGGGAAATGCATGGATAGATTTATACCCGGTCTGTTCATAAATGCCCTTTTTTGTCCCTCCAGATGTGTGCACATTTTGGTCAGTCTAATTAACAATGAGTCTAATCGCACACGTCTTTGCGATGCTTCCTGATCGGTGACGAGCTGCGGTTCAGATGTAATTCCATTGTCACGGATTTGGCAGGTGACGGGCCTCTACAAGTACAAAGTGTTCGGCGTCCTGGCGAGCTGCCCGGCGGATCAGTGCGCGGAGGTGTACATGGACCTCGCCTACAGGAAGCACTGGGACAGCTACGTCAAAGGTGAACACTCCAACTGTCCCCGTATAATCAGAACAAAAGGCTATTACGCTACATTTGGAAACTGATTCAAATACACGGCCTGACAAAAACACGCACGTCCCCACCGGGATGGGACGAACTGTTATGATCTGGGGCTGCTACAGTCGGTCAGGTCTGGGTTCAGCAACACTATGAGCCCAAAGAATGACCAGGTTACTCCATCAGTGGATTTCTTCTTCCCTGATGGCACGGGCATTTTCCAGGACAATGCCAGGATTTATTGACCACCGAGTCCAGATCTTCACCCCCACTGAGAATCTTTGGTATGTGCTGGAGTGAAGGCTTTGCCCCGTGCAGTGTTAATTTTGACAAGATATTTTAATTTAGTTTTAGTCTTTTTTTCTTTTTATATATTTTTTTTCTTTTTTTTCTTTACATAATAAAATAAGACAAACTTTAATCCCCCCAGCCACTCCTCCTTGCATTCATACCACAATCACAACCACACTCATCCACACATTCATAGTATTTTGACAGGAACACAGACTATAAACAGAAAGGAAGCACAAAGCAGACACAAATAAAATCATGTAAAAAAAATAACAAAATAAATAAAAGAATAAGATGAAATCACTAATACCAATCAAAAACAAAATGCCATATAATTGGCAAAACGTTTATGACATAACAAATGGCACAGCAAGTACAACCAATTTTTATATCTCTAATTCAAGTAAGCAGACGTTCCATTGCTTTTCATGCTCAAATATTCTGTTGTTATTTGTTGCTATAATTGTTTCCAACATATACTGATGATAAACTCTATTCTTAAAGTGTTTTATACATACATTTGACAACGTTTTAGCTTTAAAAATAAACATTTTACCCATCAGAATGATCATATTCAAAAGGCATGTGCAAAAGTTTTAGTCTTAGTCTCTTGACAAAAATGTAATTCAATTTTATTCGAGATTTAGTCAACAAAATACCTTAAATTTTTGTTGAGTTTTAGTCGACTAAAATTAGGACAAATTTAGTCGACTTTGTATTTATAATATTCATTATAATCATATTTAATCGAGGTCCTGCTTCATGGAGCTGCTCCTCATGAACAAAGCTCAGAGCTGTTCCTTTGGCAGTGGATTTACATGATATGAGGCTCTTTCAGACGGTCAATAGAAGTTTGGATGATTTTAGTCTCTCCTTTCCATTTTTATTTAGTCTCATTTTAGTCGACTAAAATATCTGGACATTTTAGTCATAGTTTTAGTCTCATGAAAAACTTTTAATTTAGTTTTAGTCCAATTTTAGTCGTCAGAAAAACCACTTTGACTAAAATTAAGACTAAATATTTTAGTCGACGAAGTTAACACTGGCCCCGTGGTCACACTCTCCCATCATCGATACAAGATCTTGGTGAAAAATCAAAGCTAAAACGCGCCGCAACAAAATACTAGAGCGCGTGACCTTTTTTTGAGGCAACGTTTGGTCGGGCAGTGAATAGTAAAATGGCAAAAATGTTACGCAGTGTGGCTTTAGGCTCCTGTTCCTGTTCCATATGTTCCCGCGTTCTTTGCCTCACTCATGTTAAGTTTCCATGTTCTACTCTTCTCTCTCGCTCCGTGTCCCGTCGCAGTAAACCGAAGGTAACTCATTCTGTGTTCATGTTTATTGAATAGTCTAAGTCCCTCCCTCTAGTCTGCTCCCATTGGCCTTCTGTGACTGTTGTGATTGGTCAAAGTAGAGTCTTTCATTTTTGTAGAGAAATGTGTAGTGGTGTGTTCTGTACAACAAATCTTCTCAGACACATTAGTGAAAAAAGACTAATTTGATATAGGGCTGCCAATGGCCACCATGCTGCAATACCTCCATCTAGTGGTGGCCAAAAAAAGCTAGTTTTGCACTAAAGGGTAAATAGACTCAACTTATATAGTGCTTTTCTACCCGTATCAGGACCAACGCGCTTTACAGTGAGGAACCAGTCAGCCATTCACGCTCTCATTCACACACCACTGTACGCAGACACTGGAAAGCATTGCTCGTTTTAAACTATTTTGCCTGGTTTCCAATAATGTTCCACTTTCTACAGCTACAGTATATATTGCTCCTGTGATAACGCTCTGTGCATAACTTCAAATCATAACGCCGCCGCCCAAGAAGTGACTTCCTGTTTCGATCCAGCACGCCAAAATAAAAGCACCGTAGTTCAACTTTGTTTCTGCCTAACTATTAACAGACTTAAAATGTGTTTTATTATATTCTTTTAATGGCAAGGCAAGGCAACTTTATTTATACCGCGCATTTCGTACACAAGGCAACTCAATGCGCCTAATGTTGGAAGTACCTGCTGAACTAATCAATCAGACGAGCTGTGTGCTTTTATTTTGGCGTGCTGGATCGAAACAGGAAGTCACTTCTTGGGCGGCGTTGTTTTGGTTTGAAGTTATGTACAGAGTCAATTAAAGAAACCAGGCGGGTTTTCGTAAAGAATTTTAGAATTCTTGTATATTAATGAGGGCCTGACTTTGACTGACAGGCCGTTAGCATCAGAGCTAACGGCGCAGTTACAACCAAACCAGAGTCTACAGCGAAGGTCCCGCCCTTTTGCCCTTTGTAGGAACATGCTCGATCGGACCGGGGTAGGAGGAGTCTGTAAATCCTTCATGGACTAAACGAGGAGGAGTGAGCAGAAGAAGTCTACTATTTCTTATGTCTACGAGGGCTACACAAAATATCACAATTGTTGTAGGTGGCGCAATATCCATATCGGAAGAAGCCACAATATACATCGCAAATTTCACGAGATCTTAACTTTCAAATGTGCAAAGCTTCAGTTGTAGTCATGCTTTTCCTAATTTAGTCCCATGTTACTCTTGTTTTGACACAATTTTTATCCAACGTTCTTTGCTGAGATGGTTTAGTGAAATATCGTACATGATCGTTATTGCGATATTCAAGACAGTTATCGAATGCAGCCCTACTTAAATATGTTTTTTTTCTTGTTTTGCGGCAGAGCTTTATGAGAAGGACTTCGACAACCAGAGGGCGATCTACTGGGAAGTCAAATACCCATTTCCTCTTTCCAACAGAGACGTATCCTTTTGACGGGACTGTGTTCAGAGAGCTGCATTTACAGATGAAGACGATTAGGTTCAGTTTCCACGTTATTGTCTGGGTGTGGTTAAAGAGGAGAGGAGGGTCCGTGTGAAAGGAGCGGGGCAGATGGGGCAGAGGATTCCCTGTTCTCCTGAGCCGTTGTCCCTCAGTACGTGTACATCCGCGAGCGCAGAGACCTGGAGGTGGACGGGCGTAAGATCTACGTGGTCCTGGCCCGCAGCGCCCCCCAGAGGTCGTGCGAAGAGAAGAGCGGCGTCATCCGGGTCAACGACTACATGCAGAGCCTGGCCATCGAGAGCGACGGAGCCTCGGGCACCAAGAGTAAGGGCCACACAAGCACACGAGGGACTATGAGACCAAGAGTAAGGGCCACACAAGCACACGAGGGCCTATGGGACCAAGAGTAAGGGCCACACAAGCACACGAGGGACTATGGGACCAAGAGTAAGGGCCACACAAGCACACGAGGGACTATGGGACCAAGAGTAAGGGCCACACAAGCGAGGGACTATGAGACCAAGAGTAAGGGCCACACAAGCACACGAGGGACTATGAGACCAAGAGTAAGGGCCACACAAGCACACGAGGGACTATGAGACCAAGAGTAAGGGCCACACAAGCACACGAGGGACTATGGGACCAAGAGTAAGGGCCACACAAGCGAGGGACTATGAGACCAAGAGTAAGGGCCACACAAGCACACGAGGGACTATGAGACCAAGAGTAAGGGCCACACAAGCACACGAGGGACTATGGGACCAAGAGTAAGGGCCACACATATGAGGGACTATGAAACCAAGAGTAAGGGCCACACAAGCACACGAGGGACTATGAGACCAAGAGTAAGGGCCACACAAACACACGAGGGACTATGAGACCAAGAGTAAGGGCCACACACACGAGGGACTATGAGACCAAGAGTAAGGGCCACACACACGAGGGACTATGAAACCAAGAGTAAGGGCCACACAAACACACAAGGGACTATGAGACCAAGAGTAAGGGCCACACAAGCACACGAGGGACTATGAGACCAAGAGTAAGGGCCACACAAGCACACGAGGGACTATGAGACCAAGAGTAAGGGCCACACAAGCACACGAGGGACTATGAGACCAAGAGTAAGGGCCACACAAGCACACGAGGGACTATGAGACCAAGAGTAAGGGCCACACACACGAGGGACTATGAGACCAAGAGTAAGGGCCACACAAGCACACGAGGGACTATGAGACCAAGAGTAAGGGCCACACAAGAAAACGAGGGACTATGAGACCAAGAGTAAGGGCCACACAAGCACACGAGGGACTATGAGACCAAGAGTAAGGGCCACACAAGCGAGGGACTATGAGACAAAGAGTAAGGGCCACACACACGAGGGACTATGAGACCAAGAGTAAGGGCCACACAAGCACACGAGGGACTATGAGACCAAGAGTAAGGGCCACACAAGCACACGAGGGACTATGAGATGAAGAGTAAGGGCCACACAAGCGAGGGACTATGAGACCAAGAGTAAGGGCCACACAAACACACGAGGGACTATGGGACCAAGAGTAAGGGCCACACAAGCGAGGGACTATGAGACCAAGAGTAAGGGCCACACAAACACACGAGGGACTATGAGACCAAGAGTAAGGGCCACACAAGCGAGGGACTATGAGACCAAGAGTAAGGGCCACACAAACACACGAGGGACTATGAGACCAAGAGTAAGGGCCACACAAGCACACGAGGGACTATGGGACCAAGAGTAGGGCCACACAAGCGAGGGACTATGAGACCAAGAGTAAGGGCCACACAAGCGAGGGACTAAGAGACCAAGAGTAAGGGCCACACAAACACACAAGGGACTATGAGACCAAGAGTAAGGGCCACACAAGCGAGGGACTAAGAGACCAAGAGTAAGGGCCACACAAACACACAAGGGACTATGAGACCAAGAGTAAGGGCCACACAAGCGAGGGACTAAGAGACCAAGAGTAAGGGCCACACAAACACACGAGGGACTATGAGACCAAGAGTAAGGGCCACACAAGCGAGGGACTAAGAGACCAAGAGTAAGGGCCACACAAACACACAAGGGACTATGAGACCAAGAGTAAGGGCCACACAAACACACGAGGGACTATGAGACCAAGAGTAAGGGCCACACACGCGAGAGACTATGAGACCAAGAGTAAGGGCCACACAAACACACGAGGGACTATGAGACCAAGAGTAAGGGCCACACAAGCACACGAGGGACTATGAGACCAAGAGTAAGGGCCACACAAGCACACGAGGGACTATGAGACCAAGAGTAAGGGCCACACAAGCACACGAGGGACTATGAGACCAAGAGTAAGGGCCACACAAGCGAGGGACTATGAGACCAAGAGTAAGGGCCACACAAGCACACGAGGGACTATGAGACCAAGAGTAAGGGCCACACAAGTTACTAAAAGTTTTTAGTAGAAGACTGGGTAATTTGGTGTTTCTAGGTGGTACTTACGGAGATGAGAAAATTACAGTTTTTCATATAAACCTCGTCGAGAAACATTGTGAATATCAGACCATTTATTTATTTTAATTTAGACCAAAAGAGTGTCTTCCCTTAAACCTAATCCATAGATGTGTGTTTTGTTGCAGTGTTTATGCACTACTTTGACAACCCCGGAGGCTCCATCCCCACGTGGCTCATCAACTGGGCCGCAAAGGTCAGTGCTTTACACACAGACTCCTCAAAATTGACTTGAATATAAAAAGTTTATATTCAGTGATTGGTGGCGCTAAATCTCCGTTTTCTCCTCTCAGTCCGGAGTGCCTGGGTTTCTTAAGGACATGCAAAAGGCCTGCAGCAACTACACGTCCTACAGCCAGAAGAAGTGAGCCGCCTCGGGCTTTTACTTTTACTGGATGTGTTTTAATTTGAAAGGGCATTGGCGCCTCCTTCAGGTTTTATGTCTTTTTTTTTTTTCCTGCACTTTTTTGTTTACTTTTTCCCTTTGCACTTTTTCCTCCTGCCAAATCAATTTATTCCTCACTGAAATTATTGTCCAATGATACTTAAACGTTACATTAAAAAGTCAGTAAATTAATTATGCCAAAATCAAGGCATTGAAAAGCTTTAAATCAGATTCAAACCGGCATCAAATCTACATTTCTTGGAGACAGACCCCACTCAATGGCATCGCTCAACTATTTTTACTACATTTGTCAAAAAACACAAGAACGCTGCAGGTTTTCGCTGAATTTACAAAAGTTTCCAGTTGTGTCCAGTTTAGTTTTGAATATCAACATTTCCCCTCATTCTCCTGTTTGATTGAACAAGATGAAACAAGCCTAGATTTTGTGACTTGTGGCATTAGACTTAGGCATTAACGTGGCATTAAAAAGCATTAAATATGACGTGCTGCCACCTGTAGAAACCCAGTTGTAGCGGCAGACATTTTGGCTCATCTTGCTTTTTCCACTCATAAATCGACCAATAGCGCTTTATATCGTTTAAAGCATTAGGAGGATTGCATAGGATTTATTCAGCACTTTTTGAACACTCGCGTTGCTTTATTCATGCACTCCAGACACGGCTGCCCTGGGCCATAGACTGACAGAGAATCGGCTGCCAATCTGTGCCAGCACCAGTAATCAAGTCATCGTGAAATGCAAGTCGAGAACTTTGTGGTGCAATAAAGTTTGTAGAAACCGGAGTAGTTACCGGAGAGACAATTTATGCTAACGCTGTAAATTTGTCACAACTTTTTTTTTGTAGGATCCGATAACTTAAAGCGATATTTCAGGATTTTTGACATAGGGCCTCATTTCCTAGTTATCCAGAGTGTTGTTGATTTCTGGAGATATTTTGTTCTTTAATTCTTTAATTCATGTTCTTATATTTGAAGAGCTTAGTGGCGCGAGGCTAATGCTAGGCTAACGCATTTCTATGGTATCAGCTAGCCTGGATTATAAACAGTCTGACCCACTCCACAGTGCACCTGAGGCACATCACTTATAACGCCAGACTAACGAAATAAATGTCTGTGTTAATAGAATATTTTTAAATATAACTGACCTTGTGTCACATGAATTACCCCATTTTGAGGGACTATTTTCTCGCAGATCACTCCGCCGCTGCATTAGCTTACAGCCACAAAGTTGATGCTGCTCAAATATACAGTGGGGGGAAAAAGTATTTGGTCAGTTCCCCATAGATTTTCTATTGCATTTCGGCCAAATACTTTTTCCCCCCGCTGTAAGTCATTTTAAATGCAAAATGGTCATAATTATTCTATGGACACACACATTTATATCGTTAGTCTGGCGTTATAAGTGATTTACCTCAGGTGCACTGTGCAGGGTTGCTAATGCCGTAGAAATTTATTAGCCTAGCATTAGCCTAGCGCCACATGGCTCTTCAAAAATAAGGACTGCATAAATGTAAACAAATATCTCCAGCAATCAACAACACTCTGGATAACTAGGAAATGAAGCCCTATGTCAAAAATCCTGAAATATCCCTTTAATAACAGCCAGTAACGTAAGAAACATGACCAGTTTCAAAATGATCATTCGGCAGATCGTTTACGTCATCGGCTCAACAGTGTTATTACGTTATCGGCTGGTTATTGTGTTAAAGGTTCCTACTTTGTTGTTTTTCTTGTCACTCCTCTGCTGTTCGTGCGCACTGACTTTGGTAAATACCTCAAACACTCCAACAAAAAAAACGTCTTACTGCTGCTCCTCTCATTTTACCTGTGCTGCATCGATTGTAAACTTTGGAACATCTATGCATTTCGATGTGTTTGTTGTTAAATGGGTTGCGTTCATGAACTGGAACGTGGCAAAATAAGAGGTCGACCGATATGTTTCTTTTTTAAGGCTCATGCTGATTATTATTCCATTACTTTAGGTGATCCAGTCATAGTTTCCGTCCCAGCCGTGATTAGCTGCCGTTAGCATACTGTTGCTAACCGTGGCGTTTTGCGCGGCGATCAGAAATACAATTGTGGAGATTAAAACTAGCTCAGCAGTTGAATTCTCCAGCTTATGTGCTTCAAAATGACACCCAGCATGTCCATAGTCACTGAGGTTTAGTTCCTAACACGCCTCGGGAGCTAATTTTAAAGCCCTGACTTAGCTCTTTCCGATGCAAAAAGGGGACTTGGCCTATTATCACGCTCAGACATCGGTCGACCCCAATATTTCATCCCTAAAAGTTGACACTCATTTGGCTTCTGTGACATCATCTGCATACATTTTATATTTGTATGCAGTTTAGCTGATTTTAACCTGTTGTAAGGCTCTTTCTAAACATGTGATCACACAGAAATATCACATTTACTTTGGATTTTCATTAGTGATGCTTTTCTGGCGTTAACTAACAAATTATTTGTTTGAAGGATTATTTAAATATAAAAATATCTTCATTTCACCTGGAGAAATGGTGAGCTCGATTGTGTTTGAATCAGGCGCAAAACAGTTTTTGGCCTTTTATCTGTTGTTATGTCAGCAGGAGATTCAGATAAAGTAGTTTATCAACAGTTTGGACCCGGAAGTAGATAATTATTGTGTAAGAAACGTATACTATGTCGGTATAAGGGGAGACGTTATGTTTTAAAACACACAGGAAATACATGACAGTTCTTTGTAATGAATTGGGTAAAAAACAAAAGGTAATTTATGGCCCTTTTTGATGCTAATGTGAAAACAATGATTTGGACATTTCAAGTTGCCCACGTCTCTAGACTTCCGTGAACGCAGCCCGTTTCCTGTGCCGTGTGTCTTGCTGTATAGTGGGAATGTTTACATGATTTTTAACTGTATCCTCGAATGCAAACGGATTGTTCATATAGGACTATATTGATTACTGTGTAATGCTGCCGTGAAGATGATTACATTTGATTGAACACAAACGTCGTCTCTGTGTTTTGCTTTTCTTCGAGTTCGCCGAAGCACTGACTCGGAATGTGTCATTAAAGGTGACGTAGCTGCTTTTGCAAAGATGGAGATGCTCCTTATACTTGCTGTCATTCACTTGTACTTAGGTTTTGAAGGTTTTTTCAGGAGTTTTTTTTTTTTAATATCTGATTCCTATCCTGGCTTATTGAGATTTGAAGGCAAAACAGCTTTTTTTATATTTCGACAAAACAAATAGATTTAAACCGGACTTTATCCATTATTTAGTTTTTGTCGCCACAAGTTTTGGCAAACGTTGGTGATTTTTGCCCATAAAATGTAATTAAATAAAAATAAAAAATAAAAAAGTTATAAAGCGCTTTACATGGAGGAATTAGTCACCCGTTCACACTCTCATTCATACACCAGTGTGCGCAGACACTGTTTTCTTATATTCATGTCAATAATCTACAGGAAACGCTTCAAATTGAAAGTAAAAGTGCAAACTACATTTAACACACAGGAAGGTCGTTAATAATGAAATAGATCACATGAAACTCTACCCAATAATTATAGTAATGAACTGAAAAGGAGAAGTATATTTTTATGCCTTTCTTTGGTTTGTCAGAGACGTTCAGCTGTTGGTTTAAGTAAATATTAGAGATGTAGTGCCCTCTGGTGGAAGGAGACGGGCATTACGTGTGAATTTAGACTTTTCTCTCAGGTGTGGAGAAGAAGCAGAGTTTATAGTTTTAGTTCCTCGTGTGCAGATGAAAGGCCAGTTTGAGAGCCAGGTTTTTGCTTTTTCATCTTTTCAGAATGATCCATGCACTGAAGAGCACTGAAAGGATATGATTTTAAATACACTATAAACAAATACTTTATATCCAAGCAGCTCTCCTATAAATAAAGTTTTGAATATGAATAAAAGAGTCTTATAAATAGGGGAGTCCAAACCCCCCTTTGTGGATTTCTTAAGATAGCTTAGTGAATCTGACCCACCTTTGTCCAGGAACTTCTTGAAGCTGCACTTACAAAACTTTTCTTATAAAACACGTCACTGATTGAGGCCTGTAGGAACCGATAATGTAATAAATCTGTCCAGTTTCAAAATGTAATAAACCAATAATGGAATAACGATTTACCGGCCGATAATTATTGGCCTGACAAGATAAAATCGTGCATAAAGGCAGTAAATTCTGCCAATTATGTAAAAATACATACATTTGAATGTATGTAAAAAACGAACACATTAACCTCTTAACCCCCACCTGAACATTTTATCCAGTTTGGCTTTTCCCCGAATCTAAAAGCTTAAAAAGAAAAAAAAAGTGACAAAAAAGTGGCAAAAACACGACAAAAAGCAATGAAATAGAAGTGATGCAAAATACAATTAGGCCTGTGTTTATGCATACAAAGTATACAAGTTTGTTTTTTTTTCCTTCAAACGTCAATTATTTATCTGTATTACTTGGCTTCTTCACTCGATTCACTTTGCTGCATTTGCTCAAGTATCGCATCTTATTCACTCAAACTGATTTGATAAATATCTTACAAAAACAGTAACGTTTCTTACCTCAGTGGAAGTCACGCCTGCAAAATCTGTAAATCGACCCGGTTTCTGGTGCTCGTAAAGCCTGAGCGCCTCATGCACGGGCTCATCATCGAGGCTGCAGTTACGCGTTTGGCCTGAGGGGGCAACTGCGAGCACAAAACTGTCAAACTCCACATAGCCCCTTTAAGCTCGTGCATGGCGGCAATTCGGACCTGAAGTAACAACGTTTTGAGTGACAGTGCAGGATCTTAGCGGCAGGTGTGGTGAATAGGTCTGGGCTCATTCATTTTGCTGGAACATGTAAGGGGAGGAAAATTCACAATTTTAACATTTTTAAACTCCGTATAGTCCCTTTAAGGCGGGGGTTACGAGGTTAGCTTTGTTTGCCAAACCGAGAGACTCTGTAATATCAGAACGCTCTCGGTTAAGCCTTACTTCAAAACCTCTCAGATGACGCAGCAGGGAAAGCCTTTGCTGCGCTTTCTTGTAAACACAGTCAACATGTTTGTTTAAATGTGAAAGAATTGATTTTTCTTAAATATTTGATATATATACCAAATAAATATAACCCATTTCAAAGAATACACTGCAAAAAGTAAATATCAAGCATTTGGCTTAAATGTCTTGAATTGAGGAAATGTATCTAGTTTTGAGCGGTTTTCACTCATTTAGACTTTGTTCCTGGTCTGACCAAGTTTACTTTGCTAGTTTGAGGACATTTCAGACTTGGCTCTAAATAAGAAAGTAAAATTGCCAATGAGATAAGACCGATTTTCTTGCCCCATTGGCAAAGAAAATTACTTGAAATAGAGACAAAATGTATTGAAACGAGTCAGAAACATCTCAAAACAAGTGAAATAATCCAGGTCAAATGGCCAAATCATCTTACCGAGTCAAAACAACTCACATTTTGATTATTATGCTCAAATTGAAACATTTATACTAATCTAGTTAATTACTTTGTGCAGTGTATTTTACAACGCTGCCGGTCAAAAGTAGCGAGCTGGTTCGAGGATTGACCGTCTGTTCTTGAGCTATCCAAGAATGTGCCGTGGTTTGAAACCGTCCCAGGTTCTAAAAAAGGGCCCCGCTTTGATAAGCACTTTGCACGCTAATGTTACCTAAGCGTCGTCAGAAGATCCTTGATTACGGTTAATTTGCGATGTTTCGTGGCCAACGCTAACTCGGCTCGGGACATGACCGAACGCGACAGTCGAAGTATTGATTTAATGCGAGAGATTAAGATGATTACTCTGATGAGGCGCTGGTGAAGAGGTGTTTTCTCTGCCTGCGAGACATAAGCGGCGCAATTAAAAAAAAACCAAAGGGAGACACTTGGCTCCGGCGCTCCGTGGTATTTGTGACTCAAGAGTTCCTGGGAATCCTCGTTTGACTGAGATTTTCCAAAGTGAAATCTTTGACACGCTGCAATTACCTCCCCGTCGTCTGTGAGCGCTCGGCTGCGTGTTTGTGTCGCTCGCATACCTAGCGTTTAGCTCCACACTTTGTCTTTCCTAATTAAAAATAATAAGAGTCTCGAGAAAATGTACCCGGCAATTGCCCTCCTGATGTGGGTCGGGAGTGATTGGGTTTGTTGTGCACGTTGTTTTGTGTCGGAGTGTGCTGTGGAGAAAAGCCTTTAGCTCAGTTAGCTCCTAGCATGATGCGGCTATGCTAGCGCTGTGCTCCCTTTAACAGGTACATTTCCGATCTCCGACTGGGAAAAACCCATTGGTATAGACGCTCAAACTAGTGATCACAACGACTAAACTCGGAGAGATGCAGTAGGATCAATTATGTATTTTTTCCTCTATAATCAAGGAAGAGTGTTGCTGCTTGGAACGGTTGTCATTCTATTGCTCAAATTCACAAATGGAGATTTAGGGTCGGCAGGTTATGGATCTGTTGAGAGGAATCCTCCCAACGGGCTCTAAACCTTGTCCTTTAATGCACCACTCAGCATAGGAACATATTCTACAAAATCAGCTGTTAGGACAGCCGTGTGGGGGTTTGTTGACGGGGAGCTACTGCTCTCTTCAACTGGCCCACTCCACACTCTGGCTTTTTAATGCACCACACTATGCAGGGCTACAGCATACTTCACATATAACTCAATTAAATAAATATATAATAATAATGATTATGAAAATTACACCCAAATTAAAATTATACTGAGAATGGTAATGACAACTGGGAAGTATCAAGATCTCGGAGTATAATATCTATAAATGTACCCTCATAACATAAAAGTAACTCTCGGTTATCAAGGGTAAAAATCTGAAAGAAATATATTATGGATCACATTTGTTTTTGTTTTTTTTGACTGCTTCGTTCTGGACATCGTGCATGAAACGGGATTGTTGTTGTAGTTGTGCATTGTTTCAATTAATTGTATAAACAGTTCATATATTTTTTTTGTAAGTTGGTCTGTATGAATGTAGCTGCTTGAAATGTTCTGAAATGTTCTTTTTTTATTTTTATTATTATTATTATATTTATTTTATTGCACTTGGGGGTGGGCACTCATAAGCTTTTGCTTCAGTCCACTCCTTTTGAGCACTATGTGTACTGCTCAAATAAACAAATAAACACATAAACAAATGATTGGTCTAAGTTCAGATGCGAGATGAAGACAGCGATGGCGCACACGCTAAACCTCGCTATCTGGGCTCTAACCAAATAACATCGGAATCATTAATCTGACAGGTGAATTGTTGCCTCTTTTCTTCCCCTGACTTCATTCGATACGCCTTTGTGGGAAATGTACAAGCGCAGACATGCTCTTTGCAAAGTGAATGGGTAAAGGAGAGAGGCGGTGGGTGAGCGCGCCATCCCCTATTGGAGCGCTGGAGTTTTTTTCATAAAGCGCGAGGTCTGGACAGAACAGCGGCTCAGGCGTTTGGTCAGCCCTTATTTAGGCAAGGCAAGTTTATTTGTATAGCCCAATATCACAACAGGAGTTTCCTCACAGCTGCACCGAACATTAAGGCAATAAAACAGAGCAGTAAATAAGACAATGTAAAGTTCCGGTGAATCAAGTATCCAGGCAAACATAAAGTCCAAATAAGCGTCGAGCGGCGCGGGCGTCCCCTGTCCTTAGACTCTCCAGCACGGCAAGGAAAAACTCAAAAACCCGGTGGGAGAAACGAGAAACCTTGAGGAGAACCACAGAAGGAGGGATCCACTCCCATGGACGGACAGGCTATAGAGACCCAGGGCCGAAGGAGTCCCTCAGCAGACGGGCCAAGATCACAGACCGTCCAGTCCTTGTTGTCAACCCAGTAGGCAGGGTTCCTCCGTTCAGCCCGGGTTCCTCCATTCAGCAGGGTTCCTCCGTTCAGCCGGGTTCCTCCGTTCAGCCGGGTTCCTCCGTTCAGCAGGGTTCCTCCGTTCAGCCCGGGTTCCTCCGTTCAGCAGGGTTCCTCCGTTCAGCCGGGTTCCTCCGTTCAGCAGAATTTAACGTAATGTATTATTCTCTATTAATCTGTTATTGCAATGTTTTTTTAAAGCCTTAAATATAATATAACTTTTATGTTTAGGCCCAATTCTATTCTATTCAAGCAGTGACTGTAATGAGAATTTCATTATCATTTATTTATCCCAAAAATATGAATTCTTTTGGTGGCGGCTGACCAGGCCAATGACCTCCGACAAATCTGTCCCAGTGAAAAAAGTGATTGAAGAGCCCCGCTTTAGACACAAATGAACGTCCCGTAGGCCTACATAAAAGTAGGAGGAATTGTCTTGAAGCACACATTATAAAACGTAAAATAACATTAATCTCTTAATATTTACTGATTTATTATTATTTATTGTGAGCCTTTAGCTTCAAAACAAACTCTCCGACCTTTATAAACATGGAAGCCTCGTACACTGAAGTATTTACATCCGACATCTAGCTCTTGACACGCACAAAGGGATCATCTACCAGGAACTCACCGTGTAATCTTTAGATGCTTATTCGAAGAGGCCTGAGCTCATCTTCTTTGGAAATGAACAGAAACAGGAAGTACATCCGCTCACAACTTTCGGTTAGCGGAAATAGCGTAGCCACATCACGCAACGACCCGATTTCTCTGTTGCGTATGATGCGTGTTGGGCTCCGCCAGGGCTGCCCTTTGTCACCGGTTCTGTTCATTACCTACATGGACAGAATTTCTAGGCACAGCTGGTGGCCGGAGGGTGTCCGGTTTGGGAACCTCAGAATCTCATCTCTGCTGTTTGCAGATGATGTTGTTCTGTTGGCTTCATCAAATCAGGACCTGCAGCTGCACTGGGGCGGATTGCAGCCGAGTGTGAAGCGGCCGGGATGAGGATCAGGACTTCCAAATCTGAGGCCATGGTTCTCCACCGGAAAAAGGTGGTTTCCCCGCTTCAGGTCGGTGGGGAGTCCTTGCCCCAAGTGGAGGAGTTCAAGTATCTCGGGGTCATGTTCTCAGTGAGGGACGGATGGAGCGTGAGATCGATAGACGGATCGGTGCGGCGTCAGCAGTGATGCGGTCGCTGTATCGGACCGTTGTGGTGAAGAGGGAGCTGAGCCAAGCGGCAAAGCTCTCGATTTACCGATCGATCTACGTTCCCACCCTCACCTATGGTCATGAGATCTGGGTAATGACCGAAAGGACAAGATCGCGAATACAAGCGGCCAAAATGAGTTTCCTTCGCAGGGTGGCTGGGCGCACCCTCCGAGATCGGGTGAGGAGCTCAGTTACCCGGGAGGAGCTCGGAGTAGAGCTGCTGCTCCTTCACGTCAAAAGGAGCCAGCTGAGGTGGCTAGGGCATCTGTTCCGGATGCCTCCTGGTCGCCTCCCTCGGGAGGTGCTCCAGGCATGTCCCACTGGGAGGAGGCCTCGTGGAAGGCCCAGGACACGCTGGTGGGACTATGTCTCCGAGCTGGCCTGGTGTCGCCTCGGGGTCCCCCCAGAACAGCTGGAGGAGGTGTGCGTGGATCGGGAAGTCTGGGCATCTCTGCTGAGACTGCTGCCCCCGCGACCCGGCCCCGGATAAAGCGGAAGAAAATGGATGGATGGATGGCTTATGATGTCCCGCTACTATTTCGCCGCCTGAATGGCTCACCCCTGAGAAGCTGCGCTAACCACTCTGCCGGTACCACTGCACCCTCCAGGACAGTTTGTTTGTATTTATATAATACGACACGACGCGACTTAAACCGAAAGTCAACAACCGGCAAAAAGCCTGGTCGGTATTCCAAAAATGTATCTCAAAACACACTCCGTTCCATGACCGCAAACACATCATCATTTTAACCAAAGATTACGCCAATTAAAGCTAATTACCCGCCGTCCTCAGTCTGTCTCTGAACCGGCAGCCATGCATGAAACATGTACAGTGTGTGTGTGTGTGTTTGTTTGTGTGTGTGTGTGTGTTAAACGCCGGGACTGATCGGCACAAGGTGTGACATGTCCATAACCCAAACATTAATAGAGAAACTCACAAACCTCGGGATCTGATCTGGGAAATGGGTTTACAGCAGTTGTTGAAAGCCTGAACAAAGCATATAAGTCACAGGCAGGCGACGATTACAAAGACAGTCGATCTCAAAGTCGATCTAATGTTTTTCCATGACACAAAAGACACTCGAGTTTAAAGCCACCACTGCACGATCCTGAAAGGGAAAGTGGCTTCGTGAGGTTGAGATTTGGGTTGAGGCGACGATGTTTCATACTGTGTTTTCATGAGCAGCTCCTGTCAGTCTGTCTCGGTAATAATGATGTATAATAATGATGCGTAATAATGGCAGTCATTATCTGCTTTTATCCAGCTCATAATTGTCTTAATGTGTGGAGTCTGCCCCGGGCTCCGAGGCTCTGATCACAGCAATTACATCGACACAAAGCTGGGGTGTTCCTAGAGGGGGACTAGAGATGTCCCAGTCCGATAGTCAGCATCAGTTTCGGACGGTCGTCGATCCTGCATTTTTGAAAGTATCGGTTTAGGTTGGGTTCAATGTCGCGGATCTGCTCATGGCAGAGTGAGAAAACATCCACACGGACACGATTTTGTCTTTGACTTTGTTGGTGTGTGATAAATATGTTTATAGTCTGCCAGAAAACGGCGAATAAAAGTGGAATAACTGTGTTTCCCATGAGAGAGGGTTTTCCTCCCCTGACGAAAGGAAACACTTAAACACAGGTAGAGGAGAGCAGTTTATCAGGGGGTACTTGGAATTATTCCAGATTTAAAAAGAAAGTGAAACTGAGCAGAATTTCATTAATTCAAAGGAAAGCTAGTTTTAATTATGTTTTTCAGTAAAAGAGTATTTTGAACACAAATACTAAATATGGAATAATCTTCATTTAGTTTGTCACTTTGTAATAATATTGGCAAGATACTCCACGTACAGGATACTTAAAGTATCAATGAACAACTCAAGGGGTACACGAGACGAAAAAGGTTGGAAACCACTGGAGTAGAGGGTAGGGTAGGTGCCTTCAAGTCATTCTTTATTTACAGTCGATGGTTTGTGCTAATAAATCTGTCTCTAGATTTAGTTTGTCTGATAAGTTGGGTGGTTAGCACTCGTGCTTCATCGCTAGAAGGTCCTGGGTTCCATTCTGTGTGGAGTTTGCATGTTCTCCCCGTGTCTAGGTTTCCTCCGGGGGCTCCGGTTTCCCCTACCACTAAAACCATGTACAATAGGTTCCCCTCTGGGGCCAGGACTCCAATGAAAAAGAGATGCATAATCTCAATGGACCTTTCTTGGTTAAATAAAAGGTCAAATCAAAGTTCTATAGAAACAGAAACATACTTTTTACCACCTTTGTGGTTGTATGTGAGCTCTCAGTCATACAGGAGTTTTCCACCATAGACTAATATTCTTAACTCTGCACTTAAGTGGATTGTGGTGAGTAAGTGCTTTATTAGTCATTGTGCAATTGTACAACGAAATTGCGTTCAGGCGTTGGGTTAGTCCTGAGCCGCCATTGTGGGTTTGTCCTGGGTTTGTCCCTGTTTGAGAGCGTGGCGTCCTGCACTGGTCAGCTCCTCCACCTCCTCCTTCCTTTTCCTCCCGCGCAGCTCCCTCCACTCCACCACAGTCTTTCACCACCTTCTGGGAAGAGCGTAGCAGACGAACATTAGTCGGAACAACAGTAGGGATAGAAGGCGTGTGTGGCTTCGCTCCAAATCTTGTCCGGATACCTCCTCGTTTGTCCCTTTTTTTATTTCCTCTGGCACTTCTTGTGACGCCTCCACTGTGCTGCAGCTGTGGGGGGCTCTGGGCGTCCTTTCAGTATTTCAGAAGAAGAAACGTGTAGGTCTCAAATGTCTTTAGCTCATAAGCTAGCTGTTTGTTTACTTTAAAAAAAAAAAAGAAGCTGGGTCCTTCATGGCCAGTAAAAATCCACTGAACCGCACAAAAACACAGTAAACATGTACAAAAGTATCCAGTAAAACAATGTGGAACACAGAAACGACAAACGCAGCGTGAAATCTGCTTCTCTTCAAAACCTTTTTCAGATTTTTTGACGTCCCATCTCCCGGGGCTGTTTGCTTCTATTTCTAGATTCTTTCCGCACGTACGCCCTAAAAAGGAATATCTGCCCCCGTAGTTAAACTCTCATCTCTCATAATTACCTGCTGATCTGTTCCCTCAGCGACGGCCCGCCTCGGCTGCCCCGCCGTCTGCCCCGGAGGGCGTGTGCGTGGGGGGCTGGAGCCTGTTATTATAAGAGCCTCTTGTGCAGACAGTTGTTTTATGACGCGGCCGATATGAATCTTCACACTCTCTCTCCGTTTTGTTTGCGCTCTCGCACACTTTTACACACTCTCCGAGAGCCGGCTGTGAAGGCGTCTGCGGACTTAAACGCTCTTCATAAAAACCCCAGCCCGCGTCGGTCAGAGGAGCGCGGCGGGGCCGGGGGCTGGGGGGCGGCCATGTTGGGACCAATAAAGCTCTCAGCGTCCGCAAATGAGCTGTCTCCGAGATTCACCGCCAAAACAAAGATCTGCCACGGCTACAATCCCTTCAGTTTGGATTGTGTATCTTGATAAGACCACAATCTTTCCCTGTTTGATACAAAGAAATGTTTTTGTGATTTAAATGCCTTTTATTTAGTCTGGAAAGAGTCTTATTTTAGGGGAATCCTGGCTCGTGCTACTTTTGATGACTGAAATATTCTGTCATAATTTTAGTCAGTCTTTCCAAAGTAAAATGACACTTAGACTAAATTAAAAGCAATTAATGAGACTAAAGGTCCGCACACACTACACCATTGTTCTAGTCTTTAACGATTTTATATAGAATGGGGGGTCCACACTACACAACTGGATTCAGGGCGATTATAGAACGTCTGGGGAATCGTGAGAGCGAACACACTACACGATTCTGACAAACAGCGGATGTTTGATAACACAGCACGTCTGTGTCTCTACCGCTTCATTTCTCCTCCGGTTTCAAAAACTGACCCCAAATCTGCAAAGTTAGGCCTGTGTTTGTGAGCGTGCGAAAACATGTGCGTGTCCCAGTTTGGTCAGCGGTGTCAACAGTGTCACAACATCGCAGTGCAAGGCTCCTACTGCTACGAAGCCTTTTCAACTTGGCTATAGTTCTGTCAAATGGAGGTAAGAATCGGCGACACAAAGAAGCGGGACGTATTTCAGTGGATTTAATAAGGAAAGGAGACGGGCCTCCACTCCGAGGTGGAGGAGGCGGAGGAGAGAGGCGAGCGGAGAAAGCGGAGAGGTGAAGCTGAACAGGTCTCCAAACTCAGTAAGTGCCGCGGTTGAAATGTAGCGTTTGGTGATTTAAAGTTTTGCTGTTTGATGTGGGGCTGTGGCCATGAAATGAGGTGTATCAGCCTAAGCCGAGCTTAGGGCAGGTGTTATCACACTTTTTAAGCTGTTTTACCTGAAACTAGTTCCAGCTTAATTGTCTGTGTAAGTTCTCAGTCGTACAGGAGTTGTCCATCTTCAATGAAGGTACTTGATTCATCTTCTGTACTCAGTAGTTGAAGTCTTCGAACGTTTCGCCTCTCATCCAAAAGGCTTCGTCAGCAACAAAGGACACAATCTGCACGCAGCTGAATATATAGACCACTGGGGAGGAGTTAGGGTTGGCCCGTCTCCTCCCCTCTAATCTAGTTCCAGCTTAATTGTTTACCGTTACTATGGGAACAGCTGCAGTGGAGTGATATAAAATGTGATTAAACTGTTATTTAACTGTTGCCGGGCTAGGTGTACATTATCACGTTTTAACGGACACCCTCCAGCCAATCAGAATCGAGTATTCCCCCAGACCATGGTACAAGTTCAGATATTCGACATTAGCGTGACTGAACCTGAGGGAGAAGCTCTACTAACAGCTTTAGTTGTTGCAAGTGGGGCAAGATGCTTGGCAGACAATAGGTCCATTCTTAATTCTACAGTCTATGGCACTTTTCTCTCTGGTTAGGGACTGTCAACAAATGACTATGCTGAACAACTCAATGGAAAAACAATGTGTTATAGTTCTTCAATAGTTTATGGGCTTTTGACCAAAGACATAATAAAAAATTGACTCCGGGGCATGTACCTAAAAAAGGGCTTACGTGCGGGATCTTCACTGTAGACTCGGCCCTCGCGGGGCATGTAGTTCGGTCGTAACCGTGCCCGCACCGTTAGCTCTAATGCTAACGGCCTGTCAATCAAAGTCAGGCCCTCATTAGTAAACGAGATTCCTAAAATGTACCTCATGAAAACTAGCCTGGTTTCTTGAATTGTAACTAACCCAGCGTTACCACAGAGGTAATATCTAGCTGTAGATTATTTCAAGCCATATAAACAACTATACAGACAGTGATCAAGAACAAATGCAGAGACAAGGGAACATGCTGTATCTGTCCAAGATCTTTACCATTCATACATGCAACGTACTTCCTTTGCCCCTATAATTGGCAAACAAAATTAAATAAATGATATTTTAGCTCAAAAAGGAGTGGGAAGAAGACAAACGTATTTGCTCCCACACCCTTTTCATATATTAAATAATATAAATAATGTTTAGTTTATTTATTTGTTTGAGCAGTTAACCTGCTCAAAGGGGGTGGGCCGAAGCCAAAGGCTTATAAGCGCCCGCCCCAAAAATAAAAACAATAACATTTACATAAACAAATCATAAACAAAGGAACATAAGGCAAAACACCAGAAAATAAAGAAACAACAGCAAAAGAATATGCTACAACACTGACAATATGTGTTCATATCTAAGAAATGTAAACTTTTTGTAAACATTTTGTACCAGGTTATTGCAAAGTTTGATGTTTTGATCTAGATTATTCCATATTTCTACACCACGTCTCGTGGGACAGATGCTTTTCATGGTTGTTCGGGAGTACTGTTTATCAAAACTCATTTTATCTCTCAAGTTGTATTTGACTTCTCGTTTGCAGAACATGTTTTGTATACTTTCAGGAAGCGACTTTTGTGAGGCTTTGAACATGATTTGGGCCATCTTAAATTCAGTAAGGTCCTCAAATGTCATTGTTTTTTATTTAAAAAATAATGGATTTGTGTGTTCACGGTATCCAGCTAAATGAATTATTCTTATTGCCTTTTTCTGAACTTTAAACAGTGGGTCAAGATTACTTTTATGTGCATTTCCCCAGATCTCTACAATATGTGGTTGCTGCACTAACTTAGTTTAGTCCTTGGTAGCTTGTCGTAATAAAACAATTAAGTTAGTTACATGTATACATGAGATGCAACAATGTCTTCATTCTTACACCCAATATATCGCCATGTTAGTAATATTACTGTTATTATTCATTATAAAATCATCATCATCACAACCCACACAGTTTTTATATTGTATATAATATAAGTGTTTGACTGATATATAGCATAGCCCATGTCCATTCATGAGGTACTACAGCAATGGCGGACAATGCTGGTCGTAAAGCAACCAGGGACTCCTCATGACCCATTTAGCACAGAGCTAGTACGAATATCGTAGCTATATATGTATAGTGCAACGAGATGAAGAAAGCTAGAGGGCCTCAGACCAGTATATGTTCTTTAATAGAGTTGCTTGAAACCAGTCGGACCATTATTAAAACACATTTAGATCTAAGAAACAGTCTAAACGATCACATCTCGGGAAAACAAACGAAATAAATCCCCATTCCTTCCAACTCGGTCGTGTCCGTGTTTGTTTGCCCGAGGCTGAATGGATGTTCCTCCGCGGCCGCTTGTGTTGCGTTTCCAAACAAACCGAGACACGGAGGGGGTGGGAGACGGCGCCGCGAGTGCGACTCTTATCTCTGCCCCCGCTCCGCGCCGCCGAGCACATCGCGTAAATCTGAACGCCTGGCCCCGCGCCCGTCACAATCTCCGCGGCGTTCGAGTTATTTCTCACCGTTCACAACACGACTCGAGGGGGGGGAACACGCCCCCCAGACCCCGCGTCCACAAACAGCCGGCCGATTGTTGTCTTTGCTAACGCCGCGCTCTCTCATTTCCAACGGCAAATTGGCAACATAAACCGAGGCGTCCGAAGCCTTTGAGAAACGCGCGTCAGTGAAACAGAGGCTTATTGGTCTTTAATGAGGGGTTTCGAAGGGGGTCAAGGAATCGTGTCTGCAGTTTGTCTTCGAAAACTGTCGAGCAAAGTCCTCGCGTGTCCAAATAAACCTGTAAGACCGAGATTTCCGGTGAGGGGATAGAGTCTGAAACTACACACACACACAATGCAGATCACATGAGAAAATCCTGTCGATGATATTTCATTTTACGTGACTGAAATTGAGCCATTTCCGTTAACATTCACCTCCAGTTCATACAATTTCTTTAACAAAAACCCATGACAGTGAAATTGAGCACGCTGCATTAGTTTGATGATATAGCCTGTGTGAATTTTATAAGAAAATCTTCTATAATTTTGAAGATATTACAATTTACTGCGCCATGAAACGACCCACAATTGATTTATTTGTTAATTTGGCTCATTTCCATCTGTTTCCGTTCACACTCGCAAACACACTCTCCTTCATCCTGGCCTATTGTACATGTTTATAGTGGTGGAGGAAACCTACGCAGACGACACGGGGAGAACACGTAAACTCCGCACAGAAAGGCCCTGTCCGGCCGGGGATCGACCCCGAGACCTTCTTGCAGTGAAGCACGAGCGCTACCCACCGTCCACCGTGCCGCACGTATTTTGTTAATTCTTAAACCTGTAAGGCCAAGATTTCATCTGAGGTGATACAATGTCAAACTACAGTTTCAGTGAAAATTTCATGTGAAAATCTTGTTATCTGTAGAAGATACAATATTTAATTGATGGAAAACTGGCACAAAGTTCGCCGTCTTTCTCAGTACGAAGCCAGAACTTTAAGCCACAATGTTTTATTTTGTTTTTTAGTCTGAAAAGGGGCCTGTAAATCACGTTTGTGACTCTTTCAGAATTTTCCATAGACCTGGGGACGGACCTCAGGAGGATTTTTTTGGGAGCTTCCAACGCGGTGCTACAGAGTGGGCTCTGCAGATGATTCAAGGATTACTCAAAAATGCAGGAGTGGGTCGACCCACAGCCCCAGATACAGTATGAGAACAACATTGTACCTTGAGAAAAAAGATCTAAGAAGGTGATTTTGCATAATACCCAACCTTTCAAATTACAAGTTTGATGAATAAACTAGTTGCACGCCATGTCGTGGACAAATGGTCTAGAGGTTTGTTATTGAAAGACACTAGGTATAACAAAAAACTGTTTAAATGCTTTACGCGTTTCGACAGACTGGGAATTTACTTCTGTCAAATGGTCTCGCACGTTGTGCTTGATGCGTCTAGACCATTTGAAAATAAGAAGACATAATGAATGTATGAGACACATCGTGCACGTCGGGAGACGCCTCTGACGAAGACGGAAGTAAATTCCCAGTTCGTCGAAACGCGTGAGGTATTTGACCAATGTTTTTTGGTATACCTATATACCAATGGTCTAGAGGTTTCTTGTATTTCAACAAGAAACCCCAAGACCATTTGAAAATAAGTAGACATAATGAATGTAATAAAAGAATATGGTGGACATTCGGACGCAACTCAGAATGTTCTCAATCAATCAATCAATGTTTTTGTATAGCCCAATATCACAACAGGAGTTGCCTCACAGGGCTGCACCGAACATTAAGGTAATAAAACAGTAAATAAGACAATGTAAAGTTCAGGCAAATGAAGTATCCAAACATAATGTCCAAATAAGCGTCAGCAGTGGGTGGCGACGAGCGGCTCGGGTGTCCCCTGTCCTTAGATTCTCCAGCACGGCGAGGAAAAACTCAAAAACCCAGTGGGAGAATCGAGAAACCTTGAGGAGAACCACAGAAGGAGAGATCCACTCCCATGGACGGACAGGAGACCCAGGGCCGAAGGAGTCCCTCAGCAGACGGGCCAAGATCACAGACTGTCCAGTCCTTGTTGTCAACCCAGCCGGTTCCTCCGTTCAGCCGGGTTCCTCTGTTCAGCAGGGTTTCTCCGTTCGATCTAGACAGGCACTCTCGAGGGGAAGTGGGACAGGAGACACCATGTGAATAGTAATGAACAGACTACAGTTGAAATAAATATTGTATCATAATAAGACAAAGTTTGCCGTAAGAAGAAGAAGAGGATAGCGCTCAGTGTACCGTACTTCCCACAGCAGTGTTCCTTCTAAGGCAGCTTTACTTCAGGCTGTGGGATCTCAGCTCTGGACAGTGACCAATGGTTCCCAGTCTCCAACAGCAGAAACACAAACACTGGGTAGACATTTAGAGAACTGTGGACCTAAAGATGGAGTCCTCTGTACAGTATAGGGACATGTGTCGTTCCCATCTCGGGCCCGTGAGCCTGACTGAGCGACGGGGGCCCATTAAAATGACATTACGTTTTCTGCGGCAGGGCGGATTAGTCATCGCTCGGTCTAAATGTGCTTTTATTCCACGGGCAAAGTCAATCTGTCAGCTGTGAAAACACCTGGGTGAAATATCGAGTGCAAATACGCGAGGCGACGTCCCACAAACCGTTTAGCGACTCCGCCGCGGTGATGGATGCGATCGGCCGACACTTTCAGACAAACGTCTGTTCGAGATTCGTTCATGTTGAGGTTTGAAGGATTGCTCTCGCTCGAGACGCGGTTTTATAACACACACATTTGCCCGACTTAGTGGCAGAGATGAATGTTCGCCCACCTGTACACCTGTTCTTTTAGAAGGGGGGGGGGGCATTTAGCACTGCTCAGGGACTGCAGGTGAAATGGCGAAAAAGTTAAATTTAGAACTATTTGTGGAAAAATTGTAAATGGACTCAACTTTTCTACCTTTATAAGGCCCAAAGTGCTTTGCAACAAGGAACCGGTCACCCGTTCACTCTCTCACTCATACTCCAGTGTACGCAGACAGATCTACGTAAGTGTGGACACACCACACAGAGCAACAGGGCAGATACATCCATGAGTCTGTAACTAAGATTCAAGATTGTTTTATTTGTCAAACCATGTGACTGATTTGAAATTATATTTCTCTCATCCTTGATTGTGGAGCGGGGGGTGGGGGAAGAGGGGTGGGAGGGAGGGCAGAGAGTTCAGCTTCCCGATGGCCCTGTGTACGAAACTGTTCTTAAGGCGACTCGACCTGGCCCGTAGATTCCGCAGTCTCCTCCCTGAAGGCATTACTCTGAAGAGACTGTGTGATGGGTGCGTAGGGTCCCTGGTGAGTCTGACGGCTTTGCGGGTGAGACGGGTGAAGTACATGTCCTTAATGGAGGGGAGAGGAGCTCCACAGATCTTCTCCGCTGCTCTCACGATGCGCTGGAAGCTCCTTCGGCAGTGCTGGCGCCGTGCCACACAGTGATGGAGCTGGTCAGGACGCTCTCTATAGTCCCTCTGTAGAAGAGCCACACAGTGATGGAGCTGGTCAGGATGCTCTCTATAGTCCCTCTGTAGAAGAACCACACAGTGATGGAGCTGGTCAGGATGCTCTCTATAGTCCCTCTGTAGAAGAGCCACACAGTGATGGAGCTGGTCAGGATGCTCTCTATAGTCCCTCTGTAGAAGAACCACACAGTGATGGAGCTGGTCAGGATGCTCTCTATAGTCCCTCTGTAGAAGAACCACACAGTGATGGAGCTGGTCAGGATGCTCTCTATAGTCCCTCTGTAGAAGAACCACACAGTGATGGAGCTGGTCAGGATGCTCTCTATAGTCCCTCTGTAGAGGTTGCTAAGCTATTGGGTCTTGTTTTTGTTCATGAGTCTGATGGCGGAGGGGAAAAAACTTTTTAAGTGGTGGGATCTATGGGTCTGGATAAAGCGTAGCCTCCTGCCTGAAGGGTCAGCTGTGATCCGACCCACACGCCTCCGGGTCCTGGAGGTGAACAGGTCCTGGAGAGATGGGAGCTCACAGCCAATCACCTTCTCTGCAGCAGCTCGGTGGTTGTCCCGTTCTGTAGCGCCGGGGAACCACACGGTGATGGAGGAGGTGAGGATGGACTCGATGATGGCCGTGTAGAACTGCACCAGCATCCTGGTTGGCAGTTTAAGTTTCCTCAGCTGCCGCAGGAAGAACATCCTCTGCTGGGACTTCTTGATGAGGGAGCTGATGGTCGGCTCCCATTTGAGGTCCTGGGTGATGGTGGTGCCCAGGAAACGGAAAGGAGTCCAGGATGGAAATGGGGGCACTCTCAACTCTGGTCTATTGTACATGTTTTTAGTGGAAGGGGAAACCGGAGAACTCGGGGGAAACCTACACCTCCATGGGGAGAGCATGAAAACTCCACACAGGAAGGCCCCGTCCAGATGGGGAACGAACCTGGGACCTTCTACCTGTGAAGCACAAACGCTGTACCACCGTGTCGCCCATATGACGCCCTAACGTATGCGGACAGTCGCCAGGTCAGCTATAGTCCGGGAGACTTTTCAGAGTCTGTTAGCCTGACCAAACATAGGTGAGGTCAAAGCCTTGTTAGAAATCATTAATGAATGTACAGACCTTTTTGAGATACGACTTTAGAAATTAAAATAGCGTCTTAAAGCTAAATGCTAACTCAAATTCAGTCAAGTTTCTGCTTTTTGTGGGTGAGATACACGTCCGGGAGCCACTAAACGTCATCTTAAAGAAACCACAGAAATGATAAACGCCATGAAAAGGACAAAACATACCTCCCCATACTTACCACAAAAACCTAAGGATTCAAGGAGTCATTAGTAACTCGGGTCCGATTTTAAACATGGGAGAATTCAACACAAAAGCACAACGGCTGTTTCAATAAACGTACTTATGGAATGGAACACAGAAGATGAAGCATCAACATCTAGTACAATGAAGGAATGTTTTTTTTTTCTTGTGGTTAATTCAGTTCCTATGGCGACAACGTGGTCTGTGATTGGATCGATCTGCTCAGGGATGGATGCAGAGAGAATGCAAACTCCCCAAAGTTTGGGATTGAAGAGAGAGACATTAGAGAGAGATTCTTAACCGAATGTCTAAAGTAATAAAGTGGGGTTTCTCCGTCCGGAGCTGGAGGAAAGCTGAGCCCTGACGACGTGTTGACGTTGGGGAAAGTGATCCTCGCTGTAACGGTCTCTAACGGCGAGAGCGGGTTTATTGTGGCAGTAAATACCAAACTCTGACACGACTCCCGGAGGAATCGCCAACGCTCGTGACGTGACATTTAAAGTTTTTTTTATAGTTTACAAACAGGAGTAATCCAATTATCCAAGTACGTTAAATACTAAATAATGTGCATTAAATACTAAATAATGAGTTTTCTTCTTCTGCAGGAGATTTCGGTCTGATTTGAATGGATTTTTCTTTTCTTTTGTCCTTTAAGGCGAGACTGCAGGTGAATAGGGGGGAAAAAAATCAATATAGAAAAACCCATTAGAAACTTTTTCTGTAGATTACTGATATAAGAAGAAGTTTTCTGTCCTTCTATGTTTTCATATTAAAATAAGCGGCTCTCTAGCGGACAAAACGTCATAAAATAAGTAACTAAGTAAGTGCTTTATTTGTCATTGTACAACCGAGTAATTCACCTTATTCCAGAAGTTTGCGTGGACGCCGCCATGAATTGTGCCCGCCTTCTCTCCTAGTGACCGGAAGTGTCAATACAATCAAGTGCCGAGACAAGGCAAAAAGAGGAAAAAGTGGTCTCCTCTGATCCTCTCAAACTCCTGGGTTTGTCCCTGTTTCGGAGCGTGGTTTCCTGCACTGGTCAGTTCAACCTCCGTCTTTCCTCTTCCTCCTGCGCAGCTCCCTCCGCTCCACATCTTCTGAGAAGAGCTTAGTAGTTCATCTGTTTTATTCTCTGTGACCGTCCGTACAACAGAAGGCATGTGTGGCTTAGCTGTGAGTCTTGCCTGGATTCCTCCTCCTTTGTCCCTTCCTTGTTTCCCGTGGCACCTCTTGTGACGCCTCCACTGTGTTGCAGGTGTGGGGGTCTCATGGTGACATTTCTAGATCTCAAATGTCTTTAGCTCATAAGTAGCTCTTTACTTTTAAAAAGCTGCTTTCTTCAGGACCATTATGGACTCTCTGCACGTAAAAAAATAAAAATAAATCCCCTGAACCCCACAAAAACACGACAAAAATGCACAAAAGTATCCAGTAAAACATTGTGGAACACGGAAACTACCAATGCAGTTCACAGAAAACAGGCAAAAAAAACGCAGCTGTACCAAGAGAGAGGGAGGTGACGTGAGGGTAAATTTGGTCTTTTTTATTACTTTAAAGCAGAACTAAGGAACTCGTGCCCCTAGAGGCCATAAGCGCCACTGCAGGTGTCGTAGCATGTTGCGTTTTTTTACTCATTCATTTTCCGTGAGAGTAAATCCTACGCTGACAGAAAAGACAAAGGGACAGAGGGATATTTTACATCCAATTACACAATGGAAATATTTTCTTTCACTCAAACTTATCTGTAAATACTGTTTAGTGGCGCTAGCCCGCAGTTAGCTTTGCCCGTTAGCCTGTTAGCTTCTTCTTCGTGATTCTATTAGTGTTAGTTGCAATTGTGGTTTTCTGGTCAGCGACACCAGGGGGAGATGAAAGACCCCCCCCAATCATCCCATTAACACTTGTATTACCCCCAGAGGGACGACGGAAACGATTTATTAAGGTAAACAAGTGAATTCCTCTTTAAGGGAGAAAAGCAGCTGAACATGTTTTCACCTGCTCATCCCTTAAAACATAATTTGAAGAGCCAAAACTTGTCAAGATATCCCTGCATTCGCAAAGCCGCCAGCAGAGGGCGCTCCAAGTGACACGAGAGATGATCTGAGAGTAGTGTATTTCCCATTAAACACACAAATGCAGAGTTTCCCCAAAGCAGGATCACCCATTCTTTGTTTTCCTCCAGACTGTCGCCGTGCCATCCGAGCCGCCGTCCGGCCGCTGCAGACGGCGTTGGAGCCGCCCGGCGCTTTGATCACTGAGGCCGGTGACAGAGCTCCAGACCGCTGTCCCATGGAGGGGTCGTCTCACAGCGGGGCGGCCCACACATCAGCGCTCTTATCTGGGCTCCCCGGGGGTTTACGAGGCCCCGACGTGAAGCATATCTCGCCGTGACGCCGCGGACTCCATTACGGGGCGGTTACCGAGCGGCTCCTGGACAACGGGCTCTTGTTGCACAGAGGGGTTTCATTATGGAGTCAATGCTTTGAGTCGGTTTAGCATCGTTGTCAACTAGTAAAGGGCACACAGGGAAACAAAACTGCCTTACTCTCAACCTTCACTATACTGTAGATATGAGCACAATGTGGGAGGGAAGGGGAGAGTTCAGCTTCCTATCCAGCCCGGCGGATAAGACCGGGCCGGATTGAGACAAATGAGCCCTGTCCTGATAGTTGTTGTTGAGCCATAAACCCAGATTACTTTTTTACAATTAATTGATTGATAGCATGGCGGGAAAGGTGCATGAACATACATTTTTTTCAAACTTTTTAACACATAAAGCTTAAGTGTCGCCGCTTGAGGACGTGATTTTACAAAGTACAAAACACTGCACTGGAAAAATGACCATCTTAATTGAGATAAATGACGTAAGATTGCTGGAATAAAGGTTTATGTTGAATTTGGGTCGGTTTGAACTAATCTAAGATACGATAAAACTGCTAATGCCAATGGAACAAGCAAAAAACCCACTTGAAATTTACTTTTTAAAGATTTGCAGTCTCTAATCTGACAGTGTGCCTTTAAGCTTTTGTCTCTGAAACCGTCAAAACAATCATTATTCTCAGTTATTATTTTAACGTGGACATGGCACGACCATACAATGATATAATCTACGCTTAAAAGGGACTAGATGCAAGTTGCCATTTTTATACTCACTACTGCCACCTCAGGTCTCACACGCAACTGCAGTTTCTATATTAATCTCGTGCATGACGTTACTTCGGACATCATTTTAACATTTTAAAAAACTCTGTCTATTCCTCCAAGTACTCCGGTTTCCCCTACCACTTAAAACATGTGCAATAGGCCGGGATGATGGATGGAAATTAGCCCAATCATCTACAATCCGGTGACGGTCCAGATTGTGCCCAGCTTTCTTTAGTTTGGCCATTTTTGTGATGTTTATAGTTTCACTTCCTTATTGGACACCGACAGGAAGTGACATAGAAGAAGGTAAACAATGTTAAACTGGTGCCGCTTGCTTGCTACGACTGCCGGGTTTTTTTCCGCTTCTACTGAACAATCTGCTGTGAAAAAACATCCATATGGACCTGATTTAGACTTGGCTTTATTTATGTGTGATAACTAAGTTCATATTCCACCAGAAAATGGCCACGGCCCCTTCTGTGATGAGTTGCCGTCTGTATCTATGTCACTTCCTGTCAGCAGTTTAAAACTTCAATTAAAAATAACTTTCCTGCCAAACATTTCTTCGTTAAAAATGCTGCTTCACTGAAATAAAATGATAATTATGCAACTGATAAACTTGCAACTGATGTTATCCTTCTAAATAAGTCATATTTTCCAAAGCATAAAAACCTGTCATATGCACTTTAAACATGGCGACGCTGTTTCAGTTTTATACGGCGAAAATCTGGAACAGACTTCCAGAAAATCGTCTGAATCCAAACGTAGCTGTGAAACCTCAATGAAGGTTCTTGAGTCGTCGTCTGTACTCTGTAGTTGAAGTGTCGGACGTTAGACGACCAATAGATCTTACAATGTGGAGTCAGAAGTCTTTTCCATTCACTGTACGACTGAGAGCTGTGAAAGTAGTTTATCTGCACTCCTCACTTTTAATCGAACAAATTATAGATTATGTTTTGTTTTATCTTCCTTTTGTAACTTCATGTCACCGTGAAGCACTTTTGAATTGTGACTGAACTCCCCTCGTCACTATTGAACCTGTGGACGACTTTTTACTCTCCAAAAAAAGACTTATTAGATTATTATGCCACAACAAGTACGAGACGGGTCAAAGAAAAGACTGTTTGGAGACGGTCTGTGTCCCACGTGAAGCCGTCTCCCTCAGACGTGTGGACAGCTCTGTTTGAACTCCAGTCCAAACAAACCAACGTTGACCCGGAGTGAGCGGAGGGTCGCGTTACTCTCGGGGAATGGGGTCTGGTCCCGCGGGAGACGTCGGGACTCAAGCCGAGGCTCCGAAGCTCTTTTCACTGAGAGTTTGAGCTGGGGGTTTCTGAAGGAGACGGACAGAGTGGAGCAAAGCGCTGGGACGTCCTGACAGATACAGCACCTCTGAGATTAAACTATATCATTCAAGAGTTTGATCAGGACCGGTTCCCATCGTCACCGGTCCAATTCGACGTCCTTGTTTTTAGCCAAAGCGAACAGGATTCCAGCAAGTTTTGTCATCATGTTCTACTTTTCTCATGGACCTTTCACCAGATATTGACGTATTTATTTATCAGTCACATCTGTGCTGAATATGAACTCTCCGTCACAGCATTAAAGCGTTATTACACTCTGGTGTGTTTATAAGTTGAGAATTGTCTTGGCGAACAGATTTAAACTCCAGTTCGCTTTGAAGAGGTATCGTCTGTTGGCGAACCAATTTTCTCCTTCATCAAGATACCAGGGGCCGAACCACCCGATTATGGCCCAAAGTAAAACAAACCTTTCAACAAAGGCGAGCGTTGAACATCATGTATGACCTAAAGAGAGTTTTGGGGAGGGTCGTCCTTGGAGGAATGAGCATTATGTCCTTTGACATGCTTTTGATCTCTTTTATGACCAGTAGCAATTCTAAAAAATAGTCTTGAGGGCCATACGTTCTATGCTGGAGGGACACATTTTGCCCCTGGGCCCGACACAAAAACGTTTGTTTAAATACCTTACGTGTTTCGAGGAACTTTTGCCTCCTAGGAAGACGGAAGTAAATATCCACTCAGTCGAAACCTGTTCGTTTTTTTAAACAAATAGTTTTGTATCTTTAAAAATAAACCTTAAACAATTGTTGAAACAAGAAGGCATAAAATAATTGTCTCCCACTGGTCTACAAGACATTGAAAAAAGTGTTTGGAATAGGGATGCACCCAACCAATACGGATATCGGATATCAAGATATTGGAGCCGATACTGGAAAACATACGATATCGGGTATAGGTTCCAATTCATACACAAGGCAACTCAAAGTGCTTCACAGTTGCATAAAATTACAAGAAAACAGATCAAATCAATCATTAAAACATCAACATAAAAATGAATCAATTACAGTAAAAAGCAAGAGTGCAGATAAAATACTTTCAGTTTTCATCTACTCGGGTAAAAAGAGCTGTTTTCAGCCTGGATTTGAACATTGTCAGAGTTGAGGCCTGTCTCACATCCTCATGAAGACTGTTCCAGATTTTAGCTGCATGAAACTGAAACGCAGCCTCACCGTGTTTAGTCCTGACTCTGGGAACCACCAGGAGACCCCTCCCTGAAGTTCTCAGGGCCCGAGATGGTTCATACGGCTCTAACATGTCAGAGATGGACTTTGGTGCTAAACCATGAAAAGACTTGTACACAAGCAGAGCTGTTTTAAATTCTATTCTCTGAGTGACAGGAAGCCAGTGCAGAGACCGGAGCACTGGACTAATATGGTCGTATTTCCTGGTTCTTGTCAGGACTCGAGCAGCAGCGTTCTGGATGTTCTGCAGCTCTAACAGCTCGTTTAGAAAGGCCAGTGAGCTAGGATTTATGATTTTACAATGACCGTTTTGGGGCGTGGTTTTGCGAAAGGTCAATCGACAAGGTTACGCCACTCGCTGCGATTTACTATATTGAGTATGGGCTAAATCTCCAACAAGACACTACAGCTAAGATAGATGTTTTTTTCTTTGGCACTTTTGTAGTTTATTCAAGTCTGGTATCTTTTTGAGTGACAGCAATCTAATAGAAGATGTTCACCTGCACATTTACGATGGTTTCAAATCATTTTAATTGAAAAAGCTCCTCCAAGAGTATTGGGATTTTCACGTTTGTCAACACCGCCCACCCTTACTGCTTTAAACACATTTCTAATTAATCGAGAGCAAATGAAATCTTCCAGTACTTTTCGCTCCTGCATTTTCCAGCAAACAGTCTCCCATGGGCCTCCTCTCCCCCTCATGTTTACCGTTGGGAGTGTGTCTTATCCCCCGGGGCCCAGACATGTCGTATGCCTGGGCCGTAGTAAAACACTGTGCCTATATTAGTCTATAGGAGCAGCCAGGAGACCCCCCTGCGCTCCCCCAGTCTGGAGCCTCTCTCCGGGGCCGCCGCGGCAGGTGACAGTGGTCCCCTGTGTCCCTCGCTCTCACCCATGGGGCCCCTGCCTCCCCTCTACCCCCCCCCCCCCCCCCCCCTCCCGCGCTCATTTTGGACGCCCCGCGCATTAGCGTTTACAGACAGCGGCTCGCATCACTCATCTCCCCCAGTCAACACGCCGCATGATGTCACCGCCCCAGCACGCGGCGCCCGCTTCTGTAAAAGGACTTATTTATAGGCGCGCGGGAAAAAAAAAAAAATAAATAAATAAATAAATGTAAAAAAATGTCTCTGTCCTCGCTTTTTCCATTGCCGGCGTTACCTCCCAGAGCGCCGCGAACGGGCCGTGAAGAGAAAAAAAAACACTCGGGAGCAGAAATAAACAGGGGCAATTAAGAGTCTTATTTTTGGAGGCGTCGAGCGAGTTTACGTCACTCAATGTACGGATAGTGGACGGGTTTATGGGGGGGGGACATTAAGCACAGCAGGTGAAACCCCACCCATAGGCCACGAGAAACCGTGTTTACAGCACTAGTTCATTTATATGCATTGCCCCAAATAATTTAACACATGAAATTGTTCCTTTAGCCATAGGTTAAGTCCAAATAATAATAATTGACTCATTGTGCGTAACTTCAAATCATAACCACGCCGTCCGAGGAGTGACTTCCTGTTTCGATCCGGCACGCCAAAATAAAAGCCCGCAGCTCGTCTCGTTGATTAGCGCAGCAGGTACTTGCAACATTACAAGAATATACTTAAATACACTCATTCTAAGTGTTTTTTGTCTGTTAATAGTCAGGCAGAAAGAAAGTTGAACTAATGAATAAGATGGTGCTTTTATTTTGGCGCGCTGGATCGAAACAGGAAGTCACTTCTTGGGCGGCGTCGTTATGATTTGAAGTTATGCAACAAATGAGTCGATCATCATTTATTTCAGTGGATTTGAATAAAGAGATGTTGGGCAGTAAACTTGTTTTAATTTTTAAACTTCTGACAGGAAGTGGTAGAGGTAAGTCCATAGCAGTTTGACTCACTCGTTAACATAACATGGTTGACACGGCAACAGTTTAAAAGGGTTTGCCTCTATCTATGTCACTTCCTGGCAGTGTCCTGTAAGGAAATGAAACTATAAACATCACAAACATTGAAATTTCGCCTACCACTAACAACATGTACAATAGCCCGGGTTGAATGAGAGTGTGTTTGAGAGTGCACGCCATGGCTACAATCCAGCGAGGTGTGTTTACATGCATGAGTCCCATCAACATGCACTGTCCAGGCCAAAGTAACAAATCACGCGCGCATCTTTGAGTGATCGTCGAATCCTCAGCCCCGCACAGGCGCCTATGGAGGCCCTATATTTCCAGGAAAAGATCTCGATCTCTTGCTAAGCTTAATCCTTTGATCGCAGAGTAAAAACACTCACCGTAGCTTTGCTACAGCCGCATGAAAATAAAGGGAAGCAAGAGGAGGACGGTGGCTCAGACAGTTCACTTCAATTATTAGGAAGTGAAACTACTGGATAGTTTGATTCCGCTGTTTTAGATCAATATGGTATTTTTTTTAACCAACAGAGTTTAAGTTAGTGATAAAGATGTGTTTGACACGATTAACAAATACCTACAAAAAGCACAATACCCACTTTTTAACATCGCTTGTATTAGAAGGAAATATGGAGGTCTGGCAGAATTATTGCCTATGAAAATATGAACAAATCATTTGTCACTTTCTGCATTCTGGTTCATTTAAGATGTAATAACCAGGTATTAGCAGCGTGATGCCATCGAAAAATGAGATAAATCACTTAAAAACGCTTGAATAAAGGTTCTTTATGTTGAATTTGAGCTAATATAAGATCAGATAAAAATGCTGGAACAAGCAGGAATCCCCTTTGAAATCGGACAAATTACTTTTAAAAATATTGATTTTTTGCTTTAAATGATTAAATAGTCCCCTCCTGGAACTGCCACCTTAACGTGGTGGAGGGGTTTGAGCACCTGAATGATCCTGGGGGCTCTGTTGTCGGGGGCTTCGTGTCCCTGGTAGGGTCTCCCATGGCAAACAGGTCCTAGGTGACGGGTCAGACAAAGAGCGGTTCAGAAGCCCCTTATGAGAGACCAACAGGCCCGGTTAGAACAATGAGGCCGTCCTTCTGTGGACCCACCACCTGCAGGGGGCGCCATAGGGACTGGTGCAGCTCCAACAGCTGCCCCCACGACCCGGCAACGGACAAGTGGAAGAAAATGGATGGATGGATGATACAGAGCAAACTGAATTAAGAAAGAATGTGCAGGTTCCATTGACAATAAGAGGTTTTTATCTTATCTTAGACCAGACCAGATCTACTCAAACTTTAGATTTAGATCATCTCTTAATTTAAGTAGATTTCTGTCAAATTATTATTCTTTGTCCAGCGTCAGCCACTTGTGTTTCGCTTTCAGTCGTTTTTATCGATGAAATAAAGGAGAACGTTTACCGAAAAGTGGCATTTGTCATGTACAGTATATCTGAATCATTTTGAACAAACATTCTGGTTCATTTAAGGCATAAAAACCAGGTATTAGCAGCTTGATCCACTATGAAAACAGTTTATGCGTTTACTTTTTCCATGTAAAGAGCCAGCGGTTGCCAATGCCCGGCTTGGACGCCCCTGATTACGAGATTCTGAAACGTGAGGATCCCTAATCTTCTTCTGGAGAAGCACAACAACATGGACTCCTCCTGGGGTGGTTTTAATGTTAGCGCTCGCTGCAGGAGAGCCGACGGTCCGTGATCCGCCGGCGGGACGTCCACGTGCCTCCGCGCAGGTTTAGCGCCGGGACTCCAGACGGGTGCGGAGACAGCGCCTGAGCTCACGCCGCCGCGGGCCGCGTCCGCGGACAATGGCGGCTCTGTGGCCCGCTCAGAGACGTGAATTCATCTGGGACGGTCCATCTTGATTTATGGTGTGTGAATTAGGAGCTGAGCGGGATAGAAGCGGAGGGCGGGAGGGGGGGAGGGGGGGTGCGAGGGGAGCGACAAACGGCCTCTGTGCGCGGGACCACCACACTCCCGCCGCTGTGGGGCTACGGCCAGCGTGACGGCATCGCAGTCACCGGGCCAGCGTGGTTTTGTGCACAGGGGGCTTTTGAAAACATGACTTATGTGGATCAATAACATCAGCTGTAAGTGATAATTATTCTCTTTCAGCAAAGCGGCGATTTAAATGAAGAAAAGTTATTTTTAATTTTTTTAAGCTACTGACAGGAAGTGACATGGATAGAGGTGAAGTCCCGTAGCAGTTTTGACTCATGTCCCATTGACATAACATGGTTGGCACGGCAACTGTTCAAAATGGTTTGCCTGTATCTATGTCACTTCCTGTCGGTGTCCAGTAAGGAAGTGAAACTATAAACGTCACAAAAATAATCAAACTAATTATTTTTTTAGCAAAATCTCAGATATAATTGTGTTAACTGTGTTTTATTTTGTCTAATGTGTCGTGTGCACTTTAAGGGAGACACTACACGTGGATAAGGAAAAATATAGATAGAGATATCAACTTGAAACTTTTGCTGTAGACAAACATAATTATGAGGAAAAGTGCATTGTAAGTTTCCTGTCACTTTAGTTAAGGTTAAGTGCTTTATTTGTCATCACGTTCAGGGGTTGGGTTAGTCCTGAGCCGCCATTGTGGGTCAACCTGACCAGCGTGTTTTTGGAGGTCGGGGAAACCCGAGTACCTGGAGGAAACCGTTTCAGAGCGTGGTGTCCTGCACTGGTCACCTCCTCCTTCCTCCTGCGCGGCTCCCTCCGCTCCACTAAAGTCTTTTACACTCGTCTGGGAAGAGCATAGCAGTTAATCCGTTTTATTCTCCAGTGAACGAACATTGGCCCGAACAGCAGTAGGGATAGAAGGCATGTGTGGCATAGCTGCGAGTCTTGCCCGGATACCTCCTTGTTTGTCCCTTTTTTCGTTTCCTGTAGCGCCTCTTGTGACGCCTCCACTGTGCTGCAGGTGTGGGGGGGCTCTCGGTGCCTCTTCAGAGTTTCAGAAGAAGAACATTAAAAAATAATAAAACAAAAGGCATTTTCTACATCAAATCATTGTAATATATTATTAATGGGGTTAATCGTGTTTAATTGACCGACTTCAAACACTTACATTTAAAGCGACTTTCCATAATTCTGTGGGAAAAGCCCAACAGCTTATTATGGTCATGTCTCCTCCCCTTTCTTGGTCGCTCGCCCAGGGCTCGATGAGTCACATTTTAGAGACATTTTCTGTTTCGAGCGCTGAACATGTTGAACAGAATCTGGAACCTTTTAGCTTAAAGTCGAGCGTAAGGACACATGTTAAAGCCCAAAGGGGGAGGGTTTCACAAGTAGAGTAGGGTAAAGTAGAGTAGGGTAAAGTAGAGTAGGGTAAAGTAGAGTAGGGTAAAGTAGAGTAGGGTAAAGTAGAGTAGGGTAAAGTAGAGTAGGGTAAAGTAGAGTAAGGTAGAGTAGGGTAAAGTAGAGGGTAGGGTAGAGTAAGGTAAAGTAGAGTAGGGTAAAGTAGAGTTGGGTCAAGTAGAGTAAGGTAGAGTAGGGTAAAGTAGAGTAGGGTAAAGTAGAGTAGGGTAAAGTAGAGTAAGGTAGAGTAGGGTAAAGTAGAGTAGGGTAAAGTAGAGTAGGGTAAAGTAGAGTAAGGTAGAGTAGGGTAAAGTAGAGTAGGGTAAAGTAAAGTAGAGTAGGGTAAAGTAGAGTAGGGTAAAGTAGAGTAAGGTAGAGTAGGGTAAAGTAGAGTAGGGTAAAGTAGAGTAAGGTAGAGTAGGGTAAAGTAGAGTAAGGTAGAGTAGGGTAAAGTAGAGTAGGGTAAAGTAGAGTAGGGTAAAGTAGAGTAAGGTAGAGTAGGGTAAAGTAGAGTAGGGTAAAGTAGAGTAGGGTAAAGTAGAGTAGGGTAAAGTAGAGTAAGGTAGAGTAGGGTAAAGTAGAGTAGGGTAAAGTAGAGTTGGGTAAAGTAGAGTAGGGTAAAGTAGAGTAGGGTAAAGTAGAGTAAGGTAGAGTAGAGTAGGGTAAAGTAGAGTAAGGTAGAGTAGGGTAAAGTAGAGTAGGGTAAAGTAGAGTTGGATAAAGTAGAGTTGGATAAAGTAGAGTTGGGTAAAGTAGAGTTGGATAAAGTAGAGTTGGATAAAGTAGAGTTGGGTAAAGTAGAATAGGGTAAAGTAGAGTAAGGTAGAGTAGGGTAAAGTAGAGGGTAGGGTAGAGTAAGGTAAAGTAGAGTTGGGTAAAGTAGAGTAGGGTAAAGTAGAGTTGGATAAAGTAGAGTTGGATAAAGTAGAGTTGGGTAAAGTAGAATAGGGTAAAGTAGAGTAAGGTAGAGTAGGGTAAAGTAGAGGGTAGGGTAGAGTAAGGTAAAGTAGAGTAGGGTAAAGTAGAGTAGGGTAAAGTAGAGTAGGGTAAAGTAGAGTAAGGTAGAGTAGGGTAAAGTAGAGTAGGGTAAAGTAGAGTTGGGTAAAGTAGAGTAGGGTAAAGTAGAGTAGGGTAAAGTAGAGTAGGGTAAAGTAGAGTAAGGTAGAGTAGGGTAAAGTAGAGGGTAGGGTAGAGTAAGGTAAAGTAGAGTAGGGTAAAGTAGAGTAGGGTAAAGTAGATAGGGTAAAGTAGAGTAAGGTAGAGTAGGGTAAAGTAGAGTTGGGTAAAGTAGAGTAGGGTAAAGTAGAGTAGGGTAAAGTAGAGTTGGGTAAAGTAGAGTAGGGTAAAGTAGATAGGGTAAAGTAGAGTAAGGTAGAGTAGGGTAAAGTAGAGTAGGGTAAAGTAGAGTAAGGTAAAGTAGAGTAGGGTAAAGTAGAGTAGGGTAAAGTAGAGTAAGGTAGAGTAGAGTAGGTTAAAGTAGAGTAGGGTAAAGTAGAGGGTAGGGTAGAGTAAGGTAAAGTAGAGTAGGGTAAAGTAGAGTTGGGTAAAGTAGAGTAAGGTAGAGTAGGGTAAAGTAGAGTTGGGTAAAGTAGAGTAGGGTAAAGTCGAGTAGGGTAAAGTAGAGTAAGGTAAAGTAGGGTAAAGTAGAGTAGGGTAAAGTAGAGTAGGGTAAAGTAGAGTAGGGTAAAGTAGAGTAGAGTAAGGTAGAGTAGGGTAAAGTAGAGTAGGGTAAAGTAGAGTAGGGTAAAGTAGAGTAGAGTAAGGTAGAGTAGGGTAAAGTAGACTAGGGTAAAGTAGAGTAGGGTAAAGTAGTGTAAGGTTTATTTTGTTTCCCTATTCACATGCAGCGTCTCGCCTTAAGTGTTTTCTACAGCAAATACTTCAGTGCTTTCACTAACTTGAACTTTTATTGGAGTACTATTTGATCAATAGTACCTGTACTTTTACCCAAGTGATGCAATCGAATAGGACCACATCAGGCTGTATCCCCAAGTACGAAAACCAAGATTTGATAGACTGATAGATTTGCAATAGATGAATGTTATAAAGTTGGTAGCAGTTACTCGTCCTTCCTTACAGATTGTCTCTGACCGTGAGCCTTGGTCCATTGAGTCCATATTAAAGGCCGTATGGCGGCCGTGAGCTGCCGGTCAGGCTTCATTTGCAGCTCATGGCAGAGACGGCACATCCATCACGTGTGTTTACTCAGATCGACTCACGTGAAGCTGACGGAGCCGCCTCTGTCTGCTCCACCCTGCAGGGCGACTGTGTAGATACTTTTGTCTGACACCACACTGATGTCGTTGAACATCAGTGTTAGTCAAGCACAGACCTGGAAATGTATTTTGCTTCATTCACTGGTCATTTCACCTTCTACTGTTGAAGTGCTCTGATCGAATGGAAAACACATCTTTAAAACCCATAACCCAACACGAGATCGAGGCCTCTATAGAGGTTCTGTAAAGTTTGATAGAGCGAGTCGCCATAAAAGATATTATTAAAGACATTTTTTTTTTATACCATAGAAACTAACTTTAAACATTAATAATGACAGTAAGGCCTTGTAATTAATCACGTTGCATTAAACATGAAATGCGGTGAAACATAATGACATGCAGGGTTTGCCACAAACGCAGAACAACAGGGGAAAGAGAATTGGACAAAACGAGAAGGTTTTGAGCAACAACAAAAAACGGCAACTGTATTTTTGGTTTTGGCCCAATTCATAGATGGATGGATGGATGGATGGATAGATAGATAGATAGATAGATAGATAGATAGATCGTGTCCAGCAGCATACAGTGTGACATCCATATACTGTAAGCTCTCAATACAATACAAGCATCAGTACCAATAAAAGTGAAAAATCTTCTATCAATAGTAATAAAAACAGTACACATTACGAGGGGCATTGTACTGTCTTATGGCGTTTAATGCTCAGTCACTTCAGATCTCGGAAGCTAAGCAGGAAGGGCCTGGCCGGTACTTGGATGGGAGACCGTTCGGGAACTCCAGGAAGCCTAATGTAGTGAGTGAGTGAGTGGTGGTGGCACAAGACTGGTTGCCTCGCTTCCGTCAGTCTACCCCAGGGCAGCTGTGGCTACAATAGCAGCTTACCACCACTGAGTATAGAGTGAATGAATAATGACGGCAGTGTGGCGCTTTGAGAAATGTGGTAATACAGGCTTGTAAAGGGCGGCACGGTAGCACAGCGGTTAGCGCTCGTGCTTCACAGCTAGAAGGTCCCGGGTTCGATTCCCACCTGGACGGGGCCTTCCTGTGTGGAGTTTGCATGTTCTCCCCGTGTCTGCGTAGGTTTCCTCCGGGTACTCCGGATTTCCCCTACCACTAAAACATGTAGAATAGGCCCAGGGACTGCAGGTGGAAATTAGCACAAGTGCTATAACCTGGTACAATGCATCTCTCCTTTCTGAGGCTAATGTATATCGTACACTGTTCAAATAAATAAATACAATACAGCGCGATACAAGTGTAAGCCATTATTTATTTGTTTAATGTCCCGCAGAAACACCGCATTTAATGAACAATAATTCTGATTTTTTCCTCTGAATGTATGTTCTGCACTTCTGCCTGCAGGGGGAGCTCCAGTCATAGTCCTCACCTGCCCCTGCGTCTCAGAGTCACTTGCCAAAGCCCATTGTAAAGTGTGTGTGTCGGAGGTTATGCAAAATCGACTTAGACGTTACAATACTGTTCTGCCATCAACTAACATGTTCTGTTCCGAGCCACTCGCGCATCTTTGAGAAAACCTTGGATCTTCCCCATCAAGCTCATCAAGCTGTAAGGGGATAAAGAGTTTATGGATATTTTCTTTCAGCATGTTGTTTGACTTAATGATCTACTAAAAGCATAACGCCCGCTCTTTACGGAAGATTAAACCAGTTTGAATTGACAATCCGTGCTTTAAAAAGGCAGAAGCGCAAATACTGTGCCGTGCCAACTTCAAACCCCACACTTCGTAGTAATTCAAGTGAGGTATTAGAGAAGCCATGGTCATTCTATTAACCTTTAATGCATCTCGTCTGACATTCCTGGGGCCGTCCCGCTCCAGCGACGGAGGGCCTGGCCCGTGCGAGCGCCCCGTCATTTACCATACACGCTCCCTTATGCCAGCCGCCCCCGTAAGAAGCCTCCGTTTCTCTGGGGCTGGCCGCGGACCCGCACAAACAAACAGACTTTATTGGTTAATGACTGTTTGGATGCTGTGGCGGCGCGCGGCACAAGGGCCCCCTTCAGTCCGGCGAGGCCCGGGCTCCCGCGGGCTCCGGCGCACGCGGCGAGCGGACGGTGGGAAAAGTCAACGTGCTAATGACGCTCTCGTTAATGTGTCTACAGCCCGCGAGCCGCCGTCACAACACTGGGCGCTACTGTGTTGGAGCGCGGCGGCCCGGGCCCTGACGAGGTGCCGCGTGTGTTTAAGGGTCAGCGAGGCGATGGGGGTACATTTCGCACATTCACGTTCAGGGCACGGGCTCAGGAGTGATGTGCTCGCGTGGCGGAGGGGTTAGCGCCGCAGCACGATGCCCCCGGTTAGGCTCCAGAGGGAGGGGGGCGGGCGGGCGCGACGTCACTGTGGGTGGTAAACAGTTAACCTCTTAACCCCCACCTGGACTGACCACGTTTTATCCCGTTTGGCTTTACTTGAAAGCCCTACCCTACTCTACTTTACCCTACTCTACTTTACCCAACTCTACTTTACCCTACTCTACTTTACCCTACTCTACTTTACCCAACTCTACTTTACCCTACTCTACTTTACCCTACTCTACTTTACCCAACTCTACTTTACCCAACTCTACTTTACCCAACTCTACTTTACCCTACTCTACTTTACCCAACTCTACTTTACCCAACTCTACTTTACCCTACTCTACTTTACCCTACTCTACTTTACCCTACTCTACTCTACCCTACTCTACTCTACCCTACTCTACTCTACTTTACCCTACCCTACTCTACTCTACCCTACTCTACTCTACCCTACTCTACTCTACTTTACCCTACCCTACTCTACTTTACCCTACTCTACTCTACCCTACTCTACTCTACTTTACCCTACCCTACTCTACTTTACCCTACTCTACTCTACCCTACTCTACTCTACTTTACCCTACCCTACTCTACTTTACCCTACTCTACTCTACCCTACTCTACTCTACTTTACCCTACCCTACTCTACTTTACCCTACCCTACTCTACTTTACCCTACTCTACTTTACCCTACCCTACTCTACTTTACCCTACTCTACTTCACCCAACTCTACTCTACTTTACCCTACTCTACTTTACCCTACCCTACTCTACTTTACCCTACCCTACTCTACTTTACTGTAAAATTTCCTGTCGAGAAGTTTTTCGATTTGGTTAAAGCCGAACTGAAGAAAATGTGCTCGGCTAAAGTGGAGGGTAAGAGGTTCTATTTAGAGATATCGGACATAAATATGACGAAAAATTGATTAAAAAAAATGTCAACCTGGGAGACTCATCATGGTCGCCTCCGTGAGGGCCACACCTCCACCTCAGCCCATCAGCGTAAGAGCCGCACCTCCGTAGCAGCCAATCATCGCCCTCGGCCCCGCTTTTAAGCCTCCAGCAATCATGGATCGTTCGCTTCCCAGCTGCGCTGCGACCCACCTCCGCCCCGCCATCCTTCTTGGGTCTCCTACACCACCACCAGTGTCCAGGCTCCGGGGGGAGACATCCCTAACTCTAAGCTGTTCATCCATACTGACTTATGGCTCGGTTCCACCTACCCCACTCTACTTTACCCAACTCTACTCTACCCTACCCTACTCTACTATACCTTACTCTACTTTACCTTACTCTACTTTACCTTACTCTACTTTACTTTACCCTACTCTACCCAACTTGGATTTTTCTTGTTTGAGTTTTTTAATAAACTAATTATAAATGTGAAAGGTTTGTGTTTGTTGGGATTAAATATTTTGGAGAATATTTTGGAGGATAATAAACCAGGCAGGAATTAGATACTAACAAACCTCTCTGAAAAATATATATATATATATCGTCTCGTCAAAGACTGGAAAGTTTGTAAAGTCTGTAAATGCTACTAAAGCGGAGAAGTGGAAGAGTGGAAAGAAAACCTCATTTGGAGAAAACGCGACCTAAAGTTTTGCAACGTCTGCGCGTGTGTGTGGGTGTGTGTGTGTGTGTTTGTGTGTGTGTGCGTGTGTCTGTATATATGGTTTATGGAGCCAATTGACCTGACTACTCACCAGCACTACGAGAACCTAAGGGGATTAGCAGGACTATGCTACGGTCCTCATAAACCAAGATTTTGTATTTTAATTTTTAGCATATAAAGAGCATAATTTCATTGTTTTTCTGAAGTCCTTTTAATGCTCAATGATAATATATCATGCACATATCAAGTTTTTTTAAATTCTTAGCTTTTAAAGACCATAAATTGAAAGTTTATTTGACGTCCATATAATACCCCAACCTGACTTCTTGTGTATGGAGTGTATGATGTGCTCCCCCTACCCTACTCTGGCGGTATTGAAGGCTCCATTGTGATTGGTTCTTTATGGGGACACGTGCGGGATATGTGTCCGGGCATGTTGAGTGATTTCGGAAGACATCTAATGGTAATGCGAAGAAGAAGGACCAAGAGAAAGTTCACTCCAAAGAAGACAAGAAAATATATTGGTAAGTATCTAGTCCTTGTTAAATATACGTTATCAAGTATTTTCTGAATGGAACTTAGCCCCGGCCTGGAGGATTTATCCCCGGGCTGGATGATATGGGGACCGGGCTATTGGGTTTTGGAGCTGGCTGTGGAACTTAGCCCCAGCCTTGGTGAGTTTTCCCCGGCCTGGATGAGTTGGGGGGTGTAGTCCGAGGAGGGGTGCTTAAGAGTGGGTCCGAGATGTGGGCTGTGTGTCCCCGGAGGTCCAGAGGAGTCAGGGGGGCGAGTGTGTGCATGTAGGGCCGGGGTAGGAGTGCCCTGAGCCGGGTAGTGTAAGTGGAGTAGAGGGTGGGTCATTGTGGTGGATGTCGGTGCGGAGCTGGTAGCTTTAGGAGCAGGCTGGTCAGAGGAGGTCCAGAGGAGCCAGGGGGGCGAGTGTGTGCACGTAGGCCGGGGTAGGAGTGCCCTGAGCCGGGTAGTGTAAGTGGAGTAGAGGGTGGGTCATTGTGGTGGATGTCGGTGCGGAGCTGGTAGCTTTAGGAGCAGGCTGGTCAGAGGAGGTCCAGAGGAGCCAGGGGGGCGAGTGTGTGCACGTAGGCCGGGGTTGTAGTGCCCTGAGCCGGGTAGTGTAAGTGGAGTAGAGGGTGGGTCATTGTGGTGGATGTCGGTGCGGAGCTGGTAGCTTTAGGAGCAGGCTGGTCAGAGGAGGTCCAGAGGAGCCAGGGGGGCGAGTGTGTGCACGTAGGCCGGGGTAGGAGTGCCCTGAGCCGGGTAGTGTAAGTGGAGTAGAGGGTGGGTCATTGTGGTGGATGTCGGTGCGGAGCTGGTAGCTTTAGGAGCAGGCTGGTCAGAGGAGGTCCAGAGGAGCCAGGGGGGCGAGTGTGTGCACGTAGGCCGGGGTAGGAGTGCCCTGAGCCGGGTAGTGTAAGTGGAGTAGAGGGTGGGTCATTGTGGTGGATGTCGGTGCGGAGCTGGTAGCTTTAGGAGCAGGCTGGTCAGAGGAGGTCCAGAGGAGCCAGGGGGGCGAGTGTGTGCACGTAGGCCGGGGTAGGAGTGCCCTGAGCCGGGTAGTGTAAGTGGAGTAGAGGGTGGGTCATTGTGGTGGATGTCGGTGCGGAGCTGGTAGCTTTAGGAGCAGGCTGGTCAGAGGAGGTCCAGAGGAGCCAGGGGGGCGAGTGTGTGCACGTAGGCCGGGGTAGGAGTGCCCTGAGCCGGGTAGTGTAAGTGGAGTAGAGGGTGGGTCATTGTGGTGGATGTCGGTGCGGAGCTGGTAGCTTTAGGAGCAGGCTGGTCAGAGGAGGTCCAGAGGAGCCAGGGGGGCGAGTGTGTGCACGTAGGCCGGGGTAGGAGTGCCCTGAGCCGGGTAGTGTAAGTGGAGTAGAGGGTGGGTCATTGTGGTGGATGTCGGTGCGGAGCTGGTAGCTTTAGGAGCAGGCTGGTCAGAGGAGGTCCAGAGGAGCCAGGGGGGCGAGTGTGTGCACGTAGGCCGGGGTTGGAGTGCCCTGAGCCGGGTAGTGTAAGTGGAGTAGAGGGTGGGTCATTGTGGTGGATGTCGGTGCGGAGCTGGTAGCTTTAGGAGCAGGCTGGTCAGAGGAGGTCCAGAGGAGCCAGGGGGGCGAGTGTGTGCACGTAGGCCGGGGTTGGAGTGCCCTGAGCCGGGTAGTGTAAGTGGAGTAGAGGGTGGGTCATTGTGGTGGATGTCGGTGCGGAGCTGGTAGCTTTAGGAGCAGGCTGGTCAGAGGAGGTCCAGAGGAGCCAGGGGGGCGAGTGTGTGCACGTAGGCCGGGGTTGGAGTGCCCTGAGCCGGGTAGTGTAAGTGGAGTAGAGGGTGGGTCATTGTGGTGGATGTCGGTGCGGAGCTGGTAGCTTTAGGAGCAGGCTGGTCAGAGGAGGTCCAGAGGAGCCAGGGGGGCGAGTGTGTGCACGTAGGCCGGGGTAGGAGTGCCCTGAGCCGGGTAGTGTAAGTGGAGTAGAGGGTGGGTCATTGTGGTGGATGTCGGTGCGGAGCTGGTAGCTTTAGGAGCAGGCTGGTCAGAGGAGGTCCAGAGGAGCCAGGGGGGCGAGTGTGTGCACGTAGGCCGGGGTAGGAGTGCCCTGAGCCGGGTAGTGTAAGTGGAGTAGAGGGTGGGTCATTGTGGTGGATGTCGGTGCGGAGCTGGTAGCTTTAGGAGCAGGCTGGTCAGAGGAGGTCCAGAGGAGCCAGGGGGGCGAGTGTGTGCACGTAGGCCGGGGTTGGAGTGCCCTGAGCCGGGTAGTGTAAGTGGAGTAGAGGGTGGGTCATTGTGGTGGATGTCGGTGCGGAGCTGGTAGCTTTAGGAGCAGGCTGGTCAGAGGAGGTCCAGAGGAGCCAGGGGGGCGAGTGTGTGCACGTAGGCCGGGGTAGGAGTGCCCTGAGCCGGGTAGTGTAAGTGGAGTAGAGGGTGGGTCATTGTGGTGGATGTCGGTGCGGAGCTGGTAGCTTTAGGAGCAGGCTGGTCAGAGGAGGTCCAGAGGAGCCAGGGGGGCGAGTGTGTGCACGTAGGCCGGGGTTGGAGTGCCCTGAGCCGGGTAGTGTAAGTGGAGTAGAGGGTGGGTCATTGTGGTGGATGTCGGTGCGGAGCTGGTAGCTTTAGGAGCAGGCTGGTCAGAGGAGGTCCAGAGGAGCCAGGGGGGCGAGTGTGTGCACGTAGGCCGGGGTTGGAGTGCCCTGAGCCGGGTAGTGTAAGTGGAGTAGAGGGTGGGTCATTGTGGTGGATGTCGGTGCGGAGCTGGTAGCTTTAGGAGCAGGCTGGTCAGAGGAGGTCCAGAGGAGCCAGGGGGGCGAGTGTGTGCACGTAGGCCGGGGTAGGAGTGCCCTGAGCCGGGTAGTGTAAGTGGAGTAGAGGGTGGGTCATTGTGGTGGATGTCGGTGCGGAGCTGGTAGCTTTAGGAGCAGGCTGGTCAGAGGAGGTCCAGAGGAGCCAGGGGGGCGAGTGTGTGCACGTAGGCCGGGGTTGGAGTGCCCTGAGCCGGGTAGTGTAAGTGGAGTAGAGGGTGGGTCATTGTGGTGGATGTCGGTGCGGAGCTGGTAGCTTTAGGAGCAGGCTGGTCAGAGGAGGTCCAGAGGAGCCAGGGGGGCGAGTGTGTGCACGTAGGCCGGGGTAGGAGTGCCCTGAGCCGGGTAGTGTAAGTGGAGTAGAGGGTGGGTCATTGTGGTGGATGTTGGTGCGGGGCTGGTAGCTTTAGGAGCAGGCTGTGGAACTTAGCCCCAGCCTTGGTGAGTTTTCCCCGGCCCTGATGAGTTGGGGACCGGGGTATTGGGTTTAGGAGCTGGCTGTGGAACTTAGCCCCAGCCTGGGTGGTTCTTTGTAGGTTCAAGTATTGTCTGTTTATCTTTCAGAGTGACACTGGGAAGGACCAAAGGCAGGAGATGGCACAAGAAAAAAACAACCCAGACTCAGACCCAGACTATGTGGGTGATGAAGATTTAGATGAGCTCCCCCATCCAAATATATGGCTGACACAAAAGTCGGATACAAGTCTTGCTCCTGCTTCTAGTGCACCGGGAACCAGCCAGCAAGGTAGTTCTTCATACACCTCAGAGTTGCATTCAGAGAATGGTCCACAAAGAGGAGACCCACAGCGGACAAGTTCCATAAATTACTGCTTTGTCTGCGGTAAGCCCCAGAAGAAAATATCGAGACATCTTAAAACACACAAGACCAATGCAGAGATTGTACAAGTCTTTTCCCTTACTGATGTCAAGGAGCGCAACAAACGGATTGAAAAAATTAGGAATAAAGGGAACTTTTTACATAATCAAGCAGTATTACAAAGTGGGAAAGGGCAATTGAAAGTGAAGCGACGATGCAAAAAAAAAGCTTTGGATGGAAAGTTTATTCACTGCATGTATTGTCAAGGCATGTTTCTCCGCAAAGAACTATGGAGGCATACTCGCAGGTGCCCTCACAAACCCGAAGATGCAAACCAAGAAGAGACGTCTGGAAGGAGAAGGATCCTCGGCTCTGCATCAGCTCAGGATGCCGCCTTATGTGCGCAAATCTCGGGTGGGGTTTGGAAGCTTCTCAGTGTTATGAACGTGGATGAAGTTGGATCAGTTGTGCGAAATGACTTCTGTATTCTCCAGTTTGCCCAGTCACTTTACAACATTCATGGACAAGATACAACAAAGTATGAATACATAAGACAAAAACTGAGAGAAGTGGGACGTCTGCTGCTGTGCTTGCGGACAGATTTCTCTGTGCCGACCCTGGAAGATGCTGTTAGGCCTGCAAACTTTGAGAAAGTGGTACAAGCGGTCAAAAAGGTAGCAGGTTTTAATGATGACAATCTTTCGTACAAAACCCCGAGCCTTGCTCTTAAACTCGGCCACACACTGAATAAGATCTGCGACATCATCCACTGCCGGGGCTTGATGGCAGAAGATGAGAAGCTGGTGAAGTATACTGAAACATTTAAGAAGTTGCTCAGTACCAAGTGGAAAGAATATGTATCTCACAATGCCCTTAACACACTGAGTGATGCCAAGTTTAATAAACCGTTAACCTTACCATTCACTGAAGATGTTGTGAAACTTCACAAGTTTTTGGAAAAGGCAGCAGAAGAGGCCACAAGCAAACTGCAAGAAACAGATGATGCTCAAACTTATGCCCGTCTTGCCATGGTGTTGCTCACACAAATCATTGTGTTCAACCGTCGGCGAGCTGGAGAGGTTTCCAAAATGCCTCTGAAACATTTTCTGGAGAGGGATAATCAACAACTTCATGCGGATGTAAGCCTTGGTTTATCGGACACAGAAAAGAAGCTCTGCCGGTATCTAAGTCGCGTGGAAATTATGGGTAAAAGAGGGAGAAAAGTTGCAGTTCTTCTCCCCCGACCTGTTGTCAATGGTCTTACACTACTCACAAATAAGAGGAAAGAATGTGGTGTGTCTCCCTCAAACCCATTCTTATTTGCACGACCCAAAGCACCAACCCATTATAGAGGAAGTGACTGCCTGAGACGTTTCTCCACACAGTGCGACACAAAGTACCCCGAGCACCTCCGGTCGACGGGTCTCAGGAAACATGTGGCCACGCTATCTCAAGTCTTAAACCTCCAGGAGAATGAGCTGGATCAGGTGGCAGACTTCCTTGGACATGATATCCGCGTACACAGGGAATTCTACAGACTGCCTGTTCCAACAACACAACTTGCAAAGATATCCAAAGTATTGCTTTTAATGGAGAAGGGATCCATTTCCTCGCTAAAAGGAAAGACGCTGGAGGAGATTGAACTTGAAGGTTTGTTAAATGTATCTCTTATCTGGGTGTGCATGTAGGGCCGGGGTAGGAGTGCCCTGAGCCGGGTAGTGTAAGTGGAGTAGAGGGTGGGTCATTGTGGTGGATGTTGGTGCGGAGCTGGTAGCTTTAGGAGCAGGCTGGTCAGAGGAGGTCCAGAGGAGCCAGGGGGGCGAGTGTGTGCACGTAGGCCGGGGTAGGAGTGCCCTGAGCCGGGTAGTGTAAGTGGAGTAGAGGGTGGGTCATTGTGGTGGATGTCGGTGCGGGGCTGGTAGCTTTAGGAGCAGGCTGGTCAGAGGAGGTCCAGAGGAGCCAGGGGGGCGAGTGTGTGCACGTAGGCCGGGGTTGGAGTGCCCTGAGCCGGGTAGTGTAAGTGGAGTAGAGGGTGGGTCATTGTGGTGGATGTCGGTGCGGGGCTGGTAGCTTTAGGAGCCGGCTGGGGATCTTAGCCCCAGCCTTGGTGAGTTTTCCCAGGCCTGGTGGCTTTAGGAGCGGGCTGATTGAATTGAATCCCCCTTTTGTTTTTAGATGAAATTCCCATCAGTGCAGATGAGGCCGAAGAGGAGAGTCACAGTGACTCGGGGGACTCTGCTGAGAAACAAGCGGCAACTGTGGTTATAGATGATGACCCGATCGACATAGCTGATGGAGATACCTCTGATTTTGAAGGCAAGTTCTTCTGTTTACTCTTGTAGTAGTCTTGCTCTGACTTATTCACATTGTTTTGTTTAAATTAATTCCTAATTTTCCTTTTCAGAGGCAGCACAGAGGCCTGCAAAGCAACCTGGACCAAAACGCAGAGTGACAAAAAGAGCATGGTCAAAGACTGAAGAAGCAGCTGTAATGCGGCATTTTAAAAAACACATCAAGAGAGGAAAACTGGCCACAAAAAATGAAGTAACTCAGTGTAAGCAAGCAGAAATGGCCTTAAGTCAGAGAACACTGCAGAATATAAGAGACTTTGTGAGAAATCGTGGACTAGCACATAAAAGACAACTAAAGGTAAAAGATGGATAAGCATGGAGTGTATGTATGAAGAACATTAAAACTTTTCCAGCCTCTAATTGTGGTTCATCCATCCATCCATTTTCTCCCACTTGTCCGTTGCCGGGTCGTGGAGGCAGCCGTTGGAGCTGCCCAAATCACATAGCACCAGTCCCCTATGGCTCCTCCTGCAGGTGGTGGGTCCACGGAAGGACGGCCTCATGGTTCCAAACGGGCCTGTTGGTCTCTCATAGGGGAATTGTGGTTCAGTTATGTTTAAAGTCCTCATAATTCATCTTTGGTCCTCATGAACCACCTTCTGGTCGGTGGCTGTGTATAGACAACCGTAGCTGATACAAGGATGTTAAATAGACCTAAATTTTTTTCAGATTTTTTACAGTTAGTCTATCCAGAGCTTATCTCTCTAGGACCTTGGGAAACCATAGTCCTCTTAAACCACACCAGGGTTGGTTTTTCCAAAAGGTCAACATAAACCATAAAACCACGTATGTGTGTGCGCGTGTGTGTGTGCGTGTGTGTGTGTGTGTGTGTGTGTCTGTGTGTGTACATCACTGACTTTTTTGCTGCTGACCATATTTGCATTACAGCAGGGGTGGCGAACACGCGGCTCTTTGCATGATTGGATATGTTTAATACAAAGGCAAGTTTCTTTGTAGAGCACAATTCATACACAAGGCAATTCAAAGTGCTTCACAGTTGCAAAAAATTACAAGAAAACAGATCAAATCAATCATTAAAACATCAACATAAAAATGTATCAATTACAGTAAAAGGCAAGAGTGCAGATTAAATACTTTCAGTTTTCATCTGCTCGGGTAGAAAGAGCTGTTTTCAGCCTGGATTTGAACATTGTCAGAGTCGAGGCCTGTCTCACATCCTCATGAAGACTGTTCCAGATTTTAGCTGCATGAAACTGAAACGCAGCCTCACCGTGTTTAGTCCTGACTCTGGGAACCACCAGGAGACAACGCGGCTCTTTGCAAAAGAATTGGTACATATTTCTCATAAACTGTAATAGTCTTTCAGAATCTTGATCAAAAATCCAACCATACATAGTCCTACAGACCCTGTTTCCCACCTCTACACACATGCATGAGAGTCCGTATCTCCCTCCTTTCCGAGGTGGCGTGTGGTTCACGTGCAGCAGCTTCACTCAAAGTCGGGCAGATCGTGGCACTGGGATCAGCTTCTGTGCGCTTCATATTTCGGATTAGCCTACTTCTTTATTTGATGAAAGTTGGCCTCATATTCACAGAAAAAGATCAAAATTAGGAAATGGAAAACAGCGGAGCTCTAATGAAGCATATGACGGGAAGCGCGACATCGTAACGCGGAAATACGCAAAGTCATTGACCTTTCTGTCGCACGTGCTGTAACTGTAACAAATGCAACATAAACAGACTCTCAGTCGTCCTCCAGAGGCTCCTGATTAAAGCTTATGAACTTTGTGCAGCCTGGAGTTCGTTCTCTGCACAGTCCAGTCAGGACCAGGCTGCAGACACTCAGCGCACAGGCCAGGGGCGAACCAGAGGAGGGGGCTCAGTGGGCAGGGGCCCCTCACAATAACACACCCAGGCATTAAAACTAAAAAAAAATCTAATTCTGTCCCAGTCAGAGCAGAACAGCACAAAATGTCAGTTTATTTAATATACATTTATTTCAATCTTGGTGAGGAGTAAAACTATTACATCTTATACAATTATTGAAAAGAAAAGACAACGGCCAGGCAATAGTTTATTGTGATTAAATATAACGGTCACATTACATTTAATCACATCTCGGTGCCTTTGTGGCTCTTCGCAGGATCAGGGTTGAACATTTCGGCTCTTGGTCTCTGACTAGTTGGCCACCACCGCATTACAGCGTCATCTCAGTCGCCTTTCGTGCTACACATGGATACCAAACACATCGGCATTTGTAAGTGAATACGTGTGGGGCAGACTTTGAAGTGCAATAAGCATCAGAAAGGGTAAGTGTGTTTATACTCTGACATTAGAACTATAGAAAATCTCAACATTGACCAAGGAGCTGAACCCACAACCTGTTGAAAGGTTTCCACATATAGCACTAAAAAGCATTGAGTCATGAAAATTAAGGCTTTGTCATTTAAAAAAACATGAAATTGGATTTATACTTCTAATTTTCTTGGATCATTGATCAATACATGGACATTTCCTCACATTTAGCATTAGCATTAGACTTTAGCATTTGGACATTACATTTCACTCGCTCCCTGTTTGGCCCCGGGAGGTCTGCTTGTTTTCCGGACGGTCCCGGTGACCGCGAGGCGCTTGACGTGCCCATTGTGCGTCCCATCAAAAGGAACTCTCATCGGCCCGGGGGGAACCGAGCGAACGTGTTGAACAAACGACGCCGACACCTCGTGAGCCGACGCCTCTGTGCGGGCTCAATGAAGCGAGGTGTGAACCCGCTCGGAAATCGGCTCCAGAGGCCCGAGGTCAGGAGGAAGGAAGCACTTTCCAAAAAAAAAAAAAACAATCTGAGGAGGAGGAGGGACCTTAGTAATGACCGAGGATTAGCGAAAGAGCCAGCGCCGGGGTTCGTGGAGCCATTTTCATTCTCCTGAGCCAAACACCCGGGAAGCACGTACTGAAGTTACTGATGATGATGATGGTGGCACGTTGGTTAGGTGGTCAGCGCTCTACACCCACGGCAAGAAAGTCCATGTTGGCGCTTTCAATGCAGAGTTTGCAGGTTCTGCCAGAGTCTTTATTCTTTACAAAGACGTGTATCTGGGATCAGGGCTGATTTCTTCAAATTCCCGATGGGTGTGATTGACCAACGTATACATATAAGTATATACACTTAAAGGGATATTTCAGGATTTTTGAAATAGGGCCTCATTTCCTAGTTATCCAGAGTGTTGTCGATGTCTGGAGATATTTTTTTCTTAAATTCATGCAGTTCTTATATTTGAAGAGTCTAGTGGCGCTAGGCTAATGCTAGGCTAACGCATTCCTATGGTATCAGTTAGCCTGCATTAAAAACAGTCTGACCCGCTCGCCAGACTAACGATATAAATGCCTGTGTCGATAGAATAATTTTTGAAATATAACTGACCTTGTATCACATGAATTACCGCATTTTGAGGGACTATTTTCTCGCAGATCACTCCGCCGCTGCGTTAGCTTACAGCCACGAAGCTGATGCTGCTCAAATATAAGTTATTTTATATCAAAATGGTTACAATTATTCTATCGACACAGACATTTATATCGTTAGTCTGACGTTATAAGTGATTTACCTCAGGTGCACTGTGGAGCGGGCCAGACTGTTTTTAATGCAGGCTAACTGATACCATTTTTATAAAGTGTTTTTCTACCTTCAAACAATGCTTCACCTTAAAGGAACTGTGATCATTATTATTGTTATTATTAGATACAGTATAATGACAGTGTGGATGATGTTAGTAGTTGTAACATTGTTGTGGATGATGATGTTGATGATGACAATTATTGTTATTTTTTCAATTTTTTCATTACATCTCATAGCACGCCCACCAATCCCACCAATACAGCCTAAATTATTCGGGTTTTTTTCTTCTCTTTGTTGTCTTTTTTTTAATTTATTTTTTTGGTGGGGGGTTCAGTGTAATTTGAGATCCTTAAAACTCACAATAAAAAAAGAAATTAAAAAAAAGGACCACTTCACCCCGTTTGGAGCCATAGGAATACGCTGGAAGAGGCTAAATGCTAACAACATCTTTGGTCTTTGTACGTGACTGAGCGCACGCACAAAGACCAGACAGGTACGCATCAACTCGTCTAAGCTCAGGTAAGAACATATCTCAGTGTGGAAAAACGGTGGCCTGTTCCTTTAAAAGATCTCAAACAATAAGCCTCAACCAGGTCCAATCATTTTACTATTTAATTCGGTTCCCGTCTGTGATCGGATCGATGTAAAATGTTTCGAGATCTGACTGGCTGTTTGCAAAGTTCCAGACGCTCCTGGTTTTCAAACAGAAACAGACTTGAATCAGACTTAGGTCAGTGGTTCCCAAAGAGCGGGTCGCGCGATGGGTTTTGAGACATTATTAACATTTCCAATATTGAATTTGTTCATTTTTGTGGGTCAACGTGAAGCCTTTGTCACTCCCGGAGCTCCTCGCGGTGGAAAGAGTCTCTGTGTCCTATGTCACGCTAAAGGAACAGTATTTTTCGCTGCAGGGGTGGACGTCCGTGCCGTGTGGTGGAGGTGAGTGAGCTGGACCGAGCTGTGGTCAGACCCGGTCCATAGAGACGGCTCTGTTCCCGGTCTGAACCCGCGGCCGCAGATCCAGGCCGGACATACAGGGGCTACAGTCTGTGGGAGAGCTGAGGTCAGCGCGGCGCCCGCACACGCATTCAGGTCTGCAAGAGGGTCCTCGGGTTTGACTCCCTGGCGTGTTCCCGGCGGATCATCACGCCGGGTTTTAGTTTCGTATCGTCGTGTTTTCAGCCTGGATTTGAACGTCGTCAGAGTTGAGGCTTCAGATTTTGTTCCAGATTTGAGCAGCGTTAAACTGAAACTCACCGTGTTTAGTCCTGACTCTGGGTGGAGACCACGCCCTGCGGTTCTCAGAGCTCATCGGGGGGGGGGGGCGTGCTGGGACCTCATTCCCAGGCCCCGGGGTTTTATGATTTAAACTGGCCCTCTTACCCCCCGGAGGTTTAGCCCACCTCGTACGGCGTTAGCTTTGATAACAAAAGGCTGTAGAATCGGTTCTAATGCTTTATCTTTTCACATCGGCCTGACACTTGTCCACAGTCAGCTTTGAGTTATGGAAATGAAACATACATTTGTTATGCGCTTTTTAGACATTGGTCACTATTTCCCTCTTTCTTTCTACTTTTTTTTCATATTTTCTGGTTCTGGAAACTCGGAACAAAGATGGATCCTTGCCCCAAGTGGAGGAGTTCAAGTATCTCGGGGTCGTGTTCACGAGTGAGGGACGGATGGAGCGTGAGATCGATAGACGGATCGGTGCGGCGTCAGCAGTGATGCGGTCGCTGTATCGGACTGTTGTGGTGAAGAGGGAGCTGAGTCTGAGGCAAAGCTCTCGATTTACCGATCGATCTACGTTCCCACCCTCACCGATGGTCATGAGATCTGGGTAATGACCGAAAGGACGAGATCGCGAATACAAGCGGTCGAAATGAGTTTCCTTCGCAGGGTGGCTGGGCGCACCCTCCGAGATCGGGTGAGGAGCTCAGTTACCCGGGAGGAGCTCGGAGTCGAGTCGCTGCTCCTTCACGTCGAAAGGAGCCAGCTGAGGTGGCTAGGGCATCTGTCCTGGATGCCTCCTGGTCGCCTCCCTCGGGAGGTGCTCCAGGCATGTCCCACTGGGAGGAGGCCTCGTGGAAGGCCCAGGACACGCTGGTGGGACTATGTCTCCGAGCTGGCCTGGTGTCGCCTCGGGGCCCCCCCAGAACAGCTGGAGGAGGTGTGTGTGGATCGGGAAGTCTGGGCATCTCTGCTGAGACTGCTGCCCCCGCGACCCGGCCCCGGATAAAGCGCAAGAAAATGGATGGATGGATAATATTGTGTCCATTAAAAGCATTTAATTCATAACAACAAATAATCACATTGAAAGACTGGGGACTAATTGTTTTGGCAGTGATGGGTATTTGTAATTATTGAAGAAAAGGTTAGAGTTTTCTTTCCTTGCCTTGGGATTAGTAGAATATTGTGATGTGGATATTGCTGATTGGAATAGGACAAAATAACTGTCAGATCTTCTTGATTATTCTTAGTAAATTCTTCAGTACACAGGGGGGTGGGTGCAAACAAGCTTAAGCTTCTGCCTACTCCTTTTGAGCGTCATTTCCACGCTATTTATTGAATTATTTACTTATTTACCTACGACTGTATCTCTTTGGCTCTGATTACTGTGCTGAACTCTGTATATACTCAAATAAAAAGATGAATTGAATTGAAAAGTGTCTCAACCACAAATAAACCGTCTGGATTTGAGAAAAAAACGTTTCAGCGAAGTCGAGGTTGCGGGACTCTTTTGTAGAATCGGAAAGTCACCGGTGTAAATGCCCCCGGGACGCCGTACTCTCAGCCTCGCCGTTTTCCACTCCTAATGCTCAACACAAGAGGAAATACAGTGTCTGTGGAACGCCAGTGTTTGTCTGGAGGAGCGGCGTCTGGAGCCCGGGCCGCGCTCCTTCGGCGGCGTCTGCCAAGATGGACGTCTGGCTTTTGTCACGGGACGGGGAAAGCAGCGGGTAGCCGATCCGTTTCGGGGCGCAGAACCTTCGACGGCGTCGCGTTTAAAAGTCAGACTCGGCAGCAGAACAACAACATCGTTACGGCGCGCGGGTTTATTAGCCCGGGGCGCCCGTTTGGGTCGGAGCGCGAGAATTAAAACGCCGTGCCGTCAGCTCCGGGATGAGAACGTCGCGTTATCGCAGAAGATGATGAAGAAGAGAAGAAGAAGAAGTAAAAAAACAACATACGGCTCTAACATGTCAGAGATGGACTTTGGTGCTAAACCATGAAAAGACTTGTACACAAGCAGAGCTGTTTTAAATTCTATTCTCTGAGTGACAGGAAGCCAGTGCAGGGACCGGAGCACTGGACTAATATGGTCGTATTTCCTGGTTCTTGTCAGGACTCGAGCAGCAGCGTTCTGGATGTTCTGCAGCTCTAACAGCTCGTTTAGAAAGGCCAGTGAGCAGCCTTTACAGTAGTCTGACCTGCTGGAGACAAACGCATGGATGAGTGTCTCTAAGTCTGGTTTTGACACTATTCCTCTGATCTGAATGTTTTTCAGAAAAAAAAATCCACAAAACCCCACAGCGTTCCCGCAAGTGAAAGGACAGTTTCTTATCAACTTTATTTGTCAAATCTGTGAGACCAGGGGCAGCGAGCCTTTACGCATCTGCCTTTGAGTCTTTGTACCCAACATTCGTAGTAGGCAACTTATTGAAATGTTACAACAATGTTAACTTTCAAGGTTAATTTACTCAGACAATAGGATTAGAGGTGTTGAAATCTTTAACCTTCATCTGCAGGCCTCGAACCCAAACCCACCTTATCTTAGTAATATGGCTTAATTAAGACATAACATGCTGATATTGAGCAGGTTTGGACTGTTTTATATACAGTCTATACTATAATTCATGTTAACAAAAAAATGTGCTTGAACACAATAAGGCAAAAGGTAAAGGTAAGAAAAATAAATCATGTTCCATTGGCAGTAAAATCGATGAGATTGCACTTTTTTCACCCCTGTGTGGTAAAATTGAAACAAAATACATTGAAAGGCATAATTTCATGGTGAATATTATATGTCGAAATGGAAGAAAAATACCAACTCTGCAGTGCAACCTTTGGGAAAATGGCCCATGAAATAATAAATAATAAAATAATCAGAACATTACTTTTTAGAAATGTTGTGATATAGAATGTCTCATATCTATTTTTCACATGCAATATATGTCTTAAAAATATATATGTATTCACGGCCAGTTCATTAGTTCCTTGGAGCCCCTGGAGACGACAGAAAACCTACACACTTTTTTTCAAACCAAAGAAGTAACAACTTTGTATTTGATGATAATTCTCTTTGACATTTTAATGGTTGTGTAAAACTTTTACAAGGCTCAGCTTTATTAATTAACTGGCCCTGAAATGCTCTGTATAAATCAGGTAAGCCATGGTAAGGACTTTTTTTCCCCCTCCGCTGAACATTACCTCTTTTTAAATGGCACGGAGTGGAGCGGAGTGAGTGAAGTGTGCATTCTTCTGGGAATTTCCACGTTGGTATTTAAAAACTTGAAATAATTAAATAACCAAAGTGAAAAGACACATAAATGCTGAGCTGAGGCATTTGATACAATCACAATGAAGTAATAGATAAGTTGGAGAAAGAGGAAATTACTTAAAAATTGGAAACAGTATGTGAGGCTTGACAATGTTGTTCTTTGTATATTATTTGTTGGTTATTTGTGGGATACCTCAGGGGGCAGTAGTCGGCCCAAAGTTATTTATGTGTTTAGACTTGAGTTATATTTCTCGTGGTTTTGAGTCATTATCTTCTCACGATACAGATTTGTTTCAACAAACTCATTCATTCATTAAAGCAAAAAATATTACTACAAATGTGTTTTTGACAAGGGAACTTCCTGGGTTTGGTCCTGCGTGGGAGCAATGCTCTACAAGAACAGCCTTTTATTATTCCAAATAATGATTGAATTTGTCCTGATGAAAGCGATCCCTTGTATCTCTTTGGATCTGGGGGATTGCATGCCAACAGCAGATTGGGCAATAGATAGATAGATAGATAGATAGATACTTTATTGATCCTGAAGGAAATTGTAGTATTGTAGGCTGCTCTCATTCACACAGCACAATAAATAAATTACTTAAATACACATATTTAAATGAGAAAAAATGGTCAAAGGCAAGAAAAAGCAGCACACATTACGATATTTCAAGCACTTTTAAAGCAGAACTAAGTAACTCGTGCCCCTAGAGGCCATAAGCGCCACTGCAGGTGTCGTAGCATGTTGAGGTTTTTTACTCAATAATTGTCCGTGAGAGTAAAAACTACCGTGACAGGAAAGGCAAAGGGACAGAGGGATATTGTACATTTTGTCACAGCTCAATGACACCATTTTTCTTTTCACTGAAACTTGGCTGTAAACACTGCTAGTGTCGCTAGCCCACAGTTAGCTTTGCCCGTTAGCCTGTTAGCTTCTTCTTCATGATTCTATTAGTGTGTATTGCGCTTCCGGGTCGGGGCAAGGGAAAGTTGCAAGGGTGGTTTTCTGGCCAGAGACACCAGGGGGAGATGAAAGACCCCCCCAATCATCCCATTAACACTTGTATTACCCCCCAGAGGGACTACGGAAAGGATTTATTAAGGTAAACACGTTACTTACTTTTTCCTTGAGTAATTTATATCCAGGATAAGATGTCATCTGCCTTCTACGTTAGCGCGTTGGCAGCATCCAAACGTCTTAGGTTCTGCCTTGTTCGAGGCTGTTCCCGGCGCAGACCCACAGTGACCGTTTCAACTCGTAAACCTAACAGAAGAACTGGGAGCCCATGGACTTTGAAAACACATTTTATTTGGATAATACTTCGTGAACTCAAACCACAAACGAGATATTTTTCCACAACTTTTGTCCTCCTTATTTTCAATCAAAGTACCTGACTCCTTATTTCATTAAAGTAAATACCTGGAACACTAAAGGAACAAGAACAACACAATTTCGCTTGATTTTCAGCCTTTAAACCTGCATCTTTCACCGCTGTTTAGCTGTGAAAGGCACTTCTCTCGCGGCGTGCCCTGTTTTTTGTTTACCTGCCGTGCGGACGACCAGCACGGCCACGTCTGTCAAGCCGCGGGGAGTGATGGTTTACGATACCTTCGCCTTATGCCGGTGACATTTTCCAACACCGTGACCGTAAACTGAACGGCGTGCGCTTGCGTAGAATTAGCTCATTCAGACGCACACAGACGCACTTTTATCTGCAGTATTCCCAAGTCCTTCCATTAAATGATTTGTGATCTGCGACGGGGCTGGTTAATTATTTTTTTTTCCCCCCGTGGCTCGGTTGGTGGCGGCGGCGGAGTGGACTTGTTTGTTTGGGGCTAATTTGGATGGTTTAATTGAACGCACGATGACAGAGTGAAATATCGCGGCGCTCTCAGGACACGAGATGATGAAAGCGAAAAGAGAAAAATAAGTAAATTTCTCAAGCTATCCTAATGAGACGAATGCAGGGAGTGGTGGTTTTGAGTCAAAATGCTCTGTCTGTGAAGGAACAGTGTCCTCCTCACTGTCAGGGAGTGTCCCATATTCAGGGCGGCTGCAAGACATTTTGGTGCCATTAGCGGAACCCCATCCCCCCCCCCCCCCAAAAGAAAAACAAAACAAACAAAAGCAGTGTGGTGAGGAGGCGTAGCTCATCAACGTTAATGGTGCTTTTTTATGAAGAAAAGTGGTCTCTAAGACGCTCCAGAATCCATTATTTTGTAGGTTTTACTGGTCAACAGAAAAGAACCGCCCCAGGAGCGTCCCAGAGACCCCGCCACAGAAAGTAAATTCATACAGCCGCTGGGTCACTACGAGGTCAAATATCAACTTTTTCTTCCACATAAAAAGCTGCATAATGCACCTTTAAACACACTCTCGGGGACTACAGAATATATGTTTTAATTTTTTTATTTTTTAACTTTTTTGTCACATTTTTGTCACAGTTTTGTCACATTTTCGTAATTTTTTTTTTTATTTTAATTTTTTTTCATAAATTTTTTTGTCACATCTTTGTCACTTTTTGACTTTTTCTTCAAGAAACTATTCAGATTTGGGTAAGGCCAAACTGGAGAAAATGTGCTCAGTTCGGGTGGGGGTTAAGAGGTTAAAGAAAAGACAAAAGCACTTGAAATGAGACAAAGAAGTTAAAGGCAACTAAAACCATTCTTGCGTCCATCAGAGTCTTAAATAAACATTAGAGAACAGCGCGGCAACCAATGTAATATTTTATTTGTCTTATTTCATTTATTTATAGCAACTTTTTACTTGTATAGTTGTACCAAAACACACGGGAAAAATAAAGTTCTTTGAATTGAATTGTTCCATTGGCAATAAGATAGTCCTACTTAAAACCACCACACATTCTGTCATTTTTTCAAGCATTAACTTAATCAAGTACAAAGCATCTTTTCTTCAAGATATCATGTATTTTGTCCATGGACTAATAAACTAAACTGAACAGATCTCGAGTCCCTTATATCTGACTAAGGCCATAGTGAGTAAATCATTCCCCTCTCTCTCTCTCTCTCACTCTCTTGTTCTGGACCACATTTAGCCCCGCCCCTCTCCTCTCTAAGCTCCGCCCCTCTCCCCTATAAAAACCCCAAACCCTCTCCTGCCCTCCTCACTGAGAATGTGGATACTACAGTCTGCGCTATGAGGACTCACTCACGGATACAGCCCCCTCACAACCGCCCCGTCCCCGGCTCCGCTCCTCGCCTCTGAGATGGGACCTCTTTTATAGTTCACGACTTCCAAGCTTCTTTTTTTTTTTTTTTCTTTTTTTTTTTTTCTTTCACTTCTTCAACATGTTCCTTTTGATTCTCTCACTCGGGCTTTTCATCCACAACGGGATTTGCCAGCATTACTTTCTCCTCCGACCCATCCCGAGTGACAGCTTGCCCCTGGTGGAGCTTAAAGAGGACCCCGACCCGGTGTTCGACCCGAAGGAGCGGGACTTTAACGAGACCGAACTGCGCGGCGCGTTGGGCGAATTCGACGCGCGCTACTTGTCCGTCGTCCCCCCGAATCTGGACGGGTACGCCAACAACGAGGACCCGCAGGATGTGCAGCAGAAACCCAGCGGGATGGTGCCCAAGGAGATCCGCGCGGTGGATTTCGACGCGCACCTGGGGAAAAAGCTCAAAGCCAACAAGAAGCTGAAGAGGCGCCTGCAGCAGTGGCTGTGGGCCTACTCCTTCTGCCCCATCGTCTACACCTGGACCGACCTGGGGACCCGGTTTTGGCCGAGGTACGTCCGGGCCGGGAGCTGTTTGAACAAGCGCTCGTGCTCGGTGCCGGAGGGGATGCAGTGTCGCCCGGCCAACTCCGCGCACCTCATGGTTCTGAGGTGGAGGTGCGTTCCCCGGAAGGGGGGGCTCAAGTGCGCCTGGATCCCGGTGCAGTATCCCATCATCACGGACTGCAAGTGCTCCTGCGGCAGCTAAGGACGGGGGGTTGCCGGGGACTTTTGGGGGGAAATGTTTGAGGAGAGAGCTGCGAAAGTTTGAGGTAAGTGCTTTAAAATAAAAAAAAATTGAAAAAATTGAAACATTTAAGTAAAAATTACTTAAAACCAACAATGTCACTGTTTAAATTCAATCTACTTTAAATGATTACTTATAATTAACCTAAAAATATTATGTGGAAAAGTGTAACAAAATATATTCAAGTAAATTGTCCACATAACTGTTTTATGGCAAGTCAAACCAATAATGTCAGTATTTAAGTTCAATCTACTTAAAATTATTACTCACAGTTTACCTAAAATTATTATGTAGGAAAGAAGGATAAAATATATTCAAGAAAATGGTAACTCGACTCTACTCGCCTGTTTTATGAAATCTTAAACTATTTAAATTCAATCTACTCAAAATTATTACTTTTATCCACTTAATTCAATCCAATTCATATATTTCTTATACCACATTTTACAAGCAAAATGGTTCCAAACACCTGCACAACTATGTAAAAAGTAGTAAGTAAAAGTGAGTGATAGCACCTAAAAGATATAAGCCACAATAAAAGACATGTATAATTTTTAATATATAATAATATATATATATATTTTTTAAGCTACTTAAAATGATTACTTCCAATCAACTTGGAAATGTAGGTGCATTAAATAAAATGAATAGTCGACTTTAATTAAGAAGTCAACTTAATCCACATAATTGACATAATTAAGTTAATGCAACAACGCTACGTTTCAGTTGAATCTACATGAAACGATTAACTACAATGGAAAAGCGTTACAAAATGTGTTTAAGTAAAACTGTTTTGCATTTTTTACATTGTAACTTCTCCTTTATCGCCAAAAAAATACTTACTGAATACACTTTTTGCAACCTTCTTCTGATTATCCTCATTATAAACAAACTTTAGCCACAACTTATCAACTTAAGTCAATGTTACTGCAGAGAGTCAATGTAATTTAGTCACAAAAAGTCAGAAAAGATGTGTATTCTCAATTTGTCTTTGTAGCTCATTGATTTTTAATTCTTAATTCCGTGTTTAATTCTGTGTTATATGTTTTATGTTTTAAAAATTCCTAGTTTGTGAACCCTGTTCTGAAACAATGGCAATAAAACCTATTCTGATTCTGATTCTGATTTTGTTTTTTTCCACAGTGCACACACAGAGGGACGACTGCTCTGTCTTTTGACTTCAGCCAAGGGACATTTCAACTATTTTCAAACGAACAAACCAATGGAGGACACGAACTACTGTAATCCAAACAGTAGAGCTACACCCGATGGAAGCGTAATAGATTATGGACAATGGACTCCTCTCGAGCCGACGGCTTTGTGTATACGGACTGTTTTGGCAAATAAAGTATTTAACGATAGACATTTTTTTTTTAACTTATCCGCTTTTGTTTTAATAGAAAATACTTGTTTGTCAACGGAACGCAACTGCTGTGTGAGAAGAAGTACAGGAGACTTCTGAGCTGCCAGTAAAAAGATGCCTTTTATCTGCAATGTACAGAGAAATGTATGAAAGAATATGCTACAGTGAACAGCTGCAAGTGTCCGCTCCATGGAACTACACGAGTGATGCAGAAAAAGTGGCGAAAGCGGTTGATTTTACTCAAAAAATATGATTATCTAAAAGCAGAAATGCCATGGACTAGTGTGGCTTCCAAAATGGCGCAGTTTAAGAAAGGAATATTTTGTGAGTTTTGGGGCGAAACAATAACACATTTTTTTGAGTAATCACCTACACTAAAAAAATCAAGTTAAAAATACTCAAATAAAAAAAAACTATATTTGTGAGTAATTCTGACTTGCCAAGTATTTTTGCACTTAAAATAAGAAAATCGACTCATTTCCAGTAAATTGATGATTGTTGTCTAATTTTAAGTGCAATAAGTTTTTTTTTTTTATACTTACCTACTTAAATCAAGGGCAGATTCATTCAGGAAGATGTTTTACTTATTTCCAGATGACTTTTGCCTATATTTTTTGGGACATTTTTCACCGGCTTTCTCTAGACACTTTCAAAAGTCCTGTCAATAGCCCTTCCCTGCAACTTTGGGCGCGCGGCGGGCTGCGTTCGGAGATTAATGAGGGACGATACGACATAAGCTGCGAGTGTTTCTTCGATAAACGTTCTTGGGACTTGGCAATCCGCACTCGCTTTCCATTCAGTTGCATCTCGGGAGCCTCGGGGCTGCTGGATTTGTGAATTTCTTCCTGGCACATTGACTTTTTAGAGGTTTTTGTTTTTAATGTGATTACACAGTTGTAACGTGCAGTCGAGTATAAGCTGCAGTCGTGGTGAATGTATCTGTTCTGTAAAAAGCCAGTGTTATTGGACCTAGAGTTTATCGTCAGAGTATTGCCTTCTATCTCTCTCTCCCTCTATATATATATATATATATTTGTATTTATGGACACAGCGCCACCTATGGACTGTCGATGATGATATGGACTGCTACAGACGTGTTTTATCCTGTAAATTAAGCGAGTTATTTATTCTTTATATACTGTACAAACAATAAAAAAATGGGAATTAAAGCTTCGTCTTGTCTTGGCTATGACACAATAGCTACATTTTACTCTGCAGGGACAATACAGACGTATGTAAGTCCATTGTCTGAATATTTGCATTCATTAGATAAAGCAGAGAAATTAAGTACAATGTGGACATGTTACAGTAGGCAAAACATGCCTTTGAATCCGTTTTTGTATTAATGTAAAAATATATATATAAAATATAAATATAAAAAAATATATATTTTACTTGTGTGGCAATATTGTCACTGCAATGTGAGAATAATGCGTTTTGAGAACATTTCCCTTGGTATTACAGTTTCCTATGTAAATCTATGGAAAAAAAAACATTGAATCAGTGCAATATTTAAACATGTTATTATGAAGATTAGGCCTTTTTTGTTGTTTCTAGGTGAATGTTAAGAAATCAAATTGGACCAAAAATTGCCTGCAGTGTCTCCCTATAAGATTATAACCCCCTCCTGGAGCCGCCACCTTAACGTGGTGGAGGGGTTTGAGCCCGAATGATCCTGGGGGCTCTGTTGTCGGGGGCTTCGTGCCCCTGGTAGGGTCTCCCATGGCAAACAGGTCCTAGGTGACGGGTCAGACAAAGAGCGGTTCAGAAGCCCCTTATGAGAGACCAACAGGCCCGGATAGAACCATGAGGCCGTCCTTCTGTGGACCGAACACCTGCAGGAGGCGCTATAGGGGCTGGTGCTCCAACAGCTGCCCCCACGACCCGGCAACGGACAAGTGGAAGAAGATGGATGGATGGATGGTCTCCCTATAAGGCATTCATTTTGGCACAATGACATTTTAATGCTTCTTCATGCCGCAGAAGTCAAATTTTAGAGAACTGTAGAAGTTTGCAAAAGACCCACTTGTGGTATTTGGTCTTCTGTTGGAACTAGGGCTGGGCTGATTTTTTTTTAAAATCATTACCTCAATATTATTTGGGGACTTTCTCGATAACGATGCTGAAGCGATATTTTTGCAAACCATCAGAAATAGTCATAATGTGCTGCAAACATCCTAATTTACATTGCTTTGCCACTGTGGTCAATCAGTCAATGCTTTTGTATAGCCCGATATCACAACGGGAGTTACTTCACAGGACTGTATTAAAGCAATGAAACAAAACTTAATGTTAATTGTAAAAAAGTTAACGTAAAAGTTAATAGACCCAAACAGACTATAAAAGGCCAGAAGAAGAAAAAAAATCAAAATTTTTAAAATATATTCTCCACAATTTTCCCCATTGTTCCCCCTTTTCTATTTTTAATTATTTTTACACATTTTCAACTTTTTCTATTAACATGTGCCCTCAATTTCCCCATTTTCTTTCTTTCTTTACTTTTCCAACTGTTCCCACTTTTCCACCCACATTTCTTGACATTGGAGATAAACTCGATATTCTAAATGTACATATTCAATATTATCTTAGATGATATTGCCCACCTGTGTCATCTGCAACTTTTGACTTGAAGATTAATTCCAAAACCTGCTCCTCTCATAGAGCCGTGTATCAAATTCTAGAAAACCAAACATTCCAACTCTCAGGTGAGTGCCGTTTTCCCGGCGGGACGGCGGCGGGGGGGGGGGGGTGGGGGGGCCAGAGGCGCTTCACGGTTCATTGGCGAATCTTATCCTCGACGTGGAGTCTGTTAGTCGTACATCAAACCCATTAGCAGCTGATAAAGAAACAACACGAGACTGAGCAGCTGCTAACGCCTCTCCCCAGGACCTCACACCCCTCACCCCACACAGGAGGCACTGGACCGGGCAGGAGAGTCCACCAGACGCCCCCCCCCCCCCCCCCCTGCACTGGAGAGGTGCTCAGATTGAAAGAAATTAAGTTACGTTCTCATTTTGGAATAGGATTTTTTTTTTTTTATCCATTTAAATGACACATTCACTAATTGTAAGGTTGTTTCTGAAAGACACCAGGTATAACAAAACAAATTTTGTCTAAATACCTTACACGTTTCGAAATACATTTCCACTCCGTTAAAACGCGTATGGTCTTGTCAAAATTTTCAAATCAAACCAGAGCGGCAGCAGTAATCGTTCTAGAGCCAGATTTATTGACGACAGTAACCAGAAGTTCAAACAGGCAGAGGCTGAAGAGCTTTGTAGAGCACACTTCATACACAAGGCAATTCAGAGTGCTTCACAGATACTTTCAGTTTTCATCTGCTCGGGTAAAAAGAGCTGTTTTCAGCCACGCTTTGAACATTGTCAGAGTCGAGGCCTGTCTCACATCCTCATGAAGACTGTTCCAGATTTTAGCTGCATGAAACTGAAACGCAGCCTCACCGTGTTTATTATTGACTCTGGGAACCACCAGGGGACCCCTCCCTGAAGTTCTCAGGGCCCGAGATGGTTCATACGGCTCTAACATGTCAGAGATGGACTTTGGTGCTAAACCATCAAAAGATTTGTACACAAGCAGAGCTGTTTTAAATTCTATTCTCTGAGCGACAGGAAGCCAGTGCAGGGACCGGAGCACTGGACTAATATGGTCGTATTTCCTGGTTCTTGTCAGGACTCGAGTAGCAGCGTTCTGGATGTTCTGCAGCTGTCTGACAGTGAGCAGCCGTTAACATACACTCATCATCTCCCAAGTCCTCTTCTTGACAAAGTCGGCAGATCGTTTTTTTTATTTGCTTTACGACGTAAACAATGAACATGCATTTCAGGATGTCTTGATGTTTGGTGCCACTATTGAGTCTGTGTCATCTTATCCCAGTATCAGTTCTTTATGGTATGGCCAGAAAACAGTCATGATAAAACATGAGAAACACAAACATAGTCCATAGTCTTTTGACAATTTTGTTATACCTTTCTAAACTGTAACTGTACAAACCTCTTTTTGAGGTCGCAGCTTGTCATCCTTGGGGGATGGCAGGGCTCAACGCTAAACAAATTAAACATTTAATCTCACTGTTGGACGACACGGTTCACAGGAGAAGAAATATCTACAATACTTAATGTTCTTGAGGTATATTCTACCATTATCACCACGTGAACTTCGAGCGTTGCGTTTCTTCCGCACATTTTTCTCATTTACAGCACGGAGGGATTGAAGGCCCAATACACAACGGCGAGGCCTTAACTGTCCCTTTTGCTCCTGAATGAACTGAATAAACTGTCGCAGACAAACGGGAAACCGCCGCATCTAAACGGCCTCATGACCAGGTGCGAGCGCATTAGCATCGCCGTCTCACACGTCACACAGCACTGCAGAGGTGAGAAGACTTCACTGTTCACAGTTCTACGTTTTTCTATAAATAAGTTATAAGTGGGGGGAAAAAAAACCTGTATTAATGTTGAGATTCAAAACTCAATAGATCAGGCAGGAACTAGATATTGAAAAATCCCTCCGAAGAAAATGTGGAAAAACGTCATAAACTAAACATTGAAACAAAGGGGAGTTCAACCTGGATAGACTCAATCAGACAAACGCCGCGATTAAGAAGATTTATTGACATGTATATTAGTTTTGGCGATCAGACCCCGGCAGTCGCCATCGAGGTATGTATGAAAGTCAGTATGGATGAACAGTTTGGAGTTAGGGATGTCTTCCCCCGGGGCCTGGACACTGGTGGTGGTGTAGGAGACTCGTGAAGGAGGCAGCAGGGAGAAGCCGTGGGCAGAAGAGGTGGAGACGGGGCGGAGGTGGGTCGCAGCGCAGCTGGGAAGCGGACGAACCATGATTTCTGGGGCTTGAAAGCGCGATGATTGGCTGCTACAGGGGTGCGGCTCTTACGCTGATGGCTGAGGTGGAGGTGTGGCCTTCATGGAAGCGACCATTGGCTGGAGGTCGGTGGTGCTGACATTAGTCTCCCAGGTTAAATGAACGCCTATAGCCTTCATAAAACTAGCCAGAAATCTCAAAATGTTCCACTTCACAATTGGGTTTGTGTTTTCACATGCCGTGACTTGCCTTATCAAAGTTCAGTCACAAAATGGAAAATTCATCTGAAATGAAGTCATTTGAACTTAGGGCCCGTGGTTTTTTGAGGTGTCTCTTTGTAATTGATGGACATTTACCTGGAAGTGTGAATCATTAGTGACTTTCTTGTTAAGTCCTTGTCACATTGTGAAGCGTTTAGTGCAGCTGCTGGTCTTAGCTTGTCCTGACAGGAGTGGATTTACTGGGGCTTTGTTCTGGACTAACGTGGATCTCGGCCTGGCCCCGGGATCTGGAGGCTTTGGGCCCAGGATCCCCGGCTCTCGCGCCCGGAGATGGTGAGCTGCGCCGGGATTAGAGACCTGTGTTTTCTGATAATAGCTCTCTCCAGAGGCAATGCTAAGGACTGTCATGGGTATTAAAATGAAAAGTCCCAAAACATTTTCTTCTGGTGGCTCAAAAATTTACTATTGTCGCGTGAAGGGCAGAACACAGTATAGTTTTGCATGTAGAAAGACCCAATGCAATACTGATTTGAGGTCCCCAATAGTTACAGAACAAAAATAGACATTCTTTAAAAGGGCTGGAACAATTTCGTAATATATATAGCATTTTGTTTAGTTTTTTCAAGTATTGATACTTTATCAGTATATTTATACTTTCGATACTTTTAAATCGTCAGCTGCACTAATGCATCCATCCATCCATTTTCTTCCGCTTTATCCGGGGCCGGGTCGCGGCGGCAGCAGTCTGAGCAGAGATACCCAGACATCCTGATCCACGCACACCTCCTCCAGCTGTTCTGGGGGGACCCCGAGACGACACCAGGCCAGCTCGGAGACATAGTCCCACCAGCGTGTCCTGGGTCTTCCACGAGGCCTCCTCCCAAGGGAGGTGTCCAGGAGGCATCCAAAACAGATGCCCGAGCCACCTCAGCTGCTCCTTCACGTTGAAAGGACTCTACTCCGAGCTCCTCCCGGGTAACTGAGCTCCTCACCTGATCTCGTAGGGTGCGCCCAGCCACCCTGCGAAGGAAACTCATTTCGACTTGTATCCGCGATCTTGTCCTTTCGGTCATTACCCAGATCTCATAACCATAGGTGAGGGTGGGAACGTAGATTGATCGGTAAATCGAGAGCTTTGCCTCAGACTCAGCTCCCTCTCACAGCGAGTGGGTCTGGTCACCGCTGCGTCGAATCCATTTCCCACAGCGGTACATATGCAAGCAAACAGGAGTAAACCAATCAGCGAAGGGCGGGCGTCTGCCTGGTTATTAGCGGTTTTGTATTAATATTCGTGCAGGATTATGAATCACGAAACTCACTGTCAATGTGTTTTTGGTAATTTACCGTCGATTGGAAACACTCTCTTTCTTTCTCTCGTGCGCCGTTCGTAGATTGTTATTGAGGGACTTCCGCGTCCAACACGTGACGCAAATAAACGAATCTGATTTTGCGGATACCGCCACCGGGGACGAGGGGTCCAGACTGATTCCCCGATGTATAAAAAAAATACAGTGGGGAATCATTCTGGTCTCACCAGGCTACTTCACCACAACAGTCCGATACAGCGACGCCGCACCGATCCGTCTATCGATCTCACGCTCCAGCCGTCCCTCACTCGAGAACATGACCCCGAGATACTTGAACTCCTCCACTTGAGACAAGGACTCCCCACCGACCTGAAGAGGGGAAGCCACCTCGGCTTTGGAGATGCTGATCCTCATCCCGGCTGCAAACCGCCCCAGAGCAGCTGAAGGTCCTGATTTGATGAAGCCGACAGAACAACATCGTCTCCAAACAACAGAGATGAGATGCTGAGGTTCCCAAACCGGACACCCTCCGCAGGGGTGCCGCCAGAAATTCTGGGCCCTATGGAAACAAATTTTTCTGGGCCCCCTACATTTTTTACAGATAAAATGTAACCCAATAAACATGCCCTGTATACTTTAAAAAAGATACTTAGCACATTGCATAGTTAAAATGTCTGATGAGTAAAAGCCTACAAAAACAAGAAAAAGCTATGGAAATATGTACTTGTTTACATAAAAGGAGAATATTTATTATCTCAATTGCAATTGCAAACACAACAGAACATAATGTACACATATTGACATATACTTTACGTGAACAAGCTTTAACTGGGTCCAACTGCTCAATCAGGAAACATCAGCTACAACTAACCCATAATTAAATCAGTCCAAGACTAAAACTAGGCCAAAAGGGCTCAAAATCAAGACACACCAGGAGTAATGCCAGGCCTAAACCAGTCCAGGACTAAACAAGTACTGAACCAGACATAAACTGTTTGTTATCCAGGTATAACAAAGTTATGTTCAACATCACTTTATAATGGCCCAGCGGCGTGCCTTTCTGCTGGCAAAATCATGTATCAAATCATCAAAGTTCAGCTTTCTTGCCAGTTTGCTTTCAATGGATAGTATGGCAAGGTGACAAAGTCTGTCCTGCAACATAGTAGACCTAAGAGAATTTTTAATCAGTTTCAGCTTACTGAATGCTCTCTCGCCACCAGCAACGGTCACAGGCAATGTGCAAAATATTCGCAAAACTATGCAGACCTGCCCAAAAATACTCTGCAGCTGCATCTTGTAAATGCTGTTGAGCAGATCAATTGGTGACAGACACCCTGGGAAAGTGGCCCTATATACAGAGTTGAGGTGTCTGACTTCATCTTCAAATTCACAAGTCAGATCAGTGTTGTATTTTGAAATCAAATGCTGGCATACAGAATGGATTTGATCATCATGTTGAATAATATTGTATGAAATAGATAACTATACAACACAAGAAAAAAATTAGACAATCCAAAACTGTATTAGTTTTTTACTGCCTTGGTAGCTGACCATGTTCACCTGACACTGAGAGGACTGGGTCATTAGTAGGAGGACGAGGTGCAGACAATAAAGCTGACTCTCCATCTGTATAAGTCACACACACGCACGCGCACGCACACACACACACACGCGCACGCACACACACACAATGTGTATTGGCCTATTTAGTTTTCTTAATATAAAATATTAAAATATCTATTCTGTAAACTAATTATAGCCAATGGTTACCACAGACACATTTTGTATTCCACTTTATATTATTTTTTCAAGGGGCATTATTCATATTAAGAACGTCAAGTTTGCAGCATCGATCGTAGCAGCAGCACTGTCACTTCACAGAACACACGACAAACTGTTTTTTGTAATTTTTGAAGCGTGTAGATTACTCTTTGTTTAGTAAAGTTATCATCATGTGGAGAACACAGTAGATAACACGTGCTTAGAGCTTTCAATCTTCGTGAAGTTTTGCGCTCAGGCTCACCTTGTTTGGCTGAGACGGGGACGGGGGGCGCGGGGGAAGGAAGACGTAGGTGTGCAGCGGCCGCTGAATCTGTGTCTACGAGACATGATAACCCGGAGACAGCAGAGATGTTATTATTGTTGGATGTAAATCATAATTCAGTAATTATTTGACTAAGCTAGCCAGATAAAAGCAGGTCATGTAGCAACAAAAATAAGTAAGTGAAAGTTTTGGAATACAGGAATAGGGCAAGCTACCTTTGTTTTTGAAAAACTGTGTGACATACTGTCGACTTCGGCGTTCTCAGTCTTCTCTTTCCTTCTTTTCTTTCCGTTTTTGATGCCCTGACTTTTGATGTGACATGCCTGCGTGTGTCACTATCTGCACTGCATCATAACAAATGCAATAAGCAAGAGACGCTACGCTAGCGAGCGTAGCTCGGACAGCGCAGGTGGAATGAACCATTGTGAGGGGGAGGGGTGTGACTTAAACAGTAAATACATTATTTGTTTGTTAAATATTAAATCTATGGTCAAAACGGACAAAATACACATTAAGTGTATGAGGGGCCCTAGCACATTTAACGTATGTATAAAAAAGAGAAAAGAAATAAGAAAAGAAAAAGAGGGTCTGCTCTTCTGGGCCCTTCATCAGCCTGGGCCCTTAGAATCGTCCTAACCTTCCACCCCTTTACGGCGCCCTTGACCCTCCGGTTGCACTAATGATAATGTAAATAATGGACGGCAAGGTGGTGGTGCAGTGGTTAGTCTCATTAATTCTTTTTTTATGTCTCCTACTCAGACAAGCCGCTATGTTTGTTTTAGTTTGGCTGCACAATGCCAATGTCTTAATGTGCCCTAATACTGAAATCAAAGACTAGAACCTGTAAGATCTTTCGGTTTGGATGACTCGTGTTTGGGTCGGGTCAGCACAAGAGGCTTTAGGCCCAGGCTCCTCGTCCCTCGCGCCCGTGGACAGGGAGCCTCTCTGGGATTAGGGGCGTGAGCGTGTGGGGGCTCAGAGCAGTCATTACGGACAGCAGTGAAGTCCCACAAACACGAGCGGTGCCCCGAAGTCTGCGCCGCGGAGGCCCACGGCGAGAGGGCCCTGCGACGGACAGGCACTGATATCAGAGGAGGAGAGCGAAAACACCGTGACAGACGCGGATCCCGTGTCCAAACAGGCTTCGGTTATGAATAATAATCAGGGAAGGAGAGGATTTGAACTGGCATTGTCCCCTCGTAAAGAAACAGACTTGAGGTGAGCTGTGTCCATGAATCCGTTTCATATTCACTGTTTACGTCACACAAAGGTTTACTGTGCATGCGCTGTCTACTACTTGTTCTGCTATCTGTGGTGGCGCCACGGGTGAATGGCAGCGGTTTTACACACATGACTGGCTTCATGTGGACGCACGCGTTTACTGAGAAAGTTTCTGAAATTACAAGTGTTTTGTGGTCGTGCGGATATACCGGAGTCTAAACTGTGTCTAAACCAGCAAAACACTCCATTGATTCTAATTGGAAAGTAATGCATTACATTTTGCAGATCGCAGATTACCATAAGAACTAGGAGTGTGACAATATATCGATTTTCCGATATATCACAATGTTTTGCAGGATGATTCGATACTTTTGATGACGTCATGCATATTAATGAGGCAGCAGTGCTCCACTGTTTTCACAGTCAATAGAGGCCAACAATGATCAAGAATTCAGTCAGACCAGCAGGGGGCAGCACTACAGTTTTAAGCACTTGGACCAAACACTGTCACACCAAAACAATACTTTTAATTCAAGTTCTAATAAGAACTAGGGCTGAAAGATTTATCGTTATCGTATCGATATCGAGATATGAACATTAAAGATATCAATATCGCAAAAGAAAAATATATTGTTATCGTATTTATATCGAGAATATGAACATTTAAAATATGAAAATCGAAAAAGCAAGATATAAACGATATAGATTTTCATCAATAAAACTGCACTCTTTTGTATTACGATTTAATTTTTCTGAAAAATGCTTAGTTTTCCCCTAAACCATAGTTATATCGTATTGATATCGAGATATCTGGCATGAATATCGAGATATGAAATTTTGTCCATATCGTTCAGCCCTAATAAGAACCACCACATGTCCTTCCCACTCCTGCCTGCAGAAGGCGCTCCAGGCAAATTTGAAATCCTTAGCAATCCTTAGTGAAAATCAGAACTTCTTCAGCCTCAGTTCCGCTCTTTAAAGCTGTACTGCATTTCCCCAATTAAACGTGACAAATACAAGCACTTAATGTGAAACCGAGCTTCACTTTTGAGTTATCCGGCCTAATCCCACCATCAGGGTGAAGAATGCCCGCGAGGGTTTCGATGTTTTTGGCTAACGAGCGGCGAGCTTTGATCAGCGCGGGAATCTGACGGCTTCAGGAAAACTTAATCAGCGAGACTTTGGCCCGGGCCGAGGAGGGAGAGGTCCCCATCATTAAAGTAATGGATGTGCAGAGGTGCATCGTGGGTAACAGACACGGGGAGGTATCATTAGGATCGGGAAGTGGCTGCAGGTTTGTGATTGGATTTCATTTTAACGCGATTATAATGATTTTAGAAACGACAAAGTTAATCTCGTCACTTGAACGCCGCTCCTGAAATAACTTTTGTGTGACGGATCCTGGCACTGTCATCTTGGAATATGCCGTCAGGGAAGAACCTGGTCGTTCAGGATGTTCAGCTGATCTCATGCTTTGGGCTCATAGTGTTGCTGAACATAGACCTGACCAACTGTTGGTTAAATCCAGGTGGACCCTTTTATTTAATTTAAGTTGTACTCGGTGAACCTCTGCTTTATGACCCAACAGAATCCAGAAAATGCAGATTAGAGCGCTGCGGCAGGAAAAAGAAACAACCAAAGCTAAAACCTGCATGAATGAATAAGGAACAATACTATCCCAGGAGGTTTTTTTGCTGAGGGAACACTGTTATAACATGGCTAAAAGCTTAAAGGGGGGGGTATTATGTAAACTCGACTTTTTCAAGCTTTATATCATGTTATTATGTCATTCCCTCATTAAACACATGCCTGGAGTGTTGCCTCGGCTCATATACATATTTTTGAGTAATCAGTAAAAACCTAGACGGCGGCCATTTTAGGTGTAGCTATGCCTCAGTCCTCCTAGGAACGCCCCCACCTCCTGGAGACGCCTCTGGACCTTTCGTCACCAGCCAAGCCACCAACCACTGCTCCTCAGCTCAGCAGAGCCCCCTCCCCGCACAGTGTTGTTGTTTCAATGCCACAGTAGTGTGCTGAAGGGGGCGTGTCGGAAAGCTTCTTAAAGAGACAGACGCCTATTTCAAGACGTTCAGTACGGCCATTTTGAGAGAACAATTTTATTCAAGGCAGTTATTTTAATTTACTGCATATACAGACCAACAGAAGGTTACGTCATCATTGTAGTGCTATAGACTGGTGCTATGGGATTGAAAAAAGCATAATACTAAATTAAATAAAGTCGATTTAGCATGAGCCAATGGGTGAGGAACGTGCTTCTCTATGGTCCTCATGGTGGGGAGCTGGCATTGCTGTAATACCACCCCCGTGTGGCCAGGAGCGACTCCAAAAGACACACGGGATTCTACACGGGATACATGGGAAAGATACACAGGATTCTAATGGGACTTTTTTCTACAAATCGCTATAACCCATGTGACAACGCTGGGGTAGGTGAACATATTTTTAACCACGCTGTTTTTTTTTTCATTTTTATATCTGCCTGAAATAGTGGAAGCTTTTTCAGTGCATTGACTGGCTCCAGAGCCTGTCAATCAAGCTCTGGAGCTCTGTGGAGGCTCCGCCCGTCCCGTGAGATGGGGCTTCCCGCCTTTTTGCCCTTTTAAGGAACAGGCTGCGTAGGAGGAGATTGAGCAGCCATGTAAGTTTCACAGACGACTCGGGAGCTTTACCATGAATGGGGCTGAATAGCTAATCATCTATCTCTAATTATTATATCTATGGCATGAGCCCAGGTAGCAGCAATTCAAATGTTATGTGTTGTAATGCCTAAAAACTATATGTTTAATATCATGCACACAAACAAATGCATGTGCAATGTATATATCCTTTCCACTAAACTGAGGAAATGATGGAAAATGTTGATGTTTATTTAACGTAAACTTAACGTAAAGTTTTAATAACGGAACGTCACTGTATTTCCAAAGAAGTTTAGATTCAATGCCTGCATGTTTGTAATGTATTGCTTTTTAATGACATTCCAGATCTGGACCTCCAAAGGCTTTAGTCCCAAAGCCTTTTCATCCTGTCAATATACTTAATTTCTAAGGCTGAATAAAAAATGATCTAAACAATTTGAATAACCTTGAAATATTGATTCATTGATCGACTGAGCTCTGCTAATAGAACCTGTGCTTATGTTTTAACATTTTCAACAGCAATGACTGCATATGTCCAAAGTTACGAAATTATGCAGACCTCACATTTATTTAGTTGGTTAGTTTAGTTTAGCATAATTTAAGGCTCGTCACCTTCAAATTACGTTTTCGTGAACATAAATGTGCGTGACGGGACCTTAAGTCTGCAAATGGTTCCCTCCTCGTTGGGTAAACATATCGGCCTAAAGAGTAACAGACAAAGTGATAAAGTAGAACCAAGAAAACCTGCCTCTGACGGCAGACGCTGGGGACTGCGGCGCTTTGAAAAACCCGGATAAAAGCATCGAACTTCAGTGGAGATGCGCATGAAAGAGGAGTGAAGAGAGGCTCATATTTAATGAGGTGATTCTGGCTTTTATGATCAAAGAGACACTCCTTGGACCTTGAGAGAGTGAAAATACTTCCCGAGGAATTTGATAATTACTGTAATGTCCGTTATCTCGGGCAGAGTCGGCGTCGGTGTCTTCGAAATGGGCTCCGTCTTCCATCATCTGCCCAAGAAGTCCTCCATTTTCTTTGATTCATCTTCTGTACTCAACTACTGAGTACAGAAGATGAATCAAGTACCTTCATTGAAGATGGACAACTCCTGTACGACTGAGAGCTTGCACAGAAATATCAGATACAATTCTACGTAAGTGAAAGAGTGAAAGTATCGGTGTTCAAGGTTAAAGCTATAAATATTTCACATAGATTTGGTGAAGTGTCCTTGGGCAAGGCACTTCACCCACCGCCTGTGTGAATGTAATGAGTGAGTGGATGGTGGTCGGAAGGCCGATGGCGCAGATTGGCAGCCTCGCCTCTGTCAGCCTACCCCAGGGGTGGCTGTGGCTACAATAATGGCTAACCACTGATTGAATAATGACTACAGTGTCTGAGAAACTTGTCACACAGGCTTGTAAAGTGCAATCAATGGTCTCTGGAGGCAAGGTGGGTGAAGTGTCTTGCCCAAGGACACAATGACAGCATACACATGCAGGAGTCGGGATTCAAACCCCCGACCTCTCAGTTATAGGACAACCTGCTCGACCATCTGAGGCACTGCTGCCATTGTCATAAGCCTGAAAGCTGAACTCTTGTGGTATTTGTGAAATAAATGCATTTAAATCTTTTTGATTTAAATGCATTAGGCGGCGTGGAGGCGGGTTAATTGCAGTGAATTCCGGGCCTTTGTTCTGAGTCGGGGGCCGGAGTTACAGCGATTTACACAACACACATTCGCCTCGGCGTCACGGGAACAGATTAATTAACTTAAACCAATGTATGTGCTGTGGATTCAGAACGGCCATGGGGGGTCATGGTTCTCCCCGTTTTCCTATTATTCCCAGCTAAAGTGTGAACACATTTCCTTCACAGCGGATATGGACTTGAGGTCAAAGCTTTCCTTCCTCCAGAAATGCCTTGGAAATTGGATGTTCCCTGTACATTTAAACAATGTACAGGGAACATTCTTCCAGACACTTGTGTTTTGTTTTTCTTTTACTTATTAATTGTTTCAGTTCAGAGAGTACAATTATTCCTTTTAATCTCTCTAATTAATGATCATATGGGACTTCGGTTGTGAAATACCCTGAATTTTTAAAGTTGGACATTTTCCATGGGAATTGGCAGGACTAAATGGGAATTGACACAACTGAAGGTTGTTTCCTTACAGCAGGGGTGTCCTAGCCGGGCCCGAGCCAGACTGATCCTCCATGTTCAGAGATACATGGGGATACAGTCTGGAATTGTGCGATTTGAATCTCGCTGACTCCGGCAAAACCAAGACGAGCCAATCATAGCACGGGTTAGCCCCGCCTCCAGTCTCCATTTGGAAATTGCGTCCTATTACCACAATTCCAGACTGTCTATATGTATTTATAAATACATAAATAAAGTCAGTCTGGATTTATGCCAGGCTAGAGGTGTCCAAACCTTTTTCATGTGTTTGTCTGGTGGACAGCCGATTTTGTTCACTTTAAAAAAAATGACAGTGTTGTTCATCATATACAGTATCAATCAATCAATCAATCAATCAATCAAAACTTTATTTATAAAGCGCTGTTTATACATAAGTGCAAAAACATCGGTGCAGGCATTTATTGATCTCTGATTTGTGTAATAATATTCCTCAAAATCAGCTTGCGAGCCAGAGGTTCTATCACGGAGGGCCGGTTTTGGGCCCCGGGCCTGATGTTGTCTTAACCCTGCTGTATACTGTAAACTATCAGGGGGTCCCCAACACAATCTGTTCCAGTTTATGACCAACACAGAGAAGGATTTTTGGGAAATGAAATACACTCTTTCCACGTCTACATCGACCCGGTGTATGTTCACTGTGTGTGAGGAATAGTACAATTTGATTTTGTGTGATTCTGTGACATTGTGCCAGTTTAGGTTTAGGTCATTTCTGTTTAATGCAGCTCAAACATAGACACATAGTTTCCCTGGACACTTCCTCCGTTGCTTCGTCAGCCGTTGTCATGATTTCAACACCGATCAAGTGATGAACACGAAATCATGATCATTTTTGGACCATATTGCACCACCCCTGGACGCAAATAATAGTTTACCCGATTTGTTTATTCACACAAACTTTTCCAAGCATATTGTAAGTTTGTCATTTCTTTCCCCCAGAACGTCCCATGGGAGGTCTTCTAGATAGTGATCGTGAATGTTCCGGCCCTTTGCGTTTCGTGAGGCCGTAACTCACACGGCCCCCGTCGCTCATGGACTGAAGCCCGGCCCGGGATCAAAGCACCTGGACCTCACAGCTCAGCCCGGGTTTGGACTAACGAGGGTCGGGCATCAAACAGCAGCTCCCACGGCAACACCGCGGACGCACAGAAGGACCTACATAACTCGAACACCGTGACCAGGAGGAGGAGGAGGAGGAGGAGGAGGAGGAGGAGGAGGTTTCAAAGGCGTCCGATTAGGCTCCGTGTGGGAGTTTACAGGAGCAGAGTCTGTTACGGGACGAATGCAGCGTTTGACGAGACGCGTCCGAGACTCAGGGGCAAACCAGGAACAGAGACCAGTAATATTAAAGGAGACGTGTCAGATTTGAATTGTTATAATCAGTGTTCATTTCTTCAACTAAAACTAAATTAAAACGAAAAAATGAAATATGAAAATGAAGAGACTGGACTCATCAAAGCTTCCGATGACAGGTTGAAAGAGCTTCATATCGTTTAAATTCTCTGCCAAAGCAACAGCTCTGAGCTTGGGAAGCAGAGGACTTTGATTGAATATGATTATAATAAATGATAAAAATTGATGAAATTAATCTTAGATTTAGTCGAGTGAATTTACATGCAATTTCAGTCGACTAATGCCGGGTGTACACTGCGCGATTTAGGCCGTCTGTGACGAGCGATCCCTCGTCATGAGGAAACTCTTAGTAGCTCATAAAGAGAGGACCTCTGTGAAGTGTCCCGCCAACACATCAGCGCACGCCGCCAGAGTCACAGCAACACAGGCGAGACGTGAGCGGGTCCGACTCCACATTTTACAGGACTTTCCGTGCACTTTTCCGCAAAAACGAACCCCGCTTGCCTGCTTATGATACGGGCACGAGCGGACTGGTTTTAACTTGGTTTTAGTGTGTTTTATCTGCATGCTTTTAAGGTTGATTTTGTGTGTTTTTATACTAAGCTCGTTGCCCCGCCCCTTGTTAATTACTGCAAGTGGGCACACCTGTAGGAGGGATATAAAGGAGGAAGCGGTTTGGCACACAAGAGGAACAGACGGAAGAGAAAGGAGAGAGGACACGGCAGTGCCAGGGCGGAGGGCCACGGGCCACGGGCCACTAGGCTGCGGCGGCGGCAGCGGCAGAAGACCTGTATGCAGCACGGACTGGCTATCCGGTATAAATAACGTGGACGAGGCCGAGGAGGTGGGCGTCGGCCGAGAGCCAGGGCTGAAGGGCTGGTGGACAGGAAGCGGACGCATGGACGAGGAAGACAACGCGAACGGGACCTGACGCACCGGGTTGGGTAGCGTGATGGCGGCGAGGGAGAGCACATCGAGGTCAGGGATGTCCCCCGGACAGGAGCGGCGGGATCGAGCGCAGCAGCGACCAACTCTCCGGGCATGCGTTCCCCGAGGTGGACCCCTGCAGCACCTCCGTGGTAGGCTCTCCGAGCCGGCCGGACCCCCGCCTGGAGGCCGACCAGACCTGACTGTAGCACCTTAAAACCCCCATGTTTTAGCCCTTTTTTAACCCCATTTTAGTGCTCCTTTTACTAATGTTTATTTTGACTTTTATATAGGCCTTTTAATGTTGTCCACTTTTAACCTTATAAATTAAATTGTATTTTTATCCTTTTAAACTGCTTTGTTTTATTGGCTACACCACTCCAATAGAACACGAACCTGTGACACTTGCATGTCGATAAATCGTTCTAATCGCTGCTTTTGTCTGTTTGAGTCTATCCAGGTTGAAATAAAATTGTTCCCCTGTTTAAATAAACTTCCTGGAGTGGTATGTCACTTCAGTCTGGAGCAATCCCGCTCACTTTAGTGTTTCTCCTTCTACTGCTGCAGGGTCAGGTCGAATCGAATGCGCCTCAAGTCATTTTATTGCTCAACATGTTAACTGCCACAAAAAGGAAAATGTGGCCATGTTTCATTTCTTAAGATGTACCCAAAGTAAAGAACAGAAAAGCAAATTGGAAACAATGGGCAACTTTTAAAAGATGTTGTAAACTTTCACCCCCGACTGGTTGAATGTGTTTTGGATCACATATTTTGTATTTCTGATGAACTCATGCAGCAAAAATGTCATTATTTTCTCAGAAATGTAGACTTAATGCCAGCTTAAAAGCAATGTAATGCTTTATGACATTCATGACAATGCCATTCATGGCTTTAATTTGGGCAGAATTCCTTTAAAGCAGAACTAAGTAACTCATGCCCCTAGAGGCCATGGCGTAGCATGTTACGGTTTTTTACTCATTAATTATCCGTGAGAGTAAATACTACGCTGACAGAAAACATAAAGGGAGAGAAGGATATTGTACATCCAATTACACAATGGAGATCATTTTTTTCACTCAAACTTGGCTGTAAATACTGTTTAAGTGGCGCTAGCCCGCACTTAGCTTTGCCCGTTAGCCTGTTAGCTTCTTCCTCGTAATTCCATTAGTGTGTGTTGGTGACTCCGACCCGGAGGCAATGAAGTTAGAATTATGGTTTTCTGGCCAGAGACACCAGGGGAATATGAAACAGCCTCCAGTCATCCCATTAACACTTGTATTACCCCCAGAGGGACCACAACAAGGATTCATTAAGGTAAACAAGTTACTTAGTTCTTCCTTAATGACTTTTAATTCTGGCAGTTCCTGGGCTTTGAGAGGTAAAACAAAACAGCCCTTCACATTTTCAAAGCTCATACCCCATTTTTAGCCCCGCTGTGAGGACTTCTGCTCCTAAAGTGTGTTCATCGGAGCAGTCTTGATTTGTTGGCACGCTCCGAGTTGAAAGTGAAAGCTTGTACGCACTTTGTATTTCCCACTCTTGCCTGCAGAGGGCACTCCAGGGGTGATTTGACATCTTGACCTCTTGCGTAAACATTATTTTTAAAATCGTAACGCGTAAAATATCGAAGCTGGGGAACCCAAAAGAAAACTCAAGACTCAAGGCCGGGCTTGTGTGTGGAGTTTATGCGTTTTTCCTCCGGGTTAAATATGTAGGCCGCAGTTGTGCCAATTTGTTATCTTTTGAATTCAAATTCGAGCGTCGGAAGTGACCTTTCAGCGAAATTATCCGAATTGTTTCCGATGTTAAAGATTTGACCGGAAACAATAGGGACTGAAATGGTTTCCAGATTCACCTCGTGGCAAAATGCAACAATCAACAACTGAAGATCTCTTTCTGATAACAGATAGATGTTTATTTAAGGAGGCCTCTGGCAAAAACACAAGTCAGGGGTTTATCGTCTGTGTCTGAATGACCACGATATACAGGGGTCGCGGCGTTTTGGAGAATACTTAGAAAGAAGTAAAGAGCATACGGCCCACACTGCATCGTGTTTGAAGTAAAAAAGGAAAATGCCATCCGCAGAACTCTGGCACTTTAGTAGCTCCTGCAGACCCCAAACGTCACAGTCTTTCACTTAGCAGTACGTTGAAGGGTTATGTGTTGTTGTTGTTTCAGAGCAATTATTAAATATATTATTCCTAGCTTGATTTATTGAGCTTTGGTCACGCTCAAAAATAAAGGTAGGTACTCATTTTATTTCTTTACTGTATAATTTATATATATATATTATTTTTTTTTGTTTTCCACTTGTTTTTTTTTTATTTTTTGTTCTTTGTTAATGTAAGGAAAAAAGGGGGCTGAAAAGTATTGTACTTTAATGGTATATGCTCTATGATCCCAAATAAAAAAATAAATACAAAAAATACTGTAAAAAAAATAAAATAAAGGTAGGTGATGAATTTTTGCGTTAGTTAATTATGATTTCTTAGTTCATTATTAGTTGATGAAGGCAATAGACTCATTGGTGATCATGAGTAATGAATAAATCATGATGATGATGATTTCGTGCAGAGGATACAAACGATATCAAGGACCAAACCTACAGCAAAAACAAAAGCATGGACTCAACGTATATAGCACTTTTCTACCTTTATCAGGCCCAAAGCGCTTTACAGTAAGGAACCAGTCACCCATTGACTCTCCAATGTACGCAGACACTGGAGGTGAAGTGTCGTGCCCAAGGACACAACAACAGTGGGCATTTGCAGGAGCTGGGATTCGAACCCCTGACCTTCCGATCCCGAGACGACCCGCTCTACCAAATGCGCCACCGTCGCCCCATCATTAGTCAATCAAGAGTTCGTTGTGAACTTACGCTAGAGTGTTTTTTTGAGGGGAAAAAAAGTTTATATTTGTGCGTATTTGACTTTGTAGTGACCCAGTAGCTGAGTGGTCCGCATGGCGTCTTTACTTTCCATCACAGTGGTCTCTAACACGCTCCAGGATCAATGTTCTGTAGGTTTTCTGACCAGGAGCGTCCCAGAGACCACTGTGACGGAAAGCAAAGGCGGAGAGTTGCATACAAAGGGCCCATCTCACCGGCCTAGAGACTATATAGAGACTAGAGTCGCCGTTGGTCACGGAGATGTCTCCGAGACGTCCCCTGGCAATAAGGCGAGTATCCTGGTGGTCTCGTGAAGGGAGTCTCAGCATGGTCTCCGAGACCTGTCGGATGCCAAGGAGATTTCAAAGAGACTCCGTACGACCTTTGGCGATCTCCTTGGTATTCGACAGGTCTCATTGCGCGGACGTCACAGAAACGTCCCACAGGTTGAGGGCAACACATACTTTTCGCAATACAACTGCTTGAGACCGTGTAGACCTCTCAGAGACCAAATGGAGACCTTTTTAAGTCTCCATGTTGTCTCCACTGAAATCGAACCAGTTCGTTTGTTCGTCTTATCTCCAGGGGACGTCTCTGAGACATATCCTTGACCCGTGGCAAATCGAGTCTCTAACTAGTCTCCAGGCCGGTGAGAGCTTTGTCCGGTCAGTTTTCTAGCTCTTAGCTTTTGAATGAGGCCTATAGGCTGTAAGCTCCAGCTGAGAGGCTTTTAGATTTGGGTAAAGCTGAACTAGAGAACATGCGCTCAGTTAAGGCGGAGGTTAAGAGGTTAATCACCAGAGCTGTTCTGAGCAATTCGTGCACTCAAACTGTCTTTGACATTCCCATCAATGTGTTAGCATGTTGTTGGCAAAAATGACAGCTTGTATAATCTTCTGTTTCCCTCCTAAATGTACATTGTGGCAGGATCCCAGTTATGCATCATTTGTCACACGTTTTTCCACACTGAGATATGTTCTCACCTGAGCTTAGACGAGTTTATGCCTACCTGTCTGGTCCCTTGTCACGCAAAAAGACCAAAGATGTCGTTATCATTTGGCCTCTCCCAGCATATCCCTATGGGGCCAAACCGGAGCAAAGTTAGAAGCGACCAAGCTCTTCCACGTTTTCCCTATTTAAATACGGTTACATGAAGAGTTACAAAATCGAATATGTCGATTTTTCTAAGCGGATTAAAAGGGGAACTATATTGTGAGGCGTAATAACACCTTAGGAGCGCTTCGGTGCGATGATATTACTGCGCAGACGTCGAAGTGCTCCTATGGTGTAACTACTCACGTAAACGTATTTAAATAGTGGAAAACGTGGAAGAGCTCGGTCGCCTCTAACTTCAGCCCCGTTTGGCCCCATAGAGGAGAGGAGGAGAGGCTAAATGCTAACAACACCTTTGGTCTTTTTGCGTGACTGAGCGCACGCGTAAAGACCAGACAGGTACGCGCCAACTCGTCTTAGCTCAGGTGAGAACATATCTCAGTGTGGGAAAACGGTGGCCTGTTCCTTTAAGGTGTTTTAATGTCAAAATATACAAGTTTATACTTTTAGAAAGGTAGTCGAGAAGAAAGTATGAAGTAATACGTAACACAACAAAAATACAATATCCCCAGCAACTCCTGAGTACTGTTCCTCACGTCTGAATCACAAGACGCTTTCACACGATTGAGTGACATTTCGAGCGAAGATCGTTTAATTCATGGATGATGGAAAACACGTGTCTCGGTCAAACATCTGCCGGACTCATCGTCTGGATATTTTCTTTCATGAAACGGAGAATTGAACTCGATCTCTCCCGGTCTTGAAATAGGCCCAGCATTTGCATAAACTCTCACACGTTTCCACAGAGCAGTCCTGTCTCTTCATTCTTCATTCATCGGCCGCGTCGGACCGTCTCCTATGGAGGACCAAAAATGACTAAAGTATTAATAAATTAATAAATACAGGAATATATAAATAAATACATAAATTTTGAACAATAACATTTAATATTTAATATGTTAAATATTACTCTGAAATCAAATAAATATACTTTTATTTAGGTTATTTATCAATATCTACATTTCTTCCTTTATTTATTTATCCATTTATTGCATGTATTTATTTATGTATTTCTACATTTCTTCATTTATTTATTTATGTATTTCTACATTTCTTCATTGATTTATTTATGTATTTCTGTGTTCCTATATGCTAATTAGGCGGATGAAGAAGTGTAGAAATACATAAATAAATAAATGTTGCGACACAGAAATACATAAATAAATCAATGAAGAAATGTAGAAATACAAAAATGACTTAAGTATAAATAAATAAATAAATACAGGAATATAAATAAATACATTTATTTTGAACAATAAAATTTAATATTTACAATGATATGTTAAATATTACTCTGAAATCAAATAAATATACTTTTATTTAGGTTATTTATCAATATCTACATTTCTTCCTTCATTTATTTATCCATTTATTGCATGTATTTATGTATGTATTTCTACATTTCTTCATTGATTTATTTATGTATTTCTGTGTCGCTGCATTTCTTCATTTATTTATTTGTGTATTTCTACATTTCTTCATTTATTTATTTATGTATTTCTGTGTTCCTGTATGCTAATTAGGCGGATGAAGAAATGTAGAAATACATAAATAAATAAATGAAGAAATGTTGCGACACAGAAATACATAAATAAATAAATGAAGAAATGTAGAAATACAAAAATGACTTAAGTATAAATAAATAAATAAATACAGGAATATATAAATAAATACATTTATTTTGAACAATAAAATTTAATATTTACAATGATATGTTAAATATTACTCTGAAATCAAATAAATATACTTTTATTTAGGTTATTTATCAATATCTACATTTCTTCCTTCATTTATTTATCCATTTATTGCATGTATTTATTTATGTATTTCTACATTTCTTCATTTATTTATTTATGTATTTCTACATTTCTTCATTGATTTATTTATGTATTTCTGTGTCGCTGCATTTCTTCATTTATTTATTTGTGTATTTCTACATTTCTTCATTTATTTATTTGTGTATTTCTGTGTTCCTGTACCTGTATGCTAATTAGGCGGATGAAGAAATGTAGAAATACATAAATAAATAAATGAAGAAATGTTGCGACACAGAAATACATAAATAAATAAATGAATAAATGTAGAAATACAAAAATGAATAAATGTAGAAATACATAAATAAAAATGGATAAATAAATGAAGGAAGAAATGTAGATATTGATAAATAACCTAAATAAAAGTATATTTATTTGATTTCAGAATAATATTTAACATATCAATGTAAATATTAAATTTTTATTGTCCAAAATGAATGTATTTATTTAAATATTCCTGTATGTATTTATTTATTTATATCATTTTTGGTCCGCCATAGTCTTCAACGGAGTCGTTCTGTCCATAAATCTGGTCTCTAGTGATTGTGACTTTAACGAGGCCGAGGTGAAGCGCCGCGGTCACAGGAAACGGCCCGAGACGACGGCAGTGTCCGTCACAGGGACCAGGAGGGACTTTATGGGCGAATTTGTGAATCCAATCACTGTCAAATAATCAGGGAAAACATTTGGACACTTTCGTTTTGAAAATGTCTTAGTAAGGCTGTTTCTCTCCCATAGAGTTGTATTGGCACCTGCTCCAACTGAAATAACAGACAGAACAATCTCAACCAACATTATTACAGGTGAAGCAGGTTTGATAAAAATGAGAAACATGATACATTTGAAGACGATATGTATGAGAATGATACTTTTGAGAATGCTATTATTGTCATCGTTACTATGGTGATGATAATATGTGTATAATAAATATGTGAGCTAGTAATGTATGTATGTGTATATATATGTATATCTAAAACACTATGACTACTTAAACAATAAGTAAATCAATAGAATGGTGACCAGAATGGTAATATAAGATATGATAAAAAAAATAATAGAAAACTATAAAACTAAGTAAATACACTCGGAAATCACAAACTTTTCTTCGAATTATCAATGCTGCTAATCAATAATTGTATTTTGAATATGGGGTAGGCATTTATAAGCTCTTCTTGCTTCGGCCTACTCCTTTTGAGTTATTATTTATTTTAATTTTTTCTTGGTTTTGTGTGATAATGTAAATGTAATGATGTAAATATTGTAACTAATAGCTAAAAAAACAAAAAATGGTGATTGATTACCAAATAAATATTCCTACACCATCCTTTAATAGGATCGGGTTTTTCTGGAGGTCTTTTCATTATCCAGTTTCTAGCTCTTTTTTTTAATTTTTTATTGAGCCATAAAACAACATATTTAAATAATGGTTAAAGATTCAAAAAAAAAAAAAAAACAATAAAAAAAAAAAAAAACAAGCAAAGATTTGAGCTTGTTGTTTGGTTATTTACAAGCATAAAATGAAATGAAAACAAAACTTGATCATTTTTTTCCCATATACAAAGCCTATCTAATCTAACCATGACCGGTCGAGGTTATTTGAAAACATTTGTTCCTGGAAGACTGAGAGCTTTGCACAAACGGGCCGTCGCACAGCTCTCACTTTTCCTGCGTGAGTTTGTGGATTTGATGGATGTCCTGGCGCAGACAGAGGCAGACACAGGATGGGTCTATCCCAGAGCGGGGAGGAGGAGGGGGGAGGGGGGGGGGGGGTGTCCTGGTCCTGGGGAGGCGGCAGACCTGGAGCCGAACTAATGGACTGTGAAATTCACTTAGAATACAGCGAGTTTGAGCAACGGCCCCACGAGCTTTACACCTAAAGAGACAAGTGCCAGTGAAATCCAGCTTCTTTCCATTGATAAAGGGCCTGGAGACTATAGGTGGAGACTCCAGTTGCCGACGGTCACACGGATGTCTCCGAGACGTCCCCTAGAGATAAGGCGAGTCTCCAGGTAGTCTCTGTGAAAACGAACATGTTTCGATTCCAGCGGACACCGCACAGAGACTTGAAAAACTCTCCATGCAGTCTCCGCACGGTCTCGGAGAGGTCTCTGTGACGAGACACAAGGGTGTGTGTGGGTTTTTTTCTCCATAAGTTAGATCATTTGCTTTTTCATGTGTTTTGGTATTTGTTTTGTCTATAGAGTTCGGAAATGTGATGTCATGTCGCTAAGCATTATGGGATTAGCAGCAATTGTAAACTAATGGAGACTTTACAAGTTAAAATACTGGAGTTATTGTTCACATTAAAACACTTGGTGTGTTAGATGTAGTGACTCAAACATTATAACATATAAACTAACCGTAACATTATATTGTGGGAAAGAGCTGGTTTTAATGTTCTGAGCCTAATTAAAGGTGTGGGCCTCGGGTGGCCCACTATATACACTTCAATATGTGTCCCTCAATGAACAAGGTTTGGAGCTGACATTGCTGCAATACCACCCCCTGCTGGCCAGGGGTGACTCCAAAACACACTTCTAAAAACTGATTCCAATGGAGACTTTACACCTCACAAATACTGCTTAAAATATTTGGAGCCAGGCAGTTTTCTAAAAATTGCCACGACCCATGTGACAACGCTGGGCAAGGTGTCATATTCTAAACCACGCGGTTTTCTGTTTTGTGGAATTAAAAGTTTTAAGCCTGATGCTTTGATTGAACTTGGAGCAGTCTGGAGTCTCCGAGTTTACGGTCTGCAGAGGGACTCCCATCAGCCCTGGGTCTGTCTGTCCATGGGAGTGGATCTCTCCTTCTGTAATTCTCCCCGAGGTTTGTCTTTTCTCCCACTGGGTGTTTGAGTTGTTCCTCGCCACGTAGGAGAGTCTAAGGACGGGGGACGCCCTCGGCTCGGTTCCATCTGCTGCTGACGCTTATTAGAACATTACCTCTGTTTGGACTCTATGTTTGCTTGGACATTGCACTGTTTGTTTTGTTTTATTGTTATCATGTCTGGTGCAGCTCCTGTTGTGATATTGGGCTATACAAACCGACCGACTTCACCAGTTAGTAGCCTACATCAACAAATCCCTAACTGGCTCCATCCATTATTCAGATTAGTAGTAGTTTATTTTTTCTTCGGTCATTATGAACATCTAGATCCCAGGTCACATGTTTTCCAAAGATCTTATACATTTTACAATACAAAAAGAAAAACATATACTTTATGTATTTGATAAATGATACCTTATTCTGCCTAACCCCTTTTACAATTGAGACACTATGTCCAAAGATGACACATTATACAGTTTCTCTAATACCAACGATGGAAACATGTAAGCACAAAACTTCAACTTCAACAATCAAAATTATGTTATACATCCTCGATCAACTTCTTTTCCAGTAATCTTCATTCAAGTGTTCTATACTTCTCCACAATGTTTAACTTATACATTTTCATAAATGCTTTTGGAGCCCTTAAGTAGATAAACCGTTCCATAGATCAACTCCTTTGACTGACAAACACCTCCTCTTAGTATTAGTCCTCGCCGTGGGTTTTTGTAGCAGATCAGTTCCTCTGAGGTTGTATCTGGATTCTCTAGTTTGAAACATCTCTTGTAAACAGTGAGGAAGCATGAGACTCTGAGCCTTGTACGTCACAACTGCTGTGTAGACATCAACAAGATCATGCAATTTTAAGATATTTAGTCTAATAAATAGAGGATTTGTTGGAGCGAGGTATTCTGCATGGCTGATCACTCTAATTGCTTTCTTTTGTAATAAGAAAATGGGTTGTGTATTAGTTTTATAGGTATTCCCCCATATTTCCACATAATAGCTAAGGTATGGAAGGATTAAATCACTGAAAGGATTGACTTTTTTGGGGTCATTTTTACCCATAGCCAAAACCAAAGCTAAATGTATATATCAAAACATTAAATGAAAGAAAACTTGCATTGTGTTTTTTCCCCACATTAATTCCGGTGACCTACGGGAAAGGTCCTCCATGTTCACCTGCAGTGTCTCTGACGTGGGGGAAACGGGTCTCGATACGACGGCGACGAGGAAGCGGAAACTAAACCGACATTCACCGCGTCGCATCGACGTCCTCGCTGTGGAGGGATCCCACTTCCTCGGCAGCTGCAGACGGGTTTCTCAGGTGACAGACGGACGCGGGGCGGTTTGGAGGAGGGAAAGTGTTTGTGGAGCCACAGTGACACCGGAGCCCGACACGGATCCCGCGACTGTCTGCTGCGGCCTGTCTCCGAACGGGACGCCGCAGATCGTATCGGGACAAAGGGGAGAGCAAAGAGAGTGTGGGGAAGATAAGGGGCGATGTTGAGCCATGTCATGGTCAGTAATGGAGTAAATATACTTAAGTAATGAGTTTTTGAGGATCTATGCTTTACTTGGGTAGCATGTTTTGTTGACTTACTCACTCAGTGCTGGTTAAAGTACTTTTATCCATCCTTTGCCTAAAAGTACAGATACTACATGTCAAATATTACCAGAGGTGAGTAGAGTAGCCAAAATATATACTTTCAATTGATTTAAGTACAAGTAAATAGAAGTGAGCCAAATAAATACTAGTACAAGTATTTTGAGAGAATGTTGCTTGAAGCTGAGTCACTGTGTGGGTGTAAAAGTCTGATTTTATGTTTCTGCAAAGACATAAATTATGAGCAATGTTGAAAGTAACGAGTTGTTTTGTTCAGTAACTAAGGAACATCAGGTATTACTTAAACACATTATGGGAATATATTAGTCATTACATTTCAGGTAACTCGAGTTACAAGTGCCTTTAAATGCAAACTCCCCCCAAGTAAAATGCAGCAGATCAAGTTGGACACTGGTGTGTAAGATCTGAAGTCTGTAGCTAATGTCGTCAAAACAAAACACGACGTGAAAGGAAATCTCCGACTGCACTTTTGCTGATGCCGTTATTACTATTTTCAGTTTATATTATTTTCCCAAAAGTAACTCAAAAGTAACTCAAAGTAGTGTAACAGCTACATTTTTGAAACAGTAATATCTAATTAGAAGTCAAAAGGACCCGACTGATATGGATTTTTCGGGTCAGATTTTTTGTTTTGTTTTGTTTCTCAAATAGCCTATAGTTAAACATGTATTATTAGAGTAAAGGTTTCAATCATAGAAAAATATGTGTTTTTTTCTAAGGCTGACGCCGATATGCATCAACGATATTTTTGGCCAAAAAAAAAAAAAAAAAAGTCTCATCTGTATGAAGCTTCTAAACGTGTCAGTGTTGAACTGTGACAGCAGGGGGCGCTCTATGAGGGGCATCGGGCTGATTTATTCAGGACATTCATGTGTAGTAGGTACTTCAGAGGGAGCTCGTTTGAAAGACAAAAAATCAGCAGGTTCCAAAACAAAAAAAAGAGCAAGTCTCTGTCTCTTATGGTTCTGAAATTAACATAAAATATATAAAATAGGTCCCGGCTCCCCTCAGGCCTAATTGGGAGGGCTCATGTTAAAGCTCTGACTGAGCGCTTTCCAATATCACTGTTGGTCCCGATATTGCAAAACACCCAAATATCAGCCCGATATATCGGTTGGGCCCTAGTAAAAAGTATTTAACAACTGTAATGAGCCTCTGAATATTACTCCAATAAAAGTACTAGTTGCTCTGTCAAATTATTACTTACTGAAGTATTTCATTTAGAAAATAGTATTTAAAATAGAAAGTACAAAGCCGTAAGAAATAAGTGTAATCAAAAATTAAATCAAAAAAGCTTCTGAATTGACCCTCTGTACGGCAACACAACGGGGACAAACCTTCTTCCTTGTGGCAAGTCACTGGCGTTGGACAGTATGTCTGCACAGCGCCTCCTACTGGGCTGGAGTTTGCATTATCAGACTTTGAAAATAAGCAAAATACTACTTAAGTAAAGTATAGATCCTCATAAACTGTACTTAAAGCCACACTGCGTAACATTTCACCCAATAAATAGCATTGAAATACAACTATTTATTTCATGACAGATATTTTCATCATTGAATAATACCTCATAAATGAACAAACAAACATGTGCTTTTGTTTGTTACAAATCTCCTAAGACGTGACTGTATCTTTACCGGGAGTGGGTACGTCTCCAGCTCGTCTCCATGGAGATGTGACTAAAGCCAGCCGAATTTGAGATTTAAACAGATCAGGTTCTCCTCCAAATCCATTTTTGATGACCCACTGCAAAAAGATCATTTTGGGAGTCATTGGGAGTATGTTTTGAAAGGTCCAAAATGTTACGCAGTGTGCCTTTAAGTACAGTAATTAAGTAAAGGTAGCCCTTGATCCCCCTGGTAGGACAATTCTCAACGCCACTGAAAGGAACTGATAAAAGCTCGAAACATGAACATACCAGCGTCTACAGAAATGTGTCTCGTGTTTCCCTCGTGATCCGTGGGAACGGTGAGGTAACCCGGGGCGGGGTCAAACGCGGCGCCCGCTCGGACTCCGCCGGGTGATGGATGAGCGTGACGTGGAGCGGCTTCTGTTTACTCTGCGGCCGCTCGGGTTTCCAAACACGGCCTTTGAAACACGAGCCAGCGCCGCTTTAAGCCCACCGCGTGACATCACGTAAAGCAGCACTTTGTTCATGAAACTGTGCACAGCCTGGGGAGGACGGGAGCTTCAATATCGGAAATTTTCCATATCGGAAATTTTCCATGGGATTTAGTGGGAATTAACGGGAATATAAGTGAATTAAGGGGAATAAACAGGGAATAAATATAATTGAAGCATCTATCAGAATTGCTGATAAATTTCCGGACATTTTCATGGGAACATTAGTCTGGAAATTTGGGGAATTTTCAAAACTGTCAAAACGCTTAACCTGTTAGCCCCCACGTGAACCAAGCACATTTTCTCCAGTTTGGCTTTATCCAAATCTAAAAGCGAAAAAGCGGCAAAACGGCAATAAAAATGTGCCGGAAAAAGCAACAATAACATGATAAACAAAACAAAAAAGACAAATAAATTGCCCATAAAACCGCGAGGAAAACGCAACAAAAACATGACAATAAAAGCAACGAAAAAAGTGACATAAAGCAACAACAACAAAAACGGACTAAAAAAAGATAAACACACAAACAAAACAAAAGTAAAATAGCAAAAAAAAATCGTCTTGACAGCCACGAAAGAGCGACTTAAAAGTGACCAAAACATGACAAAAACTATGAAAACACACTGTAAGCTCCAGCTGAGTAGCTTTTAGATTTGGGTAAAGCTGAACTGGAGAAAATGGGCTCAGTTCATTGTTGCATGAATTATGTCTTTGAACCGAGAATGTCTCACCCCAGGCCCGTACAGGAAGTGTGAGGACCATATCGTCATGTCAAAACATAACTTTACCTAAACCTAAATTCTGCTTTGTCAGTCGCTGAAAACCGCGCAACATTGTCAGGGTCGGCTCTGGGCATAGGCGACCCAGGCGGCCGCCTCCGTCACCATGTGCTGGAGGGGGCGCCGAATTGTGCTTGATTTTTTTTTTTAACCCCATGCCCTCGCCCAATCACAACGTCGCTGATTTTCGGATTAGCGCCTCTATGTCCTAACCCGAGCTCCTGATCCTTAACCTGTCATGGGGTCAACTGTTAGGTCCCTATGCAGTCAGTGAACTAGAGCTTCAGCAGCATTTGCCCAGTTCAACCGTCCTTACCCAGGTGAAGGGGAAGTGACATCACCAACAGCTGTTCTTCTTCTTCTTTAAGGTTATTGGCGGACTGCAGGCCAAACAAAAGCGCATGCCGCCACCTACTGTAGTGCGTATGCAGCAACATAGTGTCCAAATAAAGACATTTATTTTATCTCAACAGCTGTTTCATAAAGCTACAGTATGCTAATTAGCCATGTGGTTTAAGCTTCTACTAAATGAAAGCAAAAGCACAAACTGCCTTGATTTAAGCCGTTTACTGACTCATTAAAACCTGACATGTGACTGTGCTGTGGTGACTCTAACATGTATTTTGTCACTTTTATAAAGTTTGGCTTTTGCAAAATCTTATCCTATATATTTTTTTATTAAATGTGCGCCTGTCAATCAACAGTGGTTGTGCATAAATCATTGGTGGCGCAGTGGCTTCTGGGACGGCACATAGCTCCTAATTGCCGGTGAGTTAGCACCAGAGGTCCCTATGCTAAAGTGGCTATGGTAGTTAGCATACAGGCTCTTTTCCCTAACTCCTTCCTCACTGACAGCCCAATTCGGACGCTTCTTATCATGGCGGACGCTGACGTACATCCGGCTTGGCCTTAGACCTCTTACCAATTTGATGGTTTCAGACGCAGCCAGAGACTTGCTGTCTTTTGTGTTGGAAACTAGAAATGTCAAGCTTTCAAACACCCCCTCCCTGGTCCTTCTACGCCTCTGGGGAGCCGTGTAACATTGTGGTAAATTTACTTGAGAAGTAGAAGTTCAATCTAGCCTCGGGCCGGCCCTGAAAATTGTGATACTGCACCACCCAAACAAACATGGGGTGAGTCTGTTCCATTTCCAAAAGCCTTTCTTTGTATTGTTCGAAACACTGTCCTCTCACCCGACGAAGATCGCTTTGACACTCTTCATCTCTGCTGTGATATATATTTCCCTTTATAACTATCAAATCGGATTCTTGAAAGCCTCGGCAGTAAAGCTCAGAAATGTGTTGTGTGACCCGACCCGCCCTGCCCTCTCCAGTGCTTCTCTTCTTTAAGGGGCATGGACAGGATGTGACATAAGAAGAGAGTACAGATATGACAGACGGTCAAATGTTACTCCAAAGTAAGTGTAATCATTATTTCAGGGAAAGTACGGAAGCATTTGCTGTAGAAAATGTTTAAGTTTTCAGAGTAGAAAGTACACATCTCTTTAAATCTTCAGAAACATCAAAATTGTGCCTGAACTCACTGTACGGCAACACGACGGGGACAAACCTTCCTCCTTGTTGTGAGACTGTGGCATTTGCGCCACCTACTGTTCACAGAAATCTGTCAAATGTAGTGGAGTAAAAGTAATACATTCTCAACACTCATCAAGTAAAGTACAGGTCCTCAAAAAAAAAAAAAAAAAGGTGCAGTACTTACCGTATTTTCCGGACTATAAGTCGCACTTTTTTTCGTAGTTTGGCAGGGGGTGCAGCTTATACTCCCGGAGCGACTTATATGTGATTTAAAAAAAAAAAAACAATTCTAATATATAACTTCACATTGCCGCTAGAGGGCACTGCAGGCTAATCGAGCAGCAGAAAGGACGTTCGGAGTGAGCGAGAGAGCGGAGGTTACTGCAATGAAGTAAACAAAACACGCTAATCGCGGGCTAAAAGCTAGCCGGCCACCGCTGGAGGAACGAGTTTGCAGATGAGGGCTTGAAAGACACTGGGAGAGGCTTTTTCAACGGTGCCCTAGGTAGTTGCCAAGGCGATTGTTCAGAAGTGACACCGGGGATGAAGATTTCAGACGCCTATTTGGTTCGTTGTTTATGCTTCATGTAACCATCAGTGTGTCACATTAGCATACCGTACGCCTATTCAGCCTGTTGTTGCTTTCTTTTGTCTTATACCCACTTTCTGAACACAAACAATAACGTTGGGCCACATGAGCGCAGAACATGTCGCTTTTAATTCCGAACATAAGGTTTTCACGTCATATTTTCTAACACCGAACTATGCGATGATCATAAAACCCCCTCGTATTCCCTTTCAAAGCTAAATAAAAGTTGCGGTATTGGACTTTTACCCGCTCTCCCGAGGCCGGTTGCCATTCTGCCCGGTGCGTGGGTGTTTGGCCCGGGACCGGCGGGGGGTCCAGGGGGTGGATTACTCTGTCACACTGGTGCCCTGTTTACACATACCAGGCCGTGAATGCGGGGCCTCTGTCGGGCCGTTTGCTCGGGGGTTATTTCGGGAGACGTGCGCGCGGCTCAGACGGGGATCGCTATAAATTACCGTCCTCCGGGGGGTCGGCTTTGTGTCGGTGATAAGTGGTGACACGGCGGCGGCCATGTTGGACAGCGGCCCGGGGAGAGAGAGAGAGAGAGAACAGTAAAAGACTTTCACTGTAAAACTACTCCACGCTTAAAGTGCACACGACACATTAGACCATTTTTGTGACGTTTAAAGTTTCACTTCCTTATTGGACACTGACAGGAAGTGACATAGATAGAGGCAAACTATTTGAAACTGTTGCCGTAACAACCATGTTATGTTAATGAGTGAGTCAAACTGCCATGGAACGTTAGCGCTATACAGACGGCATTGCGTCATACAGGGGGCGTGGAGTGGAGGAAGCTGAGCAGGAGGAAGGGAAGGAGGAGGAGCTGACCAGTGCAGGACACCACGCTCTGAAACCGGGACAAACCCAGAAGGCGCTGCACCGTTTCCGAGGATCAGAGGAGCACTGACCTCCAAAAACATGGTGGTCAGGTCGGCCCACAATGGTGGCGCGCTCAGTCGCAGCGGCCCAGGACTAACACCTGAACGCAAATGTGTTGTAAAATTGAACAATGACAAATAAAGCACTTACTTACTTTTTTCACAGCAGATTGTTCAGTAGAAGCGACATTGTTTCTTTTTTTTTAAGTATTAATGGGCCGTTGCACCACTTTGCTCCTCCCCATGTCTTTGTATCTTTATTTAGTAGAAAACTCATAAAAAAATCAACATTTGTTAAAGCAGTTCTGGAATAATCTGAGAAAATGTTTATTTTTCTCTTATTTGTTTTCCCCCCGACTGCTTCAAACATAACCATATATGGGCAATTCCAGAAACGCTGTCTGTATCTATCTATGTCACTTCCTGTCATTGACTTCAAATAAAAAAATAAAAATGACTTTTCTGCCCAACATTTTATCATTAAAATTGTTGCTTCACTGGAATAGATTGTTGTGCTGTGAGTAACTGTTTGAGCGGAAAAGTTTGATTACAGTAAATGTATCCAAGTAGCCTCCTACCCGCCTCTGTGTAAAACTAAAAGAAAATCTAGGCCTATGGAACATTTTTGGATAAAACGTTTTACATTTTTCTTGAACTTTGAGTTGATGAGTGACGTTACTTTCAAAGAAATGCAAATGTAATTCCTGCTGAAATCAAGTGCCATTCGTTTTATTTTTTTGTCACATTTCAGTTAAAGACTTTTTTTAATGGCCCGCAGAAACCCTTACTTTAAACTACATGCGAGTGCCTTTTCTTATTCAATCCGAAATCTTCTTTTGTGGCTTTGCCCCGGGGCGGGACGATATAAACCCGCACGTCTCCAAATCACATCCTGGGGCCAAATGAATGTGGCGTAATAGAATATAACGGAGCTAATGCTTTTGATTGAATCACGGTCGGAAAAGGAGGAATGTCTGATGTTGATGGAGATAAACTCGGCAGGACTCAAGAGTTTTGACCTGGAAACGTGCAGAAAACTGAGATTTTATACCGAACTGACTCATTTGGATCGGTTGTTGGAATTTGCTTTACACGATGATCCCGGGGCTGAACTGGTTTTGCTTTTAGGGTAAAAAAAATCAAAATAAAATCAAAATCTTATTATAGGGTGAACACTGAAATGGGTAAAATTAAATAAAATAGTACAATGTTAATGAAAGAGAGCTCTATTTCCCCTGGAGACTGAAGAGGCGCTAATGTCATTGACTTTAGCGCTACGGCTCCATCTAGTGGCCGCAGAGCTGTACTACATGCACAAGAGAAACCTGGATGTGGTTGGAAAAATGTGCTTGTAAGTATCAAAACAAGAAAAAGCAGCTGTCATTTCCATTACAAAAACATGCATACGTACATAGCGTTTTGAAGCAGACATCTGATTACCCTGCGTGCTTTCAGATACCACAAAATGATCATCGCTGATTAATTCATAAAGTGCCGCGCACACATGGGACCCTGAGACTCGAGGGGGAAATTTGGATATTCAAAAATTGGACACAATGGGGAACTTTACCTAATTGTTTATGGAGCGATGGAGGATAGAGGTCAAATCTAAATGAGTGCATTTTAGTTTGGGGTGGTCCCCCCCCCGCTTCACTTTGTCACTGCTCAACACTGTAAACAGGTGGGAAATGTGTATATAATTCATTTTCTTGAACAATTCGGATTTCCAAGGGGGACTGTGAGAGCTAGAAATGAGTTTGGGCCCCAAAAAAATGCCCTGTGGAAACCCCGTTACAAACAATGAGAGGAGGCCACTAAATTTAAAAAGTTACTTGTGGTCCGAACTCATTCCTAACTTTAACATATTTAAAGGGTCGCCTTCACAGAAATGCTGGAGAATGACAACAAAAAATACAAACGCTTTATAACGAGACACCAGGCTCTTTAGCACAAATGCTTGAGTTAACATGATACTAAAGGACATAACATATTTCATTACGGCAGAAAAAAAAAAAAACAGGTATAATGCTCTTGAATAAATCATATGCATAAGAATAGCGTCAGCATTGCTTCCATAATCTGCCGTGCCTTTAAATTATTAGAATTTTTTCAAAAAATTTATGAAATTTCTATATCTTTTTTGTTTGTTTTTTACTTTAATCCAGTAAATTGGTAATTTAATCTATAAATGCTTCTTTTTGATGAGTATTGGCTTTTATAGTGGTTGTCATGTCGGTTCATTCAGTATTTAAATTTTCAGATCATGGGGAACCACCAGAGTGTCATTACAGAACTGTCATTACAGAACTGCCATCGTCATATCAAACAGAGAATAAAAGCGAAAACACATGAAAGTTACTTAACATATTTATTGACAGATATGCAAAATACGCGTATAGTTTCTGCTGTATACAAACTTGTAGGAACGGGTTATCAAAAATATTGGCGCCGCAGCTCTTTTGTAAGTGACCAAAAACATAACAGAATACGCTTCAGTCCTCGCACCGACACCAAGCCACGCCGGACTTTTCTTCACAAAGGCGTTTTAAAGCCACGCTGCGGAACATTTCACCCCGGGACACCTTTCACCAACGCTTTACTTTTATGAAAATAGCCCTGCTGGTGTCTTAACGGATCATCGCTGGCATGTTTGTTTAATTCACAAGAATCACAATTCTTCACTCTTTTTAATCGTTTCCTGGCGGATTTTAAACATATTTACCACACACCAATAAAGTCAAGCCGAAATCAGGTCCATGTGGATGTTTTTTTCACAGCAAATTGTTCAGTAGAAGCGAAACATTGCACTTGTCGCTAACGTTAGCATGAAGCTAATGTTAGCTTCCTGGTTAGCATTTCCCGTTTTTTAAGTATTTATGGGCTGTTGAACCACTTTGCTCCCCCCTTTTATACTGTTTTTAGCTAATACGTGTACGTAAGTGTGACGTCACGACTTCCCGCTTCCGGGTCCTAGCAGACGGGCAAATATGCGAGGAAAAAAACAAACTCTTAAAAAAAAATATATATATTTCTGAAACTCAACAGAGAGTTACTGAAGCTACTTATTTCTCAGACTCATTAGCCAAAAATGCCACACCTACTGCTAAAAAAGTTATATTTACTAAAGTCGCTACTTCCGGGTTTAGCGGAGCTGTTAGCCTGTTTCTTCGCTAACCGGGACTTATTACTTATATAGCAGTAGATACAGCATTTTTGGCTAATGGGCCTGATAAATAAGTAGCTGCAGTAACTCTGTTGAATTTCAGAAATATTGATTGTGGTATTAGAGTTTTTTGTAGTGTCTCCCACAACTTAACAAACGTATGTTAGTCAATGGAAAATGTATGCTAGCACCCGCAAACATGACGAATCTCCATGGTAACAGTGAATTTACCCAAACGCCCCACCATTACTTTCACAAATGCTGAATTATGAATATATGTTTCTAAATAAAGATATGGAGACATGGGAGGAGGAAAGTGGTTCAACAGTTCATAAATAATACTTTAGAATCATAGCTAGCATTGACGGTTGTAAAGTTAGCTCCATGCTACATATGCTAACGTGAGAGACCGGTGCGTTGTTTTCCTTCTAATGAACAATTTGTGGTGAAAGAACTTCCATATTGTCCCGATTTTGGCTTGAATTTACTTGTGTGTGATAAATATGTTCATAGTCCGCCAGAAAACGGCTAAAAAGGGTGTTTCGGCTACGCCACCTGTATCCATCCTCTGCAATATTCCGCAGTGTGGCTTTAATGTGAGCAACACATTGAAACATGACCCCAAAATACAGCAGATTTTCAGTACAAAACAACCGGGAGGCGCGGTGTCAATTCATGCACCGCTGAAAGGAACCGGTTTTCAGTCCCTTCAAAATAAGAGCAGATACACAAAAGAGGTAGCTACATTTTGAAAACGTCACTCTAAAAGCTACAGCTACGGGTTGATATGACGACGCGAGTTACAGGCAAAACAGTACAATATCTCGGAGATACTAGTATCACAAAGTACACACGTGTCGAGCTCAGCCACTCACCGGAATAAAATGCTGTTGTTGTAAATGTTATTTTTTTAAAGACCTATATAACAACCAAAGTGAGGAGGATCATTCGAAGCATGATGTGTCTGTTTTAAGATGAAGGTTGTGCTTTGGGGCAGCAGTAGCTCAGTCTGTAGAAATGCTGGTGGTTCAGTTTCCTCTCCCATCAGCTCATATGTGAGTTAAAGAGGTGGTATTAAGCTTTTCGCCGGTATTTGGTGATCATCTCAAACACATCTCATTTACTTCCTGAATTTCAAGCGATCTCCCCGTTAGCCCCTCCCAGTTCCTCTTCTTCAATATAGAGAAAAAAATGTATATGTTTTTACTACATGATGAGATAATTAAAGGAATAGGCCACCGTTTTTCCATACTGTGATATGTTCTGCCCTCAGTCACGCAAAAAGACCAAAGATGTTGTTAGCATTTAGCCTCTCCTCCTCTTCGCTATGGGGCCAAACGGGGGTGAGGGCGCGACCAAGCTCGTCCACGTTTTCCCTATTTAAGGGTACGCGAGTTATAAAGAAGAGCTTAGTCGCTTCTAACTTCCCCCCCGTTTGGCCCCGGGGGTGAAGAGGAGGCTAAATGCTAACAACACCTTCGGTCTTTTTGCGTGCCTGAGCACACGCGTAAAGACCAGACAGGTACGCGTCAACATCAAAACGGTGGGCTAATCCTTTAAGCTTAGCAAGTGATCGGGAGGTGAGGAAAGCATTTCCTGGATACACATGACCTCGGGAGGAGCCTTTTGAGAGCTGCCGCCACTGGGGAAGATTCAAAGATTACTCAAAGCTGCGCGAGTGTATAAAAAAAAATAACAAAAAATAAAAATACAGCTCCAGGTCTATTTTTGAAAGAATTTGCAATAACCATCCATCCATCCATTTTCTTCCACTTGTCCGTTGCCGGGTCGTGGGGGCAGCTGTTGGAGTTGCCCCAGCCCCTATGGCTCCTCCTGCAGGTGGTGGGTCCACAGAAGGACGGCCTCGCGATAACATTTTCCCCAAATCCACACGAAGGTCTAGCGCGTGAAAGTCTTAAATCCACAGCATTTTGTTTCCAAGCGAATGGCTCGTCCACTTCCTTACCAACAAACGCCGCAATTTTCACCCTTTATCCATCAGTCCATCATAATTTTTGATTTATTCCAGATCATTAAACAACAGCCTCTCACAACAGCTCTTTTCACTCACACATTTTAAAAAACAAATAAATAATAGTCCTTTTTTTACTAACAACGGCTTTACTAAAAGAAGAGCAAAATAGTTTTTCCCCCGCCCCATCCCCTTTTACCGCAAAAAAAAAAAGTGTCCAGTCAAATAGAATCAAGTTTTCTCATATCCTTTTCTGGAAGTTTTCATGATACGTACATTTATTTTAAGTCCAATTGCAAATATTTTAGGTTATACAAGATAAATACTCTACACTTGAGCCATTGTAAGCGTCGACCGTCCACAACCTCAGTAGTTCCGAATGCTGAAAAAGCCCACACTGGTCGGCGACTCCTTCACCGTCACCGTGACCAGGTTGGCCGTGACGTCGGTGACGAAGACGTGCTTGATCAGACTCCGCGGCGGTTTCCACTCGCCGCTCGGCACCACCTGGCTCCCGAAATCCGGGTCGGAATCGGAGCAGCTGCCGTCCTCGCCGGCGCTCAGCTCGTTCACCTTCTTCCCGTCCTTCGAAGCCTCGCCGCCGGCTTTGAGCACGGCGCCCCTCGAGGGGGTCTTCAACTCCGCCAGCTCCTTCGCCTTTTCCTGCCGCGGGGTGGCGGCGGCGGGGCTTTTGGGCGACATGGCGTCCGGGTTCTGAGTCTTCCGGATCGGGGCGGTCGGACTTTTGAGGCCGGACGTTTGCATGAGCCCGTTCGTGTGCGCGTCTTTGGCTTTCGCGTTCTGGAGATTCGCCGGGTGCTGGTTCGCCCCCTGCGTTCCCGGCGGCCCGTTTTTGGACGGCAACGCGCCTACGGCTTTGGCGCCGGGTGTCCTTTGCAAACTGGCGGAGGCGCTTTGCGGTTTCTTAGCCACGGTGGGCGGGCTCAGCGTGTGCTGCGTCGTCCCCTGGTGCTTGATCGTGTTCAAATTCAAGGCGGCGACCCCTTTCGACTTGCTCGCCACCGCCGGGGTTTTCACTTCCAGGCTGGCGCCGCCGTTAGCCGCCGCCGCCGCCTTGGCATCGCTTTTGTTCTGTGACGCTTTGGGGTTGCTCTGCGGCTGCGGCGACTTGGCCGCGCTCCCGCTTTGCCCCACGGGGCTCCTGCTCAGGCCCGTGACGCTGCTGCGGTGGAAACCCATGAACGTGAAGCTCGCGGGGTGCACGGGTTTCTTGATGGCGCCCGGGACGTCCAGCTCCTTAAGCGGCCTCTTCGCCTTGTTGTGGTACTCCCTCAGCTCGGGCGGCATGGGCCTCCTGCCGCGCTTCCGGGGCGGCTCCGGTTTGGCCATGACGATCTGGGCCTTCTTCTGCGGGACGGGGTGCAGGGTCCGGATCGGGGGCGGCTGCTGGTTCAGCTCCGCGTCGTCGTCGTCCTCAGATGAGGAGGAGGAGGAGCAGGAGGAGGAGGAGTCAGACGAGGAGGAGGAGCCAGAGCCGGAGCCCGACGAGCTGCTGGATTTGGGCGTCTCTGGAATGTTCTCCTGGAATCACAAGAAAAACAGAAATGATAGCAATGAGTTCCAGGACACTCACTCACTTTACAATATGTTCATTCCCTCTACGGCTGCGTAATGAAGTACAAGTCCTGCAGTATCAGGGGGCCGAGTATTCATATCCAGTAGGGATGTAACGATATTGACAATATCGCGATATCGCGGTAGTAAAAGTGCCTCGATATCGTCGTGGTCTTGTTACGATATTTAAACGGACAGTTATCCGTCAAAAACAACTAGAATAAGTCGGATTCCGCGGAAAAAACATTGTAAACTACATAGACCATGATCCTTTGCGCTGCGTCGTCACAACAAATGAGCTGTTGAGCCAATAGGAGCGCATGTTTCACGCTGTAGTGTCCACACAACAAGTGAACATGGCGGGGGGGCTCCCGTGGATATTGATGAAAACGCCCCCGAAGTTGTGCCAGCCCCTGCAGCTTTTAATTCAGACGTATGGCGGCATTTTGGTTTCGCTGTGTCAAAAAAACGATAAAGGAGAGAGGGTGGCGGACAAACAATGGACCATGTTACGCGAAATTCCGATACACCACGGGAAACACCAGCAACATGCGGAGCCATCGGACGACCCATCACCGTGAAAAGTTTACAAAGAAAGTCACGTCAGGCTTTTATTTGCTACTACTTTTAGTGTTATGCTTTTATACACATTTGAACCAGACTTGAGCTTTGTTTGCACTTGAAGGGAATTCTCTTTTGTTTTTGTTCTACTTGCTCAACTAATGACTTGAGGTTGCACTTTAAAAGCATTAAGTGAACAGCGTTTACATATGTTTTTATGCTGCATGAATATAACAATAAATGCCCTAGTGAACGGCAAAAGCAGTTTAAATGTCATTTTTTTATTATCATCATCATAAACTCAATATCGTGAGCTATTTTACAATACCGTGAGCCTCTCCACAATATCGCAATAAATATCGTACCGTGAGCTCAATATCGATATCGTGTCGTGAGATTATGATATCGTTACATCCCTAATATCCAGACGCAACAATATTGTATACAGCACAGTATTGAAAAAAATGTCAAATGTTTTCCAGCACATTGGGTCAAAATAAGACTTCAAACACATCATCAGCACCAAAACAAGGACAAAATGGAGCTAAATCTAACTTTTGCACATGCTTTATATTGATTGATGATATGGAGTTCGGGAAATTCCACAGTTACCATGGAGATGCGCCATCTTTGCAGCGGTTAGCGTACCTTTCCATTGACTAACATTAGTTAAAAACTGTGTAAAAAGTGGAGGAAAAAAAGCCGTGGAACGACTCCGTTAGCTGCCGAGGTACTGCTGGTAAAAACATCTAACTCACTGTGGTGTCCAAGTGTTTTAATGTGAACAAGAACTCCAGTATTTTAACTTTTAAAATCTCCATTAGTTTAAAATCCCATAATGCTTAGCGATATGACATCACATTCCCAAACTCTAATGGCCGATGGCTGATATTGTAAAGCACCCACATACGGTTTATCAGTCGATCTCTACCCAAAGGCGACTAAATATCACAGAATCACCGTGGTCTTCCATCTGACAGAGACCGAAACATTTCTCCAACAACACAGCCTAAAATGAAACCGCACGATAACGTAATAATGAGTTCAGTTTTAGTCTTGGATTTGTCATCATTCACCTCGTTCTTTAGATTTTTTTAATTACATTTAACGGATCGTAATGTGTCGAAATGGTCTAATGAAATAGAAAATATCACGTTATGGGCTCCTAAAAATGCTCTCTCAGCTTGCAGCCCCGCTCCCCAGTCACGCTGTGGTTTCAGATTCACAGCTTTTCGACTCCGGGACATCAGCGAAGCGCCTCATTTAAATGCTGCACTAGATCGTTGCACCGCTCACGTCGTGCACTGTATGTTAGTGGTGGTTTTATTTCAATCCTCAAAAGCAATGATACAATAGGAACAGCTGTCGTTAATGCGAGATTGTTTTGCTCAACATTTAGCCGAGGAAGCCTGGGGGGGGGGAGAAGGGGGGGGGAGGTGCAGTAGGAGCGTTTTTGCAGGTGTCATGTCTGTTAAATTCGACAGTTTTTGTGGTTGAGACTGCACTCATTCCTTTCCTCAGTAGGATCTCGAGATGACTCACTAGAGCACCTGTTGGGTCAGAAGAGCAGCTCTATATGGCGTTAGTGTGTGTGTGAAAGAGGGACTATTTCTCGCTCGGAGGATAAAATATCCCAAACCAGTGATCAGAACTACAGGACAATGTCCGTTCTTGATGACAGACGCATCAACTCACTGCCAGAAGACGATTGGAAGATTTTTTTATTTTTTGTGGACACCAATAGGGAGAATCGCTGTTATTGTTTATTTCCGCGATTTTCACCGGATGTTTTGGTGACTGGTGGGCAAACAGCTTGAAGAGCTGTTAATTTAAATCACAGATCTTTTTACAGCACTGATCTTTTCACAGATGCAACGCTCTGTTTGTGAACGATGTTTTGACCCACCATAGAACTATTAATGTCTATTAATACATTTGCGTTGCCCACCAGTGCCTCGGACGTGACGACAGGGCGATCCCCTTCATACGAGCGAGTTTATCGATCACTAGCGTCTGTTATGGCCACGTCAGAGCTAATTACTGAGGAAACAGCTCCACATGTGGCCGTGTGTTATACAACGTCTTTAATCGGTAATTATTCAAACTCAAACATGTTCAGCCTTAGGCCTAATTAATGATTCTCTCGGTTTTAAAACGCACATTAACGTTAGCATTAGCAGCTAGTAGGTTAGCTGCTGAATGAACCATACCATTTGCTTATAAGCTACAAAACTACATCGTAGGCTGTAAGATTGTGATTTAATGATAATATAAAAGCGACAGACTAAAAGCTGAAGCTGTTGTTGTGACATTATGAAGCATCCAGCGAAAAGGTTACACAGGGAAACGTCACAGACAAGTCATGATCACAGCGGGTTTAGCAGCTCAGTTTTAAAACGTTAACCGTCTTCTCTGTGAATTATCTGAAGCAACAGGTCCATGGCTTCCTTTTCACGTTCGATAATTAAATTAAACAAAGAAACGTGTTTTCATGTGTGAATTAAAAGTTCTCAGACGATCTTTCCTCATTCATTCCAATGTACGGGAGCTTCTGTTTACGGAACTTAAACAAGACACAAGGAAGAGAAAGCTTCTAACTCACGAGCAGCTTCCGCGGACGTCCTCTGGGCCTCTTCCCTCGGTTCCTCAAAAGCAGCTCCTTCTCCTGCTCCCTGTGAAAGACACGACGGCGATCAGCGACCACTCTTTTTTTTTTTTTTTTTGGGACACATTGAAGGGTCTTTGTTCGTAGTGTGACAGAACGCGCTCACTTCTTCTTGAACGCCGCCAGCAGCCGCGGGTCCAGGATGTTTTCCTGAGGCTCCCAGCTGTTGTGCCTGAGACGGAGAACAATTGTCAGACGACACACAACGGGAGAAATGGGATCGCGGCGAGAGCGGCGGGAAAGACGGAGGACATCGCCCACAAAGTTCCAGGGTTTACGCTCAAATACTAAATGGTACAAGCGCAAAGAAATTGTTTATTTGTTTATTTGAGCAGTACACATTCTGCTCAAAAGGAGTGGGCTGAAGCAAGAAGCTTATGAGCGCCCACCCCCAAAATCAGTGGGGGTGGGCGCTCCCCAGTGGGGGGTGGGGGGGTGTGGCTATTCTACAAACCTTAATTTCTGAAATCGAATCAAAAATTGAGCGCAATCAATATGAGAAAAAAAAATCGTGATTCTTTTTGCCGTATCGTTCAGTCCTAGTTCTATGTAGGGTTGTCACGGTTACCGGTGTAGCGATAAATCCCCGTAAAAATACGGCGCCCGCGGTGTCGGCAAAGTGAGCCTCACCGGCCGCCGTCTCACCTGCCGGAGACGCCCTCCGTAGCACAACCAAAACAGAACTTTCTCAAAGCTGGAATCATGTTCGAGACGGCAGCGCTCAGGACGTCCATCAGCTTCAAACAGGACCACGTCTGAAGTCTGGGCATATTTGGGGTATTTTAAGAAAGCTGAGGGAAGACGGTTTGCGGAAAGTGCAGGAAAAAAAGTGTCTCTAGAGGCAGCGATACTTCGAACCTCATGACTCGCCTGCGTGAGCGTCACCACAACTATAGCCAATGCAAGTTAGCTAACGTTAGCGTTTCAGCTGAAATGCTGATGTGGGGACTCTGGGTTGAGGGAGAAGGTAACGAGTCGCCCCATAGCGCAGCCACAGCGCCACCGCCAGCGTATTTAAACCGTGTCCGGATACCTCCGTATTGAAATGGCACAAATGCGTTACAGGGCTGCTGGAGGGCAGATTAAAGTTGGTCGCCAATGCAATAGATTCATTATTATGAATTTAACCATGATTACTGTCTGACGGCATTTTCCCAAATCTGCAGAGCGAAAGCAAACTGGAAGGACACAAACTGAGAACAATATTCCTGATATAGAGGGTTTATCTCGTTAAAATATTCTAGCACGGTTCTGGAGCTACAAATAGTGCATGTAATAACCTCCAAACGATCAACAAGTCATAGTTACAGTTCATTGACTTTGATGTGAAAAGTTGCACTTCTAATATGGCTTTGTCTGTATTTTTTAAATATAACAAACACTGTTACACTTTTTTTTTTAACTATTTCAGTTTGTGTCGGACTATCGATGCTTTCTGGACTTATTAACACACATAAAAAATAATACAGCGATAATGTTTTAATAACCATGAGGTAAAATGTTCATACCGTGACTTCCCTAGTTCTATGTTACATATATTTGTCTATGTTACAGATATTCGTCTATGTTACAGATATTTGTCTACGTTACAGATATGTGTCTACGTTACAGATATTTGTCCACGTTACAGATAGTTGTCTACGTTACAGATGTGTCTACGTTACAGATGTGTCTACGTTACATATATTTGTCTACGTTACAGATATGTGTCTACGTTACAGATATGTGTCTACGTTACAGATGTGTCTTTGTTACAGATATTTGTCTACGTTACAGATATGTGTCTACGTTACAGATATGTGTCTACGTTACATATATTTGTCTACGTTACATATATTTGTCTACGTTACAGATATGTGTCTACGTTACATATATTTGTCTACGTTACAGATATGTGTCTACGTTACAGATATGTGTCTACGTTACAGATATTTGTCTACGTTACAGATATGTGTCTACGTTAAAGATATGTGTCTATGTTACATATATTTGTCTGTTACATATATTTGTCTATGTTACAGATATTCGTCCATGTTACAGATATTTGTCTATGTTACAGATATTTGTCTAACCTTCTTCTAAAGAATAGATTTCGTAAGTATTTCCCAGTCCCACGCTGAACTCCGGCTCTTTGCGTTTTGTTTTTTTTAAGTGTTTATTCTCGTCCCAAACCTCCATTCACTCCCCAGTCTCAAACTCATTACCAAAACAAAGCCCGAGCGGCGTCAGGCGGGACAGGCCGGCCCCGCGCTGGAGAGGGCCCTGGACCAGGCGCTCGGGGAAATGACCCCTGAATGGCGCCCCCTCCCCGCCCACCACTTTCACCCCCCCCCCTCCTGCCTCCGTACAAAGAGGTCCCGGGCAGAACCACGGGCTGCAGCATTGACTGGGGATTAAACACAGGCACAATACTGTCCCCAGAAAGAGAGCGGCAGATGTCGGGGCGCCGATCTGGACAGGAGTGTATTAACTAAAGTCGTCCCGGCGCGAGCAGGTGCCTCGCGACGCGGACTACTGTTGGATTGGTTTAGAACGGCGCGCGATTACACGGCTAATCATTGGATCTGCAGGATATTTGTCCATTAAACTCAAGAGCGCCGCGTTTTATTTACCACTTGCGTTGATTGGGACGAGGCCCGAGGTAACCGTTAACCACTGTTGCACAAAAGTGAAGGCGACTCGTCCGATCGATGACACGACGTTGGATAAAAATGAGCTGCAATTTGTTTTAAAATGTGACAGAGAGTGAGGGGAAAAAAATGGCGTATTCCAAATCCAAGGTAATTACTTTATCGGCTCATCGTTCTAAATGGCAGATAAACAATACACTTTTGGGCTCAACATTTATAAAAAAAATTAAAATAATATATTGAGGATGGTAATGACAGCTGGGAAGTAGTAAGATCTCGGAGTATAATAAGTATTAATGCTTTTTAATGCATTACACTATGTAGGGCTTTCATAATACATTATACATGAAAAAAAAAAGGAAATTGTGCACAAATTGATATTATACTGGGGATGGTAATGACAACTGGGAAGTAGCAGGATCTCGAAGTATAATATAAACTGCTGCATAGTAATGTGCCTTTATAACATTAACATAGTGACTGGTAATGTTACACTAGTGATTTTAGTAATGTACCAATGTTTGGCATCTGTAACAACTTGTAAGAAATATATTAATGATCATTTGTTACTCGCTCTGTACTAGACATTGTACAAGAAATGAAACAGCTGTTGTTGTGTTTTGTGCTTTGATTGTTAATGGAAATGTTATTGTTTTTATTTTGGGGGTGGAGCTTATAAGCCTTTTGCTTCGGCCCACTCCTTTTGAGCCGACTGACTGCTCAAATAAAGAAACTAAACTAAACTTATCGTCAGTACGTTTATGTTTCGACATTTTACCAGCGTTGGGGGTTTTATTACTTTTTTCAGTAACTAGGGAATATAACAAATTACTTACACAAAATACGGGAATATATTAGTCATTACATCTCAAGTAACGTGAGAGCATTTAATTGTATGAATGAAAAAATGCCAAACTCCCCCCAAATAAAATGCAGCGCCAAATCCAGTTGGACCCTGGTGAATAAGAGCTGCCGTTGTTAATGTCCTCAAAACAAAAACACAAGACAATGGGGGAAGTGAAGGAAAAGGAAATCTCTGACTGGACTATATTCAGTTTATGTTTTGCCGAAAGTAACTCAAAAGTAACTCAAAGTAGTGTAATTTTTGAAACAGTCACATGGAATACAAACATATTACATTATTAGAGCTGTATTCACGAATACGAAGATACCCATTATTTTTTTTTACTATTTAGCTGTCGCCGTATGTAACAAGTGAATGTCTCCATGGTGAGATCAATAAAGGATGATCTTATCTCTTTACAATTACAATATATTCAAATTTCGTGACGCCCGATTCCAAGTAAAGACGAGGAACTTTCTCATGGCTCTCCCGTAATTCTGCACGATCACATAAGAAGAACAAAGTATCATGAGGTTTATTCTGATTTCTATTCTTTGACAGTGGCCATGTTACGCCTCCTTTGTCACATCCCGAGACAATTTCCAAACAGGAAGTCACACAAACGTTCAGAGCGCGGGAAAACGAGGTCCAAATTCTCCGGGAAAGAGCGTCTCGTTGAGTTCAGACAAACGTCGTGCTCCGAGGCCGCGCTCCGAGGCTCATAATGGAGGATTGTAATTACCACACACAGGCAGATGTTACTAATCCAATTCACCTCCGAGAGCAACATATGGAGACAGGCTACAGCTGCCTCAGAGGGACAAAACACTCACAACAACCACGACACTAAGGCTATACATTAATCTTCAAAACATAGGATTACAAAGATTGGAAATTGGCCATACTTGACAATGTTTTTTTTCTTCCAGAAAGAACGTGCTGATAACTTATTCCTGACCTCATTTATTGATCTTTTAGTAGGGCTGAAAAATATATCGTTATCGTATCGATATCGAGATATGAACATTCAAGATATTAAAATCGAAAAGATATAAACAATATAGATTTTCATCAATAAAACTGCACTCTTTTGTATTATGATTTAATTTTTTATGAAAAATGCTTAGTTTTCACCTAACCCATAGTTATATCGTATCAATAGCGAGATATGAACATTCAAGATATCAATATCGCAATAGAAAAATATATCGTTATCGCATTTATATTGAGATACAAACATTCAAAATATTAAAATCGAAAAAGCAAGATATAAACGTTATAGATTTGTGTCAATAAAACTGGACTCTTTTGTATTACGATTAAATTTTTCTGAAAAATGCTTAGTTTTCACCTAACCCATAGTTATATCGTATCGATCGAGATATCTGGCAGGAATATCGAGATATGAAATGTCCATATCGTTCAGCCCCATCTTTTAGCCCCTTTACCCCCGTCCTTAAAGGAACAGGCCACCATTTTTACATACTGAGATACGAGTTGATGCGTAACTGTCTGGCCTTTGTGCGTGCCCCCAAATAGACGAAAGACGTTGTTAGCATTTAGCCTCTCCCAGCATATTCCTATAGCTCCAGACTGGGGTGCAGTTAGAAGTGACCAGGCTGTTCCACGTTTACCCCATTTAAATACAGTTACGTGAAGAGTGACACGCGGATTAAAAGGGGCACTATATTGTGAGGCGTAACAACACCGTAGGAGCGCTTCGACTTTAACTGTATTTAAATTGGGGAACAGTTTGGTAGCGTTTAACTTAGGGCTATACCTGTGCTAGGAGCTAGGCTAAATGCTTACAACATTAGCGTGACTGAGCGCACGCACAAAGACCCGACGGGTGCGCATCAACTCGTCTAAGCTCAGGCAAGAACATGATCTCAGCGTGTCCCAGTTCGGCTTTACCCAAATCTAAAGGCTTCTTGCGTTTTTGTCATGTTTTTGTTGTGTTTTCATCTCATTTGTCGGTTTTTGTTACTTTTTTAAGCGTTTTTGTCGGGGTTTTTTTGTGTTTATTACTGTCCTCACTCTCTGAAGCACTTTGAGATCTGAGTTCAAATGTAATGTGTGTTACAAACAAAATGCACTATGAATATGTTTTTGTCCATTTTTTCATCTCTTCTTTTGTCACTTTTCTGCTGCGCTTTTCGGTAGTTTATTTATTTATTTTTAAGCCAAACTGGGAAAAAAACAAATGTGCTCAGCTCAGGCGGGGGTTAAGAGGTTAAACCTGGCTCTTTTCAATGCAAGTTTGTTTGTTTTTCCACACAGACGCCTGACTTATTCCCACATAAAAGTCTATTCGATATTGGAAAACGTGTAATACATTTCTTACTCTTACATCCAGTCACAAACCTGCCGGAAAGGTTTACATTTTTCACCTCAAAGTCGTTTTTTTTTCCTGCATCGTCTCGCCTTGTTGACAAATCAAACAACAAGTAATTATCCAGGATGCAACAAAAACATGCATATTTGGCAAACCAAACCACTAAATTAGGGTGTTTTGGGGGGCCCATCATGGACACGACGCAAACAATAGCGCGCGTAAACATAAAGATCGCGACATATTTTCGGGGAAAGCGTGAGCGCAGAAGGTCCACAGTTTTACGTACGTGTAGTGAACGCGTAGCCCGGCGCGGCTAACTTCAATCATTTGGCTCGAAATGAACAAAAGAGGGCGGATAAATGATCAAAACTGATGTTTCGAGGCGAACGCGCAGCCGGTCGTGCGTTTTTTTTCCACTGCGGTCGTGTTCAAACGTGGCACACAGAGAGGAAATAAGGGCTAAACTACAAGCAACAAGCGTCACGTTGTTGTTGTTTTCATTGTTCGGCAATGGGGCTACTCACTTGGCCGACCATCCTCTCCACTTCACCAAGAACTCCAACTTCCCCTGCAACAAAAGAGACGCGGCGTGAATGAGGCGGTGGGGAGGGGGAAAAGGCGATGAAGCGCGCGGGGGGAAAACTGGGTGGAAGTCTGGGCACCTTTTTCTGGCGTTTGTTGAGGATGCACTCGGCGTCGAAGACCTGCTCTCCCACCGCGCTCAGCTCCTCCATGGCGCTAACGGATGCGTGTGCTCAGCGGGGACTGCGCGCAGACGAGGCCGAGGGCGGCGGAGGGGCGTGCGGGGAGGAGGAGCACGAGCCGCCGGGGGGGAGAGTGCGGACAGAGAGAGCGGGGTGTGCGCGGACAGGCCTTCACAATAAAATAATCATTAACAGTAAGTCTCTAACGCAGTGTTTAATCCCTGTCTCTCCGTGTTTTGGGGGTTAAGGGGGCGAAGTATCGCGAGTGAGGGACGGACGGAGCGTGAGATCGACAGGATGGATGGGCGCACCCTCGGGGAAAGGGCTGTGGGAACATGGTATTTCTGTGCGCATTTCCTATTTTTTTTTTTTTTCATATTGCCTGCCATGTAAAAAGCTATCCGCCAGGGGGCGCTGCAGCACCATCAGCACCCTGGGTTCCTACTTGCCTGGAAAAATCCAGACTTCCCGCTAGACCAGTGATCGAGTCTTGTGTCATCAATTTCATTTTCTGACCATCAGCCTGGCTCCACATCATGGAGATGTTCCTTACGGGTCGCCCCAATGGCGTCGAAGGATGGGTCAAATGCAAATTTCCCTGCAGGGACAATAAAGTACACAAACAAACACACATTTCTAGAGCAGAACATACTTTAGTAAACAGGAAGTGGAGTAAAACAAACAGCGAAGGGGATTCCTCCTGATCGCCTCCCTGGTGAGGTGTCCAGTTGGGTTGGAGGGGGCTGGAGGGAATGTCTTCGAGGAGGCCTGGCACAACTCAGGATCCCCTACACAAGTGGCTTCACCCGGTCAGCGCCTGAAGTTCCCGGCTTCTCTTTGGTTCGGCCCGCCCTGAACGCTGTGGGTGAAGCCACGCCTCCTCAGTCCCATTGCTAATGACTACATTTTATTTGTGAGGAAATGTTTGGTCTTGTACAGAGAGATCATGGACCCAGTGGGGGGCAGGAGTAACTGCATTACACTTTCACAAGTCGTAACTAAAAAGAAAATTACAAAAATGATCATCAATATCAGTCACTGGGTCCATGATCTCATGAAGTGTCTTGCCCAAGGACGACCCGCTCTACCAACTGTCATCGTCAGCATTTATTTTATTCATTTAGTTTTTCTTTCCCCCCATTGGCACCATTATCCACAACTACTGTGTGTGTCTCTACATCTCATGCTCCATTACCAAAATCCAATGTATTTTTCATTTAAACCCTTTCATTGCCTTATTGCAGGACATGGGAGCGACTGCTGTGCTGTTTTATGTTTTGTTCTCGGAAGGGCATCCAGTGTAACAACAAAATTCACACACACCTGTATATTTTATCTGCTACAAGTATAAAACATCACAGCGCTCCTATAATCGAGACATATTCACTTACAATGTGCGGCCATTCTAACCCCTTTTATTGTGAAGGTTCAGGCAGGAAATGGGCGTATCTCCCGTTTCACTTGATCGAAGCCTGAAAGAGGCGGGTAACTGAGAAATTTGCAGAATTGTCCCTTCCAGACCACCATACATATATAGCTTTTCTCTATTAAAGAGTAAGAGCCTGGAAGTCTTTACCTTTTTCTTAATTTTTTTTTATCAAGTACCAGTTAAATTTCAAGTCCAGTTTTATTATCGCTTTTATTTGAAAGACTGTTTTCAAAGAAGTAGGTCTCGCCTTATGTAACCTGCCTATAGAAGTTATATAATTTGTTTTTAGCGGGGCATTAGGACAAGGAGCCTCGAAGTAGGACAGGACTAGGGGGAAAACATCTACAACAGGTCGCATTCGTGTGATGTAATATTATAAGGGAAGATAATGTGATGGAATATGTCCCAGAAGATTTCAATGTTTATTGTTATTATCTCGTCTTTCTGTCAGCAAAAAATTATCTGAGCCTTGAGGTGAAATCATTTTATGGCATTAGAGATGAAAAAAGTTTGTTCACTCGTTTAGACTGACAGCAACAGAGCAACATTTACTTTAAGAAAAAAAAATACTAAAATTCAGAGATATCAATTTGAAGATTACTGACATAAATATGAGGAAAACATGTATCGCAAGTTGTCTGTCGTTTTCATTAAGGCATTTTATGGATAAAAATTGCCAAAATTGCCTTTATTTTCAGCCACGAAATCTATATAATGGATCGAGCCAGGTTTAAATGTATGGTTTTATTTTGTCGAAAAAGTATTAGATACAAAGATATTTTGCAGAGAAGATTTTGTAAATATAAAAAGACTAGTTGAATGTGAATGAATACACGTGGGGAAAGTTGAAAGTCATAAAATAAGCATCGCTAAGAAGCCGTTATGCTACTTTTTATGTGAAAAAAAGAGTTCTCATCAAAACTATATCGAGGGGGAGTATCTGTGCTTCCACGAACATTTTGGTCAAATATATTAGTTTTAATTTCCAATTGCAGGAGCACAAGCTACATTAAATGTCAACTTTTTGGGTTTCTTCCCTAAATTACAGCCTATATATATATTGTACAATAGAAAAGCAGAATGTAAGTCATCTTTACTTTTAGACTACACAATGCTGTGGCCGACATGAACATGCTTTCTCTCAGCATTGGGGGAGGAGGGATTTCGAAGATTGTGCATGAAGGAAAGGCTAAATGGAAAATGCCTAGAGGTTGAATAAAGTCATGCAGCAAAGGAAACAACACCCTGCAAAACATGTACAATAGCACCGTCTATGCGTCCTGTTCAATGATCACATGCTTTTTATGTTATTTGTTGGCCTTGAAGAAACTGTACTTCATTTCAAACATTTCCCTCACCATCCAGATGTGCAGAAACTTTCAGCTTGTCCTTGTTAATAATCCGACAGAATCAGAATTGGTTTTATTCACATTGAACAGCTTCACAAAGTAGGAATTTTCTTCAGAGCAATCGTGCAGCATGAAACATAAAACGGAAATAATAAACTATAAAAACTTTAAAACTTAGAAGGGCATAAAGTAGATCAAAAATAAAATGTGATAAAAAAACAACAAGCCTCTCCTCAAGCCCCAGTGGATCTGCGGTAAAGTGAAATTCCCCCATCGTTTTAGATAGATTTCACAAAAGCAGTTATACACAACCGCCAGCAGAGGGCGCCCTTCCCCCTCTTTTGCGCGCTGGTCATCGGTGAAGCAAATCAATAAAAACAGAACGTAAAAAAAAGATACGCACGTGCTAAGAGAGGTTCACCACGGACAGGACAAGTCAAGAGATTCAGAGGAACTCCATGGAAATGTCTGTGTGGCGTCTGTCGGAGTGTGGGCTGGAGTAGAAAAGGGATTACGGGAAGAAAAACAACACTGCTTTCAATCTACTTTGGGATATCTGTGAATTGAAATCAAATGACGCCATTAACAGTAGATTTCAACAACACGTTAATGGAATTTAATCAAACACAATATTGCACAGAAGGACGGGGCGAGGAGTGTTTCAGCGCAAATCAAAATGAAGTTTGTCGAATGTTTTCTTTCCCCTCTTCGTCACCGGCGCTCGGCGATCTGAAACACAAAGGCAACTCTCAAACAGCTTCCTGTGATTGATTTATTGTAGGGAAATAATCTCATCTGTCATCTGTACTTTTTTTTTACAGTAGAAGACTGATTTATTTACTCAGTTGTTGATATTATTTTCCTAGTTTGTTTTTCTCGGGCTGAATTTTTTGGGCCGGTGCGGTTGATTTTCGTACCTGTTCCGCCTCCTTTTCAAGATTGAGCTCGTCGTGAAAACAATAAACACCACGACCATGAATCCAGCCATGGCCGCCAAACCGGTGAAGACATTCGGCAACATGTTCGCACCTGCAACACAGGGACAAGGCCGTCGCCGTGGTTACGTTTACACCACGTAGGTAAAGACCTTTCCACATTGACAAGGTGTCTTTTTTTTATCATAGCCTGCAATGCACCCTTACAGCTGCACTTTGAGAGGCCAACCACTTGATGGCGCCATGAGACTGTATCTTCTGATGAGTGCAGTTTGCAGGCGCACACTTATATATGAAGATGAAAATATGAAGAAATGTCATTTTAATTTTTAAGTCAATGACATAGAGGTAAATGCTGCGTCCCAGTTATGTTGGAAGTCATAAAATCCGACAAGGATCAAACGTTGTCTCCGAATTGTAGCGTTCCAGTTGTCCGTCAGAGATACTCGATCTTTTCAAGAGAGTTCTGACCAAGAGGCAGCAAAAGATAATCAATGGTTGACTTGTCAAGTTAAAAAAAATCTTAATATTCTTAATATATGAGCAAAAATAGTCTTGTTCTACCAGTGGACTTCTTTACGTACCTACTTAAAGCAGAACTAAGTAACTCGTGCCCCTAGAGGCCATAAGCGCCACTGCAGGTGTTGTAGCATGTTTTTTTACTCATTAATTGTCCGTGAGAGTAAATACTACGCTGACAGAAAAGACAAAATGACAGAGGGCTATTGTTCATCCAATTACACAATGGAAATATTTTTTTTTTCTCTTAAACTTGGCTGTAAATACTGTTTAAGTGGCGCTAGCCCGCAGTTAGCTTTGCCCGTTAGCCTGTTAGCTTCTTCTGCGTGATTCCATTAGTGTGTATGGCGCCGCCGGGTCGGAAGCAGGAAAGTTGCAATTGTAGTTTTCTGGCCAGAGACACCAGGGGGAGATGAAAGACCCCCCAATCATCCCATTAACACTTGTATTACCCCCAGAGGGACTACGGAAAGGATTTATTAAGGCAAACAAGTTACTTAGTTCTTCTTTGAATCAAGGGTAAATATATTTATCGCAAGATCATTTTATGTATCTTTAGATTAAACTTGTGTGTATGATTACTCACCCCTCTGTAAATAAAGCAAAGTACTTTTTTAACGAGGAAAGTTATAACAAGCTTTTGCTTCCGTAATGTGCACTTTAAAGGTTCATTATGGAACTTGTTTATGCAAAACAAACGTGTCCGTGATTTACCTTTTTGTACGGGAGGTCAACATGGCGTCTTTACTATCAATCACGGCTGACTCTACAGGATCAATTGTTAGTTTGTTAGTTTCCGATGAGAGGGTCCATCAGCAGCGAAAGCCTACCAGAAACTCTAAAAACAATTGATCCTGGAGCATCATAGAGGCCACCGTGATGGAAAGTAAAGGCACCATGTAAACCATTGGGTAACTAAAGGTTTTTTATTACATGCAAAGTTCCATAATAAACCTTTAAGTTAACCTTTCCCAGCATTTCATTCCTCCGAGTGCGTCTCCCTCTCACCTGTAGAGGTTCCTCCCTCGTCTCTGAGCATGTGTCTGGTGAGCTCCAGGTTCCCGTCGTTCTTCTCGGGCTGTATCCCCAGGACGTGGCACATCAGCGGGTAGATGTTGACCGACTCGAATGGCCCCACCTCCAGGCCCTGAGCGAAGGCCGGACCCACGGCTCTGAAGAAGACCTTCATGTCCATCGCCTCGTTGTCAAAGCCGTGCTCCCCCTTGTTGAACTGCACCGGGAAATACTGAGGAGACGACACACACACATGCACACCCACACACACACACAGACACACACACACATACGTGGTTTTATGGTTTATGTTGACCTTTTGGAAAAACCAACCCTGGTGTGGTTTAAGAGGACTATGGTTTCCCAAGGTCCTAGAGAGATAAGCTCTGGATAGACTAACTGTAAAAAATCTGAAAAAAATTTAGGTCTATTTAACATCCTTGTATCAGCTACGGTTGTCTATACACAGCCACCGACCAGAAGGTGGTTCATGAGGACCAAAGATGAATTATGAGGACTTTAAACATAACTGAACCACAATTCCCCTATGAGAGACCAACAGGCCCGTTTGGAACCATGAGGCCGTCCTTCCGTGGACCCACCACCTGCAGGAGGAGCCATAGGGGACTGGTGCTATGTGATTTGGGCAGCTCCAACGGCTGCCTCCACGACCCGGCAACGGACAAGTGGGAGAAAATGGATGGATGGATGAACCACAATTAGAGGCTGGAAAAGTTTTAATGTTCTTCATACATACACTCCATGCTTATCCATCTTTTACCTTTAGTTGTCTTTTATGTGCTAGTCCACGATTTCTCACAAAGTCTCTTATATTCTGCAGTGTTCTCTGACTTAAGGCCATTTCTGCTTGCTTACACTGAGTTACTTCATTTTTTGTGGCCAGTTTTCCTCTCTTGATGTGTTTTTTAAAATGCCGCATTACAGCTGCTTCTTCAGTCTTTGACCATGCTCTTTTTGTCACTCTGCGTTTTGGTCCAGGTTGCTTTGCAGGCCTCTGTGCTGCCTCTGAAAAGGAAAATTAGGAATTAATTTAAACAAAACAATGTGAATAAGTCAGAGCAAGACTACTACAAGAGTAAACAGAAGAACTTGCCTTCAAAATCAGAGGTATCTCCATCAGCTATGTCGATCGGGTCATCATCTATAACCACAGTTGCCGCTTGTTTCTCAGCAGAGTCCCCCGAGTCACTGTGACTCTCCTCTTCGGCCTCATCTGCACTGATGGGAATTTCATCTAAAAACAAAAGGGGGATTCAATTCAATCAGCCCGCTCCTAAAGCCACCAGGCCTGGGAAAACTCACCAAGGCTGGGGCTAAGATCCCCAGCCGGCTCCTAAAGCTACCAGCCCCGCACCAACATCCACCACAATGACCCACCCTCTCCTCCACTTACACTACCCGGCTCAGGGCACTCCTACCCCGGCCTACGTGCACACACTCGCCCCCCTGGCTCCTCTGGACCTCCTCTGACCAGCCTGCTCCTAAAGCTACCAGCTCCGCACCAACATCCACCACAATGACCCACCCTCTACTCCACTTACACTACCCGGCTCAGGGCACTCCAACCCCGGCCTACGTGCACACACTCGCCCCCCTGGCTCCTCTGGACCTCCTCTGACCAGCCTGCTCCTAAAGCTACCAGCTCCGCACCAACATCCACCACAATGACCCACCCTCTACTCCACTTACACTACCCGGCTCAGGGCACTCCTACCCCGGCCCTACATGCACACCCAGATAAGAGATACATTTAACAAACCTTCAAGTTCAATCTCCTCCAGCGTCTTTCCTTTTAGCGAGGAAATGGATCCCTTCTCCATTAAAAGCAATACTTTGGATATCTTTGCAAGTTGTGTTGTTGGAACAGGCAGTCTGTAGAATTCCCTGTGTACGCGGATATCATGTCCAAGGAAGTCTGCCACCTGATCCAGCTCATTCTCCTGGAGGTTTAAGACTTGAGATAGCGTGGCCACATGTTTCCTGAGACCCGTCGACCGGAGGTGCTCGGGGTACTTTGTGTCGCACTGTGTGGAGAAACGTCTCAGGCAGTCACTTCCTCTATAATGGGTTGGTGCTTTGGGTCGTGCAAATAAGAATGGGTTTGAGGGAGACACACCACATTCTTTCCTCTTATTTGTGAGTAGTGTAAGACCATTGACAACAGGTCGGGGGAGAAGAACTGCAACTTTTCTCCCTCTTTTACCCATAATTTCCACGCGACTTAGATACCGGCAGAGCTTCTTTTCTGTGTCCGATAAACCAAGGCTTACATCCGCATGAAGTTGTTGATTATCCCTCTCCAGAAAATGTTTCAGAGGCATTTTGGAAACCTCTCCAGCTCGCCGACGGTTGAACACAATGATTTGTGTGAGCAACACCATGGCAAGACGGGCATAAGTTTGAGCATCATCTGTTTCTTGCAGTTTGCTTGTGGCCTCTTCTGCTGCCTTTTCCAAAAACTTGTGAAGTTTCACAACATCTTCAGTGAATGGTAAGGTTAACGGTTTATTAAACTTGGCATCACTCAGTGTGTTAAGGGCATTGTGAGATACATATTCTTTCCACTTGGTACTGAGCAACTTCTTAAATGTTTCAGTATACTTCACCAGCTTCTCATCTTCTGCCATCAAGCCCCGGCAGTGGATGATGTCGCAGATCTTATTCAGTGTGTGGCCGAGTTTAAGAGCAAGGCTCGGGGTTTTGTACGAAAGATTGTCATCATTAAAACCTGCTACCTTTTTGACCGCTTGTACCACTTTCTCAAAGTTTGCAGGCCTAACAGCATCTTCCAGGGTCGGCACAGAGAAATCTGTCCGCAAGCACAGCAGCAGACGTCCCACTTCTCTCAGTTTTTGTCTTATGTATTCATACTTTGTTGTATCTTGTCCATGAATGTTGTAAAGTGACTGGGCAAACTGGAGAATACAGAAGTCATTTCGCACAACTGATCCAACTTCATCCACGTTCATAACACTGAGAAGCTTCCAAACCCCACCCGAGATTTGCGCACATAAGGCGGCATCCTGAGCTGATGCAGAGCCGAGGATCCTTCTCCTTCCAGACGTCTCTTCTTGGTTTGCATCTTCGGGTTTGTGAGGGCACCTGCGAGTATGCCTCCATAGTTCTTTGCGGAGAAACATGCCTTGACAATACATGCAGTGAATAAACTTTCCATCCAAAGCTTTTTTTTTGCATCGTCGCTTCACTTTCAATTGCCCTTTCCCACTTTGTAATACTGCTTGATTATGTAAAAAGTTCCCTTTATTCCTAATTTTTTCAATCCGTTTGTTGCGCTCCTTGACATCAGTAAGGGAAAAGACTTGTACAATCTCTGCATTGGTCTTGTGTGTTTTAAGATGTCTCGATATTTTCTTCTGGGGCTTACCGCAGACAAAGCAGTAATTTATGGAACTTGTCCGCTGTGGGTCTCCTCTTCGTGGACCATTCTCTGAATGCAACTCTGAGGTGTATGAAGAACTACCTTGCTGGCTGGTTCCCGGTGCACTAGAAGCAGGAGCAAGACTTGTATCCGACTTTTGTGTCAGCCATATATTTGGATGGGGGAGCTCATCTAAATCTTCATCACCCACATAGTCTGGGTCTGAGTCTGGGTTGTTTTTTTCTTGTGCCATCTCCTGCCTTTGGTCCTTCCCAGTGTCACTCTGAAAGATAAACAGACAATACTTGAACCTACAAAGAACCACCCAGGCTGGGGCTAAGTTCCACAGCCAGCTCCTAAACCCAATACCCCGGTCCCCAACTCATCAGGGCCGGGGAAAACTCACCAAGGCTGGGGCTAAGTTCCACAGCCTGCTCCTAAAGCTACCAGCCCCGCACCAACATCCACCACAATGACCCACCCTCTACTCCACTTACACTACCCGGCTCAGGGCACTCCAACCCCGGCCTACGTGCACACACTCGCCCCCCTGGCTCCTCTGGACCTCCTCTGACCAGCCTGCTCCTAAAGCTACCAGCTCCGCACCAACATCCACCACAATGACCCACCCTCTACTCCACTTACACTACCCGGCTCAGGGCACTCCAACCCCGGCCTACGTGCACACACTCGCCCCCCTGGCTCCTCTGGACCTCCTCTGACCAGCCTGCTCCTAAAGCTACCAGCCCCGCACCAACATCCACCACAATGACCCACCCTCTACTCCACTTACACTACCCGGCTCAGGGCACTCCTACCCCGGCCTACGTGCACACACTCGCCCCCCTGGCTCCTCTGGACCTCCTCTGACCAGCCTGCTCCTAAAGCTACCAGCTCCGCACCAACATCCACCACAATGACCCACCCTCTACTCCACTTACACTACCCGGCTCAGGGCACTCCTACCCCGGCCTACGTGCACACACTCGCCCCCCTGGCTCCTCTGGACCTCCTCTGACCAGCCTGCTCCTAAAGCTACCAGCTCCGCACCAACATCCACCACAATGACCCACCCTCTACTCCACTTACACTACCCGGCTCAGGGCACTCCTACCCCGGCCTACGTGCACACACTCGCCCCCCTGGCTCCTCTGGACCTCCTCTGACCAGCCTGCTCCTAAAGCTACCAGCTCCGCACCAACATCCACCACAATGACCCACCCTCTACTCCACTTACACTACCCGGCTCAGGGCACTCCTACCCCGGCCTACGTGCACACACTCGCCCCCCTGGCTCCTCTGGACCTCCTCTGACCAGCCTGCTCCTAAAGCTACCAGCCCCGCACCAACATCCACCACAATGACCCACCCTCTACTCCACTTACACTACCCGGCTCAGGGCACTCCTACCCCGGCCTACGTGCACACACTCGCCCCCCTGGCTCCTCTGGACCTCCTCTGACCAGCCTGCTCCTAAAGCTACCAGCTCCGCACCAACATCCACCACAATGACCCACCCTCTACTCCACTTACACTACCCGGCTCAGGGCACTCCTACCCCGGCCTACGTGCACACACTCGCCCCCCTGGCTCCTCTGGACCTCCTCTGACCAGCCTGCTCCTAAAGCTACCAGCTCCGCACCAACATCCACCACAATGACCCACCCTCTACTCCACTTACACTACCCGGCTCAGGGCACTCCTACCCCGGCCTACGTGCACACACTCGCCCCCCTGGCTCCTCTGGACCTCCTCTGACCAGCCTGCTCCTAAAGCTACCAGCTCCGCACCAACATCCACCACAATGACCCACCCTCTACTCCACTTACACTACCCGGCTCAGGGCACTCCAACCCCGGCCTACGTGCACACACTCGCCCCCCTGGCTCCTCTGGACCTCCTCTGACCAGCCTGCTCCTAAAGCTACCAGCCCCGCACCAACATCCACCACAATGACCCACCCTCTACTCCACTTACACTACCCGGCTCAGGGCACTCCTACCCCGGCCTACGTGCACACACTCGCCCCCCTGGCTCCTCTGGACCTCCTCTGACCAGCCTGCTCCTAAAGCTACCAGCTCCGCACCAACATCCACCACAATGACCCACCCTCTACTCCACTTACACTACCCGGCTCAGGGCACTCCTACCCCGGCCTACGTGCACACACTCGCCCCCCTGGCTCCTCTGGACCTCCTCTGACCAGCCTGCTCCTAAAGCTACCAGCTCCGCACCAACATCCACCACAATGACCCACCCTCTACTCCACTTACACTACCCGGCTCAGGGCACTCCAACCCCGGCCTACGTGCACACACTCGCCCCCCTGGCTCCTCTGGACCTCCTCTGACCAGCCTGCTCCTAAAGCTACCAGCTCCGCACCGACATCCACCACAATGACCCACCCTCTACTCCACTTACACTACCCGGCTCAGGGCACTCCTACCCCGGCCTACGTGCACACACTCGCCCCCCTGACTCCTCTGGACCTCCGGGGACACACAGCCCACATCTCGGACCCACTCTTAAGCACCCCTCCTCGGACTACACCCCCCAACTCATCCAGGCCGGGGAAAACTCACCAAGGCTGGGGCTAAGTTCCACAGCCAGCTCCAAAACCCAATAGCCCGGTCCCCATATCATCCAGCCCGGGGATAAATCCTCCAGGCCGGGGCTAAGTTCCATTCAGAAAATACTTGATAACGTATATTTAACAAGGACTAGATACTTACCAATATATTTTCTTGTCTTCTTTGGAGTGAACTTTCTCTTGGTCCTTCTTCTTCGCATTACCATTAGATGTCTTCCGAAATCACTCAACATGCCCGGACACATATCCCGCACGTGTCCCCATAAAGAACCAATCACAATGGAGCCTTCAATACCGCCAGAGTAGGGTAGGGGGAGCACATCATACACTCCATACACAAGAAGTCAGGTTGGGGTATTATATGGACGTCAAATAAACTTTCAATTTATGGTCTTTAAAAGCTAAGAATTTAAAAAAACTTGATATGTGCATGATATATTATCATTGAGCATTAAAAGGACTTCAGAAAAACAATGAAATTATGCTCTTTATATGCTAAAAATGAAAATACAAAATCTTGGTTTATGAGGACCGTAGCATAGTCCTGCTAATCCCCTTAGGTTCTCGTAGTGCTGGTGAGTAGTCAGGTCAATTGGCTCCATAAACCATATATACAGACACACACACACACACACACACACGCACAGGGTTAGTCCAAAGTGATACTTTTAGAAAAGGCTGTTTATAAATTCATTTAGTCAAGCTGATTCTTTTCCCATACAAGCGGATCCTTTTCTGTAACACATATACTTAATGTGTTCTATTAAAGTATACCTGTAACATTTTGTATTATGCTGTTGTCGGTGGGTAATCCCAATTAAAGAATGGATTTGGATGATGATCTATTTAAAGGTGCATTATGCAACTTTGTATGTGGAGAAATAGTTCATATTAGTGCATATTTGACCTTGCAGTGACTAGGTCTGGGCGATATGACGATATTAGACCGTCTTACGATCTCCAGAGCTGACGATCTGTCATTTTTGTGGGATCTTTTTATCACGGTTCTAAGCACTTCTGCACAGTTGACTCTTTTCACCGTCAGTGACGTAAACCCAATGTCGGACGCTAATGCCGTTCAAAAGACTGGCTCTTTTCAATAGACTTTTTTAATAATGCCAGCCAGATAACTCACAATATCGAAGACGGGATCGATAAGATGCACACTTTTTTTATGTATATAATCTAAAATTACCAATGGGATTGACATTTAAAAGTGACGTGAAAAAAGATCCAGACCCTGTTCGAACTGTTCACCTCAAAGAGCCGTTCAAAAGAGCCACTCGGTCATGAGAATGTGGCCTTGACGCTTGATCCATATTTTACCAATGGTACGACTAGAGGAGCGTGTGAGTGAGTGTTTGAGGCGAGGGCTTTGCGTTTTGTGCGTTCAGCAAAGCCGAGAACAGAAACACAAAGTAACCGTCAAAGTCCGAAGTAAAATCCAACGTAGATCCACCTGGAATCCATTTTCTATCCGTGCTTCAATTTTCCGCAGCTGTAACCGGCCTCAGGTGTCCAGAAGTACAAGGCTGTTCGGTCTGAGAGACGCTGCTGGTGTGAGAAAAGCCAAAATCCTATGACTGTCGAACAAGACGTGTCGAGACTGGAATTATCCACACGGTTTTCTGAAATATTGTTCACGAATCTGACTAAATCTAGTGAGCATTTCTCCTTTGTCAGAGAATCCACCTCCCCACACTTGCCTTAGGCTGTCTGCAATAAAAGGACAGATGTTCTTTTTTGGGAACGTCTAGTTTGCCTCACGCAGTGCAGCACATAGAGTTGATCCGGTTGTTGATATGGACATGTCGCCTGTTGAGCATGTTTTAGATGCTATGGCTTGGCGTCCTTTTATTGTAGACAGCCTAAGGCACCTGTGGAATATTCATGCGTCTAATCAGCATCTTGATAAGCCACACCTGTGAGGGGGGATGGATTCTTCTTCCTCTTAAAACGGTCTGAATCAGGGGTCTCCAACTTGTAGAGCACAAATCCCTGAGTATGTCAACAACAACAAAACAAAACAAGAAGCCCATTCCTGTTATGAATGTTTAGGGAAATAACCAGTGTCCTCATTCCAGCCACTAGGGGGAAACTTATATTTAAAAAATGGGAAAGAATTCCACAAATGTCCAGCAGAGGGCACTGACATAAAAAGAGATCAGGATATAAACAACACGTTATAGCCACGTGGTAAATGGTCAGGCTGCCCCAGGGCGGCTGTGGCTACAATAGTAACTTACCACCACCAAGTGTGAAGGGAATGAATAATATAATAGACTATAATGTAGCAGAGACTTGTGACACAGGCTTGTTAAGTGCATTATTTTTCATTTGTTGAAAAAAGTTTCCTCAATAGTGTTTTCCTAATCAAAATATCTGACTGGAGCCTTTGTTTATGGACCCTGGCAATACACTCCCGATATAGCAAAAAAGAGAAAATCCAAGGCACACTGTATAGGAGGAATTAAAAGGCCTTTAATATATCATGGCTCCAAAAAATAAAATGCACCAACGCGTTTTAGCCGGTGGCCTTCGTCAGGACGCAAGCCAGATGTATTTTGGCCCCCAGCAAAATTTACTTGGGGACCCCTGGTCTAAATCATGTCTGTAGCGCTTCTGCTGTCTTTCTTTTCCTTGGCAGGGGATCATGTATAATGTCTATAGTTATTCAAATGTATTTGTTACAGGTTTTGTGATGTGGTTGGATAAACATTACAGGATAATTAATTTCTATCCATCCATCCATTTCTTCCACTTGTCTGTTGCCGGGTCGTGGGGGCAGCCATTGGAGCTGCCCAAATCACATTGCACCAGCCCCTATGGCGCCCCCTGCAGGTGGTGGGTCCACAGAAGGACGGCCCCATGGTTCTAACCGGGCCTGTTGGTCTCTCATAAGGGGCTTCTGAACCGCTCTTTGTCTGACCCGTCACCTAGGACCTGTTTGCCCTGGGAGACCCTACCAGGGGCACGAAGCCCCCGACAACAGAGCTCCAGGATCATTCGGGCGCTCAAACCCCTCCACCACGTTATGGTGGCGGTTCCAGGAGGGGGATAATTATTGTAACTATATAAATTATATATAATTATATATAAATGTATGTAATAACAATTTACACAGGAATACTGGCTCTAATCTCTCTTCAAAAACAGAAAGAGCACAATCACTGTTTAGAACGTGGTTGTGTCAACACTTAAACCGACCAGCAGAGGCCGCCACAGACCAGCGCATCGCCCCCTCTCTCCGGCTGCATGACACAACAAAGGCCTCCTCTCTTTTTGGTGCCTCATCAAACGACACCTAACCTCGACTGTGAGACTCAAAGTGGCTTCAAATGAGTGCGTTCAGAGTCGGTCTCCCCGAGTTAGAGCAGATCCTCCCTGACAGAGACCCTGTTACGTAACGCTCTTATCCAGTGGAAACGCGCCTATAGTCAGAGAACCAGCTGTTAAGTCTGTCAGTTAGAATCGAGTTAAGATTGGAGCGTTTTGTCGAATGCTTAATGAAAAGTGGGGTGTGTGAGACTTTGGGCATTTTATTTATATTAGCACATTCAAGACAAACATGCTCAAATGTCATATTAATTTTACTGTTAACTCTTATGATGTTGCTTTATTCACAACAAAAACATGATGGGACGGTTGTTTATGTAACACTTAGGAGGTCATTTGCAGAGGCAATCTTAGAGTAGTTTAGCCACACGTTTTACTTCTATTTGAGTAATATTATTTTGAAGTATCTGTACTCTTACGTGAGTAAAAAAAAAAAAACCTTCATGTGTCACAAAAATGTGTTTCATGTAGAAATACTTTTTTAATTTCATGTTTTGTTTCTCATAATTTATGTCACATCTGAATTGTAAATCAGACTTTTACTACTCAGTATTAGGGCTGGGGCAAAATATCGTTTTCCAATATATCGCAATACTTTGTTGTGATACGTTTATTGTGTCGGAAACCATGTACTTTTGATACTCAACATATCGAAGTTAAAGAAGTTCTACAAATGTTTTTGGCTTAAAGGAACAGGCCACCGTTTTTCCACACTGAGATATGTTCTCACCTGAGCGTAGACGAGTTGACGCGTACCTGTCTGGTCTTTACGCGTGCGCTCAGTCACGCAAAAAGACCAAAGATGTTGTTCGCATTTAGCCTCTCCTCCTCTCCTTAATGGGGCCAAAGTTAGAAGTGACCGAGCTCTTCCACGTTTACCCCATTTAAATATGGCCTTGTGAGCAGTTACATGATCCAAGTGTAGTTAAAGACAGAGGAGCCTGAGCCGTCAGACCATCACCATCAGGTGACTTCGATTGGCAACAGGAGTTTTCCTCTCATTCTGATCCGAGGAGCGAGGGGAGAAGGAGAAGCATCTGTGGCTGTTCCTCCTCTGCCGCTAAACGCATGGATGTGTGTTTGACAAATACATTTAAGTTTACGAGCTGCTGTGCGGTGGCTCGTGCATAGATGGTTCTGTCCAGCGTATTATCTTCGCTTTAACAAAAGCTTAAACCAGGGCATTTGAGTCGGTTTGACAGTACGACTGAGGGGGCGGGGCCAGAGCGCAGAGTCCAAACCAGAGTCTGATGTTCATAATGGGTGACAAAAGCAGCAGAGTCCTGGTCCACTGGGACAACGCTAAACACTCAGCTTTATTCATTCACTATAACAGCCAGTTCTCAAAATAATCAAAAACTGGCGTTTTCATTTAATGTTTTTGTATTCACATATTCTTAATAGCCTTAATTACCCAAGACGAGCAACACAAATATTGAATGTAGAAAACCTTGAGTTCACTGTAATAATGGAGGAAATAAACATAATATTACATGTAATATTCCCAGTGTTTTCAATGGCGTCAAAGTAGGGGGTACGCGACTCGTCACCCAAAGCTTCAGGGGGTACACGGCTCCAAACAGTTTGGGAACCACTGGTCTATTGCATTAATATACATTTTATTTTGAATTCTATCTTGGTAAAGGTGCTAGTCTAAACAATTTGTGATGAGCCCTTGTTGGCACTGCATAACAAAAGGCTTCTTCTGTGTGCGGGGTGTGTGCCAATGAGGAAACACTGCCACAAATATTCTTCCTCGTGTTGTCCCCCTGGATGGGTGGCCCCCGAAACGCCCCTGGGTGGAGCCCGAGTAAAACCTTCTTGCCTGGGGCCTCTGCAAGTCTATGACATTGTTTCAATAAGCTTCTCTAATACAAAAGATCCAATGATGCGTTGATTTTTCACCAAACTCAAGTATTGATGATTGGAGAGTGTGACCACTGCGCAAAGCCTTCTCCAGCACATCCCAAAGCTTTTCTCTGGAGTTCAGTCTGGACTACTTTTAGCGCCCAAAGACTATATTTTTAATGCCACAAATGCAACACACCTGAGCACATTTCTTAAGATTTGCCAACATACCATGAAACAGAGGGACACTGTTGATATTCACAGCAAGTTGGATAAAACTTTTCAGCAAAATGCAATTTCAGCCCAAACTGTTGAATGTGTTTTAGACAAAGGTTTATGCAGTAAAATAGTACAGCAATGGCACAGTTTTCCATTTAAATTTAAATTTAATGCCGGTTTGAATATGACTCAGTGGATTTCCTTGTGTCCCGGTTTCCCCTTCGCCTAAAAACCTGTACAATCCTGTTCTATGGGTTTCCAGACTTAAAACCCCTTAATTCTGTTGAAGATAATGTGTAAACACTCTGTTCTTTTATGAGCCTCGATATCTGTCTTTCCACATCAGACTTGTGTCATTGTTATCTCTGAATCACAGCTCGATTAGATTGTGCGAAGTCGAAGAGGTTATTTTCACATTAATGTTACTGAGTCACGTTAATCAGGCTTTAAATCTTTATGTCTTTATTTCTCTGTCTAGATCCGAGCAGATGAAGGTGAAGGACGAGTCCAAGCTATAGGCAGAGAATTACATAAGATTTACCATAAATCTCAAAACACATTATGTTACTGTCGGTACATTTGGATATTATAATAAGAGGAGATGCATTTACTAAACGTCAAAATACTACAGGATATTTGACATTTATGCCCAAATTACAGCAGGAGAATAACCACCACAGTTCAGTGTGCAATGTTCATTCATGTAAATTAGTTACTAAAGTACTGTGTCTTCAAGGCGTAAGTATCTCTAGTAGCTCCCTGGGTAAAACAAACAAAAGGAAAATAACATATTTGTGTCGTTTCTAGACGTCGACCGATTTGTGTTTTTCCAAAGCTGATGCCGATATGAACGGCCGATATTTTTGGCCGATATTTACAAATGTCTGGTCTACGATCCAGATGGTATTTTAATAAATATTTAATAAATAAACTAGTGACAGATTTTCATCGAGATGATTCCCAGTTCCCCTGAGGCCAGGCTGTGACCATCACTTTCAGTTCTGGAGATCGCCAATAGCCAATATCGGCCGACCTCTAGTAGTTTTAATCGTTTTCCCCAAGCAAACTTCAGTGGAGAAAAACGTAAACACTCAGTAAGTCAACTTGAATGGCAAAGGAAAGCATACGGGCTGGAATAATTCTAAACTACTACTACTCAAAACAGATACTTTATGTTTACTTAGCAGAAATATCAGCTCTTTGGGACCTTTACACTTAAAGGCGGACGAACGGATTCACGTGAGCGTCACCTGACTCTGAGTGGATCCTCGGGAGGCGCTGCACTTCCTGTCCTGTTATTTCCCTATGAGTGAGTAGAGGTGCAGCTCATGATCACAGGCAGACAGTGAGTTTCTGGTGGACCGTCACAGCATCACGTTAAAAACATCGCGACAGGAGCACAGAATTCACCGGAGGAAACTTCACAGTGTTTTTGTCTCGAAGCTAGCGATTTTGAACAAGTTGCTCCAAAAATAATCGGCCTGTCTTTAGTACAAATACTTGGTGTTCTATGATATTAGCCGTTAGCTCTGAGATAAAAAGTCTTCCTCAATAAACACAGACGTTTCCTGCAGTCACATATTTACATCCAAAGTGATGCTTTTAACACGTCCCAGTGGCTTCCCATCAGTATCTCACTGTCAGTGATGTTTTCTTGCTCAGTAGTTTCTTTGAGTGTGTTTTATTCACGCTTCGACTTACAAACCTGTACACACACCCTAAATGTGCAAACGTGTAAAAAGTCGAGATGTGCAGGAGGAAGGAACAAGCTATACATTAGTTGTAGGGATGTAACGATTCACTCAAGCCCCGATTCGATTCGATTTCCGATTTGAAGTTCCCGATTTCGATTTTTCCCGATTTTTTTAAAGAAAAGAATGACTCCTTCATACCAATGTTTTTTGTTTGAACATCTTTTGTCCTTGTAACAAACTGCAACTTGTCTCAGTAAGAAAACTTTACATTACAAAAAATTACAAGACATGAAAATGCACTATAATCATTTTGTGCTTGTAAATTTACATGTTTTCAGCATAAATAAACTATGTAGCAGAGCAAACATTTTGAGATTATATTTATTTTACCAAACCTTTATTTTTTTTGCAGTTTGAACATAATACTACCATTTAGAACTAATTTTACAGTGCAGTTTTGTTCACCCTTGAAGCCTCACTGCCTCCGGTGCAGCCTTTGTAAACATAAGGAGGAAAAAGACATGACAGCTCCTGTAGGTGTTGGATTATTTGACAAACGGACATTTGATGAGGATTTCAGCAGAATCAGAGCAGGTTGGTCAGATGTTTGTCAGTTTACGAGCTTTGGTAAACTTCTGTCAAAATGCTAAACTCTGCGTTAGCCGCTAACGCTAATCTCGTAGCTGCTAACTTTAGCTGCGTCTGTTGCTTCGATGCCTACACGTGTATGTGTTTACATGGTGTGGCGTGTGTTGGGGGTGATGCGGGGAAGGTGTGGAGCTTGTCTTGAGAAAAAGTTAAGGTTGTTAGAAACAACAAGCTAGTCTGTTCTGGTCTATTTTGGTCGCGCAAAATGGAGTAGATGAGGGTGGCTTTGAAATCGATTATTTTAATTTTTTATATCGATTCACATTTTACGCATATTAAATCGATTAATTTCCGATGAATCGTTACATCCCTAATTAGTTGCTTTCGGGGGCTTGAAAAACCAGCTCCAAGTACGGGCCAAAGGTCACTCACCCCGTTGATGACGTATCCCGGGTCGGCCCAGAGGATGAGGGGCAGTATCCGCCCGTTCTTGCTGAAGTGCAAGCGCTCGGGAAGCTCCTCCTTCTTATAGACGTGGAGGTGCGGGTGCGCCCCCTTCAGCGCGGCGTACACTTTGTCCAGCATCCCCGGCTTGGGCAGGAGCATCCCGCTGGGGCCGTAGTCCACGATGTGAAAGGCGAGGTCTTTGAAGGCGAAGCCGGGGATCTTGCTCAGCGTGATTTCCTCCACGAGCCCGTTGCGGTACACGGTGGTCATGCCGTGGTCCGCCGTCATGATCATGTTCAGCCGATCTTCCAGGCCGTGACTTCTGGCCGTTTGCCGCAGGTATCCGACGGCGCGATCCACCTGCCTCACCATTTCGCGGACCTCCGGCGACTCGGGCCCGTAGCGATGCCCCGTGCTGTCCGGCTCGCCGAAATACATGGAGATGAAATCCAGGTCTTCGTCGCGGAACCAGCTCATGACCTTCTCGGTGTTTTGGCGCCACAGCGTTTCGTTTTTGTAGTCGTACAGGATCGGCTCCACCTCTTTCACCAGCGCCGTTTCTCCGTCGTAGGTGGAGGCGGTGCCGGGGAAGTGCAGGGAGCCGGTTTTGAGGCCCTGGAAAATGTAAGAGAAGTGAGGTGTTTGAAATGAAGACAGATGGAACCTGATACATGGGCTTTTTTACCACGTTGTAATGCTCTCGTCAGAAACTTACCCGGAGCTGTGTTTCGAGCGACTCGCGTATTGTTGACTATTCTTTGCATCTTCACAAGTGGCTCCCAAGAAGCCCTACGTATCCACAAAATGCTTTCCTCAACTCTCAAATTGTCCTGCTAAGCTTAACCTCTTAACCATAACCGAGCACATGTTCTCCAGTTTGGCTTTACCCAAATCTAAAAGCTTTTTGAACAAAGTGTCAAAATAGCGATGAAAAATGTGGCAAAAATGTGAAGAAAACGCAGCAAAAGAGTAACAGAAAAGTGACCAAAAAGTGTTGACAAAGTGACAAAACTGTGACGGCTGCAGGAGGGGCGGAGCCTCAGCCTCGCTCTGATCTTTAGTTTTTCAGTTTGTGTCAAAAAAAAATCACTAAATCAGCCTCAAAACCTCCAGACCCCGAGTGAAGATGATCAGAGTTTGTACAAATGTGTTTGGATTCAGGAAGTGACAAAAAGTGACAAAAAAGTGGCAGAAAAGTGACAAAAATGTGACTAAAAAGTGGTGAAAAAGTGACTAAAAAGTCTCAAAAAAAGTTACAAAAACGTATCAAAAGAGTAGCAGAAAAGTGAGACAAAAGTGACAAAAACAAGCGTTCCAGGAAGGAGATACAAAAAAAAAAATACATATGCATTATGACTTACTTTACATCCAAATGCAAGACCAGGTAGTCAAGTTTGCACATTTGATAACATTTGTAAAACATTTAGACTTCCAGACTATCACTTTAACGATACTTTGTTTACAATACAATGTCTAAACAACACTTTTTTCACTACCTATACTAAAATATTTGACAGAAAAGTTTGAGTTGCAACCAAATAACCTCTTATAATACTGTCTCAGGACTTAACAGGTCTCTGAATATGTTATGGCACCTGCTAAACGTTCTTTTTCCGATACCCAGCCCTACTTGTGGGACAATGAAGTCTAAGAATACGGCGCAGTAAATACAAAGCGTAACTAAAGTATCGCAGCCATTTTAGTGAAACGCCGCCCCTTCAGTAACGAGTGAGGGGTACCTGTCTCTGGGCTGTGATCCAGATGGGCAGAGAGCCGTTGTCCCACCACTCGTTCTTGAACTGGGTCTGGTAGTACGGCAGCGTCTGCGAGGTGGAGGTGTTGAACCACATGTTGTGGATCACTCCATGGTTCTCCACGTACAGACCTGGGGAACAGCAGGATGGATGGGTCAAACTTCCTATTTTTATATATAGAAATTAGTATAGAAATTCAGGGAAAGGACCGGGTTAAAACAATGTTATGTTGAGGGGAATTTGGATATTTTATCTTTGTGTACACTATTTGTTCATGTAAAATTCTGTAAAATTTTGAATTTCTGCCTTGTTTTTTGGGCTTCAACGTCCGACAAATCAGTCCGGGGATGAGATATCAACAAAGCCGTAATGCAAAACATGAGGAATGACTTAAAGAACGGACTGAAGCCCATTTCTTATTTGAATGAAACACTCATTTTGCCCGAGCCCTGAAGTATTAGAACGACTTCCCCTCATTCCCCTCGCTCTCTCTCGTGTGTCTAATTTGTCACTTACATAACGAACGTCGGCCTCGGCGGCAGAATTGGTCCCTGGTCCCTCCGCGGAGAATCGTAAAACATTTTTGATTAACTTCGTGGTTGACGTTTTTGTGGACGAGGTCTCGCCCCTGAACTCCGGAGATTAGCAGAATTCAATTTCAAGGAAGTTTACTTTTGCCAGCGCTGGTGATTTCGGTCAAAAAAATAAATAAAAAAATTTTCCTGAACGTTTTATTCCACCACATAATAGTCAAGGCCCGAAAAATAACCGGCGACCTGTTGGGCAAATCTCTGGGGAAATAATACTTTATTATAAATACGCCACAGTACATTATGAGAGGCACCGTGGCACAGCGGTCAGGGCTAGAAGGTCCCGGGTTCGATTCCCACCTGGACGGGGCCTTTCTGTGTGGAGTTTTGCGTGTTCTTCCCGTGTCTGCGTAGGTTTCCTCCGGGTACTCCGGTTTCCCCTACCACTAAAACCATGTACAATAGGCCAGGATGAATGTGTACATGCATGGATCTATGTTCATGAAAGGAACATACTGAGATGTTCTTACCTTAGCTTAGACGAGTTGACGCGTACCTGTCTGGTCTCTGTATATAGTACCCCTTTATCCGCTTAGAAAATCAACATGTTTAATTTTGTGTAACTATACTTGGATCATGTAACTGCTCACGTAACTGTATTTAAATACAGCCCCATAGAGGAGAGGAGGGGAGGCTAAATGCTAGCAACGTCTTTGGTCTTTTTGCGTGACTGAGCGCACGCGTACAGACCAGACGGGCACGCGTCAACTCGTCTAAGCTCAGGTGAGAACATAATCCCAGTTTGGAAAACCGGTGGCCTGTTCCTTTAACGTGCACCGTCCCGACCAAATAAAACAAATAAATAAATAAGAGGCAGCTGAAACGATCAAAACATCCAGTGACCGTTTGAAAAAGCCTCATATCATTTAAATCCACTGCCAAAGGAACAGCTCTGAGAAACATGAAGCAGAGAACCTCGATTAAATACGATTATAATAAATATTATAAATGCAAAGTTGACTGAATTAATAGACTAAACTTACATGCAAGTTCCGTTGACTAAAACTACTAAAATGTAAGTGAATTATTTGACTAAATCTTGACATTTCATCAAAAGGCTGAAACTAAATTTAAATGTATTGTCAAAAATAGCACTGCCCAGCAAAAATGTGCCTTTGCTCGTGCTCAGTCAGTCGGGCGTCACAAATTAAAAAAAAACATTGTATTTTTTTATTGCAATGCAGTAACACGGAACCGGGATAAAAATAACAATACTGACATAGTGAATGTTGTGGCTGTAAAGGCGAGAACAGGTTTTACATTACATCACAGTATGTTGTTGAAAGTGCATAAATGATCCCATTAATAAGTACCCACAGTGTAAACATGGCACATACAGTCATACATACACAGTGAATTGAACGATTATTGGGCTTTTAAATTAAAGCAGTGAGAGATCTGAGTCTGGGGCTGGCTGTGAGTCAGGGGTTGTTGTCACACGGGGTAATAAATGTGGAGTCTCCATGTTTTTATGATCATATGTGTTTGTTGCGTGTGTAAGATCATACTTTTGTGCATTGGGCGGATTCCTAGATTTTTCAGCTCATTGTAGAGTTTTGCTGAAAATTAACAAATGACTTACAGAAACATCAGGTTTTGGTCACCATCATGATGGGTGAGAGTTCCTTGAGCGCTTTGGATTAAAAAAAAAACGTATACATTGAAACCATTTACCATTTTTACCACTAGCGTGAGTGAAATTGTGTGAGAATGTCAGTTGTTACAGGCCTAACCCTGATTTATTGATTACAAACAGTGAAAGATGAAACCACTATTAAAATGTTAGTGGTGGACTCTGTGGAGGAGGTGCGAGACAGGAGGGGCATTAGGGCGGGATCTTCACTGTAGACCAGTGTTCATTTTGACAAGATATTTTAATTTAGTTTTAGTCTTAGTCTTTTGACAAAAATGTAATAGAGATTTAGCGACTAAAATTGCAAGTCAATTTAGTCGACTAAATTTAGGACAAATTTAATCGACTTTGTATTTATAATATTCATTATAATCATATTTAATCGAGGTCCTGCTTCATGGAGCTGCTCCCTCATGAACAAAGCTCAGAGCTGTTCCTTTGGCAGTGAGTTTACATGATATGAGGCTCTTTCAGACGGTCAATAGAAGTTTGGATGATTTTAGTCTCTCCTTTCCATTTTTATTTAGTCTCATTTTAGTCGACTAAAATATCTGGACATTTTAGTCATAGTTTTAGTCTCATGAAAAACGTTAAATTTAGTTTTAGTCCAATTTCAGTCGTCAGAAATATCACTTTGACTAAAATTAAGACTAAATATTTAAGTCGACGAAATTAACACTGCTGTCGACTCGGCCCTTGCATGACGTGTAGCTCGCGCAGCTCCAACGCTAACAGTCCGACCCTCATTAGTACGAGATTTCAAAAAGATTTATTTCGAAAACCAGCCTGGATTGTGACATCTCCGGAGGAATATGTAGAAAGTGTTTGAAAAATAGAAACCAGGCGTTAAAGTTGTGTCTGAAGTCCAATGCTTTTCAATGGGCGACTAGCGGCTAAATGGAGGCACTACAGCATCGCCGGGGCTCAGGCATCGGGGGAAACACGTGAAACTCGTGTCTGTCGCCAACTCGCTATTAACCTGCAAAAAAAAGAGCCACGTTTGCTCTCTCTCTCACAACACGGACATACGTGTCTTCTTTTATCTATGACAAATGTATAAAACACGTGTTTAAAGGCGCGCACGGTTTGAGAAAAGCCTCCTTTAAGTAGCTCATGTGCAATAATAACTACATACTGTACTACGTTTTTTTAATATAGTCTGTTCCAATTTTATTATTATTTTTTTTGTTTATATTTTTTCCCCTTTAAGCTTTTTGTTACTACTCATTGTGCATAAGTTCCTTCTATGTACTGCATTATTTAACTGTACCACTGTTAAAGGTACTTGTTTTGGTTTGGTTGATGCTCATAAGCTCATGGTTTTCTGGTATATGGACACACACATATGTAGGAGTGATAAAGGCATAGATTTTTGGCGTCTGTGGCGTTCCGATTACCTGTGAGCAGCGTGAAGTGCGACGGGCTGGTGATGGTGAGATACGGCGGCGTCACGAACTGGGCCTTGACCCCGTCTCTGGCCATCCGGTCCAGGTTCGGCGTGTCCACAGCGCGGTCGTAGTCCCACCGAAAGCCGTCGAACGAAATCAGCAGCAGCTTCTGCCTCTGCGTCCGCCTGCTCACCGGCGACGCCAACGCCGCCGTCGCCCACAGGAGACACAGGACACCGCGATTCAGGCGCATTTTAGGATGGCGTGTTCCCGGCTCCCCCCGAGGTCGCTCCGCTTCAGCCGCCGGAGCCTTCTGATAACCTCCGGTGCAAAGTTTCCCCCGCTTTATCTTATCTAGCCGACTGCCGTTTGCACTTGTGAGTCCAGCTGATTTCTATGGCCAGTGTTTATTGCACTTTCAAGTTCATCTGCCCCGGTCCATTGTTTCTTATCTGTTAACTGTGAATCATAAAAAATCAAGGATAAGAAACATAAAAACCCCCCTATACCTGACTTTTCTTTCCTTTTATGTCGGGTAACGTCCTTTTGGCCCCATAAGAGCATGTCATAAAAGCTGATATTTGTGGGGGGGAAAAAAGGTTTGATGCGTGCAGTCTTCTTCGTTCCAAATTGTCAATAGAGTTCGGGATCGTGATGCCGTAATAAACTAAGGGGAATTTAAAAGGTAAAACACTCTGCAGCTATGAGTTGTTCCACAGCTTTTTTCCTAGACTTTTATACTGTTTTAGCCAATATCAGTCTAGGAAAACTGTTTGCTAGTACCTACAAAGATGGTGGATCTCCATTATTCAAAAGCTACTTTAACAAATGCTGAATTATGAACATAGTTTCTACTAAATAAACTAAAATACAAAGACATGGGGAGGAGCAAAGTGGTTCAACAGCCCATAAATACATAAAAAAACAGAGAATTAGAGCGATGCTAACAGTAAGCATCATGTTAGCATCGCGCTAATGCTAGCGCTAGCTACAACTGCTTTTTTTTGCTTCTACTGAACAATCTGCTGTGAGAAAATATCCATATGCACCCGATTTAGACTTAACTTTATTCATGTGTGATAAATAAGTTCATATTCCACCAGAAAATCGCTAAAAAGAGTGGGAAACGTGTGTTTCCAAAAAGATTCTATTTTCCCCCTCGGCGAGGCCACGCCCCCTTCTATGGCGAGACGCCGTCTGTATCTAAAGATGGAGCAACGTCTACGTCACATCAGTGGCGCCAAAAGGTTAACGCCCCTTTTCGGGGGAAAACAGAAGCTCCCGTACATTGAATGAATGAGGAAAGATCGTCTGAGAACTTTTAATTTACACATGAAAACACGTTTCTTTGTTTTATTTAATAATCGAACGTGAAAAGGAAGCCATGGACCTGTTGCTTCAGATAATTCACAGAGAAGACGGTTAACGTTTTAACAACTGAGCTGCTATGCCCGATGTGATCATGACTTGTCTTTGACGTTTCCCTGTGTAACTTTTTCGCTGGATGCTTCATAATGTCACAACAACAGCTTCAGCTTTTAGTCTGTCGCTTTTATATTATCATTAAATTAAAATCTTACAGCCTACGGTGTAGTTTTGTAGCTTATGAGAGCAAATGGTACATGGTTCATTCAGCAGCTAACCTACTAGCTGCTAATGCTAACGTTAATGTGCGTTTTAAAACCAAGAGAATCATTACTTAGGCCTAAGGCTGAACAGGTTTGATGAGTTTGAATAATTACCGATTAAAGACGTTGTATAACACACGGCCACATGTGGAGCTTTCCTCAGTAATGAGCTCTGACATGGCCCTGACAGATGTGATCGATAAACTCGCTCATATAGGTGTCCACAAAAAATTTAAAATCTTCCAATCGTCTTCTGACAGTGACTTGATGTGTCTGTCATCAAGAACGGACATTGTCCTGTAGTTCTGATCACTGGTTTGGAATATTTTATTCCCCGAACGGGAAATAGTCCCTCTTTCACATACACACTAATGCCATTTTTAACTCTCGATTCCCCCAAAAGGGGGCGTTGCCCAGTAAAAGTTCCCGGATGTTGCTCCCATCTATACCACAGTCAACGCAGTATTTCCAATGGGCGAGGAAAGCTCTTCTCTTTGGTCCTCATGGCGGGGAGCTGGCACTGCTGTAATATCAGAATCAGAATCAGAATCAGAATAGATTTACTGCCAAGGTTTGTGAACAAGGTTTACAAACTAGGAATTTGTCTCGGTGCAAACGTGCGATATAGAACATATAACACAGAATTAAGATAAAAAATAAGCTAAGAACGTTAAACTATAAGGCTATAAGGGCATGCATGAAAAATATTAAATAAATAAGATAAGATAAAGTGACATATGGTAAGACAACAACAATTTGACAATGAACAACAGCGGGATTGTATATACCACCCCCTAGTGGCGACTCCAAAAGACACTTTGTAAACAGGATTCCAATGAAGACTTTGCACTGCCTGGCTCCAAAGAGTTTAGTTTTTTCCTAAGTTAAGCATAAGTTTATGATTGACAGGCTGTGGAGCCTTTTTTGCCTTTTCCTCTTTCCACCCGTGGCGTCTCGCCTTGACCCGAGATCGGGTGAGAGGCCAACGAGACTCTCCTTGATCGTCCTACGGCGACGGCAACTTGGATTCCAGCTTTATCCGTCCGTTGCGTTTGTTTATTTTCCCCTCGGCCCGTTGTCGCCGCTCCCCCCCCCGCCCCCCCCGTTTCCCCGCGTCCGTCTGGCTCCCGCTGCGGTGAATCATCGGCGAAAAAAAAAAAAAAAAAAAAAAAAGCGGGGGCAATGACATTTTGATGGCTTTCACCTTGGGTTGGGGATGCCGCATGATTGATCTGACGTCCGCAAAATGAACAGGAAAATGAGAGCATACATCTCGCTCTCCCGGGACCAAACGCCAGCTAATAGACATATTCATTTTAATAACTCCACGGTAATGTATGTTGGCCCGCGGATAGTATCTTTTGCCTCCGAATTGATTTTTCTTTTTTCTTTTTTTTTTGCGCGCGCGTGGCAACAGGCGACAAATGACGGGGAAATCTCATCTTATCTATCAAAAGGTTCATATTCGTGGGAGCGTGTCCTTGGCGCAGGTTAAAGGCAATTGACTAATCCGAGCGACGATAAGAGACGGCGCTCGCAAGCTTTTCCTTTCGCTCATTCATATGCAGCGGCTTTTGTCACGTGAACGCCACACTGAGAACGCCACCCAGAGTACGGACTAAACAGGGTCAACACTGGACAGAATACCGTCTTAAATGAGGCGAATGACTTAAAACGGCTTGAAATTCAGGTTCATGTTGAATTTGAGTTGGTTTGAACTGAGCTAAGAGGAGATAAAAATGCTAATGCGGATCTCACGCGTAATTTCAGAAGCTACAAAGGTCTTAGCTTTCAAATGAGACATTGCACTGGCCTATAGGCTGTAAACAAAAGCGCGAAAAAGCGATAAAAAAGCAAAAATAAGTTCCATGGCGACCATTTTGTTCTCTGTTCTTGCATCTTGTGAAGTATAAATGAGCCTTTATAGACCCTTTAACTGCTGACATCATCAGTGACGTCAGCTGGAAGCAGGAAGTGATCGAGAGAAATGAGATTAAACTGAAACTAGCGATTTTAAGTGTAAAACTACGACTGAAAAATGTGCTTCTGTTGTGGCTTAAGGTGCAAGAACAAGAGGAACGACATTTGAGACGATAAAATAAGGTTTATCTGATATTTCCAAAAACAGTTAGACATTTGTTTATCATCACTATGACAACAGCTACAATGAAATAGATAGGAATTGAGCTTCCCGCCTCCAGCTAAGCCTACAAACAATTAAAGGGTCTATTTGACTTCAAATCATGACAACCAAGAAGTGACTTCCTGTTTCCATCCAGCACATCAAAATAAAATCCCACAGGTCGTCTCGTTGATTAGTTCAGCGGGTACTTGCGACATTACAAGTATATAATTAAATAAACACATTTTAAGTGTTTTGTTTGTTAATAGTTAGGCAGAAAGAAAGTTGAACTAATGAACTGCTGAACTAATTAATAAGATGGTGCTTTTATTTTGGCGTGCTGGATCGAAACAGGAAGTCACTTCTTGGGCGGCGTTGTTATGATTTGAAGTTATGCACAGAGTCCGGCAAAGGTGGGGGTTAAGAGGTTAATGTATAATTAAAAGCACAGCTGTCACTTTTTAAAGTATATATACACTAACAGATAGTAAGAAAATATATATTTTATATATTTTAACCAGTCTCCAATTAAAAGTTCTTTACCGTGTGGTTAAATCTCTGCAATTTACTAGTTTTGCACTTTTCTACCAACAATGAGCCCAACAGACGTTTCTTTAAGTCTCAATGAGGTCTTTATTTTAGCGCCCCCTAGTGACAGCTCTCTCTCTTTCGCAGAATCTATGATCCAACTCATTTCCGAAGTGACTTTTCTGTCATCCATTGTTCTTAAGGAGAAAAGGGTCGTACATAAAGCTGCAGATGTGACAAAAGTTCATGTCCACAACAAAAAAACAGAGGAGTCGGCGGATATTCAGCGCGTACCACCATGTTCTCCACCGCTGCTCGTCTTGGAAATATCTGCGCGATTCTCCGATGGAAGAGGGTAAACACTTAATGCATGAACACCTTGTTACGGGTTCAGTATCACTGGGTTCTGGAGGAAAAGCCAGAGCGGCGGGAAAACTCGGTGGGAGGTCCGCGCCGAGCCTCTGATACAACCACCGCTGGTTTGTGTGAATATATGTAAACTATCACAGCGTGGGGTTAAGAGGATATGGGCGGTGTTTATTGGAGGAGTATATTGCATTATTCAGGCTCGGGAGAAAACGGTAGGAAGCCTTAAAGTGTTAGGGGAACATGCAGGACATCATAGCAGACATTTTAAAGTTCCTGAACATTGATATTTTAGGGTTTAGAATGAATTATGTTTCTGTAAGGATAAGGCAGGGGCCAGAGCTATCTTCTTCTTCTTCTCTTCTTCTTCTTTTTTGGGTGACGAGTCGCGATTGAAAACACTGGGAATATCACGTATAATATTATGTTTATTTCCTCCATTATTACAGCGAACTCAAGCAGGTTTTCCACATTCAGCATTTTTTTGCTCGTCTGGGTGATTAAGGCCATTAATATGTAAATATAAACCCCCGGGGGTTCGCGTACCACAGTGTGGGAACCCCTGCTTTAAAGGAACAGTCCACCGTTTTTACATACTGAGATAAGTTCGTACCTGAGCTTAGAAGAGTTGAGTTGATTCGCACCGGTCTGGTCTTTGTGCCCGTGGAAGAGCGTGGCAGCTTCCAACTTCACCCCCGTTTGGAGCTATAGAAATATAATGGGAGAGGCCGAATGCTAACAACGTCTTTGGTCGTTTTGTGTGACTGAGGGCACCCAGTTCTCCCATACTGTGATATGTTCTTACCTGAGCTTAGACGAGTTGATACGTACCGTATTTTCCGGACTATAAGTCGCTCCGGAGTATAAGTCGCACCAGCCTTATCATCTCCCTGGGCATGGAGGCTCAACTGCACCGTTGACGAGCCTCTCCATGTTTTCTTCATTGCCGTAAGAGTAACCTCCACTTTTCTCCAGTCTCTCACAAGTTTCCCGCTCACTCCACACTTTCTTTCTGCTGCTCGATTACTGTTTTTTTTTAATTTTCAGTGGTAAAGGAGCAGTAGATACTGGTACACAAGCCTAGAAGCTTCCCTCTAGAGGCTGTCAGTGTGAAAATAACAAACATGTGAAATTACATATTTTGATCTCAATTTATAGTCCGGAAAATACTAAACATGTCTGGTCTTTGTGTGTGCCTGTGGAAGAGCGTGGCAGCTTCCAACTTCACCCCCATTTGGAGCTATAGGAATATACTGGGAGAGGCCAAATGCTGACAACATCTTTGGTCATTTTGCCTTTTACTGTAATTGATTCATTTTTATGTTGATGTTTTATTGATTGAATTGTTTTCTTGTAATTTTATGCAACTGTGAAAGCACTTTGAATTGCCTTGTGTATGAATTGTGCTCTACAAATAAACTTGCCCTGCCTTGAAGCTAACGGCTAATAAAAAATGAAAATAACTACAAGATTTTAAACGAGCCGCTCAAAAAACTGTCGGCCCATCTTTAGTATAAATACTTTTTTGACGTCTGTGTAAGTTCTCAGTCGTACAGGAGTTGTCCATCTTCAATGAAGGCACTTGATTCATCTTCTGTGCTCAGTAGTTGAAGTCCTCGAACGTTTCGCCTCTCATCCAAAAGGCTTCGTCAGCGACAAAGGTCCCACTATGGACGCAGCTGAATATATAGGCCAACGGGGAGGAGTTAGGGTAGGCCCGGCTCCTCCTCTCTAATCACAGCTACTCTCACCCGTGGGTAAACCCCTTTTTGACGTTTAATTATTGTGGTGTAGTTTCTTGATACTAGCCGTTCGCTCTGAGTCATGAATTTACGTCCAACATAAAGTTTTTAACACGTGGCGACTGTCAGAGACGTTTCCTTTAACTATTTATTTTTGTAGACAAGAACTCATGGGGAAATAACGGAGACAGGATACGGAAGCACCGACTTAGGATCCACTTGGAAGTCACATTTCATTTGCATAGAGCCTAGTGTGAGTCTTCTGCTTTGGTCCGGAACTTTAAGTCTTTATTCAATCAATAGCACAAAATACAAGTTACATCTTAACAAGCATTTGATTAGAAGTCTGTTTATGAAAGTCTAAGTCTGACATTATACTGTTGGTTCAGCCTCTAATCCAGACCTTGACTTAGATAGTACGTGCAGGTTTCAGTAAAAACAAGTTTGTTTAACCATTAATCATTAACCTTACACATTGATCCGTCTGGCATTAGCTTGGTCAAACCAGTCTGACAGTAGTTTCCCCAATAGGACTTTTATATAACGCCAACACAAACAAAATCTATACCAAAGTTCACGTAGCTCTTCTCCGAATGTTTTTACACCTTTTTAAGCAAGCAGAAGTACATTTTTGAAACTATTCATATCGAAATGTTTGTTTCTGTCTAGTCCTTGGTGTCCAGACATTGGAATGAATGAGGAAAGATCGTCTGAAAACGTTTAATTTACACATGAAAAAACCTTTTCTTTGTTTTATTCAATTATCGAACGTGAAAAGGAAGCCATGGAAGTGACCTGTTGCTTCAGATAATTCACAGAGAAGACGGTTAACGTTTTAAAACTGAGCTGCTAAGCCCGCTGAGATCAGGGCGCCGAACCACGCCGAGATGCAGCTGAGATATTTTGACACAACACCGCTCAAAATCACAAAACTCTGCAGGCCACTGATGAGTGCACTGGCTTGGATTGTAATAAAAACCTTCCAGCATTACAAAGTCAAAATAAATCCAGCCGAGGATCATTACCAATGTATCAGTGGTTCGCAGAAACGGACAGCGGACATGGTTTTGGTGATCGATTTTTGCCAATGCTACGAGTGGAACTTTAAATGTAAAATAGACACCGATTCACTTACGTTATGCAGCGTGAACCGGCCTCGTGCTGTGAGTTATCACGGCCCCGCATACGGCTCAAGCTGCCGCCAAACACGCACATGTATATGCACGGTGATTAGCTACGGGCCTTTTGAAGGAGCGGAGCTTTGAGTCATTAGAGCCTTGGATTCGAAATAATGATTGTGATAAAAAAATAAGATATGAATAGCCTATTTTACATTGAAAACAACAAGGCGCCATCTGCTGACCGTTTCAATGTCTAAAATACATACATTTAGTATAATTTATAAAATACTTTTAAAAACCACAATATCATAAGCATGTTTTGTTTTCTCATAGTACCGAGTTTCGATGTCGCCTGTAGCTCTTGTATGACGTTGAGCTCTGTTCCAAAAGCGTTCACCACGGCTCGATCACATGACACGTGTGATGAAAATCACACAGCAACAAGAAGCGCAAACTAAAATAACAATTACTGACCTGAGGAGAGGGGCGACAGTGGCGCAGATGGTAGAGCGGGTCGTCTCATGATCGGAAGGTCAGGGGTTCGAATCCCGCCTCCTGAAGGTGCACATTGTCGTTGTGTCCTTGGGCAAGACACTTCACCCGCCTTGCCTCCAGTGTCTGCGTACACTGGCGTATGAATGAGAGAGAGAATGGGCCCCCTATGAGAGACCAACAGGCCCGTTTGGAACCATGAGGCCGTCCTTCCGTGGACCCACCACCTGCAGAAGGAGCCATAGGGAACTGGTGCAATGTGACTTGGCACGACCCGGCAACGGACAAGTGGGAGAAAATGGATGGATGGATGGATGGACCTGAGGAGAGCATCTTCTCATAGCGTCATGTAGTCCACAAGCAATTTCAAAGGTGTCCTCAGTGGCGAAGAAGCAAAACAAAACAACAAGCGCCATTTCTCCTGTAAACTCACGGTCACGTGACGCGCTCCCGATTGAGTTACAGCCAGCATGAAGAGCGGCTCATGCAGCTGCTTTCTAACGGGTTAGGACGGGTCAGAAAAAAGCAACGTAGGGCAGAGTTTGTATAGAGTTCGGGAATGTGATGTCATATCGCCAAGCATTATGGGATTAGCAGCGATTGTAAACTAATGGAGATTTTAAAAGTTAAAATACTGCCGTTATTGTTCACATTAAAACACTTACCAGCAGTAACTCAGCAGCTGACGACGCTGTTCCACGGCTTTTTTCTCCACTTTTTATACAGTTTTTAGCTAATGTTAGTCAATGGAAATGTATGCTAACAGCTGCAAAGATGGCCGATCTCCATGGTAACTGTGGAATTTCCCGAACTCTATAGCATTATTGCCTTATTGAGTTGAGTTGATGATTCATTTTCTTTAAAGCAGTACTAAGTAACTCTTGCCCCTAGAGGCCATAAGCGCAACTGCAGGTGGCGTAGCAAGTTACGATTTTCTAACTTATTAAATGTCTTGGGGAGTAAATACTACGCTGACAGAAAAGCCAAAGGGAGCGAGGGATGTTGTACACCCAGTTATACAATGTAAATATTTTTTTTCACTCAAACTTGGCTGTAAATACTGTTTAAGTGGCGCTAGCCCGCAGTTAGCTTTGCCCGTTAGCCTGTTAGCTTCTTCTTCGTGATTCCATTAGTGTGTATTGCGCCTTCGACCCGGTGGCAGTCAAGTTGCAAGCATGGTTTCCTGGCCGGAGACACCAGGGGGAGATGAAATACCCTCCAATCATCCCATTAACACTTGTATTACCCCCAGAGGGACTACAGAAAGGATTTATTTAGGTAAACACGTTACTTAGCACTGCTTTAACATGGATACATTCATATAAATCTCTATTCACCTGCAGTGTCTCGTCGTCAAGTTGTCATAAAAGCATTATTTTGGGGACCTACCAATGTTTGCAAGCCCAGTATCAGAAGCATCGTCCACCGAAACCGGTTCTTCCCCGTGAGCCGCGGCGTCACGTAAAGCGCATTGTATCGACGGAAAAGACGGGGGGGGTTATTTAGTCCTCACAGTCCCAGAGCAGCAACGCGGAACAACAGCGGCCGATACGGCGGCGCGGGAATAATTAGGTGCCAAACACAAGAGCTATGTTTACGTGCGGAATATCTGCTGTCACACTCGCAACGTTTAATTTCAATACACGGCATAATGCATAAACACTGGGCTGGAACTGACGGCCACCTCCCCCCGCGTGTTAATGCGAGCTTTATCAAATCAACGTCAACAGGCGCGCCATGTTTATAGACTCGGGGACGGGCGGGGAAGGTCACTCTCGTTAAAAACGCACTGGACAAACTTACTTTACTATGACTGTACACTACATGAATGCAATACACTTTATTATAACTTTATTTTTCTGATGATGATGATGATGATGATGATAGGGAAAAACGCCCAAATGTTTGAACAGTTTTCAATATCGTGTAAAGAGGAATCCGGTCTGACAGTGGCATCCTTTTTTACGTTCTTCATTGACTGACTTCGGAATCCTTTCGACAGTTTTTACAGTTTCTGCAACTAAATAGGGATTTTCACAATTATAGCCCTATAATGCAACTTAATGGCGATTTTTGCATATAAAGCCGCATTATGCAACTTAATGGGGATTTTCACAATAAAGGCAAGGCAAGTTTAATTGTAGAGCACAATTCATACACAAGGCAATTCAAAGTGCTTCACAGTTGCATACAATTACAAGAAAACAGCAATAAAACATCAACAATTAATCAATCACAGTAAAAGGAAAGAGTGCAGATAAAAGGCCTGTCTCACATCCTCATGAAGACTGTTCCAGATTTTAGCTGCATGAAACTGAAACGCAGCCTCACCGTGTTTAGTCCTGACTCCGGGAACCACCAGGAGACCCCTCCCTGAAGTTCTCAGGGCCCGAGATGGTTCATACGGCTCTAACATGTCAGAGATGGACTTTGGTGCTAAACCATGAAACGACTTGTACACAAGCAGAGCTGTTTTAAATTCTAAAAGCACTATAATACAATTAAATGGGGATTTTCACAGTAAACGCATTATAATGCCCTCCTCTCTGTGGTCCCGCGCCACGCCATTACGCTCTAATTGATTCCTTTAATTTGCCTCAAGAAGAGAGACTCCGTTGTCAGCCGGAGCGCGCGGGCATTTTTCAAGGCCCTCTAATTAAATGCCAGGTCTTTAGGTGTGATATGGCGTTCGCTTGGCTCCTCTCATCTCCCGTTTCTCCCCCAACCGTTCATTAGCATTAGCGCGTTTTTGCCTCGACCGAGCGCGCAGGGGCTTCAAACGCCGGGTGACATTTTCCCTCCGCGCCGCCATATACGTTCACGGCGTTTAAGGCACAGATTAAGACGGCGGCCTGCTTCACGCCAGATAATGCCGTGTGTGCAGTCACGCCGGGGCGGGGGGGAAAGAAGTCTCCCCCCGCGGAGCCTTTCAGTCGACGTACGGCGTTATTTATTGTAAAAGGCGGCGATAACTTTAAGCGAGGTTCGTGACCCGACCGGCTCTTTTGAACGGCTCTTTCAGGCAAACGGTTTCGAATCGAATCTCAACCGTGACAGATCAAGCACTAAAAAAGCGCTAAAATGCAGCCTCTTTTTATTAGTCGTGGCACAAGATTTGATTCACAGACACATGTTTTAAAGCGTAAATATCAGTCCCACTGTAATTTAATTAAATAAAAATTTGCCTTTAATCGATTGCGTCTTACTGTAGATATTGTGAGTTATCTGGCAGGTGTTGTGTATAAAACGTTATATTAAAAAGAGCCAGTCTTTTGAACGGCTCTTTGAAATGAACGGATCCCAAAGACTCGACTCCCAGTGAAGAGCCGTAAATCCAGTCACTAGTTCAAATCCAGCTCTAATCAGTTCAGACTCTTGTTTTGTAACTTGTTGCAAAGCGACCGGCTCTTTTGAACGGCTCTTTCAGGCAAAGCGAAATGAACTAAAATGCAGCCTCTTTTTATTAGTCGTGGCACAAGATTTGATTTTCAAAGTACGACTCAAACCTCTTCATCAAGATTGCAGACGACACAACAGTGGTGGGTCTCATCAGCAACAGAGACGAGTCAAACTACAGGAGTGAGGTAAGGAGTCTGGCCATGTGGTGCACACAGAACAACCTCTCTCTAAATGTGGAGAAGACAAAAGAGATTGTTGTGGACTTTCGAAGAGCACGGGTCCAGCATGTTCCTCTAACAATCAACGGTGCTGCAGTGGAGAGGGTGACCAGCACTAAGTTCCTGGGTGTGCACATCACAGAGAACCTTTCCTGGACCATGCACACTACATCACTGGTCAAGAAAAGTAATCAGCGTCTCTACTTTCTCCGCAAGTTAAGAAGAGCTAGAGTCCCAGCCTCTGTTATGTGCAACTTCTACAGAGGGACTATAGAGAGCATCCTGACCAGCTCCATCACTGTGTGGTTCTTCTACAGAGGGACTATAGAGAGCATCCTGACCAGCTCCATCACTGTGTGGCTCTTCTACAGAGGGACTATAGAGAGCATCCTGACCAGCTCCATCACTGTGTGGTTCTTCTACAGAGGGACTATAGAGAGCATCCTGACCAGCTCCATCACTGTGTGGTTCTTCTACAGAGGGACTATAGAGAGCATCCTGACCAGCTCCATCACTGTGTGGCACGGCTCCAGCACTGCCTCCTGCCGAAGCAGCCTCCAGCGCATCGTGAGAGCAGCGGAGAAGATCTGTGGAGCTCCTCTCCCCTCCATTAAGGACATGTACTCCACCCGTCTCACCCGCAAAGCCGTCAGACTCACAGGTCAGCTCCAGTCGACAGAAGAACAGCTTCATACACCAGGCCATCATGAAGCTGAACTCCCTCCCTGCTTGACATTTTCACGCAGGGATCGGTTGGAAGTTTACAAATCTATGGAATGTGCTGGGGAAGGCTTTGCGCTGTGGTCACACTCTCCCATCATCAATACAAGATATTGCCAAAATATGAACGCAATATATATAATATATGTTGTTATCGACGCTAAAGGCGCTACAATGAAATATTATTTATTCAGATTATTACCAAATATCTTCAAAAAGCAGAATATTCATCAGAAAGCTACAGTATGTGTGATGTTTGGTCCTCACTTCAGGCATTGACATAAAAAATATAATACTTTTTTTTTTTTCCTGTTATGAAAACATGATTTTAAAACCAGTCCCGGTGACCTCCGGAGTGTGACTCTATATATCATAAAATTACTCTTTTTGAAGGAAACTCAAAGCAGGTCTGCAGCATTCTTTCTGAAGTGCTGAGAGCGGCACACTCCTCCGTAGGTCCTCCCCACTCACCGTGACTCACAGATATACTGACAGTCCTCGAACACACCATGGCATGTTGTCCCAAATTCACTGTTGTTGGACATTAAGCGACTCTCTCTAACTTCCACTATCCCTAGTGTTTGTTCAGCCTCTAGTGACTGAATTCTAGGGATGTAACGATTCACTCAAGCCCCGATTCGATTCGATTTCCGATTTGAAGTTCCCGATTTCGATTTTTCCCGATTTTTTTAAACCTTTTTTTTTTTTTTTTTAGAAAACAATGACTCCTTCATACCAATGTTTATTTTGTTTTGACATCTGTATTTTTGTCCTTGTAACAAATTGCAACTGTCTCAGTAGGAGAACTTTACATTACAAAAAATTAAGACATGAAAATGAACTATAATCAATCACACGAGTGCTTGTAAATGTACATGTTTTCAGCGTAAATAAACTATGTAGCAAAGCAAACATTTTGAGATTATATTTTTTTTACCAAACCTTTATTTAATTTAATTTGTATTTATTTTTTGCAGTTTGAACATAATACTACCGTTTAGAACCAATTTTACAGTGCAGGTTTGTTCACCCTTGAAGCCTCACTGCCTCCGGTGCAGCCTTTGTAAACATAAGGAGGAAAAAGACATGACAGCTCCTGTAGGTATTGGATTATTTGACAAACGGACATTTGATGAGGATTTCAGCAGAATCAGAGCAGGTTGGTCAGATGTTTGTCAGTTTACGATCTTTGTCAAAATGCTAAACTCTGCGTTAGCCGCTAACGCTAATCTCGTAGCCGCTAACGTTAGCTGCATCTGTTGCTTCCATGCCTGCACGTGTATGTGTTTACATGGTGTGGCGTATGTTGGGGGTGAGGCGGGGGAGGGGTGGAGCTTGTCTTAGAAACAACGAGCTAGAATGTTCCGGTCTATTTCGGTCGCGCAAAATGGAGTAGCTGAGGGTGGCTTTAAAATCGATTCTTGAATTTTTTACATCGATTCACATTTTACGCATATTAAATCGATTTTAAATCGATTTTCGATGAATCGTTACATCCCTACTGAATTCTGGAGGTTCTTAGCTTTCAAATGAGATATGTCATGTCCAAATATATTGAAATGTGCGTCTCATCTGCAGCTTAAGGTCAGACACTGCAGGTGAATAGGGGGATATTATTTTGAAGGTTTTGCTGTAGATTACTGACATAAATATGAGAAAAAACTGTGTCTTGTAAGCTTTCTGATATTTTATGTTTTCATATAAAATATGTGAAAATTGACAACATTTCTGATATTTTCAGTACTTTCAGTAAGTTCTGGATAGAGCCAGGTTAAAATTTATGGTTTTATCTTGTTGTTGATTTATTAGTTACAAAGATTTTTTTCAGATGGGATTTTGATTGTTTAGTGTTAGAGTAAGTGAGCTATTGTTCAGTTATAAAATCTGTCAAAATAAAAATGTTGCCTTGTTTTTTGGGGCTCAAAGCTTAATCAATCAGGCAGGAATTAGATATAACAAATATCCCTCTGGGACAAAAAGCCTTTCACAATATTGTTAAGCCCAAGCCTGGAAAATTCAAACCTGTTGGAGCTTAAGTGGAGATGTTGTAGCAGGAGTGGAATTAAAAACTCATTTTGAGAAAACAGGCCCTAAAGCTTATCTTAAAAGGTGCATTATGCAACTTTTTATGTGGAAAAAAGATTGATATTTGTGGGTATTTTAAATTGTAGCGACCCAGCGTCTGTATGAGTTGTCAATATGGCACCTTTACTTTCCCTCTGGGTGGTCTCAAGGACGCTCCTGGATCAATTGTTTGGAGGATTTTCGCAGCTGACCAGAAAACCTGCAAAACTATTGATCCTGGAGCGTTGTAGAGACCGCTGTGATCGAAAGTTAAGGTACATACAGCCGCGGGGTCACCACAAGGTCAGATACGCACAAATATCAATCTTTCTTTGTCTGACCCGTCCCCTCGGACCTGTTTGCCCGGGGAGACCCTACCAAGCCCCCGACAACAGAGCTCCCGGGATCATTCGGGTGCTCAGGTTCCAGGAGGGGTTAAGTGAGTAAACTAACAAAAAAAAACTTTATTAGTCGTAGTGTCTTACACCGGGAAAGCATCACGAACAGCCATCACCTTGAAGCCCGAGAGTTTCTTGCACAAGCATCCTCCGTCTACAACCTGATGCAGATGAGATTATGTGTAATTCATTTTGCAGTCACATTTCAATCAAATCTAGTTTAGTGGAGTAAGCAACTTCCCAAAGCAGCGCCATAAACTGCAGCTGCTAGCTCCAGTGTTTATTAGCATAACATTAGCATGGCATTAGCATACCGCCCGGTGCTGATTCAGCTGAGGCAGACTCCACGCTGTCTCTGTGCACTTTTCTCTCCTCCAGAATCCTATATTGTAATTTCACAGTGGTTTCTGCTCCTTCTGCTGCTCCCGGGGTTCGTCCAAATGCAATTGTCTTCTTCCTGAGGTCAAAAGCTTATAAAACCGGTTAGTTATTTAAATGTGATCCTGCGTGTGGACTCTAAAGGTTGAGTTCCCCAAAGCTTTTACAACCCCTAAAATACCCGTGCGAAAAATCACAGACCTCCCACTGTGAAAAGTAATTGGCACGTGTCGATTAGGAACTATATTATTTGGTCGGGACAGTGTATGGCAGGGGTGGGCAAGTTTGCTCGACGGAGAGCCAATTTTCATCGCTGTAAAAAGACCAAGGGCCAGACCAGCCAATCTTAGCCCAAAGTAAAGCACCATTTTCTTCAAATGCCAGTGTTGTATGTACATGATTAGGGCTGGGTACAGTTAAACGGTACCAGTCTGGTATAGAAAAAAAAAAAAAAAACATTTATCTTTTTTCTTCTTCTATTTTTCCCCCAATGATTGCCCAATTTTTACACATTTTATTCTTGTTTTCCCCCATTTTTTTATTTTCTCCCCATTTTCTCCAATTTATTCCCCATGTATTCCCTATTTTTCCCCATTTTCCCCAAAAATTGTTCTGTTGCCTACCCCTGGTGTATGGAGTATACACATTTGCTTGATGAGTCACATTTAAATGAGTTATCTTTTTGTTCTGAACATATGTAACACAGACAGCAAACATTTAGGTAAATAATGTAAAGAATAAACAATAATCTCAAGTTATTATTTTTTTAACCTCTTAACCCTCACCTGAACCGAGCACATTCTCTCCCGTTTCGCTTTAACCAAAAGTTTCTTGAAAAAAAACATAAAAATAGCGACGAAAAATGGACAAAAAGCAATAAAAATTAGTCGCATTGTCGCCGTGTTTATGTCACATTTTTGTCGTGTTTTTGTTTTTTTAAATCGTTTTTTTTTATTATTGTGTTTTAGTCTTTTTTGTGTGTTTATGTCACTTTTTATTGTGTTATAGTTGCTTTTATGTCACTTTTTTTTTGTCGCTCTTTTGTGGCTTTTTCATCACGTTTTAGTCGTTATTTTTTTTATAGTTTTTTATTTCCTAGCAGAGCACCCCACTTGGTCATATACTTGATTCTCAACTTGTGGGTCAGAACTATTTTCTGTGTGTCGCGAGCCTATAGGAAAAACGTTATTTATTTATTTTTGATTAATGTTATTGGGCTGTTTTTTTTTTTCATTTGGGTCGCGGCTTGTCATCCCACTGGGTTATGGTGGGTCCTGAAGCCGTACCGCTTGAGAACCCCTGATGTAAAGCATTGGCATTTGCAGAAAAAAAGTTCTTTACTTTAGGATACAGTGGTGAGGTTCGCCCTTGGTGTTTGGGCAATGATTAAAATCAGCCCTCCACGATGCAAACGTGCCTACCCCGGACCTACAGGCTGTAAGCTCCAGTCAAGAAGTTTTTTAGATTCGGGAGAAAACTTGCTCAGTTGAGGTGAGGGTTAAGAGGTTAAGCAAATACGAGAAAAAGAGGCGCCCGTTACTCATGCTAAAACAGGGAAAGACGAGATTCTTGTCCGTGATATTGAGGCAGTCTGGTTTTTGCGATGAGGCCTCGGGCGACGTCCACAACAACAACACGTCTGAGGCACCGCACACATATGACACGGCATTCATGCTAGACGTAGGGTCATCAATAAATAATATCACATATCACATGCCCCTCCTGGAACCGCCACCTTAACGTGGTGGAGGGTTTGAGCCTGAATGATCCTGGGAGCTCTGTTGTCGGGGGCTTCGTGCCACCGGTAGGGTCTCCCATGGCAAACAGGTCCTATAGGTGACGGGTCAGACAGAGAGTGGTTCAGAAGTAGGGCTGAACGATTAATTGCATTTGCAATTTTATCGCGATATTACACAACGCGATTTCGTAATCGCAGGGCACGCGATTTGGGAAGTAAATGGAGCAGCGAGATATGTCAGCAAAGTCCGCTCCGCCGCGTGCTTTTGTTTACGTCTCAGTCTAGTTAAGGTGCGCGGTAGATTGTGGATGTACAGTGAAAATATCAGCGTTTATCCTGCAGCCACCGCGAAGGAATATTGCTTTTCTCCGTTAGCATTGCGTTAGCCACAGCGCTAATCACGCCATTCCGTCGCCGCTACTACACGCTCTGACGATCACAGAAACTCCCTCACCTCCGGATTCACACGCCTCTGCCTCCACAGACATATATAGGTGAGTCTGTGCTGATTGTAAAAAGTAAAGAGTCGTTTGTGGCTCAGTTTAGGGGGCTTATGTTTGGGAATGTTGTGGATAAAGAACTTATCTCAAAAGCATAATGACGTTTCATGACCATTAAGTATCCGCGGAGGCGATGTGCCATGTGCCTTTATTTTCCTTTGCGTCTACCACATATCCGCTCCGTAGGTCGTACAGGCGCTAGATATAAACACTAAACTGCAGTATGAAAAGGGTTGGTAACTAGGATCCGAGGCAGGAGCCCGTGTCATGTCTTATTTTGCTGAGGAAATGTGCTGTTTAAGCTGAAATGTCACTAAATGGCTGCGAGTCAAAGAGACGTGTCTGTGTTTGGCCTCATGTCGACGTCTCCTTGTGTCAGTGTTTTTTTATTTCTTCATATTGTCCAAAGTTACATCCCAAAACCAAAATGCTGCTCTTAATTCCACTGTGTTTTGGCGTGTGCTCCATCTGGCCTCTCCGTGTCCATCGATAACACGCATCTGAAGCAACTACGAGTCGCAACTCAGACAGGGATTTGATTGGCCGAAATAATAAAGTACTATTTAATAAATTAAATAGCTTATTTTGTATTAATTGGGAGTTTGATTTCCTAAAACTTTTCCAACTAGTTAAAGCAGACGTTTGTTCTTACTTTCCTGCACTTTAGTATGGGTGATGTTACTGACTGGATCAGTGAGTTTTGTTTTTTTTAATATCTATATAATTTAGCATTTATTTATAGACTGTACTGTTAAGTTCAGACAGTTTAAGAAGTGCAGTCCACACACATTTTGAATAGGTCAAGCAACAATTTTGTTGCAATTTTCACTTCAAATATTGTTATGAAACAGGCTGATTTATTGCTTGTGTTAGGTGAAAAATACATGAGAAGAGGACCTTGCAACAATAATCGCATATTAAATCGCAATCGCAATATTGAAGAAAAAAAATCGCAATTAGATTATTTCTCTAAATCGTTCAGCCCTATTCAGAAGCCCCTTATGAGAGACCAACAGGCCCGGTTAGAACCATGATGCCGTCCTTCTGTGGACCCACCACCTGCAGGGGGCGCCATAGGGGCTGGTGCAGCTCCAACAGCTGCCCCCACGACCCGGCAACGGACAAGTGGAAGAAGATGGATGGATGGATGGACATATCACATGACTCTTTGACACTTAGCTTTGGCACCGCAGATTGTTGAAGAGTTAATCATGTGATGCAAAAGTTACAAAAAGTATAGTATAATCATTATCAAGTCAGGACTAAACCAGGCCTAAAATTACACTAAATAATGCCTACCGTAACTTAAATGCATTCCGAAAGCATCAGTGACCTCAATTAAAATGTGTGAAGTCTTATTATTAAATTATCACCTAAAAAAGGCTCAAGTAAAGAGTAAATGGTCTCAATTTATATAGCGCTTTTGCACCTTAGGCACTCGAAACGCTTTACAGCAGGAAACCACTCACACACTCACGCTCCCTCAGCCTCACCCGGGGTCATGTATGTGTCATTTGCTCAAACAAAACCTATTCTATCTATGTTCTCGTTGCATAAGGGAGACCATTTCCGCCTTGCTCGTGGGTGTCTCATGGGTGGCTGGAGTGTAGGCACGATATCCACTGAGTAAGAGTAGCGTTACTTTAAAGCGATTTTACCCAAGTGCATTTTCAGCTTTTGTAAGGGTTCGGGTTGCCAGATTTAAGAAAAAGTTCGGTCACTGATTTTCAATTCATGATTATTCACACCACACACATTTGCCAGCTTCAGTTTCACGTTTCGTGTCATGGATCTCATTAGTGATCAGGCTGTTGCAAAATGAAGGTGCGGTGGATGGTTGGCCGCGTCCCATCAGAGATAACGCAGAGAGGACTGTTCACTACCCCTTTCCGGTCATGATATTGCCCTGTTTACACACAGAACTAATCTCCACCTCCATCCATCTTCTTCCACTTGTCCGTTGCCGGGTCATGGGGGCAGCTGTTGGAGCAGCACCAGCCCCTATGGCGCCCCCTGCAGGTGGTGGGTCCACAGAAGGACGGCCTCATGGTTCTAACCGGGCCTGTTGGTCTCTCATAAGGGGCTTCTGAACCGCTCTTTGTCTGACCCGTCACCTAGGACCTGTTTGCCCTGGGACACCCTACCAGGGGCCCGAAGCCCACCACCTCATGATGCCGAATTTACACCAGAGGAATTATGCGCAGTAACTTTTTTTTTTCATTTGAACCTACAGTTGTGCTCAAAGGTTTACACACCCTGGCAGAATTTTTGATTTTTTGACTTAATATGAATGATAACACAACATGTTTTATTAGTATTAGAATTTGGAAGGAAGGTTGACAGGCAACATTTTAATAATAATAATCTCTTGACTTTATATCGCTTTTGACATCTTCCGTTGTCCGTGATGATGATGTGTTTTGATGATGCATTTGGAGTCCACAGACCACACTTTGGGAATGGCTTTTGTAAGTTGTACATTATGCTTCTTGAGCTTTACCTGGAATTTCACATCATTCAAGCCGTTTTGAGTTCACTTCTTCTTCTTCTTCTTCTTCTTCTTCTGAAACGCTCCGATCTGTACTTCCTGGGTCATATTAGAAAAACACAAAACCATCCTCCACATTTTCAACACCCATAATCCCACATTGAATCATTTCTGAGCTGTTCTGCGCTCTAAGTGTGCTCACCTCCATGCCATGAAGTTGCTTGTCACATTGTGGGGTGTGAAAGTTTGTTTTTAGCTTTTCTCATTCCCTCTGCTGCCTGCTTCTGCGTTTTAGACCCACTGCCTCATCCCAAAAGTGATGTTTTTAAGCCTCGTAGTTTTACACCTGTACAAAAATGTGTTTCAATGCTGTATATCTTCTCAGTCAAAACAAATAAAGTCAAAAGGTCTTTGACTCTACGGATCAAGGGTCTGAGCCTTGGACCTATTGATGTGAATATGACGCATTTCCATTCTGATCGAGTGTCTTGCCCAATTATCGGAGGAGTATTGCTGATGTTTCGCGGCCTCCCTGTCTCCCGGCGTGTAGCTCATAATGACTTCCAGCGTCAAAGCCTCTCACTCAGCAGTTTCTCGACAGCTCCAGCTCCTGTCAGCGGCAGAGGCGGCCGCGGCGTCACGGATCCGGCGGGTACGGAGGAGGAGACGAGCCGTAATGGTGGCGGGCGCTGTCTGACACCAGCTCACAATGTGTAACCGCAACAGAAGAACTTCCTCACTCCGACACCGAGCCGCTCTCCAACTCTCCAGGGATCACGTCGGCTCGGAATATACACACCGAAAGGCAACTATTATTTGCCCAAAATTGCTCTTTGAAACACATTTAGAGAAGAAGGCTAGTTGACGCTTAGCATGAAAATTAGCTTATCCTACCTGCAAGAAGAGAATCCATCTTGAAACGTTCCTGCCTTCACTGTTTCGAAACCAAACCAAAAGTGGTTTGGGCCAAATAGATACTAATTAACGGTGACAAAAAAAAAACCATGAGGTATGACACAAACACACATGATATTTTGAAAAACTCAATATTTCATGGATTTTCAGGGGTCTTGATGTAATCGGTTGCAAAAGTGCGTCCTCTTCCCGAACGAGTCAAGCCGGAGCGGTCCCAGATTGATATCAGTGTGTTTGGTCCGGGCTCTTGCCAAGTTAAAAATGTGTATGAGGGAGGCCAGTTTGGCGCGTTCCACAACTCAAAAACACAGAAGAAAATCTCTCCCTCCACAATCCAGCTGATTCACTGGCCAGCCTGTAACGCTAGGCCGGTCTCAACGCTCCAAGTCCCGACAGGAGATTATCGCGTTGGTGTGAATGATCTTTAAAGGAACAGGCCACCGTTTTTCCACACTGAAATATGTTCTTACCTGAGCTTAGACGAATTGTTCCTTTAAGAGACACCGTTTTAGAAAGAAATCTACAAACAGAAAATCTCATTATTTGGAAGTGATTGAATTCGAAAACCTTTCATCTGACCAACATCAAGCACATCATTATGAATATTGTCTCGACTTTTGGCCACCTTTATGAAACAGCCGTTTGACCGTAGTTCATATGTGCCGAGAGCGAAGACGTTTAACTTCGAGGCAGTGTTCGTTTCATGCCGATAGAGACATTGACCAAAAAGTCGGGAAATTCAAAATTTAACTCTAAGGCTGTTAACAAAGTTGTGAACACAAGGTTGAAGCACCTGGAGAACACACGTGGAGAACATGCTCCACACATAAGGCCCATCACAACGTCCGCATGACAAATGTGATTGAAAGACTCTGCTATTCCCACCTCTGAGTCCCCCCCCCCCCAAAAAACCCTGGCCCCGCTGTCTCCCAAAGCCTTTGTGCATTCCTTTATTTTTTCACTGGACGTCTTTAAAGGGAGATAAGCCTGAGGTTAATGCCGTTCTGTCCGCGGCAGTGACAGGCTGTGACAGTGCGCCCCCCCCCCAGTCTGACCTGTTTATGGTAATGCCTATGCTAATGCGGCAGAGGAGCATGATAAGAGAGGCCCGGGGCAGCAGGAGCTCAGTCCCCGCGATCGCCGACGGGTCTCAAGTGCTGTACGCGTGCTTCCCCAAAGGCATTGACGGATGGGTCGAATGCAGAGGACCCCTTTCCCTAACCTTTGCCTTTGGAAATGTGCCGTCGTGCATTTGACCCATCCTTCAACTTGTCGGGAGCAACATGTGAACTCCGCGGTGAAAATCCTGCACAATTGCCCTGAACTCACTACAAATTGAGCAGATCGAGATGCATGTCAGTCATAGGCAAGACTGTAACAATACAATGTACCAATGAGTACATGGCGATGACGAGCTCTTTGGTGAGACGCCTCCCCCCCCCCCCCCCCACCCACACTCCGACATTGAGGTCTAATAAGCCGAATGCCCATCTCGGCTGCGCATGCGTGGGTCAATCAGGCTCGTACATTTCGGCCCAAACAAACCACTTCGCCATTGAAATGCGTGAGCGAGTTCAGGTGGCGGAGCGTGAACACTGAAGTGTATTGAGCCATAACCGAGAACTTTAAGGCTCACGGGCATTGGTTTAATGACTGTAAGTGATAGGGAATCATAGATTAATTCGGCCTTTACATAATCCTTTTATCATATCGTACTGTTAGAATCAGACACGGCGGCCTCGACCTTCTAACATGACGTGTGGCCTGGTAAACGTGGCACACGGTCTGTGAATGGATGGTCATCGTCGACGTGGCACTCACGACTATTTAACGCTCTTCATGTGGATAGATAACCGAGTCTGGATGTCTTAAGTAGAGAGAAGTTTTATTAACACACACATAATAATACAGGCCTGGAGACAGCTGAACAGTCAATACATTGGTTAGGGCATGGACCATTCAGAGTCTGGTTATCTATCCACATGAAGAGCGTTAAATAGTCGTGAGTGCCACGTCGACGATGACCATCCATTCACAGACCGTGTGCCACGTTTACCAGGCCACACGTCATGTTAGAAGGTCGAGGCCGCCGTGTCTGATTCTAACAGTACGATATGATAAAAGGATTATGTAAAGGCCGAATTAATCTATGATTCCCTATCACCGACAATAAGCCGAATGCCCAGCTCGGCTCGCCCGTTGCATTATGGGTAGTGGAATTTCTTTTGGCTACCAAACAATATTGATAGTTAGCGTAACGCAATGAAGAGAGCTCTGATTTGGACCGTTTTAACCGCTGGAAAGTTGATGATTTAAAGCGTTTTTGTCGTCGCCGTGGAGCCTGTTACAATATTAGCTTAAAGTCTATTTTTACAACAGGGCTGCGCACGGAGATTGACAGAAACGGAAAGAACTGAACGACCGTTCATATGTAGAGATGCTTCAAATGTGACGACCAGTTCTTGTTCACATAGTTGGAATAAATATGTGAGAAAAAACATTTCTGACCCTTGACTGTTGGACAAAGTCCAGTGTCTGAAACTGTGGCCTCGTGTCGCCGATATTCAGATTTTGTTTATTTATTTATTATAAAAAAGGTGCAGTAAATTCAATATTTGTTTTAATTGTGACCAGAGAGACCACATAAACTGGCATTTTAATTCAAGCTGAGCTAGACATTTTTATACTGCAATTTTATTTTTTATTTTCTGTTTATCATTTGCGGTACCTAGTATGTTGTATGTTGTTTATATGTTTGCTCTGAATATGGAAAGCACTTTGGGGCAGTATTCTGTTTTTAAATGTGCTATACAAATAAACCTTGACCTTGATACACATATAGGCTATGTCATCTAAATTTACTCTATTTGCATTTTTTTTTACAAGTGATCTGAAGGTGAACAACATGGCTAATCTGTCGCTAATTTGACAGACGGAAATGTACCCGCTATATTTAACGTCAACACCGTTTCGAAACTTTTCCTTGTGATTACAAGACAAATCCTGACTGTTCCCTCGCTTTCAAGATATTGACAACATAAATATTAGCAAAAAATGTCGCTTGAGACTTACTGTTAGAGGATTATTGGAGGGGCCCGGAGAGACACGAGTGGAAGGATGGAACCGAGTCTGGATGTCTTAAGTAGAGAGAAGTTTTATTAACACACACATAATAATACAGGCCTGGAGACAGCTGAACAGTCAATACATTGGTTAGGGCATGGACCATTCAGAGTCTGGTTATCTATCCACATGAAGAGCGTTAAATAGTCGTGAGTGCCACGTCGACGATGACCATCCATTCACAGACCGTGTGCCACGTTTACCAGGCCACACGTCATGTTAGAAGGTCGAGGCCGCCGTGTCTGATTCTAACAGTACGATATGATAAAAGGATTATGTAAAGGCCGAATTAATCTATGATTCCCTATCACTCCACCGTTTTGAAACACGTACTAGTAGTTTCACCTAAGTCAAAACACAAAATTTTAACCTTAAATAAAACCCAATTAGAACCAAGTCAAGATGAAAATAGAGCCTATTCCCAATAAACTCGCGACAAACTTAACTTCCCATGTGGACAGATGTTGATCCCATCAGTATGAGGTTCGAAAACCCACCTGTGCAGTATGTCTATGCATAATTACTCGTTAGGTAGGGAAAGACGACCCCATCGCGCTGCTGCACCCAGCCACCACCCAGCCGCGACTATGTCAAGTACTGTTGGGATCGCACCAGAGTCTATTTCATTAGAATCACATAGCAATCAGTACATTTTCACCCTAAAAAAAATTTGAAAAAATTGACAATAACATAACCCTAAAGGCAATCTGACAGTACACTCAGTGTCATTGAATAATCAAAACAAACACAAATAAAATAATGGCATCATCAGTCATTATTGAATACACATTACAGCATTGTTGAGAGAAAGGAAAAAAATTCAGGTAATTCACGTAATTTCACACCAACAAATTCAGAACACAACTCGTCGGCTGCCCTCCGGGGCAGTGTCAGCCTCAGGATCTCTGAGGGTGCGGGTCGACCACCGCACCCCCGACTCTTGGTGTGTTAGTGGGATTATTCTGCCCGCACACCAAGAGGTCCCTACGTTGTTGTTCGTCCGTTGAACATGGGATGGGGAAATCACCAGCAATTATCATGACATGGGGAAATGTCCATTGGGCCAGGGGAGGTGGGATGTGTCCATGGGCGAGTGGCAAGGGGAGGTGGGATATGTCCATGGGCGAGGGGCAAAGGGGGGGGGGGGGGGGCAATAGGTTTCAATTGTCAAGTCCATTTTGATTCTTCACAATCTTTTTTCATGCACCAGTGACAAATAAAACATTACTGCTTGACATACAAAATCACAATAGAAACAACACACAAACAAAATACAACCTCAACAGAATTGAATCAAACATCGCCACTAAGTAAACCCATGCGGATTACTAAGTACCTTTTCATTTATCATTATGTTTTTTGTTGTCGTTTATTTTTATTTTGTCCTCCCCCTTTATCGGGGCAAGTCCCTTTTAAATTGCAAAATCAATTACACCAAACTGAGTGAACTCGTAACTAGTAAAGTCAGGTAAATGTTACACCGATTTCAATATAATTAGTAAACCAAGTACGTAGGCCTGAAATAAAAAGTATAAAGTAATAATAAGAGCAATAATAAGAATAATAAATGAAAAAATGTAAAGTATAATATAAATTGAACAAATGTAAAAAAATGTAAAGAAATATTATTTAAAAAATTATACGGTTAAATAATGATTAAATGTAAGGATTAATAAAATGTTAAAAGGGGTCTGAATAGATGACCTAAAAATAAAACATGGTCTCCTGGCTGCTGAATACCAGGTTCATTTCGCTTTAATCTGCAAAGGATCTGTGTTGTGGCCGTTCGAGCACCGGGGGTTTCCACTGAGCGTAGGTAACGCTGCATGCCATTTCACCATTTTCCGAATTACACGTCACTACTCTAGGGGCTTGAATGACTGCTGCCGCAGTCTTTCTCGCCAGGACCTTGCTTACTGCGATTATGCATGAGCCTAAAAAACATACCATCACAATGAGTATTGCTACACCAAAAAGAAGTTTAGCTAACCCGGAGCCCCATGCTCCAAAAATGCCAGATATGTTTCCCAAACTAAACCCATGTAGACGGTGTAGCTCCTGAACCCCCCGTTCTGTGTTGTGTTCCATGTCTGTGATCTCCTGTGTGGCATCCGGGACATAAGTACAACACTCTGTTGACGCAATTACTTTACAAGTACCCCCTTGTGCAGCCAGCAAAAGATCTAGGGCCATTCTATTTTGCAGAGCTATATTCTTAACCTCAGTTAACTCCTTGTGTTCTGCCAGCATGGCCCTTATCGAAGCATTCAGGTGTGCCTCCAATACTTTGGATAGGGAGCTAACCTCCTGTTGTGTGACGTAAACTCCATACGATGGCAACAGTGTACCAAGTACCTTGTCTGTCGTTGTTAAAGTGCGTTTGTCTCGGTGAAGTGGCGCATAAAGAGCGGCTACCTCAGATGTTGCAACTTTTCGAATCATAGGGATTAAATAAGCCAAATAGCAGGTGCCGCTCATATTTTCATATGGAACGCAACTGTATGCCTTACCCCCACACACCATGTAGACTCTTTCAGGGAGCGGGATCTGCCTCACTGCAACTCTGAGGCTGTGGGCGCACAGGCTGTGACCCACGTCCTCCTTGGCATCCGTTCCCACTCCCTGAAAGCAGATAGAAACGTTAGTCAATTCATTAACCAATACCGGTGGTATATATCGGGAACAATCGCGGAGGCTACTTACTTCAGTCTGAGTTGGTTTTGCGCATTCTAAAACCTTCACCTTTACCTCATCTACTGATCGGGTGCCGTACCATGGGAGAACGCTAACCAAAGCTTCCACCAAGACCGCCGGTGTGTAGGGCTGCGGGGTGCAAACCTTGCTCCCCCGCCGATTACTACAATTAGTTTGAGTTAACGTCAACTGCATCCTATATTCGAATCCTAATTTAGTAAACATTTGAGCGTAAGTTATCTTCAATAAGACCGTTATGTTAACGCCGTGTGGTAGGTGTTTTGCGTTGACCTCGTCTACAACTATTTTGGCGACGCCCGCATATGTTTTATCATGCACTCGCCCAATTGGGAATGAAGGAGAATAGCAATCATCCGAGTGGTCTTGCACCCGGTAAGCCATATCGTTCCAATTGTAATTGATATAACCCGCCTTGCTAAATGGAATTGGAGATAGTGTAGATGAATGCGTGGACTTAGGCAAATGCTGACACAACCAACAGTTACTGAAGTTACGCTCTCTAGCATAATCTATCATTAATGAAATAGCCGAATTTGGGTGTTTACTTTGCTTGGTTAGGCTCAAAAGTCCCATTTTTGAACCCTTGTTTTCATTTGCTTCTGCACAAGTAGTAAGTTGCCGTTTACCTTGAGGATAATTGACCTTCCAACCTGAGCAGTCCGGTTTCTCCCTTAGTTGCTGTTCAGTAAAACACCACAACTCGATGTTAGTCGTATCTAAACTTTGGGTCCTATATCGAACCAATGTTATTCCTGGTGAACGCCGGGAGACCTCTACTTGTACATTTTTGGTGTTATCTGTTACCCACGTCCAGTGCCCATTACGTGCTTCTCTCCATGCCACAACACAGTCCTGATCCCGACATCTCGAGCTCGGACCAGTAAAATCGATTGTACCCAAAGACCTCCTCCCTCTCGTGCCTCCTGCAACCACAAATTTATTATTCTGCACAATTTTGCGGTGAACATACCTCTCGCCTTCGATGTCCAGGAGAGGGGTCGATTTTGTGGACCTAAGTGCATGATGATACCGCAGGTGGCATTGGGCCCGGGGCAGATGTTTCCTCTGCTCCACGGACTGGCCTCCAGGTGCGCAGTTGACCGTCTCCCCCAACCAGAGGAGAGCGAGGACCAGAATGATCACTTCCCTGTGGAGCTTGTGCCTGGGACCCCTGGTGGAGAAGGAAGGGAGCACGGGGCTGCTCCCCCCCCCTCCTCCTGCTGCGGGACCTTTTGGCACCTTGTTGCGTGAATCCATTCCGGCTTACCCTGCACCTTAACGGCCGTCCTAGTCGTCAGCAGCACCTGATACGGCCCTTTCCACCTAGGAAGAAGAGAGTGCTTCTCTATTGATTTAATTAGTATGTCGTCACCAGGAGCAAAGTCATGTGTGCTCTCCTCGGATGGCTTCGGGATCCTGTTTTGAACCTGCAAGTGAAATTTCCTGGTTACATTAGCAAGAGCCTTAACGTAGTCAGCCAGGTACTCCTCAGTCCACAACAATGTAACCTTGTGTGGTGTAATTGGAGGACTCACCCCTGTGGACATTGGTCTGCCCATCAGGACCTCGTGTGGGCTCAGACCAGTCGTCCTGTTTGGTGCACTCCTAATGGAGTATAATACTAACGGCAATGCATCGGGCCATTTCAAACCAGTGGACTGGATTGTTTTTGTTAGTCCTTCCTTAATGGTGCCATTCATTCTTTCTACATACCCCGATGATGGTGCATGGTAGGGTAGATGCAGAGCCCACTCGAAACCTAAGATCTGTTTTAAGTTTTGGGTTACCTTTGCTGTAAAGGCCGGCCCTCTGTCACTGTTGATGTTTCGTGGTACCCCAAACCTCGGAATTACCTCTTTCATCAGGCACTTCACAACCGTGGCGGCATCCTCTCTGCGGACAGGAAATGCCTCCACCCACTTGGAGAAAGCATCTGTAATGACCAACAAATATTTGAACCCTTGGCAGGGTGGCATGTGTGTAAAATCTATCTGCATGCTTGCGAACGGTCCCTCCGGCATCGGAAGGTGGTCATGCTTCGCTGTACCTTGCCCTCTCTTATTCTGGCGACAGATCATGCACCTGGTTACAAGTTCTTCCGCAACTTGGTCTTTCCCAGGTGCAAACCATTGTGAATCGATGACGCCTGAGATGACAGCCTTACCCACGTGTGCGGGCCCATGTGCTACACGGGCCAATACATGGAGGAGCGAACGCGGACAGACCGGCCTTCCGTCCGGATGAAGCCACAATCCTAACTCTCCGTCAGGCTTACAGCCTTTCCGGACCCATTTCCGTCTTTCTCGGTTGTCAACGCGGTTTTGCAGTTCTACAATGTCATTAATGGAGGGCAAGGCAATTGGTTCAGGTTGTTGTTTGCTAACGCATTGGAGTGCCGTGATAGGGAATCATAGATTAATTCGGCCTTTACATAATCCTTTTATCATATCGTACTTGTCGGTCGGGGTGCACACGTTATCATTGTTTACTGCTGACAGCGTGGCGCCGCTGTCCACTAGAACATTAACTTTTTCGCCATTAATTTCAACTGGCAAAACGGGGTTTTCAGCTGGATTTTTGGACAATTGTATCTGTACAGATTGGGTTACAATATTACGGGTAGTTTCACAGATTTGTTCTGTATGTTCGCTGCGTGTCGGACTGATACATGATCCTGTCTCCTCACGGCTTCTCCTACCTCATGTTTGTTCGGTGCTAGGCAAGGCCGACAGCTGATTAGACTCGCGACCGGTGGGGGCATGTACGCCTGTAGTGACCGATGCCACCGCAATAGAAGCACCTGACCTTCGCCACTCTTCCTGCCTTCCTGCTTTGACCTTTTGTCATTACATTTTGGTCCACAAATTGTGCCATTTGAGTTTGATTGCCGATTGGGCGACTAGCAACTGTAAAAACACCCGCGCGCTCCATGGCTAAGAGCTTATCTAAAGTAGTCTGCCAAGGGACCGTCTCCCATTCGACTACCGCAATTTTGTAAGCCAATTGCGTCTGTGGGCCTAGTGCGTTGATAAGATAGTGAACCTTCAGAAGTGGGTTTTGGTTATCTTCACTATTGAGGCCCGAATACTTGTTCCAAGTTTGGTCAAATCGATAAATGAACTTGACTACCGTTTCATCTGGGGTCTGAGAGCAGTTAATCACTTGACTAAAATCTGAGCGCACGTGAGAGGCCTTCTGCACAGCTCTTTTGAAATCATCTAACCATTGCAACATTGTTTTGTTTGCAGGCCAATCACCATTATTATCGGGTTCAGGAAGCTCAAACAGTTTACTACAGTAACGCCATTCAAGTTTATACGCTCCCTCCAACAATTGCCTCGCATCCATCACCAAGCAATTGTAATGTCTGCATACCTGAGAAAACCAATTCACAAATGTGTCGGGATCTCGCAGTGGGTCAGGAGATCTATCAATCAGATCAGTAATCTCCGCAGGAGTCCATGGTTTGTTTACTCTCATGTCTCCAATTCTAAACATCGAAAACTGTTGCATTTCACCGCTAGTTTTGTCGGGTCTGTTCTTACCGGGGGACACGGCGCGTTCTCGGAGTTGATAACGCGGACCTCTGTCCCCCTCGCCTTCCCCTTCACTATCTGTGTTGTGCCTATCAGTGTAACCTAACTTCCTGGCCTTGGTTTTCCCTCTTGCCGCTCTGATGAAATACGTCTCCCCTGCGCTGTCTGCGCTAGAGAGAGGCGGTGGGGGAGGGAACTCTATCTTTTCGGATGGGTCAACCTCAGCAGTCTGATAGTGGACCGGGACGGGGTTATGTAAGTTAAATTTGGACCGGGCACCAGCCGCTAATTCACCCGGTGTAGCGTGATGTGGGGCCTGGGCAACAGGGAGGACGAAGGGGGATGAGGGGTTGAATATGGGTGGTTCAACTCGTGTGACGGTCCCCAGTGAATGAGGTGACGGGGTCGAGGAGCTCTTTGGAGTAATAATAAAGCTCCCGCTTGCCGCTTGGTCAACCAAACTTGTGTCAAAAGTTGTTGAATCCAAACGACTAGTCTGAACGCCGGTTTCTATGTAGCCTGCTGGTCTTATCGGTCCATCAATGTGCATATCACGCATTGCTGCTGTGTATGTAATGAGGTCATCAGTGGTCTGCGCTGCCGCGTCTAGTGCGGACCTTACTGCACGATTGGTTTTAAGAAACTGATGTTTGACCTCCGTATCTTGCGCGATAAGGGATATGCTTCGCAGGTGTGTCAGGAGTCTGTCCGGCACCCATTCATTAACGTAACTCTGCACAAAATCCATTAAACCAAGATTAAATGTGCCTTCATAAGGCCAAATCCTGTAGGACTCGTCACACAACATAGCAGTGAATGGGAAAACAAATTCCCAACCTCTGGTACGCCCCACAATGCCAGCTGGCATTCTGGGGGAAAACAATGCATCGCCTCTGACGTTACCGCTACTCTCCACTGGGGTTGTGTTGGCCTCACGGTTTGGGGTGCACACGTCTATGTCAGATTTACGTGAGTCGCCAGTGGAATGTGTTTTGTTGAATGTTTTGGATTGAGAAGTACCCATGGCTGCAACAAGGCGATAATACAATCTTGTGGAAACAAACGTCCCTTTACAACATCCAGACAGATCCAAACACTTTCTTTGTTACAAAGTCTCTCTTTAATTTACTATTATTATTATTTTTTTTAAACAGATGTGCATTGGACAGCTCTGAGGTTCCGACAGTTAGATTCAAGTTCACGCAGCACGCGATCATATCATATGACGCAACACTGCCTCTCTTTTTGTGCACAATAACTCACAACAATAGATAACGGCTGAGAGAGATCATCAGGAATTCTCTCTCACCAAGCAACCCGTTAACCACCACAACGACCGATTTCTCTCAATATTATTCAGACAAAACCAGCAATTTGTAATTTAACCACAAACTTTTGACCACCCGCAATAGACAAGTCTAATCGGGCTCTCACAATAGCATGTGGCCACGGCCTGAGTCTAACCGTGGCTTTCACTCTTCTCTGACTGTATCAGCAATAAATACCAGGCCTTGTAAATATCACCAACTCAAAAACCAGCACAAGTTTAACATCAGCATGTAAACAAAAACGTCACACATAGCAATACAAGTTATATTCATCGACCCACGAGCAAAACAGCAAACAAAGTTTAGAGCTCCACAGATTTTATTCGGACCTACTCTAGACAAGGATGCGGCCTTCCGGGGGGTTTCACAAATATCAACAGTAATGACAGTGGGGGTTTCGTGCATAGATTACACCAAATAACCAGTAGCCTGAACCTTATTGGTTCTCCCTACTGTCGTTCGGCGAAGAACCTCAGAGTTTAACCAATTACACAATCTGTCTAATGTTTCTGTGGCAATTGAGGGGTTATTAAGATAGTAGCCAATTCATATTTATCAATTCTAATTAATTATTTTTAAAAGGGAACGGACTCTCCAATAAATTCCCACATATAGGTTTTTTTATCAAACAAGGGGCGATACGGGCAAGACGGCACCTCTCCCCATTTTTTCAAAAAGGAAGAACGCTTCGCACTTACCCGATCGGCCTTGTGGATTCCTAACGGTCGTGACGCCAGTTGTTAGAGGATTATTGGAGGGGCCCGGAGAGACACGAGTGGAAGGATGGAACCGAGTCTGGATGTCTTAAGTAGAGAGAAGTTTTATTAACACACACATAATAATACAGGCCTGGAGACAGCTGAACAGTCAATACATTGGTTAGGGCATGGACCATTCAGAGTCTGGTTATCTATCCACATGAAGAGCGTTAAATAGTCGTGAGTGCCACGTCGACGATGACCATCCATTCACAGACCGTGTGCCACGTTTACCAGGCCACACGTCATGTTAGAAGGTCGAGGCCGCCGTGTCTGATTCTAACAGTACGATATGATAAAAGGATTATGTAAAGGCCGAATTAATCTATGATTCCCTATCAGTCGGAGTGCGGGCATTTCCATTCTTTAGCAAACGTCCCGGCCCTCCAACATTTATTTTCTTTGGTAAAGTGGTGACATTTTACCTTTTGTGCAACGTCCTGCCATTCGACGTTAGGGTTAGCCGATTAGCATGACCTATATTTACGCTCACGTCCACTCACACAATGCAGAAGATTTAGAAATGTGAGAGTCACCCTAACCCTCAAAACTATTGTCAGAACAGGGGTATCAAAAATTGGGGGAACGAATGAACTAAAGGAATTAGTTGAAATGCTAAAACTTCATTTTGAATGAAGCTGAAACTTGACTAAAACCTCATTGATATTTAATAAACAATTATATTTAGAAATGACTAAAATGTGACTAAAACCAAAGACTAAAACTAGGGCTTCCAAACACAACACTGGTCGGCTTGTTACTTTAACTTTTCCCTTAGTGTCGAGACCAGCACACACGTTACAACACGCAAGTCCCGAGAGTCCCTGCGCTCTGATGTTGTCTTTCTGAGCGTGTCGCCCTTCAAATCAGTCTTTATTTGATGAAACTCAATCACAACGATCACAAATGTCAAACGCAAAGGACCGTCATCCACAAAGCAGGAACAATTACGTGATATTGCAACACAGAAATGAATGGGAAGCATTTTTGGCGCCAATAATAACTGCAAGTTCGTAAATAATCCTGGGACACTTTGGGAAGCATAAATATTGTCAACGTCAACCCCTGACCCAGAGGTTGGCAAACTAAGGCCCGTGAGCCGGATTTGGCCCGCGAGATGATTTAATCCGGCCCCTGACGTGTAGAGCACAAATTCCCAAGTATGTCAAAAAAAAAAAAGTACGTCTTTAGCCCATTCCTGCGGGGAGTTATGAATATTACAGGACATAACCAGTGTGCTCATTCCAGCCACTAGGGGGCAACTTAAATTTAAGACAAGGAAAGAAGTTCACACGTGTCACGTAGAGGGCACTGACGTAATAAGAGATCAGAATCAGAATAGATTTTATTTGCCATTGTTGGAGAACAGGTTCACTGGCTAGGAATTTGTCTTGATGCGGACGTGCAACATAAAACATATAACACAGAATTTAGATCAAATTAAGCTATAAAACTTTAAACTATAAGGCTTTAAACTATAAGGCTTTAAACTATAAGGCTTTAGGGGGCATGCATAAGGAATATTAATAAATAAGATACAAAATAAAAAGTAAAAAGTAAAATATGGTAAGACGACAACAATAGACTTAGAACAACAGTGGGATTATATTTACAGATGAGTAGGAGTAAAAAGTAAAGTGATAAAGTGATAAGTGATAGCAGGAGATCTGAGTGTGGAAACACCGCACAGAGCAACAGAGCAGAAACATCCATGAGTCTGTGACTGAGCTACAGAGACTTGTTATTGTTCATGAGTCTGATGGCGGAGGGGAAAAAACTGTTCAAGTAGCGGGAGGTATGGGTCTGGATAGACCGTAGCCTCCTGCCTGAGGGGAGAGGGGTGCTGTTGGATAAATATTGCTATTCTCTATATTTTGCTTTGTCTTAGACGTCATAATCTGTATGATGTACCAGAGCAGTAAGATAGCAATTTAACAAGCATACAATATTTTCATACAGTATTCATTATGCTCGTCCTTGGAACAGTCGGTCACACACTGCTCTTCCCTGGGCCGAGCCAAAGGGAGTAACCAAGGCAGATAACACTCTTTCAGTTTTATAAATCAAAGAATCTGTAACTCAAAGCACAAACATTAATAACATCTTTCCAGTCATACAGATTATGATGTCTAAGACAAAGCAAAATATAGAGAATAGCAATATTTATCCAACAGGTGCATAATGGATAACACATTAAAGCCACGTGGTAAATGGTCAGTCTGCCCCAGGGCAGGTGTGGCTACAGTAGTAGCTTACCACCACAGAGTGTAGAGTGACTCAATAATGACTACAGTATACTTTAAGAAACTTGTGACACAGGCTTGTAAAGCGCAATACAAGTGTAAGCCGTCATTATTATTTGTATAGTATTTTCCTGTGTACATTGTGTGGCCCGCGACCCACCGAGGAAGCTGGATTTCGGTCCGCGACCCAAATGAGTTCAACACCCCTGGTTCAAAGGGTGAACAATATCAATATTATTGTTGCACTTTTGTACAGTGTCATCACAGTCATACTGAGAGTTGTACTTGTTTGAAATGCTCCAAACTGGTCCGGCCCTCCTGGCGAGTTCGAAAACCCAATGTGGCCCAGGCATCAGAAGGTTTGCCCCATACCTGCCCTGACCACCTCCTAAAACAGTATAACAAATTAAGACTACACTACTGACCGCACTGGTCTCGGGAATCGAATCTGGGACCTTCTCGCTATGAAGGCGAGAGCGCTACCCGTCCAGCCGCCCCGCATTGATCCTCATCGCTCCACCCCGTCCCTCCTCTGTGCGCTCTCTCTCTCTCTCTGCCTCGTTGTCGGCGCCTGATAAATGGCCCGTTCCCGCTGACCTGCTCCCCCCCTCCCCCCCTCTCCCGGTCAGTGTCAGGGTGATGTAGCGATGACCCGCGGAGCGACGGGAGCTCGGACGGGACATTGAGACGGATGACGGGCGCGGACACCTGGCTCTCCGGCGCGCCCCGTTCATCCTAATCTGACAGTGATGATGTTTGCTCAGCCCTTGCTTGCTCGGTATAACTACGCCCCCCCCCCGTCGAGCCTCGCATTGGAAATCGATACGCCATAAGAGCGCCATCGCCGAGCGTTACATTCACCGCTCCCTCGGTCTCTGATGGTTCCATCGGCTTCCGCGTCGACTCTGTCCGTCAATGCGCCGAGACGCACTGTGGGGAAAAAGATGTCGTCTTGTTCTTTTCCCGGAGGAGTTCAATAACCAGGAACCTGTGCTGTACTGACCTTTTTGAGGGTCTGTACTTAATATTATTTGTAGAAAACTTCATAATTTTACTCTGTGGTGGTCAAAGTCACTTAAAGCAGCGATTCTACTCGTCAAATGTAAGAAAAAAAAATGACTTTAACTGGAAGTACTGAAGTATTTGCTGCGGGTTATACTTTACTGTATCAGGAATAATATTTGTGTAGCTTGAAAAATGAAAATTGTGCCCAAATATACGGCAACTCAACAATAACGAACCTTCTTTGTGATGCGTCACAAACGGGGAGCAAAATCGTTCAAACTTCCGCATTTTCTCCTCTACGTTCGTTTTCACGTTTTGTATTTAAAAAATAAAAAAAAGCAACATAGTGTCACTTCTACTACATCATAAAGACACAATTGAAACGGAAACGCCGTCTGGAAAGAGGAGGAAAAGCTTTATGACGACCAGAAGCTGTGGTTTGAAATGCCTTTCCCGAGGCCAGGCATTCGGATCAGAGGAATTATACGCTTCAGTAAACTTAAAGGGACTAGACGGAGTTTAAAAATGTTCCAGCGATGTCCTAATGTGTAGAATGAGCCCAGACCTGTTCGCCACAACTGCCGCTAAAAGCCTGGACTGTCACTCAAAAAGTTGTACCGTCATCCACAAGCTTAAAGAGGGGGTATTATGCTTTTTTCAATCACATAGCACCAGTCTATAGCATACTACAATGATGACCTTCTGTTGGTCTGTATATGCAGTAAATTAAAATAACTGCCTTGAATAAAATTGCTCCCTCAAAATGGCTGTAATGAACGTCTTGAAATAGGCCTCTGTCTCTTTAAGAAGCTTTCCGACACGCCCCCTTCAGCACACTACTGTGGCATTTAAACAACACTGTGCGGGGAGGGGGCTCTGCTGAGCTGAGGAGCAGTGGTTGGTGGCTCGGCTGGTGACGAAAGGTCCAGAGGCGTCTCCAGGAGGTGGGGGCGTTCCTAGAAGGACTGAGGCATAGCTACACCTAAAATGGCCGCCGTCTAAGTTTTTACTGATTACTCAAAAATATGTGAATGAGCCGAGGCAACGCTCCAGGCATGTGTTTAATGAGGGAATGACATATTAACATGATATAAAGCTTGAAAAAGTCGATTTTACATAATACCCCCCCTTTAATATAGAAACTGCAGTTATGCGTAAGACCTGAGGTGGCAGTAGCGAGTATTAAAATGGCCAACTTCCATCTAGTCTCTTTAATGTGTAACACAGTCTGTTGTGATTGTTCTGACACAGCCATATTCCATTGATGAAATTGAACTTCTGTCCTTTGTGTGTCATTTTAACGCACTGTTAAATAGAATCTCTCATCCATAGAGACTCTGTATCAAAGACGTGTCACACAGCGAGTGTTGAAAATCACCTCTGACCACACACACCCTGCTCACCACCCGTTCACACTCGTGACCTCTGGGAGGCGCTACAGGTCTTTGAAAGCCAACTTAGTCAGAATCTGTTGTCTGTAATATTGCATTGTTAGCATAAGGTGGCGGCTCCAGGAGGGCACACTCAAACCACACATAATGAAATAATATCCGGGAGGGGCGGGAGGAAGTCGTCAAAGCACGAGCAAAGAATGAGGAAACACTTTTTTTTTTTACAGAACTGCGCACCAGCAGTGACTCCTGAAGTGAACACGTGCGAGCGACTGATTGCAAGACTTTCAAGCAACCGAATAGAAGCGGCAGCGCGATCCGTGCGGTTAGGTGTGCGCGTACCTTTAAGGCGTTAGCTCCAGGGTCCCGGCTCCCAGATGTTGACGTGTCCTGATCTTGACATCTGCTCTGACCCAGCGGTGAAGGTAAGCACGCCTATCCGGCACTAAAACATATGTGGGGGGAAACTGGGAGAACATTCAGCACATGCAAGAAGGAACATCAGAAGTAATGTGAAAAGGAGACAAACAGACAACAGCTTACACTTTGCAGGCCAGTGAGAGCAGCTGAGAAGATCGGTAGAGCCCCTCTCCCCTACATTAAGGTACTCCACCCATCTCACCCGCAAAGCCGTCAGAATCACCTCTCTTCAAGGTAACGCCTTCAGGGAGGAGGAATCCACGGGCCAGGTCCAGTGGACTGAAGACCAGTTTCACCCACCAGGCGATCAGGACGCTGAACTCCCTCCCTTCCCTGCCCTCCCTGTGCTCCCACCACACCAAGGGTTTGAGAGAAACGTACATTTCGATTCATCGATGAATTGACAATGAAAATCTTTTGAATCTTTACCAAGTTTCTCAAAGCGCCGTAAGCTACGATTGTAGATTTTAGCCACAGCCAAAGTGCAAGGTGTTTTTAGTAGGGCCGGGACTTTAACGCGTTAATTTAGATTTTTGACGCATTTTAATCGCACTTGTTTTTACAACGCGGAACGTTTCTCACTGGATGAGTTTAGGCGAACCGATTATACTGGAGCACCAACTAGCGTTCAGACAACAACAAACCACAGTGAACATGGACAGAGAAGCTGATGAGACCTCTTTGCTTGGCCTTGTGGATGGGAACTTTTGCTATAAAAACGAATGGAGTGTGCAAGATATGCAACAAGAACTTCGCATATCAGCGCATCACATCGAGCCTCAAGTATCACCTCAATGCTAAACATACTGTGGACGTTAGCCCGACTCCGACTACAAGGACCCACACTCTACCAGATGGTTTAAGGACCAGGATAACCAAGTCCACGTCTGAAAAATTAACCAACGGCCTGGCCCACTGGATTGCACTCGACTGTGGACCACTTGGAGTGGTAGAAGATAAGGGCCTGCAACATGTACTACAGATTGCGTTGCTTTGTTATTTTTTTATTTATTTTTTTAAACCAGCTGTTGCTAAATCAACAAAGTCTGTTATGGCCTCTGAAGCAACAATAAACAATATGTTGTTGCTTAAGCTCATGTATTCAGTCATTATTCAATGGGATACTAAAAATCCATATGAAAAAACGTACTTCTCACTGTTCTCAGGTCAAATATTTATATGCGATTAATTTCGATTAATTAATTACAAAGCCTCTAATTAATTAGATTAATTTTTTTAATCCAGTCCCGGCCCTAGTTTTTAGACAATGATGAACGTTTCCCAGTCACTTTTAGTAAACCTTGTTCACAAAAAAAGTTGCAAAGCACAGGTTACTTCAGACGAGTGAGTGAAAGTTTTTTTTGTCGCTTGTAGCCGCCGTGCCATCGTGTCTGTTTGCTTTTTGATGAGGCCATTGTTGTGCTGTAAGCTAACGTGGTGTGTAAGCTAACGTGTTGTGTAAGCTAACGTGGTGTGTTCAGTGGATTTGTTTGCGTTTTGTTTTTGGTCGTGCAGGTTAAGGATAATATTTAACGTAGTCATTGTCCATATTACTAATGACCGTGTGTTTTCTTTCCCTCTGGTCAAATGTGTGTGTGTTGGGATAATGTTGCAAGTTGTCATTGTGTTGCTAGTTGCTGTAGAGGTAGGCTCTACGGGAAGTGGATTTATGCAAGAGACATTTATTTATATATTACCTGTTTGCAAACTTTTTTCTTTGATGGCACATATTTCTTGCCTTTTCTCCCCCCTGTGCTTTTCTCCAGGCTTTTAACACCTTTAGGACTTTGCCTCAATCCGGTTCTGAGCAGATCAATTCACTGTACAGTGCAGGCCAAAAGTTCAGAAACACTTTTCATGTCTTGGCTTTTCTTTATTTTCAACATTATTAACACACTATGATTCTCATTGAAGGCGTTAAACGATGAATCAACACATGGGATTATGAAGGAAACAAAAACAGGTGAAATAACTCCAAATATGTTTTATATTTTAAATTCTTCAAAATTGCCGCCCTTTATTCTTGGGATTTTCTCCATGAGCTTCATGAGGTCGTCTTTTGAAATGAGTTTTCAGCATGATTGAGAAGTCAAAACCATTTCTGAATGAAAGGAAAAAACATGAAGTGTGTCCAAACCTTTGGCCTGTACTGTATGTTGTTGGCCTAATTTTGTTAATAGTAAACTTTTACATTTCCGTGAAGCACCTTCTGTTTTTGTTTCTTTCTTTGTATTATTTGTATTGTGTTGTAGAAATACATTTCTTCGTTTGCTGGATTATACGTACTGTATCAGTTACTGTATATGTAATGTGCTGATTTAAGAGTTTGGTTACGGCTACACAATGCTGTTCAAATCCTCTTCAAATCGTAAATCAAATATCTAGTAGCCCTGCCTCCAAGTCAAGTCAACTGCAGCCCCGTCTGGGTTGTGACTTCAAAATAGAATCGAAAAGAGTTCTTATTGTGTTGTTTTTGTTGGACAAGCCTTATCTGACGTAAAAGCTTCACAGCAGCAACACCCAAGCCATGGTTACAACGGACGTGTCAATAACTGTGACTTCCTCAGCTATATTTAACAATGGCCCGTGGAACAACTTGTACCATGGTTTTAATGATGACGGAAGAAACGTCTGACAACCCTATTGCTTTGTCTCTGTCATATGTATTAGATTTAGTTTATCATTATGTTAAACGGGCCATTTTTGTACTCACTACTGCCACCTCAGGTCATACGTGTAACTGCACCTTCTATATTAAGCTCGTGCATGACGGCAATTCGGACCCGAAGTAACACCTTTTTGAGGATTTTAGAGGCAGGTCTGGGCTCGTTCTACACATGAGGACATTGCTGGAACATGTAGGGGGAGGAGAATACACCATTTTAACATTTTTAAACTCCTAGGGTTGCCAACTATGTCTGACAAAAAACCTGGACATTTCAGCAACCCTGTCAGCCCTTTTGCTTATACGCAGTGGCACCCTTCGCACATCTAACCCCAAGACAAAAACTGCCCTTCTACAGCGAAATTGGACATAACCTTGTGATGAAGCTGTATTAGTTACTCAGTGGTTAATGTCCAGTGGTGGAAAGAGGACAGAAAATGTATACTCAAGTAAAAGTACAATTACAGGGCTGAAATCTTGCTCAATTACAAGAGTAAAGTATTAATAACTTAACTCTTCCTACTGAACTGTTCTGAATTGTTTATGTCTAACAAAAAATATCTTTGCACTGATTAATTGTCATCATCAATAGTGAGCCTTTTGTCACATGAGCCCCAGTTTCTGCACGGGTTTAATATCAGACCTGGGGCAGTCGGTTTGAATAACAGACCTATCCCACAAAAAAGTGTTAGAGGCCCTTTCCTAAAAATGTCTCAAATGCTCTGCACTTGGTAGGTCTATTTAGGAAGATACCGATGTGGAAAGTCTGCACTGAATCAGTAAAAAAGACCTTCCTCTGTGAAGATAATGACAGGTCAGCAAAACCGGGGTCAGCCCTATGTTCCCCGGTACCTATGTTCCCCCACTTCCCCACTTCTATTGATTCAGATTAGGCACCAGCACCACTATCCTTAAGGTTAGTGGCTAGGGCAGGGTCAGGGTTAAGCTGTTTGATATATGTATGACATTTCACTCTCATGACTTGTGATTGGGTGAAGTACCAACTCACCTACGGAAAAAAAAACATCGCACCTGGGGAACATAGGACCCGGGGAACATAGGTACGCACCCAGCAAAACCTTACCTTCAGAGGCAGATCAACACTGAGCTGGAGTTACGTGTCCACTGTCAGCCTTCTGTCTTTGTCTTTCTAGGACCCGACCTGACAACATATGTATCTGTATGAATGAGGTGAAAAACGTTTTGTTATTATAGCTTTATTGAGATGCTAATGTTACTCGCGTGGGGAGAGCTAGCTCCTGTAAACTCCTCCAAACTCCTCCCTTCTCTATATAGCGATCTATTCTGCACAAATGTCTGTTTTGCCTGATTACTGATCGGCATATTTGTCCTAGTGTTTATAACCCCCAGATTCCACATTCTCCGTGCTCGCTCCGTTCCACTCCGCCACGACCGCCGCAGCAAATACGTTGCTATTTTGAACGTTCAGAAACATTCCACATCGTCCCCTCCGCTCCGAGGGCCAACGTCGCCGCTCCGCCTCTCCGCCTCGGCACGATAAAAATACGGACCAACTCTATTTTCAGCTACAACAGTTCAGAACGCACCAGAAGACAGGAAAGAGAACGGAAACAACATCCGGATTTTCGAAATAAAATGTAGAAATATAAATACAGAACGTTTCGAACATATAAAGTATTTTTATACGTATATTTACATTAAAGCTGTGCTATATATAATATATTTTAAATCGTACACTACTTGTAAATCACAAAATTACATTACAATTTTGCTTTTGCAATGAATGAAAAGTTTGTTTTGGTACCGGCTTTATCTGTACACACATTTTATCGCGTGATCTCGTACGTCTCGCGCATGCTCTCCTCAGCTCCGCAGTTGGGCGGAGTGGAGCTCAGACGGAGCAAGACGTGTGCAGTGGGCGTTTGATTTCGGAATCCTTCGGAGGCGGTCCGCGGCGGGCTGGAGCGGGGCGGTGACGCGAGGTGTGGAATCCCGGGGTAAGACTGTCTCCACGCTGAGCTATAGAGGCACATGTAGGCAGAGCCAGAGAGCAGTCAGAGGAGGCGGGACATGCGCCCGAGGAGCCAATGTCAGCCTCGCTCTCTTTAAGCTCTGGCCAATCAGAGCAGGGAGCGAGCTGCTGTTTGTTTGTTTGTGTTCGTGTGTGTGTGTGTGTGTGTGTGTGTGTGGAGCGATCAGCGGAGGAGAGAGAGCGGCTGGAGGAGAACAGCCGAAACTCTTGATGATTTAAAAAAAAAAAAAAGTGCGTGTAGGACTGCACTGTAGTAGTGTCCCGGGACAGACCATTAAAAAGAAGGACAATCAGGTAAAACCGGGACAGGTGGCAACACTTATTGTCCCTTTAAAGAACTGAGACCACATTTGGAGCTAATTAAACTATAGGAGTGCAATGATTCCGTATTATTGATAGTAAAAGTTAAAGTAACGTGCATAAATCGGATGCTTTACTACTTAGTCATCAGTTCCATGAAATCTGGCCGTTGTCAACAAGCAAAAGCACGAGGAGCAGGTTTGACCAGGGAGGTGTCGTCACTACAGCTGCTCATATATAATGGGACGGCACTTGATACTTCTGTATTTGAATTCTCCACTGACTGTGAGTATCATTATCACTCTACCTGCAGACCTGTTATATTCACTAACAGTTATGTAAAGTTGGATGATTCATGATTATGAGCTATATTTCTATCAATACAAATTAATAATATAATTAGCATTTTTAGCAGGGGTTCCAACATTAGCATATGCTAGCACCACGGAGGGTTCGGAGTGGGGGTTTCTCCCTCAGAAAATATTGAACCAAACACATGTTATTTCCTGTAATTTGATGCATTTTAGATGAACTAATTACAAAAATACATATATTCAAAATTAGACACAATTTATAAGATACTAACCAGATTGTGGTATAATTGTCTTTCAAGAGCATATGGCAGTTATAACTATTTATTTTACTTTCCTGTTGTTCCAATGTGTCATGAGTGAGTTAGAATTGTATGAAATTCTCCGTCTTATTGTGACACCAATGAAACATGAATAAAGTGAACTTTATTTTCACACAAATACAATATGATCAAAATCAATAAATAAAGTAATAAAAACAACATCATAACCTGTCATATGCATTCAAGGCTGTGTTAGACACACATCCAGTGTTAGTGTTGTGTGACAAAGTAGGTTTTAGCTTACTTTGTCCCAGTAATTTCTTTTGACACATTAGTTATAAGTTTATGTATTCATTGTTTCATGGTTTATAATTTTTGCAATATCCAAACTAAACAGTTAAACGTAACTATCCCGGGTTTGTTCAGTTAAAGCATCATACAGGATTCATGTTAAATGTTTCATTTTGTTAATTGTATTGTTTTGGAAATACTTGCCACCTTGTCTGGAAAGGGGTGTGTCCTTGCAGGCAGCCATATTTAAAAACTTTGCTCTGCCCATGGACCAACCGATGTGCAAGGGGAGAACCTGGTAGCTGGGTACATGTGTTTGATTTTGCCTCATTTACACGGAAAAATAAATTTCGGCTACCATGAGAACTCATGAGTCAGCTTCCCCACAGCGTTTGTTATTTCATTTGCCTGGATGATACTTTTGCTCCGCTTCTTTGTCCTCTCACTGTCCCGGGGCTGTGACACAGACTGAAATGAAGTCTGACACCTCGGCCAGGACTCCTAGGGCCCGATCTTGAGTGTCAAAGCGCAGACTATAGCGTAACATGTTAGCTTAGTAGGAGCGCACTTTGAGATCTTGCCACTCGACTTAACACATTTACTGTAATTTCCGGACTACACGTCGCTCCCGGGGTAAAAGACGCACTAGTCAAACATTGCCTAGTGAAGAAAAACACAACAGGCTGAACAGACGTACGGTATGCTAACGTAGCAACATGATTAGCTACATGAAGCATAAACAACTAACTAAATAGGTGTCTGGTCTGTTAACGTCACACAAACAGTTCAGACAATTAAACCACCCGGGTGCTTGCAGATGTGGAGGTGAAAACAATGGCGGCATTAAACAGCGTTTTTGCCTGTGGGTGACAGATTGTGTTCGATAAATGTAGTTTTTCTCAGTAAATCCGGCCTAAAAGCTGTCGGAACTACAGCTTCAATCTTGTAAACTGAGTACGTTTTATGATTAGAATCGACCTCGACACATCAGGCTCTAAATTTACTTTGCTTTAAACGTAAAATAAATTGTAAATACATACTGTGAAGGTAAGCTACATGCAGATGTTATGCTAACTCAAGCTAAATCTTGAAGGACCTGCCTGTTTTAGCGAGGGCATCCTCTCTCCTCTGGTTAATCACGTCACATTAGTATCAGTTCAGCACGCTTTAGCCCAGGGCTGAGCTCGGTCCCAAAACTTGTACCTTGTCACCCCAGTTTGGTCCCGATCAGAGCAGTGGGGACGCTCACCTGACAAGGCTGACCAGGCACTGGGCTGGTTAGGGACTGCTAGTGGGAACACGCCAATAGGGCTCTTCTAGCATCCGGGTACTTTCAGTGCACCGCAGATGTGGAGGTGAAAACAATGGCGTTATTAAAAAAGCGTTTTTGCCTGTGAGTGACAGATTGTGTTCGATAAATGTAGTTTTTCTCAGTAAATCCGGCCTAAAAGCTGTTGTTTGGTCAGATGTTCCATTTTGTCGGAACTACAGCTTCAATCTTGTTAAACTGAGTAAGTTGTATGATTAGAATCGACCTCTGCAGATCTAAACACATTGTGTGGATTATGTTTTAAAGTTTAACGTAACCGGACACATCAGGCTCTAAATTCTAAATACTTTGCTTTAAACATAAAATAAATTGTTAATCAAATGTTTAATGACATGTGTTAGCTAAGTCATGCTTTAGCTAAATCTAAAGCCGAATAAACTAGACAGAACGTCGCCTAAAAGCTTCTAAAACATTTTCACGTCAGTTTTATTTATTTGAACAGGGACAGTGAACAATATACATTAGCCTCAGAAAGGAGAGATGCATTGTACCAGGTTATAGCACTTGTGCTAATTTCCACCTGCAGTCCCTGGGCCTATTGTACATGTTTTTAGTGGTAGGGGAAACCGGAATACCCGGAGGAAACCTACGCAGACACGGGGAGAACATGCAAACTCCACACAGAAAGGCCCCGTCCAGGTGGGAATCGAACCCGGGACCTTCTAGCTGTGAAGCACGAGCGAGGAGCCAGTTTTTCCTATTAACAACATTACACTTTCACAAGTCGTAGCTCAAAAGAAATTGTATGAATTACAAAAATGATCATTAATATCAGTCTCTGGGTCCATGATCTCTCTGTACAAGAGCAAAAATGTCCTCAAAAACAAAATAATTTTTCCCTCTATATAATATGATTGGCCTTTGGAACGCTGTGATGTCGCCTGAAACCCAGCAATAGAACATACCAAACTGTCCATCTCACTCCAAATCAATCGCCTTGGCGTAACTGCAGCGCTAACAAGTCTCTCATCTGCAAACCCGTTCCTCGAGCCGGGGCATTGAGTTGCCTTGTGTATGAAATGCGCAGTATGAATAAAGTTGCCTTGCCTGTGGCCACCTAGCTTTCAGTCCGCGATTAGCTTTGCTTGTTTTCTTCATTGCAGTAACCTCCGCTCTCGCCCACTCCAAACTTTCTTTCCGCTGCTCGATTGGCCCGCAGCGCCCTCTAGCGGCACGTGAAAGTATGTATTTGAATTTTAAAAACAGAGAGAAAAAAAATCTGATATTAGTCGCTTTCCACAGCCTGTCAACACCATCAGCATAGCATCTACAAAGTTCCTACAATCATTATTTACTCTGTATGTTCAAGACCAGCCCCAAAGTTTAAGCTCTGAGGCGACAGCGCTGCGAGGAGAGGGGAGGGGGAGAGCTCAGCTACAGCAAGCGAGACATCAAGGCCAATTCATTTAGTGAAGGGGGGGGGGTTATTCTTTATTTCTGTAAATAGGCATTTTATTAAATCAACCAAGAACAATATATTATAGCAGTACATAATACATTCTAGTGTAGATTTATTTTATTTTATATATATATATATATATATATTTTGGCCTGACATATTTAGGGGCGCTTGAATTATTTTAGGCTAAAATAGGCCCAGCCTCGCCCCTGCCTCTATGATGCTCCAGGATCAAATGTTTTTTAGAGTTTTCACTGCTGACGGACCCTCTCACCAGAAAACCTACAAAACAATTGATCCTGGAGCGTTGTAGAGGCCACCGTGAGAGAAAGTACAGGTGCCATGTTAACCACCCATAAAAGTAAATTACACACAAATATAAACTTTTGCATAAAAAGTTGCATAGTGCATCTTTAACCTCTTACCAAATGCATTTTCTCCAGTTTTTTTCCCAAAGCTAAAAGTTAGTCTAAACTGATATTTTTTCTCGCATTGTTGCCGCTTTGTCGGCGCCTTCTTTGACATTTTTTCATCACTTTTTTCATAATTTTTATTTATATTGCACTTTACATTTCAAAGAAACCTCAAAGTGATTTTTATTTTTATCGCTTTCTTGTCACTTTTTCAGTTGTACACGAGCGGAGCTGTTTTAAATTCTATTCTCTGAGTGACAGGAAGCCAGTGCAGAGACCGGAGCACTGGACTAATATGGTTGTATTTCCTGGTTTGGCCTCCAGCTGCAGCATTGTGGATGTCCTGCAGCTTTAACAGCCCGTTTGGAGAGGCCAGGCCGTTACAGTCGTCTAACCTGCTGGAGTCAAACGCATGGATGAGTGTCTCTAAGTCTGGTTTAGACACTATGTTTTTATTTTAGCATTTTTTTCAGATGGTAACATTCCTCTGATGTGATGGACTTTAATATGACTGTTAAAATTCAGGTCTGAGTTCCTGATTACCCCTAGATTTCTGAGTTTCGGTTCTAGTGAAAGAATTTCAAGATCTCTGTGTTTCTGTTTCGATCTCAGTTTTCTCTGTATTTACCAGGAGGACGTTAGGACATAGATCTGAGTATCGCCTGCGTAATTGTGATAGTTGTTACTGGATTGACCTCATTACACTCACTTCCATGAGCAGATTGAAATAAGCTTAGGTGATGTGGTTGTTTCTTTATGGTTACCTTTTTGGTATTTTAGTTATGATTATTTGACCTAAATGTATCAACAAAATCTACAGTGCTGGTTTACATAAATCTTTTGGCAAGATTTCTTGTTCTGGGTGTGTGTGTGTGTGTTATGACAAGAAATAAAAGATCCTTTTCCAGTGAACTGACCAACAGGTTTAACCAGAGTCTAAACAGTGACATGCTTGAACGGAAATCTATTTCCGTCTTCATCAGAGGCATCTCCAGACACGACATGGTGCCTATCATATCAGCTATTAAACCAGGCAGACAGACCAATAATAGACCCAGTTCCTCTGTCCCCGCGATCCTCGCCCCGTCCCAGTCCATTACGTGTTTCTCGTTTGCAGTGATCAGATATTGAGATATTGCCGATTTCAGGTTCTCATGCGGTCTTTTGTTTTATTGATCTGGTTCGCCGTCCCGCTGTTTCCTTGTGCACTCCTTTAGATGTCCCGCGTCCTGTTTCCCCAGTACGTTTTATATCAAGTTTGGAATGGTATTTCGTAGATTACGTTGCGTTCATGGTTGGTTTGACTTTGGTCCTTGGGGGGTTTGAATAACTATCTGAGCTTTGTGTGTGGTTTTACTTTTTAATGCCCTTTGTATCAGCTCTGTAACTCCTCTTAGGCACGGCAGTGTGACCAGGCCAGTATCCTGGGAGGTTAATTATCCTTTTTTTTTGTGTATTTTTGGCCTGCTGCCATCCCTTCTCTATTATTATATTTTGCTAATTATAATTAGTGCCTTTCTGGAAGAACCTTATAAACAGTTGTGGAAACAAAAGGACAATAATGACTGCAGTAACAGAAGTGAATGACTCATTTGAGCGGGTGAACTTTATTGGCTCATGCGTGTGTCAAAAAAAAAAAAGTAGCGTAAAACATCTAGCATTGACAGTAGGCTAAATACTGGTTTAAACTGGTGCATTCGTCCAGATAAATGTATTTTTCTTTTCAAAATGAACTTTTTTCATTGTACATGTTTTGCAGACAAGCTTTGGGACCCCGCTTTGGGAACCATTGCTCTGGCCCATTCCTTTGCGAGTTATGAATTTTTTTAAAGAAATAACCAGAATGCTCACACTCACACTTCCACACTAGCAGAGGGCACAGACATAATAAGAGATCAGGATATAAACAGCATATTATAGCCACGTGGTAAATGGGCAGTCTGCCCCAGGGCAGCACTGGCTACAATAGCAGCTTACCACCACCGTGTGTGAATGAATGAGAAATTTGTGACACGGGCTTGTAAAGTGCAATGCAAGTATAAGCCGTTATTGTTTATTAGGCTACAGTCCTGTCGGGCGTTTATTTTAAAGCCACAGCTCATTATTATCATTGTTAATTCATTGAAAAATATTTTCCCAATAGTATTTTTCTGTTTACGTGATATGTGGCCCTCAATCCAGAGGGAGTTTGACACGCCTGCCATAGGGAAATGTGTCCTTCTTGCGCCCGGGGACCCATGTCCAGATGTGGAGCCAGGCTGATGGTCAGAATCTCCTGACTGGAGGATAAACCTATTGTGCATGTTTTTGGTTGATGGGGGAAACCGGAGTACCCCGTGACACAGGGGAGAGCGTGTAAACTCCACACAGAAAGGCCCCATCCCTAACCACTGTGCCACCGTGCTTCCCCCACAGCAACATGACTCATGTGACAGGTTTTCATTGTATGTTTGATTTATGAAGGTTTTCATCACCAAACACCAAAACCATGCTGCAGCCTCAGGGCATTTTCCTCAGCTCACAATGAAAACAAATACTAATATGGAAAGGTCATCGAGGGCGTTTTCACACAGGTTAGGTCGACTTAAAGGGACTTTCTGCACTTTAGGGTCAGTGTGAATCTAACTTTAGGCCGTTCTGAACAGCTGCTCCGAGCGGTTGCGGTTGTGGTGTGAATGCGGCCGACCTCTGGTGAACTATTCTCGCTTTGATGCCTCTTTTTTTGCATAAAGACAGAGTGACTACGCGCTGCATGAGGACGTTTGGATTACTCTGACGAGGAAAAATGGATCAACTTTAAATCCTCAGGTAAACCTCTTTCCTGTATTTCCTCTTCCTGCTGCAGTGAAACTTTGCCCTCCATGTGCGCGTCTATAAGCCTCAGTGTATTTAAGCACGAGGGAGAGGAGTGACCGCCGGGGAAGTGCGCCTGTACGTGGGCGTCAGCCTCGGCACATTGACAGGTCGATGCCCGTTGTCATGGGGATAAGTTCGTTGAACAGCTGATCGTTGTTATGTGGCTGATGATGCCATGTTTTGTGCGAGCGCGTGTGAACACGGACTTAACTAACTTTGGAGTAAATGCAGTTGGAGCTAAGGCAAAGCTCCAACATGTGTGAAAACGGACTAAATACTTTCTATTATTTTTTTATTTGATTTATCAGAGCTATTATTTACATCATTACATTTACATTATCACAACAACAACAAAAATACAAAAAAATAATAACTCAAAAGGAGTAGGCCGAAGCAAGAAAGCTTATAAGTGCCTACCCCAATTTCAAAATACAATACAATACAGTACAAAATAGAAAGGTTTATGATTTCTGAATGTATTTACTTAGTTTTATAATTTTCTCTTATTTATTTTATCATTGCTTATATTACCATTCTAGTCACCATTCTATTGATTTACTTTGTTTGTAATTGTTTAAGTAGTCATAGTGTTTTAGATATACATACAGTATACACATACAGACATATGTATATGTATATATATATATATATATATAATATATACACACATACAGACATATGTATATGTATATATATAATATATACACACATACATTACTAGCGCACACATTTATTACACACATATTATCATCACCATAGTAACAATGACAATAATAGCATTCTCAAAAATATCATCTTCAAATGTATCATGTTTCTCATTTCTCTCGTACCTGCTTCCACTGTAATAATGTTGGTTCAGATTGGTCTGTCAGTGGTTTTTGATTGTCTATTTGTGAGGTGCGTTAAAAAGCCAGGGTATTATGGGGCTCGCTGGTCGAGGGCGGTAGCCCCCGACCAGCGAGCCCCCACCCTGCTGCCCTGACTAGTTGCTGTTGTGAACCGCGTTATAATCCTATGGTGCTTTAAAAAGATGTATGAGCCCGTTTGTCGTGTTGTGTTTTCAAACACATCAGAAGGCTTCACACCTGTGGAAACAGACCCTGTTGTTTTATGTTTAAAATGTGAAATGTGCATTTTTGTCTTACCTTGTGGGAATTCAGTTTACAATCTTGGCCCTGAAGAAAGGCGTTTATTCTTGAGACCGCTGGGCGTCTAATGTAACTGTCAGCTGTCTTTAGTTTAGTTTGTGTTTGTACCACTTTGTTTATTCCATCATCCTTGATTCATATTTATATGCAATTTGTGAAAAGGACCACAGTGAGTATTAATAATGTGTTATATTTTATACTTTTAAACGTGTGATGTTTCCACAGCCGCGATGTCCGCCTCGGTGTTATTGAGCTTATTGCTCGTCTCCACCGGAGTGAATGGATTCAAACTGGACTTCGACAGTAACTCACAGAGCCACTGGGAGATCACGGAAAGTGCCATCTTAAATGTCACTGCACGGGGCTGCCAAGCTCTGGCTCAAACCGAGGGCAGGGACTTCACATTTCCAGTAAGAGCTTGATGGAATAAATAAAGCCTAGCATTTGTATTGGAATAAATGAAGCTGAAAGTGAACATTGGTGCATATTTAACCTGTGAGAAGACAAGAAGATGCATGTGTGAGGGACAGCGGTGGGGTCTGATGCAAAGCGGAGACAGTATTAGGGCTTTTGTCGAAGGAAAACTCTTAGAAAGATTATTTGTATTTTTCTAAAGCATGTTAAGTAAAGTATTCCAATTCTTTCAGGCGTCACTGACAGCAGAGTCTCTTCTTAAAGCGTGCGTGGCGAGCAGCTCAGCCAAGGAATTTGCAAAGAGCACATTTGACATACAAGCTTCCAACGCTTTAGTCAACACCGATTACGCACTCATCCCAAGCCGCCATTTTGACGATGAAAGTTTTGACGAAGGAAAGAAGCACATCATCGATGGAATGGATGCCGTGAAGGCCAGCATTAAGAAGGAAAACTATGTCGCAGCAAGAGCTACACTTGGAGAAATCCTGCACACTCTACAGGTTAGGATTTGTTCATATTTGCACGTTGTATATTCTGCATCAGTTAAAGCTGGGCACTTACTGTGTTCAGAGTCAGACAATTCAGGCACTTCTCTCCGCGGTGTCCTACGTCTCGGGGCTGATGTATGAGGAAAACTCATACCTGCAGGACTGAACTGTAAGAGGGTCTAAACGCAACCGATGGAGAGATCAGCGGAGCTCCGGACCTGTGCAGGAAATGACATCACCTCCACAACGTTTATTTAATGAATCTCAATAAGACGCCGTCAGTAAACTCCGCTATCCGTAAGGTTGGGTCTCGGGTTAGTTTGGATTAGTTTAAGCGTTGTCCTGCGGAGGGGACGTCATTTCTTGTGGAGCTCCACTGCGTTTAGACCAGGGGTAGGCAATGTCAGGCCCCGGGGCCAAATTCGGCCCTCCAGCATAAAACCTTTTGCCCCCAAGAGGATTTTAAGAGTCCATCCATCCATCCATTTTCTTCCACTTGTCCGTCGTGGGGGCAGCTGTTGGAGCTGCACCCGCCCCTATGGCTTCTCCAGCAGGTGGTGGGTCCACGGGAGGATGGCCTCACAATTCTAACCGGGCCTGTTGGTCTCTCATAAGGGGCTTCTGGACCGCTCTTTGTCTGACCCGTCACCTAGGACCTGTTTGCCATGGGAGACCCTACCAGGGGCACGAAGCCCCCGACAACAGAGCTCCAGGATCATTCGAGTGCTCAAACCCCTCCACCACGTTAAGGTGGCGGCTCCAGGAGGGGACAAGAGAAAATTTATTCATAAATTAGAGACCAAATACGTGATAAAGTACTCTAAAATTTGGAAAATACTGTCAATATGTTCACATTTCTCTGCAAAACACCCCAAGGTCATACATATGATTTGCAAAACTAATATTTGTAGAACAAAGGTGCTTTACTTTGGGCTACAATTCTTAGTTTTCGGCCCTTGGCGTTTTGGCAATGAAGAAAATCGGCCCTCCACCAAACAAACTTGCCTACCTCTGGTTTAGACCCTTCTCGTGAACCCTGCTGTGTCGACAGTGATCACATGACACTGTTGACCAATCGGGACGCACACGCATTTCGCACGCCCACAAACTGGGGTCAGTTTTTCTCCTTCAAAAGAGAGAAACCGAGCCGGAGACAGGACAGAGACCATTGTAGTCTAGGGTGACCAGAATTTCCACCAAAAGAACTGGGACAATATTTGGGAATCGGCCACAGGGGTTCCAAATCTAAACTGTCTTTACCCACGACGAATGGTAAAACTGTCAACATGCACCAATCCCATCCTGAACTGAGATTTTAAATTGGTTTGCACTTGGTAATTGATATTCTCATGGGCCAAAGACATACATTTTCGAGTGTAGGCTCTGCTATTTCGGGGACTACATTGGCCAAAAAAACCGGGACAACTGGGACAGATTACGAGTAAAACTGGGACAAATCAATGGTTTTGGAGAAATCTATTTGGACGTGGGACAAAGGACTTAAAACTGGGACTGTCCCGGGTAAACTGGGACATCTGGTCACCCTATTTTGGTCTAGTCTCCAGGCCGGTGGGACACGCAATCAATCCGAGTTGCGGAGACGTTGCAGAGACGGCCGGTCGCGACTCTCCTCCCATGAGACAGGCCCTTTATTGAGCTTTGAAAAGAATGAAAATGTCTTATAGTAAAATGTGAACCCTTCACAGGATTTCTACAGTCACAGCAACTGGATAGAATTGGGGAACGTCTCAAACACGAATCTGATAAAGAAAGACGTTCCAATCGGGAACATAACAGGTACAGCCTCGTGTGGAAAAACCCAGACATGAATATTGCAGGACGTCAACAGTATCTGTGCTACAAGTATGCCCTCGCTATGAAAGAGTTTCCGAAATAACAGCCTTGTCTGATTTAGCTAAAGACCGATCGACCTGCCGCAACTGCACCACGAACTGCACCAACAACATTCTGGAGGATATCCTCAATGAAAAACTGCTGACTTCGGCCTATTTCTCCCCGTGGCCCTCAAACGGCAAGCCAAAAGGTAACCGTTTTCAAACATTAACACACAGGCAGCAATTACTTCAGCTTAATAACTTTACTTTTGTTTTTGACAGGAAAATGCAGCCATGGCGATCGTCTTGACAACACGAGGCACACAGAGGCCACTGGCGGGATAAACAAGGACAGTGTGAGCTCCAGTCATGGACACCTGCACGCTAAAGCTGCACAAGTGGCGACAGACGCTACTTATGAGCTCCTGGAAGACGTGCGGGCGGCAGTCGGAGACAAACCCTTTTTAAGGTGCTAAACGGATGAATAATTGTGTAGTGCTGCCCGATTTACCGCCAAATGATCGTTATCGTAAGGCCCATATCCCCCCTTTCTTATTTTCATTTGTTATGATAAAACCATAAATGTGGCCTTTCCTGAACCAGTAAGACAGATGGTACGGTCTGACCCGAAAGTGTGAGCTGTCCTGCTGCTGAGGCAAAGACGAGATCGACACCTCTAAGGCCACACGAAGTCAAGTTCAGGTCTAAACGCGTTAATCCAGTGAAGAAACCAGTGTTTTCTGTAAACTAGTGTTGTCACGATGCTAACATTTCAAACTCAGTAAATGGATGGATGGGTGGATGGAAGTCCCAATTTTATACATAGCCTATAAATACAATTTTTTACTGTAGGAAACTTTTGTCTCTTTTACCATCTGCCCTGTATTATCTACATTGCAGAATACTCAACAATACATTCATTTATTTGGCTTTATCATCTTTAGAAATGATTGCAATAAAAGGTCTAATTTCTGTCACATTTAGGAGCAGAACAATGTATTCACCCAGAGCCAAAAACTGGCCTTTAAAATTCCTCCAAACATATTCATGAGTCGTGTAACATATAACATATCATATATAAGGCCTCCCTCCTGGAACCACCACCTTAACGTGGGGGAGGGGTTTGAGCGCCCGAATGATCCTGGAGCTTGGTGCCCCTGGTAGGGTCTCCCAGGGCAACCAGGTCCTTGGTGACGGGTCAGACAAAGAGCGGCTCAGAAGCCCCTTATGAGAGACCAACAGGCCCGGTTAGAACCATGAGGCCGTCCTTCTGTGGACCCACCACCTGCAGGGGGCGCCATAGGGGCTGGTGCAGCTCCAACAGCCCCCACGACCCGGCAACGGACAAGTGGAAGAAATGGATGGATGGATCTAAGGCTAACTGATACGCCTAAACGGCAATTTTAGCATTTTTTTATGCACAAAATGCCTTAAAGGGACTACACTTAATTTTGAACCTTTTTAGTCAAAATGTGACGAAATGGGTATTTTTACCGTCACAGCCGTCCTTTGGCGTCACTATGTGACAAAAAAGTTTTCGTTATATATTTGGGTTGACCATACACAACATCAACGAATCCTAATATGGCACAAATGTCAACATACTTTTAGGGGGCAAAAATAATTTTACCTTACAAAAAAAAAACTCATTAGCTCCTTTGATTTTTGTGTGAAAACATAAAATTTCACATTTTTCAGCAAAAGGTTTCTATTTGATATCTCCAAATTAGTTTTCCCCCCATTCACCTGCAGTGTCTTTCCTTAAATAAACAAATACACATTTAACAGGATTATATCAAATAAATGTTCTTATTTGGGTCGCGGCACTTCATAATTGGGTTTCTCAATGCCAAATCAGTTGAGAATCACTGGTCTAGTTAATATCAAAATAACATTGTTAATGCAATATATACACATATATATATATATATATATATATATATATATATATATATATATATATATATATATATATATATATATATTATATTTTATATTAATTTAAAACTTGCAATTTTCTTATTACATTTTTGCTCCATGGATGAAATGAAACAGAATCTAATACAACTGTGAACCATGTCTTCAGTCTCAAAATATTGAAATTTGATTTATTTTATTTTCCTCTCCGCAGGATGATGGGGGTCAGCCCAGGTAAAGCTCTGTGTTTTGTGATTGACACAACAGCAACTATGGGTAACGACATCAAAGCGGTCAAGTTGCTTGCTAGTAGAATAATATCCGCCTACCAGGGAAGTGCAAAAGAGCCCTCTGTTTACATTCTTGTCCCGTACAATGACCCAAGTAAAGAAATTATTCATCTATCTCCTTATTTTTTTGTAGTTTGGTCGTAAAAGCTCGATAAACTCTTGTGTTATGAATCAGGCTTTGGACCAGTGACCAGGACCACGGACTTCAACACGTTTAAAAATGCCGTCAACGCTTTGGTTGCAAGCGGTGGCGGAGATGAACCAGAAATGTCTTTGTCAGCGTTACAGGTCTGTAGGGACAATATTCACAGTTACCCACTCTGCGCGACAAAGCAAAATAAAACTCTGTGGTACGCTACAGTTGGCTCTCTCTGCTGCTCCGTCTGGCTCCGAGATCTTCCTGTTCACTGACGCTCCTGCAAAAGACGCACAGTTGAAAAACACAATAATTGCACTGATCGAGATAACTCGAACAGTGGTAAGTGTTTTGATACGTTTTTTTTACATTTTAGCCGTAATATATAAGCTTTTAATTTCTTTACCAACTGTTTTTATCCAGGTTAATTTTATTATAAGTAAAGCCACTTTGCAAGAACCCATTTACACAGATGTGGCCAAAGCTTCAGGTGGACAAGTTGTCAAATTGTCAAAGACTGATGTGTTTGGAGCCATGGAACTCTTTTTGGACTCTTCCAGCTCGACTTTGGTACTATTATAAAGGTACTTTTGTCTGCTCATTGTGACAAAATCACTGATCTCACGCAAGTTGTGTCTCTCAGGTGACCCTTCTGCAGATCGTCAGAAACCCGGGAAAGGACGAAAACTTCCCTTTCACTGTGGATGAAACTGAGACAAACCTTATCATCTTCATAACTGGCACCAGCAGAGACTTTACGCTCGTCAGTCCCTCTGGTAAAATATTGTTAGATGGAAAAGCGTTTGTATATCTCCTGTATACCCCATTTTGAATGTAAAATATGAACGAACTAGACCCAGTTCGAAGACACAAGTATGACATTAGTTAACAGAGAGGTGAATCCCTGTGGGCAGGGGCTGTTCAGGAGACCGCCACTGGATCACTGACAACGGACGCGAAGACAGTGGGAAACCTTCTGACCTTTAAACTGAAGACTGAAGCGGGACAGTGGAAAATAAGGATGAGGTCAACAGACCCCTATACTCTGAGGATCACAGGTGAGACCGATTATTTAAAACGCGCTTTATTCGTTTATTTTGAGTTTGTAGTTACCGAGATGTTTTTTCTATTATAGCTCAAAGTTCCATCGACTTTTTCTTCTACTTTTTGAAGCCGTCACAAGTGCGTTCTGAGGGTTATGCAATCAACACCAATCGGCCTGAAGCAGGTAGGAGATTATGTATATAAAAAGCTCTAAATGCATTAAAGAAAGAAGTCCACACAAAATCAAATAATCAAGACTAGGGCTGGGTACCGTTACATTCTTTTCTTAATACCGGTACTTTAACAATACTTGCTTTATGATTGCTGAAATCATGGATGTGAAAGGAAGAGTCCAGATCAGTGTGATGGAGAGCATTTACTATGGGATACAGATATAGTTTCATGAACAAACACGATGGGATACGTTTTTAGTTTGACCTGATAGGGCTTATAAACGCCTGTAATGCTAAAGGAAGAATACGAGGCAGTGCGATATACACTTGTAATAAACCACGCTTCAGTCGACATCCTTTCTATAATATAAGCGACGCCATCTCGCCAGTGGGGCAGGCATATAGTCAGTGGCGGGCCGTGGGGTTTCAGTCAGGGCCTTCAATAGCAACCTGGGTTCAGGCAGTCAAACGCATATAAACTGATCGACTGTAGGCGTATGGCTAAAACTGCCTTTTTGCGTGGCACTTCGCTAAAGGATTTGTCAACAACGCAAACCAAAGCAGCGGTGCCTCCGAGTCCAAACAAAAGCAAACACCTTCGGGAACAGTCGGGCTAGCATACGGAAACACACGACACATGACAGGCGGAGACGAGCGCGTTATAACGTGGAGACTGATTTTAGGAGATGTTTTGTTGCCAGAGCGAGACGTCCAAAGATCAACTCAAACGCAAAATCAACCGTAATAAAAGATACTAAACTTACAGTTTGGTGCTATGTGAGATGCGTTTTTAGCGCTCTTGGTCTCGTACCTGTTGCCTGCCCGAGTCCCAGCGCAGCTGACGCGGGGAAACCCTTCTCCTGTCCGGGGAGCCGAGCGTCTAGGTCCCGCTGCCGTTCCCGCTGCTTTGCTCTCGAAGCTCTTCATAATGAAGGGGCGCAAAACATCCGTGATCAGTAAATCCACGTTTCCAAGAGGAATACCCAAATGTTTTTGCCAACACTTTAGCAACATGCTAAAATGTAACGGTGCCCAGACCTAACAAAGCCTAACAAAATCCGTTTCTGTACTTTCATTGGTGTATTAGGATAAAACTGCAAGACTTTCAAGTTGAATACTACAGGCTAAACGCGATAAGGCAAAGTCAGCAAAGTCAAAGGCTGATGCAGTGCAGTTACAGTATAACATGCATGTCGTAACACGTTGTCGTTTTCCTTCCCACAGGTCACAATGGCACATTGTTAGTGATTCTATCTGGGAGTGACTCGGCCACTTTGAACGAAGTGTCTCTTGTTTATACATCTGGGTCTGCTCAGGTGAAGGGCAACGTCACGGGACAGGAAAATAACAAATATTTAGTCGACTTTGAAAACTTCCCACCTGAGGAGTTTTCTGTTCTGGTCAGACTGCAAAAGGGCTCGAGTACACGATCGAGTTCTGAACCATCAATACAGCGACAGTCCACCACCAACGTCAAAGCTTCATCTTTCTCTGTTACTGTAAGTCTAGATATCAAGTTTCTTTGAGGAATTTACGCCAATAACAAGTTGAGTAAGGATTAGTAAGTTAGGAATTTCCAATCAAAGCAAGTTGTTTTGCCCAATATCACGTAAGGGGTTGGCTCACAGGGCTGCATTGATTTGAATTTGTGTCATTATTGCGTCTATGTTTTGATGACTGTCATGATGATAAGACACCAACATTCAGTCTTACAGTTTTGCAAAATAATGCTCAAGGTAATATCTCAGGTGCCCGCCGGATGTTGGGAGCCTTTGGACTAACCCCGTATGTTCTTCTTCTTCTTTTAGAGCGAATCAGTCTCAGTGTTTGCACCGGGCTCACACTTGTCCACAAATATCACTGTCTCGACCCAAGGCACAGGAGGAACCTTCACCATCCGAGCGACTAATAACCAAGGCTTTAGTGTAGATCCCCCACAACCCCGCACAATCACGGTGCCGACGGGGGGCAGCGATACGACCACAGTTCAGATGACGGCCCCCGGGACCACGGAGTCTGGTACTGAGGTCACACTGGCTGTGGAGGTTGAGGCTCCTGGAGCCTCGGACATGAACTATGTGGTGTCAAGGTTTACTGTTCTTAAAGAGGTAACCAACATGATATAGTGTCGTAATATCTTCGATTAAAGACATATGCAACATCTGCTCTTCAGCCACGACGTTCCCTTTTCAAAAACATGCTTGGTGTAGGGTTTTGCTTCATTAACGCGACACAGTATCGACTAATCCTCATTACTTTGGTCATTCCTTGTTTTATTGAAGCTCTCTAAACTGTACTTCCTGAATTTATATTTTTATATTTATTCATGTATTTATATATAACGCTATAAGTGGTGGTCAATTAAAAGGGTATATAACACATTAGTCAGCATTTTTTGCGAAAACAGTTAACACAACCATTATATTTAAGATTTTGCTGAAAATGTTTCCCAGTTTTCTTTAGTTTGACAATTTTTGTGATGTTTAGTTTCGGTCCTTATTGGACTGTGACAGGAAGTGACACAGATATAGGCAAACTGTTGCCGTGCCAACCATGTCAATAGGACATGAGTCAGTCAAACTGCTATGGAACTTTACCTCTATGTCAACTCATTTTGGGTTGTGGGCTGAAATTCAGCCCAAACGCCGGGCCGTGGGCCACATAAACATAAACTGAAGACTACAATCTGAAAAAAAATCAATAATAGTAATGAGCTGTGATTTTAAATTAGTGTTGATTTGGTCAAAGGTCTAGTGTCGTCCTAAGTTTCTCTAAGTCATTATTCATTCACTCCACATTTATAATGTGTTTATATCCTGATCTCTTATGTCAATTCCCTCTGCTGAACACATGTGGAATCATTTCCCTTTTTTAAATTATTATTTTGGCTGCCCCCTAGTGGCTGAATTGAGCATTATGGTTATGGGCAGGAATGGGGTAATAGACTTACTTTTTTTCTCTCAGGGACTTATGTTTTACAAGTCGTTGTCCAGGTTAAATCATCTAAAAAAGATAACATGTGATATACACTTTAAATGTCTATCTTGAGATTGGCTATTTCCGTACTTTTTTTACCTATTGTTGAATAATTGAAACTTTTAACTCACAGGTAACTCCTACTACAACGACTACTGCGGCCCCGACTACTACAACTACTACTGCGGCCCCGACTACTACAACTACTACTGCGGCCCCGACTACTACAACTACTACTGCGGCCACGACCACTACTACTACTACTACTGCGGCCCCGACTACTACAACTACTACTGCGGCCCCGACCACTACTACTACTACTACTGCGGCCCCGACTACTACAACTACTACTGCGGCCCCGACTACTACAACTACTACTGCGGCCCCGACTACTACAACTACTACTACTGCGGCCCCAACTACTACAACTACTACTGCGGCCCCGACTACTACAACTACTACTGTGGCCCCGACTACTACAACTACTACTGCGGCCCCGACTACTACAACTACTACTGCGGCCCCGACTACTACAACTACTACTGCGGCCCCGACTACTACAACTACTACTGCGGCCCCGACTACTACAACTACTACTACTGCGGCCCCGACTACTACAACTACTACTGCGGCCCCGACCACTACTACTACTACTACTGCGGCCCCGACTACTACAACTACTACTGCGGCCCCGACTACTACAACTACTACTGCGGCCCCGACTACTAAAACTACTACTGCGGCCCCAACTACTACAACTACTACTGCGGCCCCGACTACTACTACTACTACTACTGCGGCCCCGACTACAACAACTACTACTGCGGCCCCGACTACTACAACTACTACTGCGGCCCCGACTACTAAAACTACTACTGCGGCCCCAACTACTACAACTACTACTGCGGCCCCGACTACTACTACTACTACTACTGCGGCCCCGACTACTACTACTACTACTGCGGCCCCGACTACTACTACTACTACTGCGGCCACGACCACTACTACTACTACTACTGCGGCCCCGACTACTACAACTACTACTGCGGCCCCGACTACTACAACTACTACTGCGGCCCCGACTACTAAAACTACTACTGCGGCCCCAACTACTACAACTACTACTGCGGCCCCGACCACTACTACTACTACTGCGGCCCCGACTACTAAAACTACTACTGCGGCCCCAACTACTACAACTACTACTACTACTGCGGCCCCGACTACTACTACTACTACTGCGGCCCCGACTACTACTACTACTACTGCGGCCACGACCACTACTACTACTACTACTGCGGCCCCGACTACTACAACTACTACTGCGGCCCCGACTACTACAACTACTACTGCGGCCCCGACTACTAAAACTACTACTGCGGCCCCAACTACTACAACTACTACTGCGGCCCCGACCACTACTACTACTACTACTGTGGCCCCGACTACTACAACTACTACTGCGGCCCCGACTACTACAACTACTACTGCGGCCCCGACCACTACTACTACTACTACTGTGGCCCCGACTACTACAACTACTACTGCGGCCCCGACTACTACTACTACTACTACTACTGCGGCCCCGACTACTACTACTACTACTGCGGCCCCGACTACTACTACTACTACTGCGGCCACGACCACTACAACTACTACTACTGCGGCCCCGACTACTACAAATACTACTGCGGCCCCGACTACTACAACTACTACTGCGGCCCCGACTACTAAAACTACTACTGCGGCCCCAACTACTACAACTACTACTGCGGCCCCGACCACTACTACTACTACTACTGTGGCCCCGACTACTACAACTACTACTGCGGCCCCGACTACTACAACTACTACTGCGGCCCCGACCACTACTACTACTACTACTGTGGCCCCGACTACTACAACTACTACTGCGGCCCCGACTACTACAACTACTACTGCGGCCCCGACTACTACTACTACTACTACTGCGGCCCCGACTACAACAACTACTACTGCGGCCCCGACTACTACAACTACTACTGCGGCCCCGACTACTACTACTACTACTGCGGCCCCGACTACTACAACTACTACTGCGGCCACGACCACTACTACTACTACTACTGCGGCCCCGACTACTACAACTACTACTGCGGCCCCGACTACTACAACTACTACTGCGGCCCCGACTACTACTACTACGGCCACGACTACTACAACTACTACTACTGCGGCCCCGACTACAACAACTACTACTGCGGCCCCGACTACTACAACTACTACTGCGGCCCCGACTACAACAACTACTACTGTGGCCCCGACTACTACAACTACTACTGCGGCCCCGACTACTACTACTACTACTGCGGCCCCGACTACTACAACTACTACTGCGGCCACGACCACTACTACTACTACTACTGCGGCCCCGACTACTACAACTACTACTGCGGCCCCGACTACTACAACTACTACTGCGGCCCCGACTACTACAACTACTACTGCGGCCCCGACTACTAAAACTACTACTGCGGCCCCAACTACTACAACTACTACTGCGGCCCCGACCACTACTACTACTACTACTGCGGCCCCGACTACTACAACTACTACTGCGGCCCCGACTACTACAACTACTACTGCGGCCCCGACTACTACTACTACTACTGCGGCCCCGACTACTACTACTACTACTACTACTGCGGCCCCGACTACAACAACTACTACTGCGGCCCCGACTACTACTACTACTACTGCGGCCCCGACTACTACAACTACTACTGCGGCCCCGACTACTACTACTACTACTGCGGCCCCGACTACTACAACTACTACTGCGGCCACGACCACTACTACTACTACTACTGCGGCCCCGACTACTACAACTACTACTGCGGCCCCGACTACTACAACTACTACTGCGGCCCCGACTACTACAACTACTACTGCGGCCCCGACTACTACTACTGCGGCCCCGACTACTACAACTACTACTACTGCGGCCCCGACTACAACAACTACTACTGCGGCCCCGACTACTACAACTACTACTGCGGCCCCGACTACAACAACTACTACTGTGGCACCGACTACTACAACTACTACTGCGGCCACGACTACTACAACTACTACTACTGCGGCCCCGACTACAACAACTACTACTGCGGCCCCGACTACTACAACTACTACTGCGGCCCCGACTACTACAACTACTACTGCGGCCCCGACTACAACAACTACTACTGTGGCCCCGACTACTACAACCACTACTGCGGCCACGACTACTACTACTACTACTACTGCGGCCCCGACTACAACAACTACTACTACTGCGGCCCCGACTACAACAACTACTACTGCGGCCCCGACTACTACAACTACTACTGCGGCCCCGACTACTACAACTACTACTGCGGCCCCGACTACTACTACTACTACTACTGCGGCCCCGACTACAACAACTACTACTGCGGCCCCGACTACTACAACTACTACTGCTGCCCCGACTACTACTACTACTACTACTACTGCGGCCCCGACTACTACTACTACTACTGCGGCCCCGACTACTACTACTACTACTGCGGCCACGACCACTACTACTACTACTACTGCGGCCCCGACTACTACAACTACTACTGCGGCCCCGACTACTACAACTACTACTGCGGCCCCGACTACTAAAACTACTACTGCGGCCCCAACTACTACAACTACTACTGCGGCCCCGACCACTACTACTACTACTGCGGCCCCGACTACTAAAACTACTACTGCGGCCCCAACTACTACAACTACTACTACTACTGCGGCCCCGACTACTACTACTACTACTGCGGCCCCGACTACTACTACTACTACTGCGGCCACGACCACTACTACTACTACTACTGCGGCCCCGACTACTACAACTACTACTGCGGCCCCGACTACTACAACTACTACTGCGGCCCCGACTACTAAAACTACTACTGCGGCCCCAACTACTACAACTACTACTGCGGCCCCGACCACTACTACTACTACTACTGTGGCCCCGACTACTACAACTACTACTGCGGCCCCGACTACTACAACTACTACTGCGGCCCCAACTACTACAACTACTACTGCGGCCCCGACCACTACTACTACTACTACTGTGGCCCCGACTACTACAACTACTACTGCGGCCCCGACTACTACTACTACTACTACTACTGCGGCCCCGACTACTACTACTACTACTGCGGCCCCGACTACTACTACTACTACTGCGGCCACGACCACTACAACTACTACTGCGGCCCCGACTACTACTACTACTACTACTGCGGCCCCGACTACAACAACTACTACTGCGGCCCCGACTACTACAACTACTACTGCGGCCCCGACTACTAAAACTACTACTGCGGCCCCAACTACCACAACTACTACTGCGGCCCCGACCACTACTACTACTACTACTGCGGCCCCGACTACTACAACTACTACTGCGGCCCCGACTACTACAACTACTACTGCGGCCCCGACTACTACTACTACTACTGCGGCCCCGACTACTACTACTACTACTACTACTGCGGCCCCGACTACAACAAGTACTACTGCGGCCCCGACTACTACTACTACTACTGCGGCCCCGACTACTACAACTACTACTGCGGCCCCGACTACTACTACTACTACTGCGGCCCCGACTACTACAACTACTACTGCGGCCACGACCACTACTACTACTACTACTGCGGCCCCGACTACTACAACTACTACTGCGGCCCCGACTACTACAACTACTACTGTGGCCCCGACTACTACAACTACTACTGCGGCCCCGACTACTACAACTACTACTGCGGCCCCGACTACTACAACTATTACTGCGGCCCCGACTACTACTACTGCGGCCCCGACTACTACAACTACTACTGCGGCCCCGACTACTAAAACTACTACTGCGGCCCCGACTACTAAAACTACTACTGCGGCCCCAACTACTACAACTACTACTGCGGCCCCGACTAATACTACTACTACTGCGGCCCCGACTACTACAACTACTACTGCGGCCCCGACTACTACTACTACTACTACTGCGGCCCCGACTACTACTACTACTACTGCGGCCCCGACTACTACTACTACTACTGCGGCCACGACCACTACTACTACTACTACTGACTACTACAACTACTACTGCGGCCCCGACTACTACAACTACTACTGCGGCGACCACGACCACTACTACTACTACTACTGACTACTACAACTACTACTGCGGCCCCGACTACTACAACTACTACTGCGGCCCCGACTACTACTACTACTACTGCGGCCCCGACTACTACAACTACTACTGCGGCCACGACCACTACTACTACTACTACTGCGGCCCCGACTACTACAACTACTACTGCGGCCCCGACTACTACAACTACTACTGCGGCCCCGACTACTACTACTACGGCCACGACTACTACAACTACTACTACTGCGGCCCCGACTACAACAACTACTACTGCGGCCCCGACTACTACAACTACTACTGCGGCCCCGACTACAACAACTACTACTGTGGCCCCGACTACTACAACTACTACTGCGGCCCCGACTACAACAACTACTACTGTGGCCCCGACTACTACAACCACTACTGCGGCCACGACTACTACTACTACTACTACTGCGGCCCCGACTACAACAACTACTACTACTGCGGCCCCGACTACAACAACTACTACTGCGGCCCCGACTACTACAACTACTACTGCGGCCCCGACTACTACAACTACTACTGCGGCCCCGACTACTACTACTACTACTACTGCGGCCCCGACTACAACAACTACTACTGCGGCCCCGACTACTACAACTACTACTGCGGCCCCGACTACTACTACTACTACTACTACTGCGGCCCCGACTACTACTACTACTACTGCGGCCCCGACTACTACTACTACTACTGCGGCCACGACCACTACTACTACTACTACTGCGGCCCCGACTACTACAACTACTACTGCGGCCCCGACTACTACAACTACTACTGCGGCCCCGACTACTAAAACTACTACTGCGGCCCCAACTACTACAACTACTACTACTACTGCGGCCCCGACTACTACTACTACTACTGCGGCCCCGACTACTACTACTACTACTGCGGCCACGACCACTACTACTACTACTACTGCGGCCCCGACTACTACAACTACTACTGCGGCCCCGACTACTACAACTACTACTGCGGCCCCGACTACTAAAACTACTACTGCGGCCCCAACTACTACAACTACTACTGCGGCCCCGACCACTACTACTACTACTACTGTGGCCCCGACTACTACAACTACTACTGCGGCCCCGACTACTACAACTACTACTGCGGCCCCAACTACTACAACTACTACTGCGGCCCCGACCACTACTACTACTACTACTGTGGCCCCGACTACTACAACTACTACTGCGGCCCCGACTACTACTACTACTACTACTACTGCGGCCCCGACTACTACTACTACTACTGCGGCCACGACCACTACAACTACTACTACTGCGGCCCCGACTACTACAACTACTACTGCGGCCCCGACTACTAAAACTACTACTGCGGCCCCAACTACTACAACTACTACTGCGGCCCCGACCACTACTACTACTACTACTGTGGCCCCGACTACTACAACTACTACTGCGGCCCCGACTACTACAACTACTACTGCGGCCCCGACTACTACAACTACTACTGCGGCCCCGACTACTACTACTACTACTACTGCGGCCCCGACTACAACAACTACTACTGCGGCCCCGACTACTACAACTACTACTGCGGCCCCGACTACTAAAACTACTACTGCGGCCCCAACTACTACAACTACTACTGCGGCCCCGACCACTACTACTACTACTGCGGCCCCGACTACTAAAACTACTACTGCGGCCCCAACTACTACTACTACTACTACTACTGCGGCCCCGACTACTACTACTACTACTGCGGCCCCGACTACTACTACTACTACTGCGGCCACGACCACTACTACTACTACTACTGCGGCCCCGACTACTACAACTACTACTGCGGCCCCGACTACTACAACTACTACTGCGGCCCCGACTACTAAAACTACTACTGCGGCCCCAACTACTACAACTACTACTGCGGCCCCGACCACTACTACTACTACTGCGGCCCCGACTACTAAAACTACTACTGCGGCCCCAACTACTACAACTACTACTACTACTGCGGCCCCGACTACTACTACTACTACTGCGGCCCCGACTACTACTACTACTACTGCGGCCACGACCACTACTACTACTACTACTGCGGCCCCGACTACTACAACTACTACTGCGGCCCCGACTACTACAACTACTACTGCGGCCCCGACTACTAAAACTACTACTGCGGCCCCAACTACTACAACTACTACTGCGGCCCCGACCACTACTACTACTACTACTGTGGCCCCGACTACTACAACTACTACTGCGGCCCCGACTACTACAACTACTACTGCGGCCCCAACTACTACAACTACTACTGCGGCCCCGACCACTACTACTACTACTACTGTGGCCCCGACTACTACAACTACTACTGCGGCCCCGACTACTACTACTACTACTACTACTGCGGCCCCGACTACTACTACTACTACTGCGGCCCCGACTACTACTGCGGCCACGACCACTACAACTACTACTACTGCGGCCCCGACTACTACAACTACTACTGCGGCCCCGACTACTACAACTACTACTGCGGCCCCGACTACTAAAACTACTACTGCGGCCCCAACTACTACAACTACTACTGCGGCCCCGACCACTACTACTACTACTACTGTGGCCCCGACTACTACAACTACTACTGCGGCCCCGACTACTACAACTACTACTGCGGCCCCGACTACTACAACTACTACTGCGGCCCCGACTACTACTACTACTACTACTGCGGCCCCGACTACAACAACTACTACTGCGGCCCCGACTACTACAACTACTACTGCGGCCCCGACTACTAAAACTACTACTGCGGCCCCAACTACTACAACTACTACTGCGGCCCCGACCACTACTACTACTACTACTGCGGCCCCGACTACTACAACTACTACTGCGGCCCCGACTACTACAACTACTACTGCGGCCCCGACTACTACTACTACTACTGCGGCCCCGACTACTACTACTACTACTACTACTGCGGCCCCGACTACAACAAGTACTACTGCGGCCCCGACTACTACTACTACTACTGCGGCCCCGACTACTACAACTACTACTGCGGCCCCGACTACTACTACTACTACTGCGGCCCCGACTACTACAACTACTACTGCGGCCACGACCACTACTACTACTACTACTGCGGCCCCGACTACTACAACTACTACTGCGGCCCCGACTACTACAACTACTACTGCGGCCCCGACTACTACAACTACTACTGCGGCCCCGACTACTACTACTACTACTGCGGCCCCGACTACTACAACTACTACTGCGGCCACGACTACTACAACTACTACTACTGCGGCCCCGACTACAACAACTACTACTGTGGCACCGACTACTACAACTACTACTGCGGCCCCGACTACAACAACTACTACTGTGGCACCGACTACTACAACTACTACTGCGGCCCCGACTACTACAACTACTACTGCGGCCCCGACTACAACAACTACTACTGTGGCACCGACTACTACAACTACTACTGCGGCCACGACTACTACAACTACTACTACTGCGGCCCCGACTACAACAACTACTACTGCGGCCCCGACTACTACAACTACTACTGCGGCCCCGACTACTACAACTACTACTGCGGCCCCGACTACAACAACTACTACTGTGGCCCCGACTACTACAACCACTACTGCGGCCACGACTACTACTACTACTACTACTGCGGCCCCGACTACAACAACTACTACTACTGCGGCCCCGACTACAACAACTACTACTGCGGCCACGACTACTACAACTACTACTACTGCGGCCCCGACTACAACAACTACTACTGCGGCCCCGACTACTACAACTACTACTGCGGCCCCGACTACAACAACTACTACTGTGGCACCGACTACTACAACTACTACTGCGGCCACGACTACTACAACTACTACTACTGCGGCCCCGACTACAACAACTACTACTGCGGCCCCGACTACTACAACTACTACTGCGGCCCCGACTACTACAACTACTACTGCGGCCCCGACTACAACAACTACTACTGTGGCCCCGACTACTACAACCACTACTGCGGCCACGACTACTACTACTACTACTACTGCGGCCCCGACTACTACAACCACTACTGCGGCCACGACTACTACTACTACTACTACTGCGGCCCCGACTACAACAACTACTACTGCGGCCCCGACTACGGGGTTTACTGTTCTTAAAGAGGTAACCAACATGATATAGTGTCGTAATATCTTCGATTAAAGACATATGCAACATCTGCTCTTCAGCCACGACGTTCCCTTTTCAAAAACATGCTTGGTGTAGGGTTTTGCTTCATTAACGCGACACAGTATCGACTAATCCTCATTACTTTGGTCATTCCTTGTTCTATTGAAGCTCTCTAAACTGTACTTCCTGAATTTATATTTTTATATTTATTCATGTATTTATATATAACGCTATAAGTGGTGGTCAATTAAAAGGGTATATAACACATTAGTCAGCATTTTTTGAGAAAACAGTTAACACAACCATTATATTTAAGATTTTGCTGTAAATGTTTTCCATTTTTCTTTAGTTTGACAATTTTTGTGATGTTTAGTTTCGGTCCTTATTGGACTGTGACAGGAAGTGACACAGATATAGGCAAACTGTTGCCGTGCCAACCATGTCAATAGGACATGAGTCAGTCAAACTGCTATGGAACTTTACCTCTATGTCAACTCATTTTGGGTTGTGGGCTGAAATTCAGCCCAAACGCCGGGCCGTGGGCCACATAAACATAAACTGAAGACTACAATCTGAAAAAAAATCAATAATAGTAATGAGCTGTGATTTTAAATTAGTGTTGATTTGGTCAAAGGTCTAGTGTCGTCCTAAGTTTCTCTAAGTCATTATTCATTCACTCCACATTTATAATGTGTTTATATCCTGATCTCTTAAGTCAATTCCCTCTGCTGAACACATGTGGAATCATTTCCCTTTTTTAAATTATTATTTTGGCTGCCCCCTAGTGGCTGGATTGAGCATTATGGTTATGGGCAGGAATGGGGTAATAGACTTACTTTTTTTCTCTCAGGGACTTATGTTTTACAAGTCGTTGTCCAGGTTAAATCATCTAAAAAAGATAACATGTGATATACACTTTAAATGTCTATCTTGAGATTGGCTATTTCCGTTGTTTTTTTTACCTATTGTTGAATAATTGAAACTTTTAACTCACAGGTAACTCCTACTGCAGCCGCTACTACAACTACTACTGCGGCCCCGACTACTACAACTACTACTGCGGCCACGACCACTACTACTACTACTACTGCGGCCCCGACTACTACAACTACTACTGCGGCCCCGACTACTACAACTACTACTGCGGCCCCGACTACTACAACTACTACTGCGGCCCCGACTACTACAACTATTACTGCGGCCCCGACTACTACTACTGCGGCCCCGACTACTACAACTACTACTGCGGCCCCGACTACTAAAACTACTACTGCGGCCCCGACTACTACAACTACTACTGCGGCCCCAACTACTACAACTACTACTGTGGCCCCGACTACTACAACTACTACTGCGGTCACGACTACTACAACTACTACTGCGTCCACGACTACTACAACTACTACTGCGGCCACGACTACTACAACTACTACTACTGCGGCCCCGACTACTACAACTACTACTGCGGCCCCAACAACTACTACCACTACTGCGGCCCCGACTATATCAACTACTGCTGCAGCCCCGAGTACTTCCACTACTTCTGCAGCCCCGAGTACTACTACTACTACTGCAGCCCCGAGCACTTCCACTACTATTGTGGAGATTGAAGTAAAAAGAGGTTATGTGACTGCCTTTAAAGAACCTAGTAGTCCCCAATACCAAGATCTGAAAACAATAGTAGAGTCTAATGTAAGTACATTTGTGTATTATGAATGATTTTACCTCAAACTGTTACACCTTTGAGATGACTGTTCATTTGGACTGTTGTTTTTTTGTAGTGCACAAAACAAATCAGAAAGTTTGGAGATCATGGCCAGGGTTGCTCTCTTATCGATGTCAGGTATGTCTTTTTCCTTTCCATACCAAGTTGTGCAAACAACTTTAATCCCCACAGACGCCCTCTGTGAGGCGTTTGCAGACCACTTCAGGGGAAAGACAGACACTATCAGATATTTTATCTACCCAAAGTAACACGGCTTTAAATACATCTGGTTGTCTACTTGTTCCAAAAGAAACACTGCACAGTTTTGTCCAGGTTAATGCTGAGATGATACAGTTTTCTCCTCAGTGAGGCCGACCACATGTCCTTTAGACCCGGTCCCCACACCGCTTTTTAAAACATTCTATGGATCCTTTAAAGACGAACTTTTACACATGATGAATTGCTCTCTTCAGACGGGGGTCTTCCCTGCTGCCTTTAAGGGGGGCGGTGGTGAGGCCCCTGCTGAAGAAGACCAATTTGGACTGTAATGATTTTAACAATTTTAGACCGGTATCCAACATACCATTTTTAAGCAAAATCTTAAAAAAGAACTTGTCTTTATCCAACTTAAAGAGCTACTAAACGCCCCTTCCAGATCCTACTCCACCCACTCCCAAAATTAAAAAAACTCAGAGAAAGAGGCGTGGCGGGAGGCTTTGGGGGGACGCGGGGAGGGGGAGTGTATGAGCGGTCTCTGCTCTGTTGACAGTCTCAGACTAAGGGCCCGAGTGAACAGGACTGACTCCCGTTATACCGCATTTAGACGATGTGGCGCCACTGTCCCGGACTCTCGAGCCTGTCGTACCGGCTACATGCCGAGCACACGCTTTGTTTCTGCTCCATTTTTCATGAGATGGACTTAAAGATCTAAAATTCATTCCAGATACACAATATTACAATTTCTCTCAAACATTGCTCACAAATCAGTCCAAATGTGTGACAGTGAGCACTTCTGCTTTGCTGAGATAATCCATCCCACCTCACAGGTGTGCCACATCAAGATGCTGATCTGACATCATGATTAGTGCACAGGTGTACCTTATACTGCCCACAATAAAAGGCCACCCTGAAATGTGAAGTTTTGTTTCACAGCAAAATGCCACAGATGCCACAAGCATTGAGGGAGCGTGCACTTGGCATGCTGACAGCAGGAATGTCAACCAGATCTGTTGCTCGTGCATTGAATGTTCATTTCTCCACCATAAGCCGTCTCCAAAGGCTTTTCTGAGAATATGGCAGTACATCCAACCGGCCTCACAACCGCAGACCACGTGTAACCACACCAGCCCAGGACCTCCACATCCAGCAGGTTCACCTCCAAGATCGGCTGAGACCAGGACCCTCAGACAGCGGCTGAAACAATTGGTTTGCATAACCAAACAATTTCTGCACAAACTGTCAGAAACCGTCTCAGGGAAGCTCAACTGCTCGTTGTCCTCATCGGGGTCTTGACCTGACCCCAGCTCGTCGCCGTAACAGACTTGAGTGGGCAAATGCTCACATTCGATGGCGTCTGGCACGTTGGAGAGGTGTTCTCTTCACGGAAGAATCTCGGTTTACATTGTTCAGGGCAGATGGCAGACGGCGTGTGTGGCGTCGTGTGGGTGAGCGCTTTGCTGATGTCAATGTTGTGGATCGAGTGGCCCATGGTGGTGGTGGGGTTATGGTATGGGCAGGCATCTGTTATGGACGAAGAACACAGAGATACCGTGATGAGATCCTGAGGCCCATTGTTGTGCCATACATCCATGAACATCACCTCATGTTTCAGCAAGATAATGCACGGCCCCATGTTGCAAGGATCTGTACACAATTCTTGGAAGCTGAAAATGTCCCAGTTCTTGCATGGCCAGCATACTCACCGGACATGTCACCCATTGAGCATGTTTGGGATGTGCTTGACCGGCGAATACGAGACAGCGTGTACCAGTTCCCACTAATATCCAGCAACTTCGCACAGCCATTGAAGAGGAGTGGACCAACATTCCACAGGCCACAATGGACAATCTGATAAACTCTATGCGAAGAAGATGTGTTGCACTGCATGAAGCAAATGGTGGTCACACCAGATACTGACTGCTTCTGAGTCCCCAGATTAGTACACCTGTGCACTAATCATGATGTCACATTCACAATATTACAATTTCTCTCAAACATTGTTCACAAATCAGTCCAAATGTGTGATATCACACATTTGGACTGATTTGTGAACAATGTTTGAGAGAAATTGTAATATTGTGAATCTGGAATGAATTTTAGATCTTTAAGTCCATCTCATGAAAAATGGGAGCAGAAACAAAGGTGTTACGTTTATATTTTTGTTGAGTGTATATATATATATATATAATATATAATATTTTATATAGATGTATAATGCGGTGCGTATTGTTTTAAATGTTGTAATCTATAAAGCACTTTGTGATACCTTTCGGTATGAAAAGCGCTTTATAAATAAAGTTTGATTGATTGATTGAAACATTGATTCGAAACTTAATTTTACTTTGACAGCTACATTAAATCCAATATTTCCCTTTCCCCTTCATCATCATACTACTACTACAAAAATTATAATTCCTATTGAGTGACCCCTAATTCAATATTAATGTTCTGTTTGATTTTCATAAAGAGAGTCCTCAGGCCGAAGAGTCAGCGGCACCGAAGTCATTTTGAGGATTACATTTCCAGTGACGAATGTTCCTTCAAAGCAAGAACTTGTGGAATCTCTCAAAGAAGCGACTACAATATTTGGCAGTTTTGTGGTGATATGTAAGTACACACTACTACAAGGTTTTCCAAACTTTCCAGGCCACGACCCCCAAAATCACTCAACCGATTCCAACCAAATCAGGACCTCCTTCTGTAAAATGAAATTAGCATTTATTATAACAAAAAAAAAACATTTAAAATCTGGTTTAATGATGTTTGGATACTCTATTTTGATATGTGGCTTAATTTCACTAAAATATGCTGTTTTCAGTCAAAAACACATCAAATTAAATTAAAGAAATATGAAAACTATTGTCTCAGAATCCTCTTTAGTGTCCCATGACCCCCACTTTGGATACTACTGTACTACAAGAAAAAAATGACGTTTCAATCTTAAAATGCTAATTATTTCATTCTGAATTTTCAACATGTTCAACTACAGCTGCTCCAACAACAGCGTCCACCACAACCGCGTCAGCCATAGGTAAATCATCCAACATTAGCTACTTTACAGTGAACCGCCTCAAATAAAAGTTTGATTAATATTCCATTTACTCTGATACAGGGTCAAGTGGAGCAGCACTCAAGATCAACGTCGTCAACACAGCCTTCTTCGTGGTTTTGCCCTGGCTACTGTCACATTGTTAATAATGCGTGCGCTGTTGCTGTGCTTTTAGACCTAAAACAAAGCATTTTAGTTTATTTGTTTATTTGAGCAGTCAGTCTGCTCAAAAGGAGTGGGCCGAAGCAAAAGGGTTATAAGCTCCCACCCCCAAAATAAAAACAATAACATTTTCATTTAACAATCAAAGGATACAAAACACAACAACAGCTGTTTCATTTCTTGTACAATGTCTAGTACAGAGCGAGTAACAAATGATCATTAATATATTTCTTACAAGTTGTTACAGATGCCAAACATTGGTACATTACTAAAATCACTAGTGTAACATTACCGGAAGTCACTATTTTAATGTTATAAAGGCTCGTTACTATGCAGCAGTTTATATTATACTTCGTGATCTTGCTACTTCCCAGTTGTCATTACCTCAGTATAATATCAATTTGTGTACAATTTCCTTTTTTTTTGACGGGCCGACCCCGTCTTTTTGTTGAGACCTAATTTTAGTTTTGTAAATACTATTAACTATTATTAATCATTAATAATTCATCATTAACATAATGGATATTAGTTATTTATGTTTATGGGTGTCCTTTTTTATTTGTTGTACAGATACATGTGGGGCAGGATTGAGTTAGGATGTCTTTTTGTCTGACAATTGCCAGACTGTAAATAAACGAGTGCCTGTTCCCCCTTCAACTGACCAGTCCTGTGGGTCCTTCTGCAATACACACCAGAGTCGTTAAAAGAACGCACAACACAGAGTGCGAACCACCCAGACAACATATGTACTGTATTATGTTACTGTGTTTGATACAATGGGCTGATGGGATTCCGTGCTAGGCCTACAAGAGTGTCCAGTTTGTTCCTCTTGATGTTGGTTTTAAAATCAGACGCAGCTGGGGGGGAAGCCGGCCACGAGTGGTCGAAATGGGCCGGCAGACTTGACAAAAAGTATAGTTCTTACCAGGCCAAATTTAGCGCTGGATTTTCATGTTTCCAGTAAGATCTCCATGTTAAAAGAATGTATCAATTGATGTAACATTTTTAGTCAACGGAAAAGTGGAAAAAAGGTTCCTCACCAGTTTTTATTGTTCACACCAGAGTCTGTGTAACAATAAAACAATAAAAACGGGTGAGGAACCTTTTTTCCATTGTACTTTTTTGATCCAGCACCCTGGTTTAGAACTTAGGACGTGCGTGTCTCTCCTCCAACATTTTTAGTCAAACCTTGGACCCAGGAGGAACAATGCGATTTTCGTCCTGGTCGTGGAACACTGGACCAGCTCTATACCCTTCATCGGGTGCTCGAGGGTTCGTGGGAGTTCGCCCAACCAGTCCACATGTGTTTTGTGCATCTGGAGAAAGCGTTCGACCGTGTCCCTCGTGGTGCCCTGTGCGGGGTCTCCGGGAGTATGGGGTCAGGGTGTCCTCTGCTAAGGGCTGTCCGTTCCCTGTATGAGGGAACGGAGCGGAGCAGGAGCTTGGTTCGCATTGCCGGCAGTAAGTCAGACCTGTTCCCGGTTCAAAGGCTGCCCTTTGTCACCGGTTCTGTTCATTACCTTAAGGTTCAGTTACTCGGGAGGCGCGCGGAGTAGAGTCGCTGCTCCTTCACGTCGAAAGGAGCAGCTGAGGTGGCTAGGGCATCTGTTCCTGGTCGCCTCCCTCGGGAGGTGCTCCAGGCTTGTCCTATTGAGAGGAGACCTCGTGGAAGGCCCAGGACACGCTGGTGGGACTATGTCTCCGAGCTGGCCTGGTGTCGCCTCTGGGTCTCCCCAGAACAGCTGGAGGAGGTGTGCGTGGATCGGGCAGTCTGGACATCTCTGCTGAGACTGCTGCCCCCGCGACCCGGCCCCGGATAAAGCGGAAGAAAATGGATGGATGGATGTAACATTTTTGTATTAAGTCTCTGTCTATGTCAGGGTCATCTGTGCCAAAAGTAAAAAGCATCACAGCTGGTTCAGACAAGCGTGCATCAACGTCTATAAACCGGGACGATGGAGACACGTAACTTCACCATCATGGGGGGATCCTGACGAAGACTACAGGAAGTAGTTGAAACTAGTAAAGTAAATAAACCTCCTGTATTACACAAACTAAGAAGGCAGTATGAACCTTTTCCAAAGAGATGCTTCCGTTTTAGAAAATAAATGATGAGTAACTTGGCTTAGCTGGAGAAAGGTGACACTTGACAACTTCAGGCTAGTTTGGCGCTGTGACATTGAAGGATGGGTCAAATACAGAGGACAATACTGTAATCAACCCGAAGAAATTATTACTCAATGACTATGCACGGTACTGAAAACGTTTTTAACCAATATTCTAAACTTTCAGGTTCAAAAAACATTTTACACAAGTCACTAACATTTCAACAGGTCAACACATAAAATCCCAGCATTATTTTATCTCTGACTTCCTGCAGTAGCAGTGTCTCTGTGTCGGGCCTCACCTCTGACCAGGAGCACTTAGCGGCTCCGCGTTTCCGCTCCGGTGACGAGGCTTGTTCCGATCTGGTCCCTCTCTCCCTCCATTAGGCGCTCATTCGGGTTAAGTACCAGCCGCGGCCCCACGTCACGGCCGCGATGTGACCCGGGTTTGATTTGAGAGACCGGGAACGGCGTGTCACCGCGACCTTCGGGAAACTCACGCCATTCACTGAGCTTTTCTGTTGTGGCAATGAGGCGGCAACTTTTCTCCTGTGAACGCTACACTTGTGAGTGTCTGTGTGAGCTCCCAGTCGTACAGGAGTTGTCCATCTTCAATGAAGATACTCGAGTCGTCTTCTGTACTCAGTAGTTGAGGTCTTCGAACGTTTCGCCTCTCATCCAAAAGGCTTCGTCAGCAACACAAGTCCTGCTCAGCCCGCAGCTTAAGAGACCAACAGGGAGGAGTTGGGGTTGGCCCGGAAATTAGCAGACGAGAGAACCTTAGATGTATACAGAACAGATGGATCCCTAAATGCTTGAAGCAGGTTATAGAGCAGAGAAGGTACGACTGAGCGCCTACACGGACGGCGTGTGAATGATGTAGGGAAGCGCATCAACCTCGGAGCGAAGACGAAGAGGTGACTGTTCCAACTGGCTGCGAACTCCGTTAAGGATATACAAATCCTAAGTAGTATTTAGAATACAAATTATAAATGTGAAACTGCCTCGTGGACACCATCAGAAAGGGCCTGAGCAAAGAGTGTGTCTGGTTCCCGGTGCGGAAACTAGAGCCTTGCTGTGGTGGGTTAAGCCGGTCCAGGGCCTCCATTAGCTGCTCATTCCGGGTGACGTCCCTCTGCCGTGCCCCTGGTTTGGACCGAGACCTTGGGAAAGTCCCGGCTTAGATCGGCCTCTCCGAGTCGAGCTGAGGTTATGAGCGTTCGGTGCAGTGATCCGGACATGCCTGGACCGCAGACCAAGGTGCTATTTCGGAGCGGGAGAGAGAGGCTGTGTGTCTTTGCTCCGACCTTGTTATTGTCAGAGTTGTCAGAGAGATAAGAGGATCACAGGTGAGGGTTTATCGATGGGGCCAAACCGGGCCTCGCCGAGTTTTCAAACGCAACACTGGACGCTCAGTGACACTTTCATCTGAAATGGCAAGTTGTGTTTGAAGAAAATGGTGCCCAAAGAAAATGTAATGAACTATAAGCAGCAGTATTACTCACCTGCAGAGATTGCTTTTGTGAAATACATTTTAAGCTTTCTGAACAACTTGAAAGTGTTGGCAATGTTTGGATTTTTTTATTTTTTTGTCAAAGAGCTGCAACACTTCTGACTTTGGAAAAGGCTGTTGATAACTTTGAAAAGATTTTTTTGAAAAGAATGAATAGATGGTGCCTGGCAAGCTTCTCATTCTCTCCTTAGTCATTTGTCTAGTAAAAGTAAAGCACTTTTGTAGCGAGAGCTGCCCTGAGGTAGACTGACGGAAGCCAAACTGCGCCAACTCTGACCACCACCAACTAGTGATGCACGGGGAACCCACAAATCGGATCACGAAATTATTTGAACAGAGGAACCCGGCCTACTGGATTGACAACAAGGACTGGACGGTCTGTGACCTTGGCCCGTCTGCTGAGGGACTCCTTCGGCCCTGGGTCTCTATAGCCTGTCCGTCCATGGGAGTGGATCTCTCCTTCTGTGGTTCTCCTCAAGGTTTCTCGTTTCTCCCACCACGTTTTTGAGTTTTTCCTTGCCGTGCTGGAGAGTCTAAGGACAGGGGACACCCGCACCGCTCGTTGCCACCCTGGATCTGTGGACAAACGCTCTAACCACTGTTGCCCCATTTTGAACTCAATGCAGGGAATTCACTTACACACAGAGGTGGGCCGTAACCAAGTACATTCACTTTAGTTCTGTACTTTTACTCCACTACATTTGAAAGATAAATGTCACTGACTCACGAAAAGGAGGAAAGTTTGTGTTGTCGCACAGGAGAGGGATTCGTGCGGGATCATTATGTTTTTGAAGCCACAAAATGATTACTCACTGCTCACACATTATAGTGACAAGAGCCTTTGGTAGCCACTGCTGACCTGAGGCACATTATTGTAAACAGTCTCATCATTTTGCGCCTCTGACCACCTTCAATGACATGATTCCAAACATGTGAGTGTTTCTCCTCTAAGCCCTCCAGGTCCTCCACTTCCCTCCCCGTTTTCTCCTCTCCTAAATCTCTCTTTCTCTCCGTCTCCCCTTGTTTTGTCTCGCTCTGTCTATCCTCTCCCCCCTGATACAGTCCTCTCAGCTCATGATGCGTGTCTCCCCACAGTGGGCCATTTGTTGTGTCCCAGGCCGGACCCTCGAGGGACCACTCCACCTCCCCCCCCTCTCTCCGCTCATGTGTGGCTCCTCTGCCCTTTGCGCAAACGTATCGATCACTGCACAGTCGCCACCACCTTTTCTGTCCGGAAATAAAAATTATTTTTCACCGCCAAAAATCTCACAAACCTGCTCGTTAGAGTCTCCCCTGCATGTTGTCCGATTTTAGTTTTTACAAAGACAAAGGTTGATCCAAACTCACACTTACATGAACAAATAGTAGTGTTCCATATAGGATAAATAGGATTAGCATCAGTTTTTGGATCTCTGCTGTTTGCAATAATATTTCTCTAATCCATCTCTTGGACCAGAGGATATGGGTTGAGGGGATGAATTATGCCCCAAAGCCTGACTTTGCCAAACCCATGGTTTAGCCTGGCCAGCCGGAATGCGCGCTTTTCCTGTCCTTTACAATGACGTGTATCTGGGATCAGGGATGACTTCCTTGATTGTCCGATGGGCGTGATTGACAAGCGCATTAACCAATCAGAGAAAAGCAAATGTGCAACGCTGTTTCAATCAATGTACGCTTGGAACGGGATAAAAAAATAAATAATAATCCATAGATGACAACAAGGAGAAAATCCTCATATAGAAGAGGAAGCATCAACAACTACGCAGGTACATTCTTGTTCAGTACATTTAGGAAAATGTTTTACTAGTAATGAATTCAGTTCCTGTCGCGACAACGTGGTCTGTGATTGGATCGATATGAACATTTGTCCAGATTTGATTGGCCGATGGCAAAGGTCCAGACCAGAACAGATACCAAAGCAGGAGTGGATGGTCGGCCAGGCAACCCATGGTATATGAGGTTGTATGAGGCGGCACGGTGGCACAGCGGTTACCGCTCGTGCTTCACAGCTAGAAGGTCCCGGGTTCGATTCCCACCTGGACGGGGCCTTCCTGTGTGGAGTTTGCATGTTCTCCCCGTGTCTGCGTAGGTTTCCTCCGGGTACTCCGGTTTCCCCTACCACTAAAAACATGTACAATAGGCCCAGGGACTGCAGGTGGAAATTAGCACAAGTGCTATAACCTGGTACAATGCATCTCTCCTTTCTGAGGCTAATGTATATTGTACACTGTCCCTGTTCAAATAAATAAATAAGTGAATTTAATTTGATTTGATTTGACTTACTTGAACTTACCCGGATTCCTGCTTTTACCCGTTTTTACTCCGTTTAAAAGGTTTGTTCACAACTTGGCGAGCTAACGTTTTCTAAATAAGTAAGTAAATGCTTTATTTGTCATTGTACAACGATACAACATACAAGTGTTAATCCTGAGGCTGTGGGCCAACTAGACCTGCCTGGGAACCTCACCGTAGCGCCAGTTCCATTTCCCAAACGGGAAGTGGAGAAACCAATCAGCGAAGGGTGGGCGTCTGCGGCGTTATAGCGGTTTTGCGTTAATATTCGCGCAGGATTATGAATCACGAACCTCACCTACTGTCGATGTGTTTTTGGTCATTTACCGCCGACTGGAGACGCGCTCTTTCTCTCGTGCGCCGTTCGGAGTTTGGTATTGACGGACTTCCGCGTCCAGCGAGGCAAATTAACCAATCTGATTGCACGGAATCGTTTTGAAACCTGGCTGCCTTCAGTCTCCTCTGATCCTCTGAAACGGTGCAGCGCCTCCTGGGTCTGTCCATGTTTCAGAGCGTGGTGTCCTGCACTGGTCAGCTCCGCCCCTTTCACCGTCTTCTGGGACGAGCTCAGCAGCAGTTTTATTCTCCAGAGAACGTCCATTAGACACAACGATAGAAGGCACGTGTGGCTTAGCTCGGAGTCTTGCCCGGATACCTCCTCCTTTGTCCCTTCCTTGTGCAAAAATCAACGATGCTACTTTAGGTCCTACTATTTGCAGGCGGGTAAATATTACTATACATAATTTACAACTTAGAGGACTGTTTTAATGTTCCCTCATCATATACTTTATGAGCCACTCGTGCATATTTGAGATATTGTAATTGTACTGTACGCTTTCTCCTCATTCAGTGTATCGCAAACTAAACAAATTGTAGAAAAATACTGTGCATTGTATCAATTTCATGAACTTGCAGGCTAGTCTTATACCATTTCTGTGACAGTGAGCCAGAAAAGTCGCAAGTTGCAAAACGTGCTAATAAAGTCATACCTGTAAAGAACCGGGATGACTTTAAAAATGTGAGCGAGTTTAGACTTTATATCCATCCCGCTGGCAGTTCAGCCGCGACTCTTGGCTCCTAGTTTTGAATCAGAATCAGAATCAGAATAGGTTTATTGCCAAGGTTTGTGAACAAGGTTTACAAACTAGGAATTTGTCTCAGTGCAAACGTGCGACATGGAACATATAACACAGAATTAAGATAAAAAATAAGCTAAGAACGTTAAACTATAAGGCTATAAGGGCATGCATAAAAAATATTGAATAAATAAGATAAAATAAAGTGACATATGGTAAGACAACAACAATTTGACAATGAACAACAGCGGGATTGTATATACAGATGTGTAGGCGTATAAAGTGATATTAAGTGTTATAAAGTGATGAGTGATAGCAGCGGGTCTAAGTGTGGACACACCGCACAGAGCAAGTGCAGATACATCCATGAGTCTGTGACTGAGCTACAGAGACTTGTTATTGTTCATGAGTCTGATGGCGGAGGGGAAAAACTGTTCAAGTGGCGGGACTGGATAGACCGTAGCCTCCTGCCTGAGGGGAGGGGGGTGAATAGTCCGTGTCCAGGGTGAGAAGGGTCAGCTGTGATCCGACCCACACGCCTCCGGGTCCTGGAGGTGAACAGGTCCTGGAGAGATGGGAGCTCACAGCCAATCACCTTCTCTGCAGCACAATGCGCTGCAGTCGGTGCTTGTCCCGTTCTGTAGCGCCGGGGAACCACACGGTGATGGAGGAGGTGAGGATGGACCACACGGTGATGGAGGAGGTGAGGATTGACCACGCGGTGATGGAGGAGGTGAGGATTGACCACACGGTGATGGAGGAGGTGAGGATGGACCACACGGTGATGGAGGAGGTGAGGATGGACCACACGGTGATGGAGGAGGTGAGGATTGACCACACGGTGATGGAGGAGGTGAGGATGGACCACACGGTGATGGAGGAGGTGAGGATTGACCACACAGTGATGGAGGAGGTGAGGATGGACTACACGGTGATGGAGGAGGTGAGGATGGACCACACGGTGATGGAGGAGGTGAGGATGGACTCGATGATGGCCGTGTAGAACTGCACCAGCATCCTGGTTGGCAGCTTGAGTTTCCTCAGCTGCCGCAGGAAGAACATCCTCTGCTGCTTGACTCGTGCTTATTGTCGTCCCTGCTTATCAGTATGACGTATGGCATGTTAGTTGTGTCTCTTCTTGTGGAATTATCGCCAGACTCTGAATGACTGACGCCCTGAACACTGTTTCCAGGCCTGTATCGGGGCTACGGGTCTTACCTTTTGCCTTTTTTCATGCACAACTCTTTGGACGACTTACTTTTTCCCCTCGTTGAGTCTTCCCCGGTGACTACTCCGTGGACAACTCCAGGTGTTTTAGATGACGGAACATCACATGTGGTTGTATTGTAAAGGTTAATTCATCTCTGTATATTGCGCGCTTAAACAAATCCCGTAGGCCCATCTATAATGCGCCGTACCCCAGCGGGATATTAGTTGAAAAACATCCCAAAGATTTATATGTATAACGTAAAACTTCCCCCGAAAGCTGGTGGTGGTGTGATGAATTTTGCGTTTGTAGCACTTTTGCACCTGAGTGGAGTGCGAGTGCGTCCCGTTCTAATCTCGGGGGATCCTCTTCTCGCCGGAGGACACTGGGGTTAATTAACAGAAGATTGAACTGCCAAATTTGCAGTTTGTGAAAGCCCCACTTCACCTCAGAGCCACGCTTCTGCAGCAGCGTGGAGAGGAGTGCGCACAGGCCTAGGGCGCGAGAGGAGGAAGGAGACAAGGAGGGACGGACGGAGGGAGAGGAGACAACAAAAAGTGGAGAAAAAATAAAATAAAGAATCTGCTGCAGTCGAGAGAGGAGCGCACGCGAGGAAAGGGGATTTTGTGTAGCGCCTTTTCACTAGGCAAGGCAAGTTTATTTGTAGAGCACAATTCATACACCAGGCAATTCAAAGTGCTTCACAGTTGCATAAAATTACAAGAAAACAGATCAAATCAATCATTGAAACATCGACATAAAAATGAATCAATTACAGTAAAAGGCAAGAGTGCAGATAAAATACTTTCAGTTTTCATCTGCTCGGGTAAAAAGAGCTGTTTTCAGCCTGGATTTGAACATTGTCAGAGTTGAGGCCTGTCTCACATCCTCATGAAGACTGTTCCAGGTTTTAGCTGCATGAAACTGAAACGCAGCCTCACCGTGTTTAGTCCTGACTCTGGGAACCACCAGGAGACCCCTCCCTGAAGTTCTCAGGGCCCGAGATGGTTCATACGGCTCTAACATGTCAGAGATGGACTTTGGTGCTAAACTATCAAAAGACTTGAGACACGAGCAGAGCTGTTTTAAATTCTATTCTCTGAGCGACAGGAAGCCAGTGCAGGGACCGGAGCACTGGACTAATATGGTCGTATTTTGACTGGAGCAGCAGCGTTCTGGATGTTCTGCAGCTCTAACAGCTCGGTTAGAAAGGCCAGTGAGCAGCCGTTACAGTCGTCTAACCTGCTGGAGACAAATGCATGGATGAGTGTCTCTAAGTCTGGTTTTGACACTATTCCTCTGATCTTAATGTTTTTCAGATGGTAAAAAGCTGATGATGTCATTGCTTTGATGTGGCTGTTTAAGTTCAGGTCTGAGTCCATGATTACTCCTAGATTTCTAACCGGATTTTTTGGTTAGAAAGGCGATATATAAAAGGCGACATGGAAAACATCTCGTTTTCCATTCACTTCACACTGGTGGGGGTAAGTTTTGTATATAGCCACAGCCGCCCTTTAATTGGGATGGATTGACAGAAGCGCGGTTGCATCAGCCTTTGCCAGGTTGAGCCAAATTGTTGACGCAATGTTATTTTGCCTGGAGGGCCGAGCACAGACGCTGATACTGTATCGCGGTGCTTCCCAACTGGTGTGGTTTCGGGACCTACTATCAAGTACATTGAAATCAGTAAAATATATTAGTTTCAACCTTTTACCTTTAAGTCCAGTTGATTTAGGCATTGATTGTGACTCGTTCAATCAAAAAATTAACCCCCAAAAAAAGAGCTCTTTAATAGGGTTTGACAAAAGCCCACTGAAAATTGTCCTGCGACCCACTTTTGGGTCCTGATCCACAAGTTGAGAAACAATGCTGTATCATTCCTGGATTGCTGTTTAAAACTAAAGGATTAATGTTAATTTATGTATTTTCTACTCTGCAACTATGTTAATGTAAATAATGTAATGTAAATAATCACTCAAATAAATCCAATCAATCAATCAATCCCAGAATGTGTATACTGTATGTTGATACGCCTGTTTGTTTTCTTATCCCCCCGCCTTTCTCTGAATGCTTCATGAGTTATAGATTCTTCTACTGTGTAACTTTTATAGCATTTATTTTATCAGCACAACACTCTGCAGTGCAGTTTGGCCCAAATATACAGATATGTGTGAACAGTGAAAGAAAGAAATGATAAGATTCAAAGACAGGGCGCCCTGTTGGTTCAATAAAATTAAACAGGAAAACAATCAGGTGTGAGTCACACACAGTTTATCAAACAGCGTTTTAATGACCACATCACACATCAGCTCTTCGCTGCCGATTCTAATCTAGGCTCCTTATTTATTCTTTAGCGATGTAATGTCCAGCTTTTGTTACTCAAAAGCACCAGAGTGATACCAGACAAAGAGGATATCACTGTGATAGTGCTGGGGTCGGCCCATTAGTCCGACGTCTCATTGTTCCATTGAGTAGGGGTTGAAAAATAAAATTAGGTTCAGGCAGGAGTCCACTGACCTTAGTGGAATAGGCCACCGTTTTTCCATACTGAGATATGTGCTTGTCTGGTCTTTGTCACACAAAACGACCAAAGATGTTGTTAGCATTTAGCCTTTCCCAGTATATTCCTGTAGCTCCAAACGCACAAAGACCAGACAGGTACGTATCGACCCGTCTAAGCTCAGGTAAGAACATATCTCAGTGTGGAAAAACGGTGGCCTGTTCCTTTAAGGTCTCTAATCCACAACACAACTGGGTTAAAGATGTCGGACTAATGGGTTGCCGGGCCAATGGCATGGCACCATAGTGTTTGGCTAACAGCGGCTAATGCTAACATTAGCCATACACACGCGGTATGATGTGAAATTTAAAAGTACGCATGACACTGCATGTTCCGGAGGTCTGACTCGTCTTTTCTCTGGCAAATCAGAGGCCTACAGTCTGTCCCGCGGCACTTGAGTATCAGCACGAGCAGGAGGCGCCAAAATTCACCCGTTTGGCACAGTCGCGCCCAGTGGAAACCAGGGTAGATATGCCCTGTGTCATCCTTTTGTCATTGTTGAATGTTTTAACTCATCGCAAACTATACGTACCCAAACCTCAAATATCAGAATACATTTTTTTTTAAATATCAGTAAGGAAAAGGAGGGAGGAGCACGGGAATACCTAATAAGAGCCAGAGCCGCGGTCCGAAGGAGAGGGCGCTCAGGCCTATGGGAGCGAGGAGTATGTTAACAGCACAATACTGGTCCAAATGTCAGACTCGACTCTAACGGCCCTCCGTGTTCCACAAAGGTCGCAATAAAAACCCCTTCAGTCAAAGTTATTGGAAATCAAATCTGCGCGCTTCAAAACACATTACCCCTCTTAATGCCTCTGTCAGTCCGCTGGCCGCCGTTACACTGCACTTTCTGACATCTCATTTCTCTGTTTAGCCCTTTTCCAGTTCGCGCCGCAACCTTTTCATCGGCGACAGGTTCCTCCGGCCAAAATCCGCACGGCTCTTTCCTCTTCGCCCGCGCCCACGTCCGACCCGAGGTTTTCCACGGACAAACGCATTCCCGAAGTCGGGCCTCCGCGGTCTATACCGAGAGGCCTTTCGCCCGGGGAGCTAATAAGAGTCGGCGGGTCGGCGCTCCGCTCCGGTCGCTGTCCCGACACGGTCTCGTTCGCAGGTGTCAATCAAGAAGCGCCGTGACCCGACAGCCGCCAGCCGTTTCCACGCGGCGCCTCGACACACAGCGGCTTCGCAAAAGGGATGAGGGGAGTTTAATCAGAGAGGTCTAGCGGCGGTATTAGGGGGCGTCTGCGGTGACCTCGGTAAAGGAAGCGTGCGATCTTTATTCACCGTCATAGAGCGACTCAAAAGACGCGGTAAAAAGGTCCAGAGTGTGACCGACTGCGCTACAGAAAAGCATGTGTCCACCAGGTGGACATATTGTGGATAAGTGAGGCTTAAAAACACGCCTTCGGACACGTCAGCATGAGGCGAGCCACTGTAAATGAACAGAGATATCAATTTTAAACTTTTAGGGCTGGGTACTATTACATTTTCCCTGATACCGGTACTTTAATGATACTTGGTTTACGATATCGGAACGATGTCTAGAACCAGAAAACAGAACAATAATATGAATTTATGCCATAAAATACTCCATCCATCCATTTTCTCCCACTTGTCCGTTGCCGGGTCGTGGGGGCAGCTGTTGGAGCTGCCCAAATCACATAGCACCAGTTCCCTATGGCTCCTCCTGCAGGTGGAGGGTCCACAGAAGGACGGCCTCATGGTTCCAAACGGGCCTGTTGGTCTCATAAGGGCTTCACCTCCATAAAAGACTATTTATTTTAAATGTGTGTCCCTTATTTGAGCTGAAACTACCAAGTCACTTTCTTCAATGCTGTCCCTGGACCCAACAGGCATCAACACTTGTTCTCTAAGGATATCATATTTTTAGCGGTACCTGAGGGCTATTTCATAAAGCTGGCTTACTCTGTAAACTCGGCTTATTTGGCCAAGTCTGGCTTATTGTGTCGTCTTTTCGGTTTCATAAACCCGGCTCACTCCGAGTCTGGCTCAGTTACTATGGAAATATAGTCAGAGAACTTTGCCTGGTTCGGACCAGGCTAAGAGCAGACTGAGCACAAGCTATGTTTCTTCTCCAGGGAATCCAACACCAAGGCAATTTGTTTTTGTTCTTGTGCTTGCTTTGTTTTTCTATGTCAATGTTCATTTTGTTTTTGTCTGATTTTATTCACCTGTTACAGCGCTTTGAGGTTTCTTTACATACTGCGTGTGTATGGCTAATGTTAGCATTAGGCAAGTTTATTTGTAGAGCACAATTCATACACAAGGCGATTCAAAGTGCTTCACAGTTGCATAAAATTACAAGAAATCAACATAAAAGTTAATCAATGACAGTAAAAGGCAAGAGTGCAGATAAAACACTTTCAGTTTTCATCTGCTCGGGTAAAAAGAGCTGTTTTCAGCCTGGATTTGAACATTGTCAGAGTTGAGGCCTGTCTCACATCCTCATGAAGACTGTTCCAGATTTTAGCTGCATGAAACTGAAATGGGCAATGTAAATGACACAAGCAGGGTATTAGCGCCATCATCTGGCCAAAATTTGAAAAAGAAAACATGACATCACAAAATCAATTACTTCATGGAATAAATCATAAATATACAGCAACATTGTCTTTGTCTCTCATCTGTGAAATACAAAGGATATATTAGGAGCTTGTTTAGTTGTTGAATAAGTAATCAGTGGGAAAAAAAATATATACAGTAGGTCCATAAATATTGGGACATCAACTCATTTCTTACGTTTTTGGTTCTATAAACCAACACAATGGATTTGAGATGAAACAACAAAGATGTGCTTAAACTGCAGACTTTCAGCTTTAATTTGAGGCGATTTACATCCAAATCAGAGGGACGGTGTAGGAATTACAAGCGTTTTTATGTGAGCCTTCCCACTTTTTAAGGGACCAGAAGTAATGGGGCAAAGTAACAATTATAAATCACCAGACGCCGGGTTTCATCCCTGGTGACGCTCTGCCAGGCCTCTACTGCAAATGTCCTCCGTTCCTGCTTGTTCTTGGGGCATTTTCCCTTCAGTTTGGTCTTCAGCATGCGGATTCATGTCAGGTGATTGACTTGGCTATTGAATACCTTAAAAAGCTCTTTGGTGGCTTTCGCAATATGCGTTGGGTCATTGTCCATCTGCACTGTGAAGCGGCGTCCAATTCCCATAAATTAGGCTAAGAATTAGATAGTGAAACCTTCAAGATTATTGTTAAGTAGAAGACTGGAAAATGTGGTGTTTTTGGTTCTACTTGTTGATATTAGGTTTATTGATGGAATGGTCCATAAACACAAATAACAATTAACAAGACCCAGTACAAGACAGTATACAGACAAGACAAAATACACATTAAGACAGTCAAACAGACAAAACAAACTTGCTCCATAGTCCTCCCAAACCCCCCCAAGATACTCAGACAAGATTTACAACAGAAATATAGTCAAAAAGAAACAAAAAAACAACTTTGAGACAAGTAACAAAACAGAATTATACATACTCCACAAAAGACATAAACAAGGAGTTTAAGGTGTGAAAATAAGGAGGATCTAAATAAACCAAACAATGTTAAAGGGGGGGGGTATTATGTAAACTCGACTTTTTCAAGCTTTATATCACGTTATTATGTCATTCCCTCATTAAACACGTGCCTGGAGTGTTGCCTTGGCTCATTCACATATTTTTGAGTAATCAGTAAAAACTTAGACGGCGGCCATTTTAGGTGTAGCTATGCCTCAGTCCTCCTAGGAACGCCCCCACCTCCTGGAGACGCCTCTGGACCTTTCGTCACCAGCCGAGCCACCGACAACTGCTCCTCAGCTCAGCAGAGCCCCCTCCCCGCACAGTGTTGTTGTTTCAATGCCACAGTAGTGTGCTGAAGGGGGCGTGTCGGAAAGCTTCTTAAAGAGACAGAGGCCTATTTCAAGACGTTCAGTACAGCCATTTTGAGAGAGCAATTTTATTCAAGGCAGTTATTTTAATTTACTGCATATACAGACCAACAGAAGGTTATCATTGTAGTGCTATAGACTGGTGCTATGTGATTGAAAAAAGCATAATACCCCCCCTTTAAAGAACGAATGGAGAAAGGTGACCTGTTCCAATCAGAGGGAGCTTTGAACTGAAATGCTCTGCGTCCTGTTTCTTTATTAATACGTGGGACAGTAAAAGTAAGAGAGCGAGCGCTTCTGAGTGAATATGTGGATGTAAATGGAATAAGAAAATGCAGCTAAAGTAGATACATTAAAAAAAAAAAAACATAATCCAGTGATAATGGCGTCTATTGTTTGGCTGCGGCCAGTTGAGCTTTTCAAACAAAATGCAATGATGGGTTCTGTACGGACATTTCGAGATAAATCCGCATAGGGTGTTAAAAAGAATATTAAGTGGATCAAATGTGTGAAAATTCATTTAGAGAGAATGGCCTTGTAGTCACATTTTCCCATAATAGTCACTGAAACCTTATTGTGAAGATTAAGTCATTTCTGTGTTTCCAGTGTCCCTTCATGAATGAACCAAAACTAGTCCAAGTACAGTGATGAAAATATTCAGACGGAGGTTCGCGTGTGGACTGATCCCAGGCCTGAGCCCCTTCACCCGGACCAATCTGAGTTCCATCACGGCCGTCAATCATCCGGACGGACAGGTGAGACAGAGACGCCACTAAACGCTTCAGTCGCCCCCTCCTCCTCTGTCTGCGGCGCGGACGACTGACCATCAGTGACATGGGCCCACGGGGAGCGAGCGGCGGGGGCGGGGGGGGGGAGGCCTTTGTAAACTCATTTACTGTTATCCTGATGATACGTCTGTGGGACGAAGGCTGTGACCTAACAATGAATGAAGCGGAGGTGTAATTTCAATGAGGGAGACTGGATATAGCAGAGGTTTAGTGCAGAAGACATTGAACAAGTAAGAGCTGGCTGCAAAGCATTTTTGAGCTCTTTTGACTTTCGAAGAACAGGTATTACGCTTTTTTGCAGGTATTTGGTAATAATCTCAAAAACACTTTGTTGGTAAGAAAATGTAAGATTGATCTAAAACAGATGACAAATTATCCAGGTGTTTCACTTCCTGATTTTCAAGGGATCTCCCCATTAGTCCCTCCCACCATCCATTGTGAAATGTCTGTAGTTTTGTCTGTACAAAAACGACTTGATTTATTTGAAATTAAACCTTTAACAGTTGCTTCACTCAACTTGCTTTTTTTAAAGTGTAGTACTATGTGTCGTCATCATTATACACATTAATTTGAGTTTAACTGAGATTTCAGTTATGCTAAAGAAATATAACTGCTGGGTTGCAGGCGACATCACAGCGCTCTAAAGGCCAATACTATTATATGGAGGAAACATTATTTTGTTTTTAAGGAAATGTTTGGTCTTGCACAGAGAGATCATGGACCCAGTGACTGATATTGATGATAATTTTTGTAATTCATACATTTTCTTTTGAGCTACGACTTGTGAAAGTGTAATGTTGTTAATAGGAAAAACTGGGTCCTGCCCTCCCGCTGGGTCTGGCAACATCATCACATTCTAGAAACCTGCAACCCAGCAATAGAATAGAATAGAATAGAATAGAAACACTCTATTGGTGGGTTGCAGGTTCTAGAATGTGATGATGTCACCGGACCCAGCGGGGGGTACAAGACCAAACATTTCCTAAAAAACAAAATCATTTTTCCTCCATATAACAGTATTGGCCTTTAGAATGCTGTGATGTGACCTGCAACCCAGCAATTGTCTAGCATGCACAATGATGTCAGAGAAATATGCCTTTGGCCTGCCCACATATTCATTCAAGTACATTTGCTCCAAAAATATAATCAAATACATAATATTACATTTGAAGAACAGACAGACCAACCTATTCAGCTCCTGATACACAGGGCACAGAAGAATTATTTTCCATATTTTTCTTAGCACAAGGCAGTCTGTATCTGCGTTTCCATCACTGGATTTTAATGCGCACTTTGAAGTTTCGCGTTAGGAATGAGCGATGGAAACACCAAATGACGCCACTAAAAGCCTTAATTCGCATATGAAGTTTATCCGCTCACTTGAGGTGTTTTTTTTTGTTTTGTTTTTTGCGAATGAGCATTCATTTGCATTTTGGGAGATGGAGTAAAAGAACATGCGAGTTGGCGGAGCCAGGAGTGAAGAAAAGTAATCCGTCAGCCACAGGTCGTCTCGAGTCCCAAAAATATTTCCCAGCTGTGCAGGAGCTCACACATCGAGTGCATTGCAACTACGGACCAAGTTAGCCGACTAAAAACTCGCCCACAGATCCAGACGCTCCTGATTTTCATTCGAAAACGTATATAAAAAAAAAACACACACTGGGATAGTTTCTTTTGTCCAGCATTGACAGTGCTGCGAGACTTCAGAGTAGCTAAGATACTTTTAGCATTAGCATTAGCGTGAGGTCGCCTAAATGGCATTTCAAGTAAAAACACGCAGCTAATTCAAAAACAGGAACATAAATAGCTTGCACAGTATGCCCTCTGCTGGGTCAGTGCTGTAATTGCGCCATTCACCCCACTGCTGTAACCAGGTAACCACTGCCTTCTTTCGCATTGACTTTCTGATGGAAACGGATGTAAATTTGCTTTTGTCATGCACATTTATTATGCAAATTTTAGACCGACGCGCATTTTCTCTGATGGAAGGGCAACTTGGGTCTCTGCCCTGACGGAAGGAGCTCAGAGTTGTGGAACAGTGGATGGCCGTCGTCCTCGATGACCGTACGACTGAGGTGATGCTTCGTGTGATGCCGAGACAAATTAGTTTGCGATTGGCCTGTGATTTTACTCCGCTTAAAGCATTTAAACCAGGTGTTTTTCTAGATAAACACCAGGTTTAGACATCATTTATTCTAATCTAAACCCGAGGATTAGTCCTGACTTACCTACCTGGTGGTACGTAGGTCAAAGCTCTTTCCCTGTGATCAAAGGCCTCCCCATCTCGAGTCTTCAAAGTCATTGCCAGTTTTTCCAGACATCTTGTTTTAGGTCTTCCTCTGACCCTCTTCCCGTCCCCCTTGCATGCCGACTTTGTCCGAGCTGTTGTCTGCCCTGATCACACGTCCAAGGAAAGGCAGTCTGTTCTGCTTTCTACTTTACATAACAAAGAACTACAGTCCAAAAAGTCTTACAAATCGATCAAATATTCTTTTATAAAACCTGAGAGAGTGATTTAGCCAAAAAAACAAAGCTAAACTCGAGCTTTGTGGATCTGGGGAGAGGCCCACACTCGCTCACTCACTCACTCGCCTCTGAAAAGGGCAGCGCTCGTGGCACCCGTCGCTAAACGTAATACGTCTCCGGTCGCTCCTGGAATCCACCGCGACCTTTGACTGTTGGCCTTTTCGGACGCCGACCCCCCCCCACAGCTGAGGCGTGTGATTGGCCCCGGCGGCGGCACACGTGTGTTTAAACAGAGGAGCAGATTCATTATCGTAATGTCATGTCCTGCAGCGTTTCACTAACCAGCTTCAAATGAGGCTCGATTAGGGGGTTTTCTTTAAAAGGTGACGCGTTTTAATCGACATTTATGAAGCCGTAAGATGTTATCAAACCTGCAGGGCTTTTATCTTTCATTCACACATGTTTGACAAGGAAACGCACTGCAACCAGAAACCCACTTGTTTTAAGCAGAGTTTTGCCCTCCCCCCCCCCCCCCACTCCGACAATGAGGTCTAATTGTCGTTGTTATTTTTGTTCCCCCCTTTGTCGGAGTGGTGACACTTAACCTATATTTACGCTCACATCCACTCACGCGAGACAGAAGACAGTGTCACGTCACGATCACAAGAGTTCAAGGAGCAGAGAACCCAAACCCTAAGTACTGTCGGAATGGGGGTCTCAAAAAGTGTCGGATTTCTGGGGACGTCGCAATGGAGGGTAGTCGGAATGACGGGGTTTCGGTTTGGAGGGTTGTTTGAATAAGGGGTAGACCTGAGTAAGGCCTCAAAACTTGCACCTGGTCAGTCCGGATTGGTCGTGGGTAGGGACTGCCATTGGGGACGAGGCTTAAGTTCGTCCACTTATCCAAAGGTCCAAGCTCTCCTGATGCAAACGGCAGTGCCCTTCAGTAAGACCAGGGCCGGGTACTGTTAAACGATACCAGTAAGGTCCATCCATCCATCCATCTTCTTCCACTTGTCCATTGCCAGGTCGTGGGGGCAGCTGTTGGAGTTGCCCAAATCACATTGCACCAGCCCCTATGGCTCCTCCTGCAGGTGGTGGGTCCCCAGAAGGACGGGCTCCTGTTCTAACCGGGCCTGTTGGTCTCTCATAAGGGGCTTCTGAACCGCTCTTTGTCTGACCCGTCACCTAGGACCTGTTTGCCATGGGAGACCCTACCAGGGGCACCAAGCCCCCGACAACAGAGCTCCAGGATCATTCAGGTGCTCAAACCCCTCCACCACGTTAAGGTGGCGGTTCCAGGAGAGGTACCAGTAAGGTATCGGGGGGAAAAAAAAGTTAAGGTAACAGGCCACCGTTCTTCCATACTGAGATATGTTCTTACCTGAGCTTAGACGAGTTTATACATGCCTGTCTGGTCTTTGTGCCCGTGGAGGAGCTTGGTCTCTTCTAAATTCACCCCGTTTGGAGCTATAGGAATATGTTTGGAGAGGCCAAATGCTAACAACATCATTGATTGTTTTGCGTGACAGAGCGCACGCACAAAGACCAGACAGGTACGCAGCAACTCTTCTAAGCTCAGGTAAGAACATATCTCAGTATGGAGAAACGGTGGCCTGTTCCTTTAAGGTTCTATCGGTATAGAAAAAATAAAAGTATCGAAAGCAGGTACCGAAAAATATATAACCTTGGAGACCCCGTTTTTTATGCTTGTTTGGTTAGAAAAGAAATAGTCTCTTATGGAATAAATTATTGTTCTATTTGACACATATTTTAGTACAGGGATCGGAAAAAGTATCGCTACGGTATCGGTATCAAAAAACCTGCATTGTTAAAGTACAATAATCTAAAACAATATATACTGGTACCCAGCCCTATTCTCTCTCTCTGCTCCGTCGCCGGCCCGCCACTCTGTTGCTCCCCGACAAAAATACGGATCAATTCTATTCTGCTCCATCATAATCCACACTGGAAAGAGAACACCAACAACATCCGGGTTTTCAAAGGAAATACTCTTTACTGACTTTATTATAACCAAAATGTCACTATTTTTACACAAAATAACCTCAATATTTCCACTCTGTAGGAGTCACAGAAACAATCACACGACCCAATTAAGCTTCTATTGCACGAGTCTCACAAGTAGCAGAAATGTTTGTGTATGTTTTGGATCAGAAGCCACTTTGATATTTTTTATCATTGACTATTTCAGTAAAGTCTTCTAATCAGGCTTTTTATCAAATCTCTTAATGTATTTTTTAACTATAGCAAAATATGCTTCAAAATAATGGTGAAAGTGGAGGTGTCCAAATTAGCTTTAAAAGCCTAAAAAAAAAGCACAATACAACACCTGTTTTGGTACAGTCCTGAAATGAATCCATCTTAAAACCACGGCTGCCTGAGTGCTTAAAGACAGGTGGTTGGAGTAACACGTTTCCAAAGGTGTGAGCTGGTGGAGTCTGGTGACGGTGATTTACATATGAGTCATTTATGGAACAGTCTGTTCTGGTGGCAAAGTCTGACACGCAGCTGTCAATGGAGCCTTTTTTTTTTTTTTGTCATTTCACTGGGATGGTTCGGTCTCTGGAAATGTCACGAGTCTGCCGCTCTTCAACATGGAAATGATTACTTTTTACAATGGAAATCACCATAATGGGGGGGACACTGCAGGCAAAAAAAAAATGTTTCTTTCATTTTTCAAGTTGTGGCTCAGCTCGCTTTTGCCTGGAAACAAATAAACTGCCTAATGTTCCCGAGAGGTATAACTATAGCACTGATTCAGAGTTTCTTAATAGTGTTTATGGAAAATAGAACTTCAAAGGCCATTGAAAACACCAGTAGAGCCAGGCTGATGGTCAGAAACACCTGGCTGGAGGATTCACCTATTGTACATGTTTTTTAGTTGTAGGGGTAACCGGAGTACCCGCAGGAAACCTACACAGACACCGGGAGAACATGCAAACTCCACACAAGCCTTCTCCAGCACATAAGATTCTCATTGGCGTTAAGGTCTAGACTCTGTGGCGGCCGATCATCAACTATCCAAGTGAAAGAGTCTGTGACTGTGTGAAGGTCCGTGTTTGTGTCGAGGTCAGTGAAGGTCAATGTTTTTGTGCCAAAGTCCAGCTTCACTCGAACTCTCTGCAGGTTCTTCACAGAAAGATGTTTATCTGGGTCTAGGGTAGAAAAGGCTGAATATTTACCATCAGTGAAACGTATGCACCAACCTCCAACCTCAGTTTCCGCTCCTCTCTGAACAATCACACCCACAGTCCAGACCTTACTCGCCCCGACCTCCACTTTCCAGCCGTGAGTCCCAGAGACAAACCTTTCTGATCCACATACAACGCCGTCTTTCTGTCTCCCTGGGTTCTCTGGCACCTTCTGTCTCTCTCCTGCTCTCACTGAGGTCAGATCTTCAGACAGAATGAGATCAGGGGCTGCAGTGTTTGGATCCAGAACCACAGGGAAAAACTGCACCAGTTTCTTCATGTCCATCCAGATGTTGAAGCCCAGGTTTCCCAGATGTTTGGCCTGGTCTATCAGATCCTCATCTTCCATCTCTGGCTCCTCCACCAGGGGGCAGCACTGCTGAAGTTTGGACACGGCTACAGTGTGTTCCAAATTATTATGCAAATTGTATTTCAGAGTCATTAAAAAAAAGTGTTTTAATGAAACTCATGGATGGTATTGTGTCTCAGGGATCTTTGAATCACTGACATCGTCTCAGACGCCTGGGATGATTCGTTTGTCAGGCAGGGGCGTAGCGTAGTTGTGCAAGGCCCTGGTGCAAGTCTGGCGCTGGGCCAACCCACGCCATCTCGACCCGTCCCTATGGACAACCAGCAACTACCAGGCCCACCTTAATGTACCCATAGGCCCCTCAGCGCAAACCCTAACTCTAACCTATAACCCTAACCCTAAATCCCACAAAAAACCCTAACCCTGCCACTCCTACATGTATCAAAATAAATGTTAAATGACATCTTGCAATGTGTATCAAAATCTCAATCTTTAATGCAAAAAAACTACAACTAAAACAGACTCTCTTGCAAACAACAAGCAGAAAACATGCTTCAACAATATGGCAGAAATAATAAAGTTAGCATAGCCACATATCTTAAAAGGGTCTTCTTGACTTTCTGGCTGAGAAGTCTTTAATTATGTCTGTAAAGTCATTTTCAAGGGACATCTGTGAAAAATGTCTCTCTTAGAGCATACGTGACCTCAGGCGAGATTTGACCAAGGAAAGTTAGAGACAAACACAGTAAAAAAACACAACTCTATCTGAATCTCCTGCTGACATAACAGCAGCTAAAAGGCCACATTAGACTATATTATATTTGAATAATATAATACATTTATTTATTATACTATTTAAACACGATGTATGTGAGAAACCCTTCAGACTCACCTCAGGCCAGGCTCCACAGTTTCCACAGAGACGTTTGTGTCTGATCAGTGTTTCCTGGTTCGGGACGAGGCGTGTGCAATGACTCACACACAAACTTCTCCAAAGCGGGGCGGATACGCCGCAACAGTGGCCCCAATTATGCCCAAAATATGTTGTTATGGAAAATGAGGAGAGGGCCATATTTGATTGTTTGGCGGGCTGGATCTACCCTCCGGGCCGGCAGGGTCCCACCCGCCCGATATACTGCTCAGTGAGGGCTGCTACACTGCTGCCGTGACTGTGGAAGTGCAGCCAGGCAAAATCAGCGGCCAGACCGGCCCTTCGGGAAATCGCCCGACTCTCCCGAGCTGTTCTTCAAATCCACCCACACGTGACCGACCGTGGCTCATAAACACAGCGTCGGAGAAAGACTCGCGAATTGGTTTCTTGAATAGGAATAATCTGAGTGGAGAATCAAATGTGGCTCTGGTCTAATTTAAATCCGTACGGTGGCTGCGGAGGGACATAATGAGGTCTATTAACATCAATTGTACAGAAGCATCAGTCATTATCAACGCTCCGCGCACAAACCAACGGAGGAGCGCGTTATCGGAGTGTGGACAGTCAAACAGCGAGGAGGCCGCGCGGGTAACAATGAGTCCATTTTCAGGACGTGTTCGCGGAGGGGGTTATTTTGGGGCAAGCTAGAAATATGGGATTTTACCGACGCTAAATACACACACACCCACGCACACACACAAAGGTCCTGGGTTTAATTCCTGAGCCGTGTGGGGCCTTACTGTGTCTGTGTGTTTCCCAAGTGTGTAAAAAGTGACTGTATTTTCAGCATTTTGCTGTACTCTACTGTATATCTACTGTATTTGAGCTTTGATTTGTGTAAGAATTTCTCTAAATCATCCTGAGGTTCTATGCGGGAGGGCCTGATTTTGCACCCGGGCCTGACGTTCCCTCTTATACTAATGAGTCCCAGTTTTGTCCTCTGTCCCCATGGATTGCTCCAAAACCTTTTATTCGTCTCAGGTTTACGCTGGCGCCCTCCATACATGACACCCAAAACGCCTTTCTAAATGAGCTGTTAGAGCTGCAGAACATCCAGAACGCTGCTGCTCAAGTCCTGACAAGAACCAGGAAATACGACCATATTAGTCCAGTGCTCTGGTCCCTGCACTGGCTTCCTGTCACTCAGAGAATAGAATTTAAAACAGCTCTGCTTGTGTACAAGTCTTTTCATGGTTTAGCACCAAAGTCCATCTCTGACATGTTAGAGCCGTATGAACCATCTCGGGCCCTGAGAACTTCAGGGAGGGGTCTCCTGGTGGTTCCCAGAGTCAGGACTAAACACGCTGAGGCTGCGTTTCAGTTTCATGCAGCTAAAATCTGGAACAGTCTTCATGAGGATGTGAGACAGGCCTCAACTCTGACAATGTTCAAATCCAGGCTGAAAACAGCTCTTTTTACCCGAGCAGATGAAAACTGAAAGTATTTTATCTGCACTCTTGCCTTTTACTGTAATTGATTAACTTTTATGTTGATGTTTTAATGATTGATTTTATCTGTTTTATTGTAATTTTATGCAACTGTGAAGCACTTTGAATTGCCTTGTGTATGAATTGTGCTCTACAAATAAACTTGCCTTGCCTTTTTAAATAAACTGAGATGTTAAGGGAGAAACTAACCAACACTAACATTGGCCACTGCTGTATGAGGGATAAAGTCATTACAATACGATAAAGTTAAATCAAAAACGGGTACGTTGTGTGTATGTGTGCATGCTGTGTTCCTATGTTCCTTGTACTATTGTGATATGAAATATTGTAATGAGTGGCTGGGCGCTCCTAAGCAGAATGTTAACTGCTCAAATAAACAAATAAAGTACACTGCGTGAAATGAATACCCAATTCATGTTTTCACCTGCCGTGTCTCGCCGTAAAAGCTCAAAAATCATATTAATGCTGCTTTATGCATTGTATTGACCTTAGCCACTTGGAATCAAACAGTTTACGGTTCAGAATGACAGAAATATCTTCCAAATACCTTCTTTCAAGTTTAATGTATACTTTTAGTGTCTATATTAAAAATAAAGTGCCGACTGCCAAGAAATGTGCGACTGTGGTATTTCCTGGATTATACTTCAGGCTCTTCATAAAACTTCTTAAGGCGCGGTGTCCTTTTTCATCAAACCGGCCTTTTCTTGTGTTAATTTCACTGATAATGTCCTTCCTTTAAAGTCGAGCCTAAACCTTCCATAGACTCCTCTGCATATTTACCTCAAAGTTAATTACCCCTGACATGGACTGAGGAGGCTCCTTGGCTCTTTTTTCTATCTTAAGTTTCTCTTTGAGTTTGCGGAACGTGCGGAAAGTTTCAAAAGCCCCCGGACCAAAGTCGTGCCGCGCCGCCGTGCTTGCTCTCCGTTATGAAAATGAGTGCGCAAACAAAAAAGTCTCCGGCGCAGGTGACTTTCAAGACGGGGAGCGCCAAGGACACATATCAAACATGGCTTTAAGTCTTCTCCGGAGATCACTCTTCACAACGCCGCAGCGCGCAAATATTAGCACAGGAACTGCAGATACTTGATGTACCTCCTCCTGTTAGGTTTACCAAACAGTGGGAGGGAGAGAGAGGGAAGGAAGGAGGGAGATATAGAGGAGGATAATCGGCTCTTTGAAGAGGACACTTTGAATTGTATCTCGTGTTTTTGACGCCATTTTGTAGAAATGCAACTGAGCAAAGGCAAGAAAACAGCACGCGAGCAGAAACCACGTGGAAAAGGTTTTTGCACCATACATGACTTGGTAAACTCTTTGTATTATATGTGCACACGAGTGTCACGAGACTTCGGAGTGGATCCTTAGGAGGCGCTGCTCTTCCTGTCCCGTTATTTCCCTATGAGTTCATTAAAAAAAAATCCTCAAGATTACATGGCACCCATCGCAGGAACCAAGAATTCCCTGGAAGAAACTCCTGTGCTCATGGTGTGGTGTTTTTGTCTTGAAGCTAACAGCTAACACTAAAATAGAGCTAAGATTTTAGATGAGCCTGCTCAAGAAATGTTTTTTAGTATAAATGCTTGTTTTTTCTTCTTATGGTGTTGGTTTTTGATACTAGCCGTTAACTCTGAGACAAAGGGCCCGATCTTGTGTTTCTAAACGCAGTTTGTAGCGTAACATTTTGCCCTCAGTAGGAGCGCACTTTGAGATCTTGCCACTTCAGAGACTTATGGTCTCATTATACTTCCCGCACGGCAATTATGTTCTTAGACGCGCGGACGGACGCTAGTGGCCTTTCATACCGGCAGCTGCGGGCTGTCCGCGCGGTTTAAGTAGGTATTCTCAATTGAATTATGTATTCTCCCAAACTGTAGGGGCAGCGCAAAGCATCTACGCCATGCGTGCTATACCATGACAGTCGAAGTAGAAAACATTATTTTAAAAAATCACGGCAACTCAACTTACCATGTGTTGATCACAATGATCTTTGTGTCCTGAATCATTTAAATTCGTATTTCTGTCGTTGTCCTCCGCCATTGTTTGTCCAGGTAGTTTTTTTTTTTTTTTTTTTCGAGACGTCGATGCGGAAAACTGAGAAAATGATGCAATTTTTCCGCACGGATCTCGCGGACGCGTCAAGTATAATCCCACCTTTACCGTTTTTGTTTTGGAATCTACTGATGTTTGTCTTTCAAACCTGAAGTACCTACTAAAAATGAATATACAGCGCCCCCTGCTGTGGCAGTTCAACACATGTTTAGAAGCATAACACACAGGATTACATTCGGACGTGTATTTTCTTTTAATTTTTGCACAATACATATTTCCATTTCTATCATGCACACGATAGACTCTCATCACTGACCTCTGTCTGCTGAGGTCAAAGCGCCAGAGTTTAACCATTCAGTTAAGTATTAAATACTACAGCACCATCCTGTCGAAGCACTTTCTTTTCCCCTCTTCTGGCCACACAGGTCGAAAACTCTGTCTGACGTTGTGCAAGACTTAAAGTCCTCCCCGCGATGCGCCGCGGAGATAAGCTATCAGAGCGATTAAACGGATGAACCGCGAGATACGCCGCAAAATGTAAGATAATGGCATTAGTTGAGTTCTCAGCAGAGGATCCATCATCCGGACTTCATTTTACTGCGAGACTATTGACTCTGAGCCGGCCATTTCAACTCCATTAGAGCGGATATGAGGACAAACAGTGGGCGAAAGGAAGAGAGAGAGGAGGAAGGACGGAGGAAGTGAGTTAGGACTAGTTAGGAGAGAGGAGTCATAGGTGAAAAGGATGAGCTGAAGGTGCTATGAACGCCTTGATAATGATGCAAAGGTGGAGAGGGAGCAGTGATCAGAAATGAAACTGAGCCACAGTGGCAGCTCGTACTCAATTGTTTTAAGCACCTTCAGTAACTTTTTTAAAGGTCACACGCTCTAGTATTTCATCCCAGCTCGCATTCGCTGTGGCATCGTTCCAATAAGCTTCTCAACGTCAAAAGATACATGTTGCAGAGATTCTTCACCAAGATCTAATATTGATGATGGGAGAGTGAGACCGCAGCGCAAAGACTTCTCCAGCACAGATTCTCAACAGGGTTAAGAGTTGGACCCTGTGGAGGCCGTTGTCTCCTGAACCGCTCTTTCACAATGTGAGCACGATCAATCCTGGCACGTTCATCTTGGACAATGCCCGAGCCATCAGGGAAGAAGAAGAGTATGGTGAATCATTGAGCAGACTTTTTCATTAATGACATCAAGGGCCTATCTCACTGGATTGATTGTGCGCATTCAAAGGGCCTCTCACCGGCCTGGAGACTAGTTGGAGACTCGAGTTGCCGCTGATAAGGGAAGTCTCCAGGTAGCCTCAGTGAAAATAAACACGTTTGATTTCAGCGGTGTCCCTGCAGTGTCTCCGAGACCTGTTGGATATCAAGGAGATCTCATTATCATCTGATCATCTGAGAATTAGTCTCCAGGCCAGTGAGATAGGCCCTTAAAGAAGACAGCGCATTGTGCGTGCTGCAGAGAAGGTCATTGGCTGTGAGCTCCCATCTCTCCTGGACCTGTTCACCTCCAGGACCCGGAGGCATGTGGGTCGGATCACAGCTGACCCTTCTCACCCTGGACACGGACTATTCACCCCTCTCTCCTCAGGCAGGAGGCTACGGTCTATCCAGACCCATACCTCCCGCCACTTGAACAGTTTTTTCCCCTCCGCCATCAGAATCATGAACAATAACAAGACCCAATAACTCAGTCACAGACTCGTGGATGTTTCTGCGGTGGTATGTCCACACTTAGATCCGCTGCTCTCACTTTATGCACCTGCACGTCTATACAATCCTGCTGTTGTTCTATGTCAAATTGTTGTCGTCTTAACATATTTCACTTTATTATCTTTATTTATTTATGCATGCCCCTTTAGCCTCATTGTTTTAAAGTTTTGATAGCTTATTTTGATCTAAATTCTGTGGTATATGTTTTATGTTGCACAATTGTACTGAGAAAAAAATCCTAGTTTGTGAACCTGTTCTCAAACAATTTGCAATAAAAACTATTGTGAATCTGACATGTTTACACTAGCCCTGGTAGTCGATGTGGCGCTGAAAACCGCAGAGAGGTTGGGCCTTTGAAACCCTTCGTACGGTTTGTGGGTGTACCTCAATCCAATGCTTTCTTCAGTGCGAATCAGGAAGTCAGAGGCTAATTTAGCTCAGCGTTAGCATTTGTGGTCTGCACTGTTCATGTCTCAACTCTGTCTCACTATGAACACCGACTGAGACGAGCTTCTATTTAACTCAAGTGAACAAATAACCTTTCGCAAAAGCCCCGCCCACTTAGTTACTGTTGCTACGTCCGTCAAACTTTCTGATGCGCTGCTGGAGCGACTCGTGTTAGTGACTCTTATTGGAGCAAAATACCAGCGCGATATCATCCAGATCGAGGCAAAATGGATTGCAATCTGCAGCAGAGGGATATATTCAAGATATTAACCTCTATCTAACGAAGGGTAAAGTACAACTATTGACACTGAAGCATACAGACAGGTCTCAAGCGAAATCAGAGAAACCTCATGATCTCTTCCTGAAATGCAACAGCACAGCTTTGTGGACCAGTCGTGGACCATAAGCGCTTTCTTACTTTTGTAGTATTGTTTAAAAAAATTAGCATTGCTTCGGATCGCTAAAGTTAGCTAATGCTAATTAAACCTACAGGTGCAACAATAATAGGCTGCAGCCAGTTATCAGGACCGAGACCAAAAGCACAGTATTTTTTTATCATAAAGGGAGCAAAGACACGTGAGAATGTAGGCTTGTAAAAGTTCACCGCCGCAGTTAAAGTTATAACTCCAGTTTGTGTAACGTTATGTGGCTGTCAGTAGTTAGACGTTAGCTCGCTAAGGTGTTAGCCTAGCAGCTAGGCCCTAGCCTTAACTCAGAGCAGACGTATGCTTGTTTATTTCGGCTTAGTGAAGGGAAAGAACGACTCCCACACACACTCTTGTGCTACCTAGAGTCTGAGTTACTCCATAGGCAGATCGCTTCACCATTTTGCTTCTTCTTCTTCGTCTGGTAGGGTAATTCAGGCAGTGAAGCTTCAAAGTTTGCTCTGATGAGAGAAACAGAAACAAATGTATTTTAGCAGAAAGAAGCAGCTCATGCCAGGAAGAAAGAATAATGAAGTGAAATTATACTCCAGTACGTTTTTGATGAAAGCACAATGATGAAAGCTTTGAAAAAGTGTTCATTTTGCACGATATGATTCCTTTAAACCTCTTGCTCGGTTTCCAAAAGTGCTTTCAGAGAATAAGGCATCATTATCTTTTGGGACCAGATATTAAAAAACACAAAAAGTCAGTCTAGAAAATGTCCCCCTAAAGACACTACTTTGATAAACCGTCCCCGTTAAGGCCCGGGGGCAGCACGATGACCCGCACACTCGCTCACTTCCGCAGGGTTATTAAACACTGGTATAGCGCCGTATAAAAGTCCTCAGCGGGGGATATCGCCTCACAACCTGGCGCCCCCTCCTCCCCTCCCCCCCCGCGTTCAGGACATTGCCAGATGTTAGCGGGACACCGGGAAAACCTGCTGATTCGGACAAAAGCTCCGGGAAAAAGTCCAATCGGCGGAACAAAGCCTGCTCCCCGGCGCGAACATGAAGGAGAGATGTCAACGGCGTGTCCTTGTCGAGCAAACAGCCGCGGGACGCCAGTGGGCCCCCTGCTGGCCGGCGGGAGGCGGTAAATGCAACAGAGGGGGGAGTAAAGTTCGGCTTTTGGCAGTTCACCGCCGTTTTCAAGGTTTTAAGCAAAAAGTGGTTGTGCCGATTTGTCACGGCTGTGGTTTTCAAGCTGCGGTAAATACAGATACAGTAAAGTCAAATCCACTTAAACTTGTACTTGAGTGACTGTTTGCAGTGAGGCCTCCTGTGTATTTACGATTTTAAAAAAGTGATACAAAGTGCACCAACATGAGGACATTTTCCCACAATCCTCTGAATGTCTGTCGTTTAAAGCCGGACTAAATGTTGAAATGCAAGACAGGATGAGACACATTTTCTGCATTTTCTGCAAAGATTTCTGTCACATTCTCGGGGTCCCAAAAAGAAGCACATGATCAGGTCGGGACCCATAATAAACATGCAAGATACAGGACAACATCAGCGACTGAGTCTGGTCAGAATCGGCATCAACAAGGCGAACATAAATGTGTGAAATTCAGCACAAAGTTACGATGGATTCTTGACATGTACTAGGCGACCTTTTGGCAGTTTGTACAAACATTCATCCAGACCAAGTCTCTATTTCTGCTTATATCTCGTGGAAATCAAATGACATTTCATCACAATCTGACCATTATTGACCTTAAAGCAGTACTAAGTAACGTGTTTACCTAAATAAATCCTTTCCGTAGTCCCTCTGGCGGTAATACAAGTGTCTCTGGCCAGAAAACCATGCTTGCAACTTGACTGCCGCCGGGTCGGAGCCACCAATACACACTAGAGTGTCCTCTTATAAATACTTGGGTTTCTGGCTGGATGAGAAATTGACTTTTAAAACACATGTTTCAAAACTATGCCGTAGTCTTAAATCAAAATTATCATTTTACTATAGAAACAAATCTTGTATTCCATTGAATTATAGAAAAGAAATCGTTCAAGCTACGTTTTTATCAGTCCTTGATTATGGCGACACAGTTTATATGCACACTTCACCTTCCTTTCTTAAACCTCTCGATGCAGTTTATCATTCTGCTGTTCGATTTATAACTGGAGACAAATACAGAACTCATCACTGTTTACTGTATGACAAAGTCGGCTGGTCTTCCCTGACAAGTCGAAGAGAGCAACACTGCATTTTATTTATTTATAAGGGACTTGTTGGGAGGCTTCCTGATTATCTCGCATGTGAACTCAACTACAGCTCAAGTAGCTACAACACCAGGTCACATGACTGTTTGGTTTTGAAAAATGGACTCGTAAAGAGTGACACGGGACAAAGAGGCTTTTCATATTACGCTGCCCACAAATGGAACGAACTACAAACGCTTTTACAATTGAACTCTTTAGTGCCTCTTTCACATCTAAAACGGTTAGTATTCGATATGTATAAAGAAAATTGTGCTTGTTTTAATTGATACTTAAAAAATGTCTATTGTAAATATTGTATTGTTATTCACTGTTATGAAACAGGGCGCTCATGAAAAAGAGAGTCTCATACTCTCATTGGGCCTTCCCTGTATAAATAAAGATATAAATAAAAAATAAAAAACATGTGACCGCAAATAAACAAATCTGATTGCACGGTTCCTTTCGAGTTTGCTTTGCCAGCGCTATTACATCAACACAAAAACTAAAATCCTACATTTACGCTCATTTTCTACTGATCATTCGGATCGTTACTTTCTACCATTTTATTTTATTTTGTCTCCAGTTTTCGTCTTGTGTCGCTGGCTTTCTCATTAATAAACATGCACCACAATCAGTCACTACATCGCGAAAAGTCCAATTACAACAGCGGAAACTTGCATCGCACTGACCTTTTTAATTGTGACTCGTCTGGGATGGAGAATGAAAATAAATATTCTTTATTTTAGTTGAACAGACAAAGTCGATGGGCAGCAGTGTTGATTAATTAGTGACGCCTGAGCCGTATGTTCAACAAAAACAACAAACACATTTCTAAACAGTTTCACCGCTCTTCATTAACACACACCTTTCAATTAAGTTCTGAAAGGCAAAAAGCATTTTAAAAAAGAGGGTTATTTTTTATATCAGGTCATAGTTTGTTTTTCCTTTTCTTACTTTTCAAAAAACACTTAAAGTGAGCAAATTAAGCCGAGGCCCTGCAGGTGAAGGGGAGAATTAAAGTTAGCATAGTGTCTACGATAGATACAGACGGCACCATTTCCCACTCTTTTTAGCCATTTTCTGGTGGAATATGTATTTATTTATCACGCATAAATAAAGTCAAGTCAAGTCTCACATTAGATTGTTCAGTGGAAGCGAAAAAATGGCAGTCGTAGCGAGCGTTAGCATGTAGCATGATGCTAACAAAGTATCATGTTCGCGTTCTCTGTTATTTATGTATTTATGTTGAACCACTTTGCTCCTCTCCATGTCTTTGTGTCTTTGCAAAACGATATGTCAATAATTCTGCATTTCTACACGTTGTTTTTGAATAATTGAAGAAAGTTAAGATTTTTCTTTTCTTTTTTCCCCCCTTAACTGATTCAAACATGACCAGCTATGGGTGATTCCAGAAAGGCCGTTTATATCTATCTATCTATCGGTTCCCGGCTATTTTGCCGTCACACATGTTTGATATGGACAATATGTAACTGGTTAGGAGTTGGAAAAGGCTTAAGATTAGAAACAGGAAAACAATTCAGGTGAAGATTAGGAAAATTATTTGGATTAGATTAAGATTAAGAAAAGGTTAGGGTTAGGTTTATTTAGCAATATATAATGACACGGCAGTTTTGGAGCTAACACTGGCACATTTACAGTGATGTTAATTAATGTGCATTGTCCCTGTTTAAATAAACTAATAAAATAAATAAAAATAAATAAATAAAGTTTTAAATCAGGTTTGTCCAATAACTGATCATTTATTTTATCTCTCAAACCAATTCTAAGTGAATAAAATGAATAAAGGACAACATGTTGGGCCATAAAAAAGTGTTGTGAACCTTTGGTCACTGGACATCTTTTTACGTATAATCAAATTATTAAGGAGTTGGCAAAATAGGTTCTATAGACACTGCCTAAAGTTAGCCATATAAAATTTTAACTTTTGCGGTAGATTCAAAATAATGTTTTATAAGTTGTCTATGATTTTATGTTTTTATTATATAAATAAGACATTTTATGCATAAAAAATGCCTGAATTACCTGGGAATCTAAATAATGGATAGACCCAGGTTTAAATGTAAAGTTTTATTAGGTTATGCATTAGATAGTCAAAGTGTTTTTTAGTTTATTTAAAAAAAATCTTGGTTAGTCTTTGAATAAGCTATTTATAAGTTATACAAGGGGACTAAATATGTCAATATTTGTGAAGAAGTAAGTGTGGGGAAACCGTGCACCGCAATGTTGTTGTCCTTTCCTGGAAATCTCTGGCTCGCGACTCACCTAAATGTTACTCTGACGTTGAAACTAAGACGTTCAGGGACTCGCTAAAAACACTGCACGAAAAATCGTCTCGCCTTAATGGTTTTACTTGGCAGTTTTCATTACTCATTACCTACCAATATGGTTCTAATAAAAAAATAAAAAAAACATCTTATCTTATCTCTTGTCTCTTCCCATTGTCCACAGCTTCAACAGTGCCACTCACGCCTGCGCTCCAGACTTGTTTTCCTCGCGGTGAAGTTTTTATATTTCTGTGCCCGGGGTTATTCGCGTCCGTCCCGTGTCTCGTCCAATCAGGGCCTCGCCTCGGCTTGTTACCGTGACAGCCGCACGTCGCTGTCCGGTTTGTCCCCGTCTGCGTTTTTGAAAAGGTTAGTGTTTTGGAAAAAGTGTCCGCGCCAGACATTTGTCACCCAAGTCATTTTTTTTTCCCCCTTTACATTTCTTTTTTTCTGTCCTGGCGAAGGGCTGTCAGCTCCTCTCGGCCGCGGCGTGGGCACGACTCTGACAGGGTCCCGCCGCAGTCCCCGAGTCCGCGCCGCCGCCCGGACTTTCACTCTTCATTTTCCCGGACGAGGCAGCTCCGGTGATGGATGGGGCTAAACCTGGAGCCTACAGCCGGGTATTCCCACAAGTGCCGCTGTCACCGCCGCTTCTGCCGTCGGGATCGGTGGGAAAAAAAAACGTGGCGACATCGCGGGGGCACGACAAGTAACACCGCAATCAATAATGCGCAGTTTATCCGTGGCATTTCCAACACGGGACGGGAATTAGAATTGCCTTCGCGTCTCCTGTGGAAAAGCTCAGCGAAGAAATGTAAACGTTCATTTGCAAAAAAATCAATCAAAGGCACTGTGTCTGTGTAAGTTCTCAGTCGTACAGGAGTTGTCCATCTTCAATGAAGGTACTTGATTCATCTTCTGTACTCAGTAGTCAAAGCCTCCAACCACTCCTTTGAGGACGGGGAGGTCGAGATTTTAGCTACAGAAGAACGTTGGTTTGAAAGAGGAGTTAAGGAAGCTATTTTTGTCAGGGAAGAAAACCCCGTCATGAATCGAAATGGCGGCCTCAGATTTAATCTTCCGTCCCTGTACTCCAATCTCCTTCGGGAGAAACCAAAAAGGCTTGGCCAGCCCAGGGAGACGGCACCTCAGCCAACTAAAGAACAATAGGCAGGTAATTAGCAGTGATTAGCCATGAATGGGACAGATACTGGGTAGTGATCATCTATGAATAGGACAGGACTGACCGATACTGAGGTGAGCAGATCGTTAGAGACGCTCTACTTCAAAGGGGTTTACCCACAGGTGAGAGTAGCTGTGATTAGAGGGGAGGAGACATGTCAACCCTAACTCCTCCCCGTTGGTCTATATATTCAGCTGCGTCCAGAGCGGGACCTTTATCGCTGACGAAGCCTTTTGGATGAGAGGTGAAACGTTCGAAGACTTCAACTACTGAGTACAGAAGATGAATCAAGTACCTTCATTGAAAATCAAAGGCACTGTTTCCCAACATGTTTCTCCAGGAAGCCTCCGTTTGCTTAAGTCAGAGACAGACGGGAAATCCTGTGTTCAAAACCACAGCCCCCACAAATGCACCGGAACGCCTGCTATTACCTTGGTTCAAATGAACTCACACCAATAAATGGCCCAGAAGCAGTAATGTCACTCATTTGTGTCTTAAAGTAGACACCGTTCCTGTTTTAACGTTGGTCCCTCGTCAATTCACGCAGTTTTGAGTTAATCCTCGGACAAAGCTGTTAAGTTTAGCTGTTTCTTCTTCTACGGTGTCAGTGGCGCGTTCTGTACTTCCTGGTTACAACCGCGTCATTGTTCAAACCTGAGCTGCTGTGGCTGAGCCGCGCTGCCACTGTGTCAACCTGACCCGCATGACCTTGGAGGTCGGGGGAACTGTAGCACTCGGAAGAAACCTGGCTGGTTGCCCTCTGTCTCCTCTGATCCTCTGAAACCAGATGTGGCCCATTTATAAATGATCAGCTATGACCCATTTGTGGCAAAACCTATATGGACCACTTATGGCAAAGTTATGGCACTTCCTGCATGGTTAGACCTAGACTAACCAGAGGTGAACCAAATGGGGCCCACATACAAAATATCAAATATGGCCCAAACATGGCAAAACATGATATGGGCCACTAGTGGCAAAGAGCGTGGTGTCCTGCACTGGTCAGCTCCTCCACCTACTTCTTCCTCTTCCTCCTGCAGCTCCCTCCGCTCCACAACAGTCTTTTACCATCTCTCGTTTGTCCCTTACTTGTCTCCTGTAGATCCTCTTGTGACGCCTCCTCTGTGCTGCAGCTGTGGGGGCTCTTGATGCCTCTTCAGTGTCTCAGAAGAAGAAAAGTGTAGGTCTCAAATGGGTTTAGCTAAAAAGCTAGCATTTTCTTTACCTTTAAAAAGCTGCTTTCTTCAGGACCATTTTAGACTCTCAAAGTAAACAAATCCACCAAACCTCCACAAAAACTCGGCAAAGACGTACAAAAGTATCCAGAAAAACTATTTGGAACACAGAAACCACAAATGGAGGTCGCAGAAAAAGGTGAAAATGCTATAATCGGCAAAATCACCTCTTTCAACAGCGGTATGGTATTTATCTGGTCAGCCTGGAATGGCCCGGATTGGTCCTGGCCTGGGCAGTGGAGACGCTCGCCTAATAGGGTAGACCAGGCACTGGGCTTGGTAAGGACTTACCGGGAAAACGGGGCATTAAAGCCTGTGGTGTGGCTCTTTTGACCATTGAGGGGAAAATACACTAAAGATAAGGTTCATACAGGCAGAAGCAAGTCAAATTTTATTCCACAATCGAAGAGGAAAATCGGCACACATTTTATTTCTTAAGATTTGCAAAGATAAAACCGAGGAAAGAGAGTTGGATAAAATGGGAAACTTTTCAGTAAAAAAAAAAAAAAGTGTACATTTCAGGAAAACTGAATATGTGTTAGACTTAAGCTTTGGTATTTTTGATAAACTTATATGGTAAAAATTGTTGAGCAATGTCATAATAAAAAAAATAAATCTTGATTTAATGCCAGTTCGAATCCACTTTAATGCGTTTCAATGACATTTAAGGCCAATTCATTTAATGACTTTTAATGTAAACCCATGAAAGATTAAACCCATAACTTCAGCTTTTCCCAAAGTCTGGAGCGCTGAAGCCTCCTGAGCAATCCCAACTTTCCACCGGGGTCCCCCCAGTAAAAGAAATTACTTTATTCAAAAGAATTTGTAATGTTTTACTGCCTAAAATGGCATATCCAAAATTTCACTAAAAAGTCAATGATTGTTGGCTAACCCTATTTTTGAAAGTGTTTGTTTTTCCTGTCTTCCTGTTTTGGCTACGCGGTTCGAGAGACCCCGTGCGGTGTCTTTAAGGCCCACCAGGGGGCCCCGGACCTCACGTTGGGACCCACTGGTGTAATTAACAGAGTAATGAGCTTCAAGATGACTGAACCAGAACGCAGCAAGACACCAACTACCCGAGTCCCCCATGTCCTCCTGATGAAAGCGCGACAATCTCAAAGATATGACATTAAATGCGCCGTTAATCAAATAAACTAAAACAACAAGTGCTGTGGCTCTTCACAATTTTCTTTGGACGTCGAAGGTCGCAGGCTCCGGTTCGAACTCAGTCAAAACTAATTCAAAGTATGTCTTAAGAGAAGGACAAGTGTTACAGTAATGCGTTTCAAAGCAAATGGTCTCCTCAAGGAACCGCTTCACCCGTTGTTTTTTTTACACTTCGTTCAAAGTACTCAGACACTGGAGGCGAGGGGCGTGAGGTGTCTTGCCCAAGGACACAGTGGCAGTGTTTTGCTTCAGATTGAACAATGGCGGCATCGGTCTCTTTCCACTCGCTCTTCGGCTGAATAGCACTCTGTTTTCTCCCCCTCATAAGCGGGGGAGAGGGGGGAGTTTTGTTTGGTGAGGAGCTGACTGTAGCACACATATTGACAGTGATTAGAATCGGTGAGAGCCTCCTGCGGATGAATATTCAGGAGCACCTGTCTCCGTCTGACAGCGCGGATGGAAATGAGGGAGACGCATCCGGCTACACCACCGGAAAAAGATGAGGGGCCGGGGCTGAGCGTCTGTGTGGCTGAGCTGGAAGTGTGGGAATGAAAGATCGCATTGTCTTGACTGAAATTGTGCATTGTTTGGCAATTTCATGCGCACAAAAAAAACAATATGGTTCCAGATTGTGTTGAGAATTGTTTGAAATAAAAAATCATTTTAGAAGATCATTTAAGTTTGCTGGACCCAAAGCTATAGGGAGTCAGTCGTTTCAATGTGTGAATGAGTTGTAACTGTTCAGAGAATTAGTTCATCCTCATTTATGTTTAAACTTTAACGCGTCAAAATATTTGTAATGAATTCATCAAAATTAATTTCTAGTTAATTTCTTTTAACGCAATTAATCACATCTCCCCCAAGTTTTCCCCCCAAGACGCTTAAAGGCGCTGTTTTATGGCCCTTTTTTGCTTTGATATAAATGTGGGATTATTATTACTGTTTAATTTACTCTACAAGTTACAATAGTGATCAGAGTTCCTAAAAAAAAAGCTAAATAGCTATAAATGCACTTTGGATCTGTTCCTTGAATAACTATACGGATTAACCCTCTTGTGATCCTTCAATGCTGCGCCCTTTAAAGACCCTAATGTTAAAAAAACTTACACTTCAAAAAAGAGCCTGAAAATTTTTACAAAAATCCTTCAGTGGCTTTTGGGCCATTTGGATGGGCTGCGGCTCCAGGGGCTTTCGGGTCAAAATGACCCAAGGACCGCACGAGGGTTAAAGCTGGGGTACCTGACATTTTTGTGTTGTAGAAAACATTTATTTTTGCCACCTCAGAGTCTGTTGTAGACACAGCAAAACACAAAGCTCGCTGTATCGTCTTCACCTAAAGTTTTATTGAGCAATGGATGATAGAGGTCTTATCTAAATTAGTGGGATTTATCTTGGGGGTGGCCCTGCCTCACTTTGTCACCACTCAAATGGTGAAATGTGCATGTCATTACATTGTTTGAACAATGTGAACACACAGGAGGGCTGTGAGAGCTAGAAAAAAGTTTGGGCCAAAACAAAAAATGTCACTGTTTGAACAGGAAAAATCAGGTGCCTCAGATTTAATAATAATAAATTATACATTTGTTGTTGAACTCATGTGTCCATCTAGTTATTGAATTATTTTGGTGCAAACAGTTTTTGGTTTTCGATTAAAATGCAATGAATTGCGATACAGACCTGTAATCCCACCACTAGTTTAAAAGAAAGCTTAAAGCTAAACTAATGATGCCTTATATAGAGAAGTTGTAAAATATCAGTTTGAAACGGTATTCTTTTTGTTTCTTGGGAAATGTATTTTCTTATTGATATTCTGTAAACTGATGAGCTAAGCTTCAGCATATGCCTTTTCGGTCTTATTTTTTTTTTTTTGACTGAACAATGGTGTTTTTGACATTGTTATTGTACTCTAGACCGAAATAAAATAAACTAAAACATTTAATTAAAAACATTGTTTGGGCCAGTTGGGAAGCCATCTGTTCCTACTTGTAGAAACCATCGTACGCTCCTCTGCCTCCGGAGAACCTTTGGCTTTGCGTTACACTGTTGCGCTTTTGGACCAACAACTACGGTCTGGACAGGGCCCATTCGACCAGCGCTCCAGCCGCAGATCAGACGGGGCGATTTCAGAGGGAGATGCCACGGCCTCTTCAGTCCTGACGTCACGGGAGAGACTGCGGAGTCTCCGTCAGTGACAGGTCCAACTGTCTGAGGGACAGCTTCATCCACAAGGCAGTCAGAATGCTGAACTCTCTCCTCCCCCTTATTGTGCATATCGCTCTTTATACAGTGCCTTGCGAAAGTATACGGCCCCCTTGAACTTTTCGACCTTTTGCCACATTTCAGGCTTCAAACATAAAGATATAAAACTGTATTTTTTTGTGAAGAACCAACAACAAGTGGGACACGATCATGAAGTGAAACGAAATTTATTGGATATTTCAAACATTTTTAACAAATAAACAACTGAAAAATTGGGCGTGCAAAATTATTCAGCCCCTTTACTTTCAGTGCAGCAAACTCTCTCCAGAAGTTCAGTGAGGATCTCTGAATGATCCAATGTTGACCTAAATGACTCATGATGATAAATAGAATCCACCTGTGTGTAAACAAGTCTCCGTATAAATGCACCTGCTCTGTGATAGTCTCAGAGGTCAGTTTAAAGCGCAGAGAGCATCATAAAGAACAAGGAACACACCCATGATCACTCTGGATGAACTGCAGAAATGTACAGCTGAGGTGGGAGACTCTGTCCATAGGACAACAATCAGTCGTATACTGCACAACTCTGGCCTTTATGGAAGAGTGGCAAGAAGAAAGCCATTTCTTAAAGATATCCATAAAAAGTGTCGTTTAAAGTTTGCCACAAGCCACCTGGGAGACACACCAAACATGTGGAAGAAGGTGCTCTGGTCAGATGAAACCAAAATCCAACTTTTTGGCAACAATGCAAAACGTTATGTTTGGCGTAAAAGCAACACAGCTCATCACCCTGAACACACCATCCCCACTGTCAAACATGGTGGTGGCAGCATCATGGTTTGGGCCTGCTTTTCTTCAGCAGGGACAGGGAAGATGGTTACAATTGATGGGATGATGGATGGAGCCAAATACAGGACCATTCTGGAAGAAAACCTGATGGAGTCTGCAAAAGACCTGAGACTGGGACGGAGATTTGTCTTCCAACAAGACAATGATCCAAAACATAAAAGCAAAATCTACAATAGAGTGGTTCACAAATAAACATCTCCAGGTGTTAGAATGGCCAAGTCAAAGTCCAGACCTGAATCCAATCGAGGATCTGTGGAAAGAACTGAAAACTGCTGTTCACAAACGCTGTCCATCCAACTTCACTGAGCTCCAGCTGTTTTGCAAGGAGGAATGGGCAAATATTTCAGTCTCTCAATGTGCAAAACTGATAGAGACAAACCCCAAGCGACTTACAGCAGTAATCGCAGCAAAAGGTGGCGCTACAAAGTATTAACTTAAGGGGGTTGAATAATTTTGCACGCCCAATTTTTCAGTTTTTTATTTGTTAAAAATGTTTGAAATATCTAATAAATTTTGTTTCACTTCATGATTGTGTCCCACTTATTGTTGGTTCTTCACAAAAAAATTACAGTTTTATATCTTTATGTTTGAAGCCTGAAATGTGGCAAAAGGTCGAAAAGTTCAAGGGGGCCGAATACTTTCGCAAGGCACTGTATGTATTTGCAGCCATGTTTATTTTACAGACCACTCAGGATCATTATTATGAATGGGGCCCTTATTATCAGATCTATTGTTAAAACATAACGTGCATTAGTCGTCGCTGTTTTATAAATAAACCCGCGTGTTACTACGGGCTCGGGCTGGTATTGAACCAGGCGCCAACACTGTGTGGCTTTAATCACAGTTATTCCTGTCTGAAAACAGAGTGTCCCGGCTGACACGCGCCTCCCGCTGAGAGACTCCTCCAGCGCTGAATGCAGCGCGGGAGAACACGCCAGACCCAAATCATCCGAGGAAGAGGAGCCATCTTCGCAAACGACAAATTTATGCCGGAGGTTTTCGGGCAAAATATAGAAACAGGTAAACACGTGTAATGGTGACACAATAAGCATTCTCACGTTCTCCTCTCACAACAGGAAAATGCGGATGATGCAAAGCGAGGGAACACGGCCGTCGTAATGATTTGGCCGATTGTTGGATTACCGCCGCTCGCGCTCACATCCCAAAACAATAACAACTCCAAGCCGCGCGTTCCAGGTACTCGGCGATGAGATATTTATAACCACAGAGGAGACGCTTTGTTTGTCTCCCGGCCCGCGCACACAGACAGCGCGCTCTCTCATCATTATCCGGGTTTAATTTTATTTCGGTTGACTCATGTACAGTGATATAACCTCGTAAATATAGATCCGTGTTTTGGACCGGCGCCCGACGAAACCAGCTGGCGCGGTTAAAGGGTGCGCGGCTCTTTCTGGCACAAAGAACGGCGTAAAAAAAATAATAATGAAAGAACGGACGGGATGGAGAGGCAGGTGGGTGGCAGCGGAGCACTCTCAGGTCCAAAGCTGATCTAATTTCTCGCGGCGTGATAAAAAAATGGGATAAAACACAAAAGCTGGTCACGTGCCACAAATCCGGTGTTTTTTTTTTAGGTGTAACAAGATATACTCGGATATGACTTGGGGTAATAATGTTTTATCCCCCATATTAAAGAGGGGTTGGTGTGTGGTAATAATAAACACTTTTTTAGATAATGTTGATCATCTGATGTTTTGTGGAATATTTTAAGATTAAGTATATACAGCCTTAGCGTTGGGGCGACGGTGGCGCAGATGGTAGAGCGGGTCATCTCATGATTGAAAGGTCTGGGGTTTGAATCCCGCCTCCTGAAGGTGCACATTGTCGTTGTGTCCTTGGGCAAGACACCTCACCCTCTTTGCCTCCAGTGTCTGCGTACACTGGTGTGTGAATGAGAGTGTGAATGGGCCCCCTATGAGAGACCAACAGGCCCGTTTGGAACCACGAGGCCGTCCTTCTGTGGACCCACCACCTGCGGGAGGAGCCATAGGGGGCTGGTGCTGTGTGATTTGGGCAGCTCCAACAGCTGCCCCCACGACCCGGCAACGGACAAGTGGAGGAAAATGGATGGATGGAGCCTTAGCGTTGGTGTCTGTGGCTTTATGCGGTGGAAAGTAGTTTATCGCGGTGGTTCCCTCCCTCAATATATTGAACTTTTGATATATTGATTTTGTTATCGGGGCAGGCCTAGATCTAAGTTAAAGGTGCATCGTGCAACTTTTTAATGTGTGACCCAATGGCTGCATGAGTGGTTAACGTGGCAGCTTTACTTTCCATCACAGCGGTCTCTCCAGGAGCAATTTGTTATGTAGGTTTTCTGATGAAAGGGTCCGGCGGCAGTGAAAACCTACCATAAACTCTCAAAACAATTGATCCTGGAGCGTCATAGAGGCCTTTACTGTGATGGACAGTAAAGGCGCCATGCCATTAGTCCGACATCTCATTATTCCGAAAATTTCCCATTGAGCAGAGGTACCATTAGTCCGAAATCTCTAACCCAGTTGTGTTGTGGATTAGAGAGCCATTAACAACCTTTGGCCCTAACCTTAAGGTCAGTGGACTCTTGCCTGAACAACAAAAATTGTCCTGTGCATTTGACCCACCCTTCGATGCCACTGGTGCAGCCCATAAGGAGCAGGGGGCAGCTGAGTGTGACGCCCGGAGACCCATCCCCAGATGTGGAGCCGGGCTCGTGGTCACGTGACTGGAGGATTCACCGGACACAAGGAGAGAAACGTACAAACTCCACACAGAAAGGCGGTCTGGGAATCGAACTCAGGACCTTCCAAAACCCCTTGCTCATGTTCCTCCACACGGAGAAAAAGACAAAGATTGCTCGGCCCGTGTAGCTATTGTAAGGTTTTTACTTTGTGATGAGAGGATTAAGCTTAAAGTGATAGTCTGCAAGTTTCAATGTTTTACAAATATAAAAGATTGCATATGATTGACTGCCTGGGTCTGTAAGTAACATTATGCAGTAATATTCTTTCGAAAGTTGATTTCAGACACTAATTACAATCCTCAGGCTATCACTTTAACCAAGGAGGTAAGCTTTCCTGTAACACGGCCAATCAGGAGTGAAGAGGGAGGAGCTTGATCGTTTACTTTTGACAATTCTGAGTTTGTCTCCTTATTTTGCAAAGTAGAAGTTGCTTTCTGGTCCAGTCAGAAGGGGAACAATGGGGACTTAATGGTTTACTTTGAAATGTCACTCTCTCTCTCTATCCTCACAGATGGGGAGGTGAGGAAAGTATCTCCTGGATACGCAGGACCTAAGGAGGAGCTTTTCTGGGAGCTTTTGTCAAGGTGCAACGAATATCCATGAGAGAAGATCCAAAATGTTCTCAAAGATGCGCTCATGGCTCAAAACATGACTCAAGGTCTGATTCTAAAGAAATAACAACATTGTACCATAATAAAAAAGTATATTTAAGCACCATCCATCCGTGATTTAAGCACAATAGTTAATTCATTGACAGATCATTCAAGACCAGCTTTAAAACAAGATCAACTATTTAAATTTGAAGGAAATACAACTAGTCCATGAAGGAAACCCGTCTCGGTCCAATCGGAAGCCGTCACCACACAACTCTTCCAAAACATTAAAGTGGCGGACCAATACACTATTTTCTTCTGCTCTATTTTGTCTATTTTAAATCATTTTGGAAACTATAAAATCCCTAAAACCGGATCAAGAAACAGCGTTGGAAACGTTCCTTATATGGAAGAAACCTCCCTCCCTCCTGGTACGACTCCATTTGTGGTTTCTGTTCCACATTGTTTTTCTGGATACTTTTGTACGTCTTTTTCGTGTTTTTGTGGAGTGGATTTGTTTACTTTGAAACAGATGGTCCTGAAGAAAGCAGCTTTTTAAAGGTAAACAAAATGCTAGCGTTTCAGCTAAACCCATTTGAGACCTACACATGTCTTCTTCTGAGACACTGAAGAGGCACCAAGAGCCCCCACAGCTGCAGCACAGAGGAGGCGTCACAAGAGGAGCTACAGGAAACAAGTAAGGGACAAACGAGAGATGGTGAAAGACTGTTGTGAAGCGGAGGGAGGAGGAGGTGGAGCTGACCAGTGCAGGACACCACGCTCTGAAACAGGGACAAACCCAGGAGGTGGTGCACCGTTTCAGAGGATCAGAGGAGACAGAGGGCAGCCAGGTTTCTTCCGAGTGCTACAGTTCCCCCGACCTCCAAGGTCATGCGGGTCAGGTTCACACACAGTGGCAGCTCAGGACTAACACCTGAACACTATTTCGTTGTGCACTTGTACAATGACAATAAAGCACTTACTTATTTACTTATATTATGGAAAAGGAGGTTTTTGAAAAGGCTTCCTGCAGCTCGTTCCAGCGTTGCTCTAGTTGGTTGATTCCACCTGGTAATCACGCCCGTCGGGAAATCGCAGAGATCACGCTCACTCCCAGGCAAAAGGCAGTTGGGTAGGCCGGGCACGTTTTTATTTTTGCCTGTTGTGCTTGTTAACGGTTGGTACAAATCAGTTAGGAGTTTCTTGGAGTGAAAAGTTCGCCAAACACCGCACCGGAGGAAAATGTCCCGACGGCTTTCTGTCCAAACTCTCCCTGTGACCTTGTTTACATCTCCACCAGTTCACCGCTACTTTCCCCCCTGATTTCCACATCTAACCCTTCCAACGCCACGTCTCCTCGCTTTGGAACTAAAGCCTGACCGTCCTAAACACGCAAACATTCCTCTGGCTTTTGTTTTTTTGATCACGGCCCCGTCGGCTCCTCCACGGCGGCTGAATAAATCATTTGGCATCGCAATCCTCTCTCTCTCTCTCTTCGTTCCCGCCTCTCTCATTCCGTTTAAAGCCTTTCCCATCTCTGCTTTCCCCGGTACTTTTTTTTATTTTATTCTAATGACAATTCCGGGTGCCAGATTTTTGCAGGTAGTTGTTATGGAAACCACATCGGCTTAACTCGCCGCATCATTCCCCCCCCCCCCTCTCTCTCTCTTTTTCACGCTCCCCCCCCCCCCCCCCCCCATTTCCATCATGGCGGGTCATTACCGGCGAACAAACAGTTAAACCCGACGCCACACGCGGGAGTCGCCGCTTAGCCTAAATCGCGTCCAAATGGCGTCTTCGCGTGTTTGCAGTCTCCGGCCATTTATTATTTAGCGGACGATGAACGAGAAGAAAAAGCCTTAAAGAATTCGGCGGCGCGGACGGGAGGGAATTGGCGAGACGGAGTTTTTGTGTGGATACAGTTATGAGCCCGCGAGCGGTCCGGCGTAATCTGATTGCAGAAAGCGCGGCGGAGACGGAGGAGAGTCAATCCACAGATAATGCCAAACATGAAAAAGGCAATTCCCCCCGAGCCGTGTAACATTAGGGGGTTATAAACGACGCGGCGCTATGGGCTGGAAACATAACAAGTGTTGGCGGGATTTGGGCGCCGTCGCCGGCATTGGAATGAGGTCTGGGTACTTCCACTGCCGACCGGGTCATTGCTTCTCGAACGGTGGTACTTGGGCTTCTTTAGGTGGCCATTTTAGACTGCTCATTTTGTAATAACATTTATGCTTTAGTGGCGCGTTTAAGAAGTGTTTTCTGGAGTAGTATGGACCCAGCTTACACACATTAAGTCCAGTTTTGTTCTATTTTAGACCCTTTTCAGACCTGGTTTAGTCCTGCTTTATTTCAGCCTGTGGTATTTGGAAGGTACTATGACCACATTAGTCCAGTGCTCCGGTCTTTGCACTGGCTTCCTGTCACTCAGAGAATAGAATTTAAAACAGCTCTGCTCGTGTACAAGTCTTTTCATGGTTTAGCACCAAAGTCCATCTCTGACATGTTAGAGCCGTATGAACCATCTCGGGCCCTGAGAACTTCAGGGAGGGGTCTCCTGGTGGTTCCCAGAGTCAGGACTAAACACAGTGAGGCTGCGTTTCAGTTTCATGCAGCTAAAATCTGGAACAGTCTTCATGAGGATGTGAGACAGGCCTCAACTCTGACAATGTTCAAATCCAGGCTGAAAACAGCTCTTTTTACCCGAGCAGATGAAAACTGAAAGTATTTTATCTGCACTCTTGCCTTTTGCTGTAATTGATTAATTTTTGTATTGATTGTATCTGCTTTTTTGTAATTCCATGCAATTGTGAAGCACTTTGAATTGCCTTGTGTATGAATTGTGCTCTACAAATAAACTTGCCTTGCCTTGCCTACTATTTGAGGACCTATAAGGGTAAGACATAATGTGTTGAAGTGGTGGTTTTCCTGTGATATACAGCACTGTATGTTCTTTTTTTATTCAAGAGCATTTACATTGTAGATCTGGGACCCCGACTAAATCAGCTCGAGGTCCACAAACTTTACTTTTGTGCCTTCAGGGTCATATGCATCCATTGCTCTTAAAAGGTTGTCTAATTACATAGCAGAACTGAATAATGAATCAATAATGTTAAGCTTTGTAACGGTCATTGTGTCTACTTGTGTTACTAGAATAACTTTCACAGTTCATTCGGTCAGACACTTGGTTTAGAGATGTACACATCTTTACCGCTACATGTTTCAGCCGCCATCTGCAGGCCGTCGTCAGAAGTGTCACTTCTACAACTGTAAAGAAGGCATCGAAATCAGGAAACGAAGGAGCGTTTCTCCTGTCCCACACATGGGACGCCCTTCTCCAGTGATCACGCCCCCTGCCGCCCGGAGACCACTAGGCTGCAGGGCGCGTGGGTCTAAAATAGAAAAAAACTAGACTAAATGTGTGTAAACTGGGTCCATACCATACTACTGGCCACCGCACACTGTTGACACTTCTGATGACGGCCTGCAGATGGACGCTGAAACATGTAAAGGTAAAGATGTGTACATCTCTAAACCTAGTGTCTGACTAAATGAACTCTGAAAGTCATTCTAATCATTCATTTAATTTAAATTACAATTGTTCATATCACTGTTGATTCAGCCTTAGATATTAGGTATCTTGAGAGGATGAAAGGGCTTTGGGGTCCGGATTAAAGCCTATGGAGGGCCGTGCAACTGGACCCGCCAATTGAGGACCCCTGTACTGAAGGCATTAATTTTTGAATAAACACATATGGAATTATGTGTTAAAAAATAAAGGTGAAATAGATTCACCTTTATTTGCTTTGATTACGGCTTTGCACACGTTGGACATTTTCTCAGTGAACTTCACGATGTCGTCACCAGAAATGGCTTTCACTTCACAGACTGTTAAAAAGCTCATTGAGAACATGTCGAAAATGAAGGGCGGGAATTTTGAAGAATGTAATTTATAAAACAGTGGTTCTCAACCTTTTGTCTTTGAAGCCCCCCCTGCACATGTTGTAGTATCAAAAGTATCAAAACATGAAAATAATTGCTAATAAGTCTTCATCCTCGGCTGAGTTGTTGTCATTCTACCTCTGAGTTGAGGGCACATTGGATGGAGAGACTGTTCGGATAATCTATGGTCTAATTGTCTTGTTTTCTATTATTTTTTTTTTTCAATCTACATGGACCTTATGTGTCTGTACTGTGTCTTTTCTCAGTCATATTTGAGGATTTTTCTCAGATCTGACCAGGCAAAGTTCTCACCCTTTTCACCCTTTTTTGTTTCCTACATAATCCCATGTAGGATTCATTGATAGTTGCCTTCAATGAAAATCACACAATGGAAACAGTGTTAAAAATAAATAAAAAAAACAATACAAAAGAGTTTCCACATTTTGACGGATACTGAAGTTTGGGTTTGAATGTTGAAAATACTATTGTATTGTGTTATATACAATGTCCACCAGGCTATAATAAAGGTAGAAAAGCGCTATATAAGTTGAGTCCATTTACAGATATGTCTATGATCTCGACCAGTGGTACCCAACCTTTCTTGTACTCCTTGGGCCTCTTATTCCGAACTCAAAGTACTCCTTAACTCAGACAATTATTTATAAACTGATCAACTAAACTGGGATGTATCAGTATTTTTATTACTGTGGCAAATGAATGGCATGTGTACTCATGGAACCAGAGCGCGATTCAAAGCGAGCAGGACTTTGCAGCGCTATGGATTACTCACGTGCCTAACCATTTTTACCGTTAAGGTGAAAAGTACCGCGGGAGCCGTAACTTTATGACGGAGCTAAGTTTTATTGTTGCTTTAAGTTGTTTTTGTTCTTTGACCAGACCCACGAGAGAGAAACGACCTCTTCCACCCTGACACGGTGTCCGTCTCTATCTGCGCTTTATGGAGGCGAGTCTGAGGGGAGCTATACAGAGGAGCAGACTGCACCACAGCAAAGCACAGACGCACTTAGAGAAAAGGATGGAAGTAACTATTGTTCTGTCAGGACCAAGAGCCACTTCACTTCATGAAGACGCATTTGGGGCTGTTAAACTCACACAGCATTGAAGTTGGTGGTAAAAAGTACAGTAAGTATTTGTATGAAAGGTTATTTATTTTATCTGTTGTGAAACAAAGAAAATAGCAAACGGTGTCATAAATTGAAAAAGTTTTGTACAATCAGATATATTTTACAATTTCAGGCATTCTTCCCTTATTTCCCCTAATGGACATGAGCTTCTTTTGTAGCCACAGTTGCCAAGGACGGACTGATATAAGCATAAATGAGCGCTGCCTTTGACACAGTGGACCACGGGATCTTACTTCACAGGTTAGAAAACTGGGTGGGACTCTCTGGTACTGCGCTAAACTGGTTCAAGTCCTATCTCGAGGATAGGACGTACTTTGTCGAAATTGGCAACTGTGTCTCAGACAAAATTTCCATGACCTGTGGAGTCCCCCAGGGGTCAATCTTGGGACCCCTCTTATTCAACTTGTACATGCTTCCATTGGGTCAGCTAATCAACAGCTGTTTTCTTGTAATTTTATGCAACTGTGAAAGCACTTTGAACTGCCTTGTGTATGAATTGTGCTCTACAAATAAACGTGCCTTGCCTTGCCTAAATGTCCATCAGCCTCTCTGACTGTGCATTCAGACAGTTATAAGCGCTCTCGCCTCACAGCAAAAAAAGGTCCCGAGTTTGATTCTGGGCCAGATGAGGCCTTTCTGTGTGAAGTTCGCATGTTCTCCCAGTGTCCAGTGTAGTTTTCCTCAAAGGGCTACAGTTTTTAGGTAAGTGAACGGTATGGTTTTTCAAGTTTAGCATTCCCAATGGACCGCTGTTATTGAGGGCGGCGCTCCCACGGATATGCACGCTAGAGTACACAATACTGAAGGAACAACAGAACGGCAATGAAAAGTTGTCTTTTGGTTTTAGTTTAGGGAATTATTTAGCGGCGCCAAGGCAAATACCAGAGGAAAGAAGCAGCTAAACGACTATGAAGGTAAGCTATGTGCTAATGTTATGCTAATGCTAAAGTTGTCCTAACAGCAGCTAAATGCTATCATCAGCTATCAACAGTGGTATGATGATGTGAAATATTATATCCCGTATGACCTGCCTGTTCTGGCGAGGGCTGTCCTCTCTCCTCTGCCTGCACTTGGTTCCAAAACTTGTACCTGTTTGACCCTGGTCTGACCAGTGGAGACACTCGACTGCACAGGTAGACCTGGCGCGGGGCTGGGTAGAAAAAAGGCCTATAGGTTTGTGAGTGCAGGGCTGTGGATGTGAATGGACCACAATCCGGTGTGCTGTGTTTACAATATAAAGGGCAATACTCACGAGAACTATAGCAAACGTGAGAGTCATGTGGGCTCAGTGACGGACTGGCCATTGGGCAATGTGGGCAAATGCCACTGTGGCCTCCTGGTCTCATCACTTGTTGTGGCCTCATCACAAACAAATAAATAGGCTAAATAAAGCGAGGAAGCGGCCGCCTATTGGCGCATTTAGAACAGTCCATTGCTTTATACGTGTCAGTTCTACGTGTTCGCTTTGCTGCTGCAAATGCTCCGTGTATTTGCGCTGTATTGACTGACTTTTGGCATTTCTTTCCAAACTTTCGATACGTCGCTAATGTCATAACACACGGGGTTCATCGCTGCTGCACCTGCGGTCTGTCTGAGCCCGGGTCCGAGGCTTGTCTGTCTCCCCGCGCCGCTATGCTCTGAGCCCGGGTCCGGGGCTGTCTGTCTCCCCGCGCCGCTATGCTCAGAGCCCGGGTCCGAGGCTGTCTGTCTCCCCGCGCCGCTGTGCTCTGAGCCCGGGTCCGAGGCCGTCTCTCTCCCCGCGCCGCTGTGCTCAGAGCCCGGGTCCGAGGCCGTCTCTCTCCCCGCGCCGCTGTGCTCTGAGCCCGGGTCCGAGGCGGTCTCTCTCCCCGCGCCGCTGTGCTCTGAGCCCGGGTCCGAGGCGGTCTCTCTCCCCGCGCCGCTGTGCTCTGAGCCCGGGTCCGAGGCGGTCTCTCTCCCCGCGCCGCTGTGCTCAGAGCCCGGGTCCGAGGCCGTCTCTCTCCCCGCGCCGCTATGCTCTGAGCCCGGGTCCGAGGCGGTCTCTCTCCCCGCGCCGCTGTGCTCTGAGCCCGGGTCCGAGGCGGTCTCTCTCCCCGCGCCGCTGTGCTCTGAGCCCGGGTCCGAGGCGGTCTCTCTCCCCGCGCCGCTGTGCTCTGAGCCCGGGTCCGAGGCGGTCTCTCTCCCCGCGCCGCTGTGCTCTGAGCCCGGGTCCGAGGCTGTCTGTCTCCCCGCGCCGCTGTGCTCTGAGCCCGGGTCCGAGGCGGTCTCTCTCCCCGCGCCGCTGTGCTCTGAGCCCGGGTCCGAGGCGGTCTCTCTCCCCGCGCCGCTGTGCTCTGAGCCCGGGTCCGAGGCGGTCTCTCTCCCCGCGCCGCTGTGCTCTGAGCCCGGGTCCGAGGCTGTCTGTCTCCCCGCGCCGCTATGCTCTGAGCCCGGGTCCGAGGCGGTCTCTCTCCCCGCGCCGCTGTGCTCTGAGCCCGGGTCCGAGGCTGACTGTCCCCGTTCTGAGCGCAGCCTCCGCTCAGTCCCGGGGCTCAGAGCGGAGGCTGCGGGTGCCTGTCCCCGCCCTGTGCGCACTGCGAGCGGGTCTAACCTCTGCCCGTCCCCGCTGAGTGGATACAAGAACTTTGTGATACCTTTCAGTATGAAAAGCGCTTTATAAATGAAGTTTGATAGATTGACGAGCGGATCGGCTGATCTCTGGCAGCTCTGGCTGCCACAGCGACACACGGACAGGGGGAAGGAGAATGTAGCGCCGAATGAAGCAGAAATTGATGACAATCTGTGGGGTTTGGGCTGAGTTTAGGTGCTTGTTTAGGTTTTACAAAACAGCATCAATCAAGTGATGAACTGGTTCAGTAGAAACATGCTATGGAGACAGTAGGCTTACTTTTTATTTACATAACCTGATTCATCTGTGTTAATAGTAAATGCAGTCAAATGGAGGGCTGTCCCATTTCTTAGGGCGGTCTTTTCAACCCTCGCCCTTAGCCCTTGGTTTCAGGGTGTAGGGAAAGGGCTAGGGGAAGGGCTAGGGGTAGAAAAGAGAATTGGGATTGGGCCAAAAAGGCTAAATAAATAAATAAATCGGAGATGGGGCCGCTTTTTGGCGGATTGGCCGCCCGCAGATGACTTAAGACAAATGTGGCCTCTCTGCTAAAATTGCCAGGGCCTCTTTTTGGTGCCAGTCCGCCACTGTGTGGGCTCAATAGCCATCCCGAATATATGTGGGCGATGTTCCTAAACACTGGGTCACTCCCGCCCCAAATCTGAATGGGGTAGATAAGTCGCGGTGTAAACTGTGCCCATTCTTCAGTGCGGCGGGCGCAGCATGTCGCCTGAGCAATGGGCTGCCCCAGAACAGCACCTGGGGACCATCTTCACGGGTTTCTCAGTGGGTGGAACTGTTGAACTTCATTATGGATGTGGTGTTTTTTGCTTGATCCGGGAAATGGAGCACCCGCAGGAAACCCACTCAGACACGGTGAGAACACGTAAACTCCACTGACATGGTAAAGCCTAGGATCCTCTTGGCAGTGATGTCTTTATAATGAGTTTGTCACATGTCTTTGGCCATGCTCATCGTGGAAACAGAAAGCACGGAGAGAGGGATCCCGGTTTGATTCGGTGTCAGACGCCGGGGCCGAGGCGGGAGCTGTGTTTTCAGACGAACTGTCATGTCCGACCTCAGCGCTCCCTGTGATCCCACCGACTCAAAATCTGAAGCGCGGAAAAGCAACGGGACTGGGGTAAAAAAAAAACAAGCGGAAGAAATATGTTTCAATGTGACATCTTCAAGAACTGAGAAGGTTCAACTCGGGGTGACCTCCGGAAACACGGGGGGAGACAAGGAGTATGGAATCCACTGGAGTTTGTGAATAAATACAAATGCTGGCTGTCAAACTAGGAACCAAAACTCTGATAGGACAATTGTTTAACTTTGCAATTTTACCGCAAGTTCTCTCTTCTTCCTCTGGCCTTTCTGACTTTTGTAAGGGAAGACACTTCTGGCAAAACTCCACTTTTTCAAGGTTTGGGGGAGTTTTCTTCTTTGACATAGAAACTTACACCTTTTTTATTGAAAAAATATTGTGTCTGAATTCACCCTCCGTACGGCAACACAATGTGGACAAACCTTCTTTGTTGTGAGCCAGTGGCCTTTGACAAACAACCTTCACGTTCAGTCCCTAGAGTGTGCTTTATTAGGCTTTTAAAATGAACAAAACGTGAGCAAATTAGTGCTTACTCTCCAGCCTTTTCGGAAATGTAGTATTATATCGAGATTTCAAATTTATGTGAAAGTTGAAAGTTCCCAACACAAATACTACTCAAGTAACGCACAGCTCCTCAAAAACACTACTTAAAGAAGTACTAAGTAATGTGTTTACCTTAATAAATCCTTTTTGTATTACCCCCAGAGGGACTACAAAAAGTGTTAATGGGATGATTGGGGGGTCTTTCATCCCCCCCGGTGTCTCTGGCCAGAAAACCACGATTGCAACTTGCATTCCACCGGGTCGGAGCAACCAATACACACTAATAGAATCACGAAGAAGAAGCTAACAGGCTAACGGGCAAAGCTAACGGCTAGCGCCACTTTAAACAGTATTTACAGCCAAGTTTGAGTTTGAGTTTGACTGTCAGCGTAGTATTTACTCTCCAAGACATTGAATAAGTAAAAAAAATCGTAACGTGCTACGACACCTGCAGTTGCGCGTATGGCCTCTAGGGGCAAGAGTTACTTAGTACTGCTTTAAGTACAGTAAAAGTACATTTGCTTCGTTACTGTTCAAGGTTTAAAAGCGATGCACCTGGATTGGACTCACACGTCCCCGATGTTACGTGCACAGTCACTCTCCGTCGTGGTTATATATAGGTAAATAAATAAACAAGCAGGAAGGGAAAGACGGGATAGAAAGGCGTACCTTGATGATTTAAAGTGGATCCATTTTGCCCCGTCAGTGCAGTAATCCGCACTCACGCCACGCCCCCTCCGACGCGGCGAGCGAGTGGCGCCGCTCCGAGACCACCGGTTTAGACAGATCGTAAAGTCAGATTCACTCTGACCCCAAAGTGCCGCTCTCGGGCTGAAAGTCCCTTTAGGTCGACTTAACTAGAGCCTGTGTGAAAAGGCCCTTAGAGCCTCCTGATGGCAGTATTTATGTTTTCAGCCGCCCTGTAGTAAAACATGGTATAACTAGTTCTAGAAAAGGGGCAAAGTGTTTTATTTTCCTGAACGCCGCTCGCCAAAGTGGCTTGAGAAGTGTTATCTCCCCAGAATAGAAATCTACCGTTGTTAGTGTCTTGCCCTGCTTGCATCATGACTGAAGGCCCCGCAGTTCTTGCGATCTGCCCCCACTGCCCACCCTCGGAGTTGTAGCCAGTGGCAGATGAGTGATTGTTTGTAATAGTCTGGAGTTGTTCGGGCCTCTTAATGATTTGGAGAGCGTTCGCTCCTGCGGCTGTAGCCGGCAGCGCGGACTGCTCTGCTCTCTCCTTCGATTCAAACGCTCATGTGCGGGAAAGTGTCTGGGCCCGCCGTAATGATGCGCCGTGACCTCGTTATTGTTTCCATAGTAACGGGAGGCAGGGTTACACGGTTATTCTGTCTCTTCAGTTCGTGCAAAATACTCGAGAAATCATCCAATTCAGTCTACTGTACACGAGACTATTTTAACCAGTTACCTGCCAGCTTAGGGTTAGCAATTATGCATAGCCAAATCTCAAAGCCTATTGACAGGAGAGTTTGCAGCCTATATGCCAGTGTGATACCTCATTTGAAAGCCAAGACCTTCTAAAGTGTAAAATCTGTGTGACTAAAACACATTTTACATGACATTTGCCGTTCCTAACCCTAAACCTAACCCAAGCCCCCTGATCAGGTTAAAGTAAAGTCTGTGTAAAGAAATCACAGCAAGGAGTGAGAGACATGGGCTCCCCCTGCTGGCCGTAGCAGGATGACATGTTTTCAAACAAGGAAAAACAAGCTTTCACTTCAGCCAATGCTGGCAAATAGACGCATCACGATGAGCAGACTTTAAGCGCAGGTCCGGTCACGGATTATGGACTTTATAATTACGCAGGGCTGTTACGAGTTCTGTCTCTTGACGCTGAAGAAATGCCTTTTTTTCTTTGTGTTGTCCTTGGTTACCTTGTACACAATGAAATATTATTACTACGTCGTATTTTACTTTTTCCCTATCTAGACATTACCCCTCCGGGACAACACTGCGTATTCACACTGGAAGAGGAGTTGTCATTGTCGTCAGCACTTCTCTATCAGCTAATAATACATACCAGTATATAGATGACCAGAAATCAGGAGATTAAAGTTACGAAGGTTTATTCTCCTAACAAATCATCTAATTACAGACGTCTGCTTCCTTAGGTCCCTAACAAAATGAGTCTCGTCAGCTCCCCGTACCATAAGGAGACTGAAAATCCTCAGGAAGTCAGACTTTTTCATACCACACACCAAATATGAATATTCATGAGCCTATTTCTACGTGTCGTGGTTTCCCATGGGTCCCGTTTAGGTCAGCGAGTCCAACCAACTCTTATCAGTTGACCTTGAGTCACCCCCTCGGATGAGAGAGTGTAGTTTTTATCTGCCTTTGGCTCTGCATTCTTTCACTGTAACAGAAACTCAAGAACACTTGACACACATTCTATTTCTACATAGCTTTTTTTTTAAGCAAACATCTAGCAAATTAGAAACAATTAACTTTTCACACCCCCTTCTGATCTTGACCGAGATCACCTCGTTTCTAATTAACGAAGGTGCAGCCGTCGTCAAAACATAGTTGTCCCCTGCCCATTGTATAGTACCACCACCAGGTGTCGAGTTTGGCTTGGGCATACACAACCAGGTCCTCCAGTCCTGTAAAATCATCACTTTCTTCCCACATGTAGTTACCACTCACGAATCGTTCCATCCGGAACCTGTAGCTCCCAGGACTGGGTTCAATTATACATTTTACTTCCTCGGTTCCATATGCTCCATCCCGAATTAATATGGAAATAAAAATTTCTGCAAAATATAAGCACAGCGAAGCAAAACACAACATAACATTCTTAATATGGTTCTTAAAGATAATCTGAGCCACAGTTTCCCTCTCCACATCCTTTCTGTGGGTCCTCCCACTCATATTCCAGAGCCCTCAATGCCCTTAGTTGATACAGGCTTGGCTCACCCCCTTCAGGCAGGGACCTGTCCCCGGCCTCTGGGTCCTCCGGGGGCAGAGCCACTGCTGCGTACAATCCCCCCGAAGTCCCCAGAGCCCTGGAGACCATGCTGCGAACGAGAGGGACAACACAACAAAACAACACACAACACATCAACAGTATTACACCAATTACTATACCCACCTTTTGAAGGACATGGATCCAGGAACCGGAATTTTAGCCAGTTGAGCCAAGTCCATTGTGGCCCTTGGTCTTCTTGGGACTCTAGGAATCCCTTTAACTCCCTTACCTTATTCCTCATTGCTGTCCAATTCCCAGAGTCATCGGGGATGTATGTACGGCATCAATGCCCACTGCCGTACACACACCACCTTGCTCTGCATATAAGGCGTCTAAAGCTACCCTGTTTTGCATGGCTACCGCTGCTACGGCCTTTAGCTCTGGGCTGCGCTCCATTTGATCCAAGACCTCGCCAATGACCTCAGTGAGATCCTCCAGAACCCACCACACAGTTTTACCCATTTATTCTCGTCTGGACCCTGGCCTTCTACATTAAGAGACCGTCGCTTCCTAGATCCATCGCCTTCTGTGGGAACAGACATGTTAGATACATCGTAAAACATTGGTTCCAACAAAACTCTCTTTTTCTTTCGGTTTTCCCATGTTTTCTTTGCATTTTCTGTACATTGAGTAATCCATTCCCGGGTGTGTTGGTCCGACACTGGACCTCTCATTGCTACCGCCAATGTTCCTTCTTGATTACAATAGATTACCAAATTTCCGCCTGGTTTTGTGCCTATTTGACGACACACTCTCAAGTATTCTGTCTTTAGTTGGGGAAAGGGATGTCCCCTTACTCTCCCCTCACAACTGTTTTGGGCCAGTATCAGTCCCCACACCCAAAATGGACACCGTAAGGGGCCCGTACTCCACATTTTTTCCTTAAGTTTCAGCATTGTCTTTCTGATTGCGGAGTCTTTGTGATCTCCTGGGTGGGGGTGGGAGTTGTCCCCCTCCCCCTTCAGTGGGGCCATAGGTCCCACTATCATTTCTAAAACGTTCAGGGTCAGTCCACACTAACCCCGTGGAGTCTGAGCAGGGTTTAAGATGAGTCCAGTGGTACCAGTTATCCCGGCCTTCAACTTTCACAGCTGTTGCAGTTCTTTGAGTCACCGTGAAAGGTCCAAGATAACGTGGTTTGTGCCAGGCCGTACGAGCGTGGTTTCTGACGTATACCTGCTCAGGCAGGTGCGCTGTATGATCAGAAACAACAACATCGTTATGTACAATTGGGGTCAGTTCCTTAAGTACTGACTGTAGAGCCTCAAAGTACGGCCTGAACTGGAAGATGTTCATAACTTCAGGTAAAGGGGTGGAGTTAGCCTTAGGTAATCCACCGGGCATAGCCCTGCCAAACATCAACTCAAATGGTGTGAAACACGTGGTAGTATTCACAGAGGAGCGTAGGTGGAACAGAGCAGCCGGGAGAGCCGACAACCAAGTGCTTTTGGGAGTATCTTGCAACATTTTGGCCAGCACCGTCTTGAGGGTGCGGTTCATGCGTTCCACCTTGGCATTCCCCTGTGGATAGTACACACAAGAGAATGATTTGTTTATTCCCAGCAGGGAACACAAGCTCTTCACGTCAGTCGCCGTGAAGTGAGTTCCCGAGTCACTATGCAGTTCAGACGGGACCCCAAAAATTGGGATCCATTCTTTCAAGAGCACTGCCATGACTTCAGCCGAACTTTCCCGTTTGCAAGGGTAGAAAGCTGGCCATCCAGAGAACGTATCCACAATGCCCAAAAGGAAGCGTTTGCCCTTTACGGGCACAAGCATATCCGTAAAGTCAATCTGAATCACATCACCGGGAAAACGTCCAGTTTTTACAAGACCCGCCCCACTCTTGTGATGTGGGTGCGGGTTAAACATTCCACAGCCAACACAAGCCCGTACAAAGGTTTTACACAACAAGAATGGAGTACGATGATAGTAATACTGTTCCAACAAGCGAGCCATGGTCCGTGGACCCTGGTGATGAACTCCATGTAGCTCATTCAGAACATGTTCCTCCATACAAGGGGACAAGAAGGTTAACCCCGTGGGCCCCCGATAGACCCCGTCAGAATGGGGTTGGGCCTTCGGGTGCCGTTGCCAAAAGTCAGAGTCATACTTCCTGTGTGCTGTCTGACAGTCTACCACGCTCAGCAGACCTTGAAAGGAGGGAGTGCCGTACGCGGGTTTCCAATAGGTGTCCAGATGAAATTCCAGCTCATGTCTTCGCCCTGGGGGCAAAGAAGAGGCCAGGAGCGACAGACGATCCCACACGTCTTGTGGCATCCATAACTGTCCGTTTTCAGTGTGGGCAATATCCCGTCCATCCACACTCGCCACCTTAACCCATACATCAGATATATGAGTCAACGAGTCAAGAATAGGGAGCTGTATTTGTTGTATCATGGCCCAAACTTGTTCTTGTGGGACCATGTTTTCCAAGGGATACCCACCAGCTGTTTTGGCCGCTAAATCTGCGGCTCTATTTCCAATGGCCGTCATGGAGCCCGCCTTTGAGTGGCCCGGCACCTTAACTATGGCCAAAGTATGTGGCAGTAGCAACAAACGCGCCACCTCTTCACAAAGGTCTTTATGGGCTACCGGAGTGCCCTTAGCGGTCAAGAAGCCATTCTTCATCCACCCTGCTAAATCTCTAAGTACTAAGCCACAAACATAGGCTGAGTCTGTATAGAGGGTAACTTTCTGGTCCTGTGATATTTCCAAGGCCAATTTCAGAGCCATGAGTTCAGCATACTGCGCCGAGGAACCCCCTTCAGGGCCCCACTGCGCCACCACCTGGGTGCGATCGGGAGGGAGGAGCTCCACAACCGCAGCCCCAGCCGACAAAGAACCATCAGGAAGTCGGTGGCAATGTCCATCCGTGAACAATGACCTAGAGTGTGGGATAGGTTTGTCGGACAATCCAGGACGGATTTCTGATTGCTTCTGGGAAAAGTTTTGGCAACAATGAGGTAGTCCAGGCAGCCCCATGCCTGTGGAAATAGTTGGCGCATCGTCAGCTGTAAAAGTTAGGTTTGGGGCCGTCAATTCATTAGCCAGCTTAAGTTGTCTTTGCGGAGTTAGGGCAAAGGTTTTGGACTGTACATAGGCCACCACTGAATGGGTGGTATAAACCACCAAAGGATGACCCATGACCACATGCGCCACTTTCCTCAACAGGGAGGCCAAAGTGTCAGCATATAAAGCGCAATCCGTAGATTTTTTCGCCACGGGATCCAGCAAGGTAGAAGCATAAAGAATTACATTGCGTTGTCCCGTGGAGCCCTTCTGCCATAACACTGCATGTCCAGAGCATGAGGTAATGGTGGTGTCAAGGTGGAAAGGTATACGATAGTTAGGTATCGCCAAGTCAGCACAGGAGGCTAGAGCCTTTTTTAAGTCAGTGAAGGCCGTATCCGCCTCTTCCGTCCAGACCAAACTAGCCTGCAAGTCTCGGACACCAGCGGCCTTGATGACGTCCCTCAGGGGTGCTGTCAAGCCCGTATAGTCAAGAACATGATGGCGTGAGTAATTGGCCAAACCCAGAAAGGAAAGCAGAGAGCGGACCGTATCTGGCCGATCCGCACTTAAGATCGATTGTTTCTGGGAGGCGCTTGGGGAAAGACTGTCTGCGCCAATCACTTTACCTAAGAAAGAAACCTGGGGGCGACAGCACTGAAGTTTAGATTGTGAGACCTTAAAACCCCACAGGTGTAAGCGACTTAACACTGCTGCAGTCATGTCCAAACAATCCTGAGCCGTAACTGCTCCAATAAGAAGGTCATCCACGTACTGCTGGACAGCTGAACCAGGCAACACCGTGATGGGTGCCAAACAATTTTTAAGTACCTGGTTGAAGATTCCCGGTGAGTTCTTGTGTCCTTGGGGAAGCACTTTATATTGTAATTTTACACCTTCATGGGTGAAAGCAAATTGGTACCTACTCTCAGGAGCCAGTGGAATGGTGAAGAAGGCATGCTTTAAGTCAATTACTGAGAAATAACCCATGTCTGGAGAAAGTACTGACAGACATTTGTGTGGGTCTGGGACTGGCAAAAGGGGTGTAGTGGTAACCTCATTTACTCAGTAAATCGTGGGCCGGTCGAAAAGTACCATCTGGTTTGGGAACCGGGTTTAACGGAGTGTTCCAAGGCGAGTCTGATAATTCTAAAACTCCTGCTTTCCATAAGTCTGTTAACGCCGTTTCAATACCCTCCCGCTGTTCTTTGGTCCTAAAGTGACGTTGAGGAACATACACGCGAGATCCTGGGATTACATCCAGTTTGACAGGATCGATTTTAGTACAGTAACCAATGTCCGCCGGACCCCTTGACCACAAGTCCTCCGGGAAATGAGCCAGCATGGCCGCTGCTCCTTCATGATCCGTCAACTCGCGGCCATGCGAGCGAGAAACAATTTCTTCTTCTGCTACAGAGGCATCTGATGAGAGGCCTATATCAATTTTATAGGCCTGGGTGCTTGGGCTATACTGTACATCACCCATGGCAGTACATTCCCAATCCAACGTTTTGTTCAGCACATGTGTTAAGGGTCCTAATTCTCGAGCCTCATGTCCTGGGCCTAGAAACAGTGAGACATGTGGGTCCGTTAGGGTGTCACGTTTATAAAATGGCATAATTTCTTCTGGTAGAGTCACTGGGGCAACCACACCTGATTCATGTACATAGAAGTGTGTGGAAGTGAGCGAATAGGTGTTACCTCTAACCTCACAATCGAACGCCAATTGGTATTGAGCGTCTGAGTTGCGATCGTAAAATAGGGTGCAATGTAGGGGATCCTTTGGAGGGGCGTAGGGGTGGAGCATGCTGAACCATGGTTTCCATTCAAGCATCTTTGCATATAGTCCTTCCAATTCCGGAGTACCAGGTTCCAGTCGTAGCCAATAGATGGAAACACCATTTGTCACGTTTTCTTCTCGAAATACATATTGTCCATGTGTCCTGGTGGGTGTACAGGTCACACAATGTCCATTCGGCCAGGTGATATACATAGCGTCCGGTGAGCAGTTGATCACTGCCCCTGTGGCTTGCAAAATGTCTCGCCCCAATAAGTTCACTGGCGTTTGTGGTGAGTATATCAGGGAGGATTTAAATGTCTGTCCGGCAAGTTTCAAAGTCAATTCTTTAGTCATGCGTAGAGGGGTTGCTTTTCCCGTGAGTCCCGAGAGGCTGATGCTCTTTGTGCTTAACATTCCAGGCGTAGCTCTCCTGGTCGTGGAGTGCGTAGCCCCTGTGTCCACCAACATCATCAACTTTTCCCCACCCACCTCTACAGGGACAAACGGTTCCGGGGTGGGGCCAGGACTCATCGGGCACCCCTAGTATCCATCCTCGTATCCATAGGGCAGGTAACCGTGTGTGTCGTGCACCGGGTAGTTGCCTCCCCTCCCTCTTGCTCCGCCCCTGTGCCAAGGCGGTGGCGCTTGTTGTCCTGGTAGGAAATCCCCTCCACTGGTAGACCTCATCCGTAGAGCACCTCGGCCCCCGCGACCCATTGTCGGGGGGGCTGGTGCTGGGGGCTCCGGACAGTCCCGTAACCAGTGGCCTTGATCTCCACAGTTGAAACAGCCCGTAATTTCGACAGGGCAATCCCGTGAGTAGTGGTCCGGTGACCCACAGGAAAAACATCCAGTCGGTGTTTGAGCTGCGGCTCCTCGTCCCCCAAAACCCACTCCTCCAGATCCCCGTCCCCTGCGTCCCCTGAAACCGCCCCTCTGCCCTGATGTTTGTCCCCCCATCCCATGGACATGTATGTGCATTTGAGAGGTCGGGCCGGACGGCTGTTTATGGGACGCGTATAAGACGCTTGCTGGTGAGCTGGGCCACTGCGTAGGTGCAGGTATGGGAGTGGTTGCCACCATTTGAGTCTTTTTGTCTTTCTTGGCTGCTGTCAATTGTTGACGCGCCTGGGTCAGTTGATTTTTCAGGAGTTCCTCCTGCATGGTTTCAATGTTTTGAGTTTTGTCTTGACACTTTTTGTTAAAGATGTCAGCGTGGTGTTTGAAATGTGTCAGGAATAACGTGGGGTCTGCGGTTAGTCCCGGCACATTTTTCAAATTTGTTTTGACTGGTTCGGGTAGAACGTCCAGCACGTTCTGCAAGAACAAGCAGGAAGTCTGAGGCTGCCTGTATGGGTGCACATGCATAGAGGAGATGTACAGTTGGATACATTTATCCATAAATTGTGAGGGGCAAGCGCCTGCCATATACGTGGGAAACGAAGGAGGTTGTGGACAAGGGGGTGGGTACATTTGGTCCACTTGGTCGATAAACGCTTCCGAATATGGATCAAAAGGTTCATACATTGGGGCGTCCTTTAGTCCTGTGAGCCTCAGGATCTGAGTGACTGCGTGTGGGGGGGCGCAGGCAGAAACAAGGCCTTTTAAGTCCCCCACCGCTAGCTGCGCGTTAGCACACTGCAACTCTAATGTACGAAACCAATTTTTTCCCCCATTCTGCAGGGGCGGTAGAATGTCTTTCAAGTGTTGCAACTCCACACTAGACAGGGGTTTGTAAGTTGTCGGGGCGGGGTCCCCCTCTGCCGGGGGAGGGCCCGAAGATACGAGTGGGTAATTCTCTTTTTAGTATGTCCATTACTGCTTTTGATTCCTTGTCAGATAAGAGATGTGAGCCTTTAACGTCCACATCCACTACCCCTTGTACTGTTAACTGTGGATATGCTCCCAAGTGGGCGGGGACATAAAGAGGCGGGGCCGTAGGGGCCAAAGCGGAATCCGTCCTTACCGGCATTTGGGTCCCGCCCCCGGACTCGGGGGAGAATATTTTGTTCTTTCTCGTCCATTCTGCTGTGGCCAGTTCAAGGACTGGTTCCACTCGTTTCCTCATTTTGTCTCCATTTCTGCTTTCTCCATTATCTTCTTTTCCATTTATGCATTCTTCTATCCAGGGCTCCCTTGTTCTCATGTTTTTTTTCGCCTTCCGTTGTCCTTTGCGTGTCCATTTCCACCATGGTGAGGAATTTCCCAAATCCCTCACCCATTCTTCACAAGTTTTTAATTCACACATTCTCTTACCTTCGTTTCGTCCTTTATTCATTGTAAACTTACGTGCTTTTCCTCGTGAAAGTATACTGTTTATTTGGGTCCGCGACCCTTTAAATACTGTTTATTTGGGTCCGCAACCCTTTAAATACTCTTTATTTGGGTCCGCGACCCTTTAAATACTCTTTATTTGGGTCCACGACCCTTTAAGTACTCTTTATTTGGGTCCACGACCCTGGGTCCACGACCCTTTAAGTACTCTTTATTTGGGTCCACGACCCTTTAAGTACTCTTTATTTGGGTCCCCGACCCTGGGTCCACGACCCTTTAAGTACTCTTTATTTGGGTCCCCGACCCTGGGTCCACGACCCTTTAAGTACTCTTTATTTGGGTCCCCGACCCTGGGTCCACGACCCTTTAATTTCTACAGTCCCCAACTCTGTAGTATTTGTTCCGTGCGTCCACGGATCTGGGAGGTCCTAGCCACGTACCTTACGGCTTTTAGAGGGATGAACCCAACGCGTAGTCCTATAACTCTGTTACCTTAACTCTTCCGTTATTTTTACGACTCTTCTATCTTCCACCATCAATTCACAGATTTAAACCATTCAACACCTTTAGCTTCTTTTACTATGTTTAACTAAAATTTGGAAAAAATATGCCAAAAAGACGTACTTTGACACTCGTTAAAAACAGTAGTCAAAAGTAGTCTTACCTTATGGATGGACGCGTCCGTGAAGCCGTGGTTGAGTGATTGTGGAAGATAGCACTGGCATGTTCTACCGCAATGATTTATCGGACCGGACCTTCGCCGCCGTCCGCAGCTGACGACTACTCCCCCTTCAGCACGTCTCGATGGGTCACCATATGAAGAAATGCCTTTTTTTCTTTGTGTTGTCCTTGGTTACCTTGTACACAATGAAATATTATTACTACGTCGTATTTTACTTTTTCTCTATCTAGACATTACCCCTCCGGGACAACACTGCGTATTCACACTGGAAGAGGAGTTGTCATTGTCGTCAGCACTTCTCTATCAGCTAATAATACATACCAGTATATAGATGACCAGAAATCAGGAGATTAAAGTTACGAAGGTTTATTCTCCTAACAAATCATCTAATTACAGACGTCTGCTTCCTTAGGTCCCTAACAAAATGAGTCTCGTCAGCTCCCCGTACCATAAGGAGACTGAAAATCCTCAGGAAGTCAGACTTTTTCATACCACACACCAAATATGAATATTCATGAGCCTATTTCTACGTGTCGTGGTTTCCCATGGGTCCCGTTTAGGTCAGCGAGTCCAACCAACTCTTATCAGTTGACCTTGAGTCACCCCCTCGGATGAGAGAGTGTAGTTTTTATCTGCCTTTGGCTCTGCATTCTTTCACTGTAACAGAAACTCAAGAACACTTCGTACCAAAAACATTCTATTTCTACATAGCTTTTTTTTTAAGCAAACATCTAGCAAATTAGAAACAATTAACTTTTCAACGCTACAGCTGACTTCCCTTTTATTGCTAATTTTTTATTTTAATTTCACTTCTTTGCGCTACTGGGCTACATTTTAACGGCTCCTCATGTAATGGATTTAACTAGTGTTGGATGCTTTCTAAAAGCTTTCCAAAGAAGAGATGTATCGTTTGCGTTCTCGAAGCGAGCGCCCGATGGAAAACAGCTGCTGCTAATCGCCCAGCTTTGTCATTTTAGCTATTGCCATTTGCACGGATACGAGAACAGCGTTTGGATAAATATGACAAATGTATGTTTATTTCTGCTTTTAGGCTTCTTGTATTTGCTTGACTGTGCATTCTCTTTCATTTAATATATTCATAGAAGTGCGTAAGTCAAACCACTCTAGATCCCACCACGGAAGTAGCCCTCTGTTTAGGTGCAAAACAGTTCAGTCCCCCCCCAAGCCTCTCACAGCGGCTTAGGTCTCGCCATCCATCTGATCTACGCAAGCATTAGCAATATATTCTTCTTGTGAGATGGTTTTCCTCTCGACAGACCTGTCTCGTAACTGGTTTTAAATCGTTAAGTTTAAATACATTAGAGCAGGAGTAGTTGGCTTGGCTTCAGGACAATATTTTTTTACGCCGATAGATGGCGGGCCGGCCGGTCAATTGATAAAAAAATAGATTTATTCATGCATGGGTATTCAATACTAGATAACCCCAAACTATACATATTTTTTGTTTAAAATTAAAATATTGTTCGAAACAATACTGTCCCCGAGTCTGTCGGATGTTCGCGGGTTACACAGGACTAGCAAAAAAATAAAGTTAGCATCACAAACATGTCGCTTTCCAAGGGACTAAAAAGAAAAGTGGACAGTGAAAACAGGAGTTTCAGGGAGGAAAGACGACAAACATATGGTTTCATCCTACCTGGATATGTGGATGCCAAACCTCTCTGCCTCATCTGCAACGAGGTCATCTCCGTTTGCAAAGAGTCCAATATTCGGCGACATCACGAAACGAAACCTGGGTCATTCAGTGCGTCCTTTCCACTTCAGTCTGAGTCAAGGCGTCTCAAAGTCAATGCTCTTTATGACAGTTATATCCGGAGCAGCAGGTCCTGGTCCGAGGCCTGACCACACAGGAAAAGGTAGCCAGTGTCTCGCTTAAAGCGTGCTGGATTTTGGCCCGGTGTTATGCCGAAAAATGCACCCCCTCTTACAGCGCACAGATGAAACAACGACAGGAAGGTTTCTAGGACCGTCTATTAACAATTATGGTCCATTTGTGTGTATTTATTGACTAACCATAGCTCATTTAACCAGAAGAGATTGTTTTTTTAAATGTCTTTAAAAGTCAGGGATATTTTTTGGCTGAGCGTGTGATACGAGAGCGTGTGAAGGCGCTCAAATGCGTGTGTCTGAGGTAAAGTATGAGGATCGGGACAAACCACAATTTAAGCTAGAAATTAGGCTGCTTAGAGTTAAAATGCAACAGTGGAATGGTGTTGCGACAAACACAAGCAAACATCAGGGGGAAAACATTTGCGGAGAAAGAACAATGAAATCTCTGTTAGGCTCTTTTTTATATATAGATCCTCTGGCGGGCCAAAAAATATTGGCAACGGGCCAAATTGTCCCCCGGGCCGGACGTTGCCGACTACGGCATTAGAGCCTCTTCCAAATGCTTTATTTTTGACAACCCACAGCAAAAAAAGTGACAGTGCAGACATATTCAGAGATGATTCATTAAAGGTCTAAACAATATGCATATCTGAAATAATGTTACTAAAACTAAAGCATGCACATTAGAGGGCAAGTGCGTCGAATTGGCAGGATTCTCCCCTGTGAAAAAAACCTCCATGCGCTCGGTTAAAGAACATAAGTGACAGCGTGGCGGTGTCATGGTAATCACCTTCGACTGGTTTTGGCCACGCCATCAAATTCAAAACAGTGATTATGCTCCATAACAATAATAGGCATTTAGCTTTGATATAAAAGTCTCTATAAAAATTACGAATAGCCTCCATTCTCTTCTTTTTTTTTCATAAGTGAGTGTCTTTAACCAGCCGTCCCTGCAAAATGAGGACACATTTCACTGCAATGACGCACACGGTTCATTTCATTTCATTTATTTATCTGTAACACTTACTCTAATATGTAAGAGATAGTGGATGTAATTTCATGGATAGTAGATGTTTATATAATAGGCCAGGAACAGAAGTCTATGTTCGGCTCTAAAGAGGGAAATGGGACTAAGTTCGAACCACAACAGGACACAGAATATGGTGCAGCAGAATGTGAGGCGTGTATTGAATATTTACATATGTACAATATTTACAGGAAAGTAAAATAAGTCCACTGGTGTTCCCTATGGACCCAGTTCAGTTCATAGGTTGAGTGGTTATGTGTTTAAATTGTCCACAAACAAAGCTGAGCAGGCTACACCGCCTCCGACCGAACAGTAGTTCCGATGAAAAGGAGTTAGGTCCTGGGCTTCAGCTCGCCATCGGTTAGGTCCATAGGCTGTATGGAGCAACTGTGGATCGGATGGATCAATGGATCGGGTCAGGAGGGACCTGGCCTGCATTAACAGGACCAACTTTCAGTGATGTTGTTTAAACATATAAATCCTCAAACTAAAGTAAGTCTAGTGCATGTACATTTCAAACCAGGCAATAATCATTAGAGTACTCATTAATAGTCATTAGATTAAATGAATACTGCACCATGATTAATAATGCAACCTGTGCACAATATTTTAAATATTCAAAGGCCAATCAACAGTTTCAATGCTAACGGCTATGAGCAAATAGCTTGTTTAGAAGATTCATTTCATATGGGCTACACTAATGCAAACTCACTGACAATATCCTACAATCAGTGAAGCATTAGATAAACACATCAAAATGACAAACACCGCAGGACAAAATGATCAGAGGACAGAGGTTGTTAGCGCCAACAACAAATGTCCTGAGCCCCATTCAAAACAAAGGCTGGCGGCTAGCAGCTAACACTAGCATGCTAGTACAAACAAATGAATGAATGCTCACCAGTCTCCTCTTAAAACAGATCAACGACGGGCACCAGCGTAGTGTCCCGCTAAAGGTAGGGGCGCCTACAAGTTGACAGGCATACCAGTCACTACAACAGCACGTTAAGTTGAAAAACGGCCATTTACAGGGGTTATCGCGTACCCGTGTAGCCGCTCGATGTGGCCTCACCCACACGAACACGGAGAATGGAGTGCGTGACGCAGCGCCGGAGGTCTCGCGAAAGCGGCCCAAAGTAACGCCATATCACGCTTGGAGAATATATTTAGAATTGCAGTAAAAGATAGATGTAGGGAACCGATAAAACTACTCTGGGTTACATATCCATCCATGTTCATATTTTTCTTTGCAGGGTCATACATTTATATGAACCATTTTTTTTCTTTTAACTTTTAGATTTGAATACTTCTTTGGGAAAAGAACCTGGATTGAGTTCTGGCCCAGAGGAGAAGAGTGCCAAATGGAGGAACACAGACCAACTTGTTTAGGAATGGAAGCCATGATTGACATGTATGAATCACATGGCTGTATTGCTAAATAAATAAACAGACGTCTTTCAGTGAATAAAGTTGGTCATTGCAGGGTCATACATTAATATGAACAATACACAGTGAAAACGGCGGGTGATCCGTTCAACACATTTTGTGACAGTCTTTTTGGTGTTTCAAAAATCAATCATTTGAACAATTTTCTAAAACATTTCAAAATACATTTTTAGTATTCCTCCATCTGCATCGCCTTGAACATATTTTCTTTAAATGTATCTATTGTTTGAGAACATTTTACTGTGTCCCTTCATGAGTCCATAATCTTACCCCAGGTCTTGGTGAGATCGGTCCACAAAAGTTTCCTGTCAAGGTCAATTTCTTGTAAATATGTTCTGGTACCAACTTGTGCTTAATTTTCCACATGGTCTGTAAATTTTTTTAAATTGGCAATATCTTGTTCTCTAGAGCCTTTATGACTTATAATTCCTTCAGCCTTTTGTTGTAGCAAAGACACAGTTTACCAATCGACGCTCCTCATGTGACAAAGGAAAAAAGTTAGACAGCCATTAAGTACATGTAACAGAACATCTACCCAACAAAGTCACCCCAGCCTTGGTTTCCGGTGAGTTTTGCTGGCCGGGCGTGGCGCGGGGGTGAAGGGCAGGTCTCGGACGTCCGAACCGCGGGGGTTCCGTGGCGCGCCGTCCCCCCGCTGCGCCTCGTTCAATAAAGTTAATTAATGGTGTTTTAAACCGAATGAGGGTCGCCGCCCGAGTCGCGTCACCGAGGCCGAAATGTGCTGGTTCTGCAGGACTTGAACAAACATGGCGGACCGCGAACAGGGTCACCTCCCGCGACTTTCGGACCCAAACGACCACGCGCACACGTTTGCACAGCAATGTCATTCACAGCACTGAGTCAGCGGGAAGGCACCGCGAAGGCTTTCAAACGGGGGAATTTGGAGTCTATATAGCGTTCTTTGTTAATCCACGCTCTTCACCCTGGTCTGGTATCCTTTAAAGCAAGTGACATTTTTATACACAAAGCAGAAATTCGTCCCGGTTTATGTAGCGGACACAAGTAGGCTGTTTTCATGTTTATATATGTTTAATGCTGGGTTTCAGTTAGGTCTGAAGCAGAGCCGTGGGAAGACAATTTAGTTAAGGGGTGCTGAGGAAAAAAATTTACCCCAAAAACGCTTTTTCTGTGCATATTTCCTATTTATTAATATTGCCTGCATGTCACAAACTACCCACCAGGGGGGGGGGGGTGCAGCGCCCTCAGCACCCTGGGTTCCCGAGGCCTTGGTCAGAAGTCAGGAAATCAGACCAGGACCAAACGTTTTCTCCGAGTTGTAGCATTCCACTTGTCCAGGTCGAAAACGTTGGAGATGGAAGCCACCGTCGTCAGAAATACAAAGTCCAGCTTTTAAAGTGGACATGTCCTGCAAATGGAGCTTAAAAATAGACTAAAAAACGTATTTTGGGGACCTCAGCTTTGATATTTAACGTTTTATGATTTAAAATATGTCTGTATGTAAGAATTAAATGGTAACGATGAAAGAGCTGGTGCCCGGGGCTCCTCCTGCTGGCAGCTATAGGAATAACATCCAGGTTGGTGGAGCTGCTCTAGCAGTGCGTGATAAACACACTTTGAGTACAGAAATGTTGGATTATGGGCTTTAAAGATGTGGAGGACAGTTTATGGGTTTTTAACAATGATGCAATTGTAACCAGGAAGTACAGAACGAGAGGCCGACACTGTAGAACAAACAACTTACATTTTACGGCTTTGTCTGAGGATTAACTAAAAACTGTGTGAATGTTGTGAATAACAACGTTAAAACATGGTTTACAGGGACTATACGGAGTTTAAAAATGTTAAAATGAAGTATTTTCCTCCCCCTACACGTTCCAGCAAAGTCCTAATGTGTAGAATGAGCCCAGACCTGTTCACCACAACTGCCTCTAAAATCCTGCACTGTGACTCAAGTATAAAAATATCTAGTCCCTTTAAACCTCAAGAAAGTTGATTTTGTGTGATACGTCCACTAGAGTCTAGTCTAGTTAGACGAGAACTGTTAGTATAATGGTAGTATAATGTATTTATTATATAATTAACGTGATGATGACGTGTAAACAAGGGCACAACCTCCCTCTCACTTGGTACAGCTGCGTTTTTTGCCTTTTCTTTGTCGTGTTTTTGTGGGGTTTTGTGGATTTTCTTTTTTACTGAGCCCATAATGGTCCTGAAGAAAGCAGCTTTTTAAAGGTAAGCAAACAGCCACCACGCTCTGAAACAGGGACAAACCCAGGAGGCGCTGCACCGTTTCTGACTGAAGGCAGCCAGCCAGCCGGTTTCCCCTAACTCCGAAAACATGCTGGACAGGTCGGCCTACAGTGGTGGTACGGCTCAGGATTAACACATATCCATTGTACGGTTGTATAATGTCCGCAGATGTTAGGGCGGGTCGTCTCATGATCGGAAGGTCGGGGGTTCGAATCCCGCCTCCTGAACGTCCATATGTCACTGTGTCCTTGGGCAAGATACTTCACCCACCTTGCCTCCAGTGTCTGCGTACACTGGTATATGAATGGGTGAGTTGATCCTTGCTGTAAAGCGCTTTGAGTGCCTAATGAAAGTGGAAAAGCGCTATATAAGTTGAGACCATTTACCAAATAAAGCACTTACTTAAAAATGGTGTATATACAGTGATATTTCAGCTCTAGTTTCATATACTGTTAATTGAGACATTAGCAACAAAGCAGTACAGCTTATCCATTTCGCGTTGACATTTAACAAGTATATTTGGGACAACATCTACCAAAAAACAGCAGCCATCTTCGAATGATCCTTTTCGGGATTTTTCGTGTGATTCTAGACCAATTTCTGGATATTGGACTTTTGCCTCAATAGGCAGGTCACCATGGTAATCAAATGACGTTTCATCCCAGTGCCAGCGATCTGCCAGTGTTTTAATGAAGCCGAGGGCGCGGACCCAATTGGTTTTATTGTTTTCACAGCATGACTCTCCAAACAAATTCCAGTCCGTAGCATCTCATCCAACCTCGCAATGGAATCCAACCTGTGGCGTTCATACTGTACGTGGGAAAGACCTGTTTTGTTCCTGATTTAGTCCTGTATGAATCTCGGTTTAGTCCGGTTCTCCTCGCCATCGCCTCCTCTTCCCATGACCTCAGCAGACCGTCTCACTGTCGCCCCCTCACTCGCGCTCAGAGAAGGGGGTCAAAGAGCCTTTGCAGTGGCGAGGTGTTACCGTGGCTCTCGTCGGCAGTAATTGGACGAGTCACGCGTCGACTCTTCTCCTTTTCACTCCGCCCCGGACGCTCCGTCTGCCGCTGACCTTCACCCGCCGCAAATGTGCCACTCCGTCTGGAAACAGATCGCCAACACGGTCATGGAGATAATCATTGAAAGGCTGGGTTAGTGTAAAAGTATCTTATCAACCTTAACATTGACTTTTCCCGAGATTTAGACTTTTAAATCGTAGAGTGTTTTCACCAAAGCCTTAAAAGCAGATTTGTGGAAAAAGACCTTTAGTGCATCAAATTATAAACCCTCTGTATCGACTGAGAACTGGCAGCTAGTTGGTGTTTTTTTTACGTTAACCTGGGAGTATTGCTTCATGGAAACTTTTCATCTCATCCCTGTCGAGAGCGAGGAGGTTACAGATGGATCGGAAAAGTTGGGAAAGAGTTTGGGCTGCAGACGATTTGTCATCGAAAAAACATATCATTGCATCGCTGACTCGACGTGGACTTTTTTCTGACAAGGACAGACGAGAAGAAGAAGAAGAAGACGATGATGAGGACTTGGACCTTCACAAGTCACTGTTCCCCCTTGACATTTCCTTGGGCCCTTGAGACTCCCGACTCTTGATTTCACGGCAATTTTAGTTTGTCTTAATCAGATATACGCTAGAAGATTGACATTGCAGTTTTTTATGATTACATGTCAGCCTGGTTTTCCCCTCTGGCTGGTTACATAACATTCGTATTATATCATTTCCCCTTTTTCTCTTTTTGAAGGAGAAACGGGAAGAAAAGAAATCCTCACAACACATTTAATTCCGTGTAGGTTTTAGTCAGCAGGGCCCTCACCCGCCCTTGGCCCCCGCTCTGTTTACATCCATCTGATTTCCGCGGAGTCGCTGTAGCAGAAACGACCTTGGCTTCCCTTTAAAAGCGTCCCGTCTCTGGTGCTGTCTGATGGACAGGCCCCTCCGCTTTGGGACGCCCCGAGCGGAGACCAGGGAGAAGGACGTGTGCAGGGGACAGGGGAGGACGACAAACGCAAACCAACACACAGCCCCCCCCCTCAACGGCCCCCAAGGTCGGTCCGGGACATGAGAGGTCCGGGTTTCACCTTCTCCGGGTTGACTGCGAATGATAAACTGGAGATGGTGATGCTCCAGCTGTTATATACATTTTGGGATAGAAGTAAAAAAGTTAGGTGCACTTTTAATAATTTGTCGGAGATTATTTTGTTTTGCTTGTTTTAGTCCCTCGCTATAAGGGTTCACCCTCACTGTTTCGCGGGTTATTTTTAGTACAATTTTGATTATTATTATGAACGCCATACGTGCTCAAGTAAGAGTAAAGCCATTACATTACAGTATTGCTCAAATAGAAGCATTTATTATATGTATTATAATCGTATTTGTTCTCCACATGAACAAAGCACAGACCTGTCCCATTGGCAGAGAATTTAACCGCCATCTTAGGGTTAATGGTGCGTTTCAGGCAACTGGTAACTTTCCCACTTGAACATTACGACCTCAGAGCGTTCCAGGTGAATGAAGTCGTATGTAACACAACGGCTAATGCTAAAACTGTTAGCTCATACGATGCTAACGTTTTATGAAAGTTTCTTCACCCATCCATGCATCTTCTTCCACTTGTCCGTTGCCGGGTCGTGGGGGCAGATGTTGGAGCTGCCCAAATCACATTCCACCAGCCCCTATGGCTCCCCCTGCAGGTGGTTGGTCCACAGAAGGACGGCCTCATGGTTCTAACCGGGCCTGTTGGTCTCTCATAAGGGGCTTCTGAACCGCTCTTTGTCTGACCCGTCACCTAGGACCTGTTTGTCATGGGAGACCCTACCAGGGGCACGAAGCCCCCGACAACAGAGCTCCCAGGATCATTCGGGCTCAAACCCCTCCACCCCGTTACGGTGGCGGTTCCAGGAGGGGGAAAGTTTCTTCATACCAGACATAATTAAAAACATGCGACATAACGTTATGTTGAAAGCTGTGACCAAAAGTAACTGGGACGACGGTGGCGCAGGTGGTAGAGCGGGTCGTCTCATGATTGGAAGGTCCTGAAGGTGCACGCTGTTGTTGTGTCCTTGGGCAAGACACTTCACCCACCTTACCTCCAGTGTCTTTGTACATTGGTGTATGAATGGGTGAGAGGATCCTTGCTGTAAAGCGCTTTGAGTGCCTAATGTAGGTGGAAAAGCGCTATATAAGTTGAGACCATTTACCATTTTACCAACTGATGCAGCGGTTTTGTTACAGCTTTATCATTTGCTGCGCTCCACCACTGGGGGCCGCCATTACTGTCTTCATCTCATATACAAACTCGTAGCAGTCTGGAGGTCTCTGAGTTTCAAGCGGCATTTCAAGCTACTTTACTTACTTACTTACTTACTATTTTTCCATGGGAGGTGGGAAAGTTACCAGTTGCCTGGAACGCATCATAAGGTTAGGGTTACCAATTATGCAAATCCGAAGCCTATTAGTCTTGTAACTGAAGACGTTTCCACGGTTGCAAGGCAAAAAATTACTTCATTTTGTTCATGCAGCTCTCGGTGAAAGAAGTAAGTTCTTGCGTCTTATGAAGTATGAATGAACCTTAAAGAGACTAGATGCAAGTTGGTCATGCTCACTACTGCCACCTCAGGTCTTATGTGTAACTGCAAGTTACTTCGGACCTAAAGTCACAACTTTTATGAGTGCAGGATTTTAGAGGCAGTTGTGGTGAACAGGTCTGGGCTCATTCTACACATTAGGGGATGAAAATACTTAACATGTTTAAACTCTGTATAGTCCCTTCTAAGTCTCATCTTTTCATTTTTATTGAGTCATATTTTAGTCAACGAAAAATATCTGGACATTTTAGTCATAGTTTTAGTCTCACAAACAACTGTTGATTTAGTCTAGTTTTAGTCGGCATGAAAATTACTTTGACTAAAATTATGACGAAATATTTTAGTCGAAGGAATTCACCCTGATGAGCACTGAGAAGCTCCAGTGGACGGGCGGAGAAGAACCCCTGCCAAAAACATCCGTATTGTCACCGTACGATAAATTAGTGTTGAGGATCTGGCAACCTTATCTTAGACAGGTAATTTCTCCCGGTTATTCTGGATTATTTAAAGATCTATTTCCACATTTTGACACAGCATTAGACCTAAATCTTTTACCCATTCGGACGATTTTCCGGTCTGAAAGGTGATCGATACCTGAGATTCAGGTAAGTGCCTCCCGTGAGGACAATATCCCGCCGTTATCAGCCGCGCTGTTAATTGCAAACCGCCGTCCACAGAGCGGTTATTACAGCTGTTATTATCTGGAAACAGCCGTAGAAATCGATTAGATTTCAAATTGAAAATGCGCCGGGCAGCGGGGTCTTTTGTTGCCACTAAAAAGCGCGTGATTAAGGTTGAGAAAACGTATGGCGGGAATAATTAGTTGTGCTTGTTGAAGGCGCGGAGAGATCGGAGCCGGAGAAGATTGGCTTAAAATGAGCGTTTTTCCCCGTGAGGTGAAACAGCGACAGCTCTGAACAGGAGGCTTTAGTCAAAACACTTTTCATGCTTCCAAAATATTATTCATTTGTTCTTTTGTTGAATTCAAGTAGCTTTTAAATCTCATGCTCATCTGCAAACTGTACAAAGACCCAAAAACTAAACTTTCAAGATAATGTGCGTGGTAGTGATGTCAGTACGAAATCCGCAATGGGCACCTCAAATATTCAAATCAAACTTTATTTATAAAGCGCACAGACACATATGCGTACAGACAGCCAGCAGTTAAAAGTCTTAAATAAAAATGGACATAGAGTTGAGTACGTAAGGCTGGGTACAGATGGACCGAAAGAGGAAACATCATCCAAGGAGCGTCTGCACCAGGAGCAGCCCATCGGCCACAGAGCGCCAACTCAGGGGGCCCGGAGTAGGTGTAGGAGAGACGTCCTACCTCCATCCAGGCACCCCCAGGAGAGCGCCCGCACGGCCACAGCCAACCAGCACTCCTGGGGCAGAGGGCTCCCTCAGAGGAACCACTAGGAGAACATTATAAAAAAAAGATTGAAACTAACGAAATAATTGTAAATGAACGTTCTCTGTGGTCCTGAGCTCCCCTCAGGTCGTTCCAGAGGCGAGGGCCATAATATTGGAAAGACGCCTCGCCGTGAGTCTTTCTGTTGACTTTAGGAATAACTAGGAGACCCCTGCCTGAGGAGCAAAGGGGCCGTGAAGGTTCATAAGGTAAAAGCCGTTCTGAAAGATAAGAAGGACCAAGACCATTAAGACATTTAAAAACCATTAAAAGAACTTTAAAATCGATCCTGAAACACACGGGGAGCCAATGCAGCGACTCTAAAACCGGTGTAATGTGGTCCCGCCTCCTGGTCTTCGTCGGGACACGAGCTGCTGAATTTGGTAAAAGTTGTAAACCTGAGATCCTCTTTTTGGGAAGACCAGAAAGCAGGGCATTACAGTAGTCAATACGACTGGTGATAAAAGCATGCATTAACGTCTACGTGTTAGCCCGAGAGAGAATGGGGCGGGGCTATGTTCTTTAAATGGTAAAAACCTATCTTTGTGATATTCTTAATGTGTGGAATTAAAGTCAGCTCAGAGTCAAACATCACACCCAGGTTCTTCACTTGTGAGGAAAGATTCAAAGACAATGACTGTAGTTTGGGTAAAAGTTTCTCTCTCTGGGCCTGAGGACCGATGACTAAAACTTCAGTTTTGTCCTGGTTAAGCTGGGGAAAGTTTTCTACCATCCAGGATTTTATATCTAAAATGCAGTTAAAAAGTGCATCCATTGTCCTGGTGTCATCAGGAGACATGGGGTGGGGAGTCGGGTTAGAAAGTGCTCATTTTTATTCTCCTGACACTGTTGGCTTACAACATAAATCCTTATCCATAAATGCCACTCAAAGTAGGCTGTGTTTTGTTGAATGTCCAGTTCTTTGGGGGTAAACGTATCATGAGCTTCAACTGCGCAAAAGTCACACATGATGAAAACGATGCAGCAGCGGGAAGCCAGGCGCTTCTTGCTAACCTGAGGAGAGCCGCTTCTCACAGCGTCAGGTAAAGGCTGCTCCTGGGCATCTTTATTTACAAACTCCCGTTTAGTTTGACAGGAACAGTCGTCCATGACGTGGGGAAAGTAAAGCCTCGGGAAAGTTTCTGCCCCTCGTCCACAAGCGATTTCACAGGCGTCCTCAGCGGCTTAAGTAAAAGTAGTCAAACTTGCGTGACATGCTCCTGCAGCTGCGGTGCCGCTCATGCTGTGTCTTTTTTAAAGTGTACGGGTGCGGGTTGGGTCGGCAAATTGAGGTCGAGATTGATAATCTGTGTGGGCTGGGTCAGAATAATAAAGCTGACCCGTGTCATCACTAGTACATGGAGACACTTTTAGAAGCGTTACTGTTATTGGATTGTTTTTATTCTTGAGGGGCTAGAAAGGGTTGGGATGAAGACCATAGCCCGTTAAAAAGAATAGACAACTCCTCCTCACTCCCCCCACGTTTGAGGGGGAAATCATGGCGGATTCACAGACTCCTCCTCCCCTGCTCTGACGAAGCATGTTCCTAAGAAGGGCATAAGGGGCGGGATCTTCACTGTAGACTCGGCCCTTGCGTGACGTGTAGCTCGCGCAGCTCCAATGCTAACAGTCCGACCCTCATTAGTAAGAGATTTCAAAAATTTCTTTCGAAAACCAGTTTACTTTAATTGTGACTAACCCGACGTTATCTCAGGAGGAATATGTAGCCGGAGAAAGTGAAAAATAGAAACCAGGCATTAAAGTTGTTTTTAACGTGTCTAAAGTCCAATGCTTTTCAATGGGAGACTAGCGGCTATATGGAGGTACTACAGTAATGGCGGCCTCCAGTGTTGCGGTCGTAAAGCAGAGCAGCCAGCGGCCGTTGCTGTAGACTCCCCAGGGTGCCATGCCATTGAAGTCTCATTATGCCGAAATTTTACCATTGAGCAGAGTGGATTAGAGAGCCATATACAACCACTGGCCCTAACCTTAAGGTCAGTGGACTCTTGCCTGAACCTAATTTTATTTTTCAACCCCTCCTCAATGGGACATTTTTTTAAATAATGAGACGTCGGTAAACTGTAAAGCGCTTTTCTACCTTGATTAGGCCCAAATAGACTTTAGATGATACCCGAGATGATGCCCGAGATGTCACGCCTGACAGTCGGGTTTGGGTCGGGCTTTTTTATTAATATCATTATTATCGCTATTAAATAAAAAATAAATCTATAGGCTTAGTCTATTGAATACAAAATGTGATTATACTTATTATAAGCCTTTTTGTGTCTGAATGGAGGGGAGTTAAGGTGAAGCAGTTGCTGGTTAATAACAATCATATTATTCATTTTATTGACCAGTTGTTGATATTAAATGTTGTCTAATGAATGCTGTATGTCAGGGGTGCCCAAAGTGGGGCCCGCGGGCCGATTTTGGCCCGCCGAAACAATTCTGTTGGCCTGCCAAAGAGTGACCTACTTTTGCGCTGTATGGTTAATACTAATCTCCCATTCATTTTCAATGGTATACATGGATGCAGTACACTTTTTGGCCACCAGCGTCAAATTGGGGTCGCTGTTTCACTCCTTTCGCAAAGTTAAGGAAACACTGTTGTGGTGTCTTGATGTTATCACCTTTCCCAGTTTTCCAACTTTTATTGCAAAGTTTGTTGACATAGGTCATGTTAAAAATGGACTTATAAAATAATTGATGCTGAACTGACACTTTCAAAATGATCTAATGTGGCATTTTCTTTGAGTTAACAAATGAATGAGGTAAAGTCTAATGTAGATACAGATGTTTTTTTACATTTTACATATTGCTACAATTATTGATTTTGTTCGACTAAAACTAGGCTTTTGCCATAGTTAACATTGGTTTTAATATAGCATGTTATTTGCATAGATATAATCAAATGCAAATGTATACAGAAAAATAAAATAAAGTAGCTATTATTATTTGCAGTTTTATGTGTTTCACCCTTGACATCGCCGTGTTTGGCCCGCGACCCACAGGCACTTTTTTATTTTGGCCCTGCTGCATATAGATGTTTATTATTGCTAATGGAGGAGTCTCTAGCGCGTTTTCTTTCATTACAAAGTAGCACAGTCGATGAGTTACTTTTCAAGGGGAGTAGAGAGAAAGAATAAATAAACTGCAGTAACTAATGTGTCAGCACAGAATATAAATGGGCAAAGGGAGAGTTGAGTTAAATCATGAAATGTGTATGTGTTCAGGACGATTTGAAAAACAGTCAGTGATACATCTGCCTATTACGGGACCGAGCTCCGCGCTGAAGCGACTTTTGTTTTTTGGCTGATTTTTAGTCGTAAGACGCGCTGGATTTCCGGAGATAACGGCGCCGCGATGAAGCCACCGCATCCATCTCTGTCAGAGCCGTGGAAATGTGCGCGCAGACGGGGAGCAAAAGGCAAAATATCATCTGCATAAAATCTCCGACTCCCGGGAGATATGGGGGAAATTATTCATGTAGTCCACAATAAAGAGGCTACATGCGCGGATACGGATTTGGCGGCTCATCTCGGGGCCGGTGCCGTGTGTGCGTAATCAAAACGGCGCGCACTATCCGCGGCGGCTCCTCTTTGATGCTAGCAGCGGGTCCCGTCACGTGATCGTGTTTCACCACAGGCGTTCTCGGGTTAGAGAAGTTCCCATAAAACGCTTCAGAAGTGGATCGTTTTACTGGCCTGGTTAACACGGAAGGTACGGAAACAGGATATTTACACGTCTTTGAGCGAGAATAGCATATAGAAGTGTTTGGAAGGAAGGCCATGTGGAACGTTTTCCGTGGTTTCAACACACACAGTAAGTTAACCTCTTACGCCCGGCTCACACTGAATCCGGTCCGGGTCCGGTCCGGTTTCGGTCCTGATCCGGTCCGGGTTTGCCCCAAACTATCACTCACATTGAGTCCGGCTGACACTGTGGCTCCGCCAGCTCCGGCGCCAGATGCTGCGCCAGGCACAGAAACAGCCCTCGCGAGAACAGAAGCGCACGTGAGTTTCCATCTTGGTGCGAGGTCACGTCATAAATAGCCCCATATATAGGTAGTTTTTGTAAACAAAAGCCGTATTTGCCAGAACAACGACTCTCCCCAGTGAAGTGGATGCTTTAAACACACTAGTGCCCCTGTGTCACTGGTAATGGAGACATGTTTACATTTACGACGTTACACGCGTTTACAGGTCGTAAACGAGACCAAATAAGTAGTAAGCGGACAGATTTTATTTTGAAATACACCGGATCTTCCTCTCCCACGAGACCTGACTTCCTGTTTGGCGCGTGTTTTTCGTCAGCTTGATCCGTTGGGGCTCCGGTATCCGGCAAAGATAGACTTCTTGCGGATTCTTTCCGTTGCCGCCGGAAGGCCGCCGGATGGCCTCGGTAGCCGGAGCCGGACTTCGCGGAGCGGTGTGAGTGTGCTACATTGGTTTTAATGACTTTCTAAGTTGGCGGACGCCGTACCTGGCGTTAACCGGATTCAGTGTGAGCCAGGGGTTAACCCCCGCCTTAAAGGAACAGGCCACCGTTTTTACACACTGAGATATGTTCTTACCTGAGCTTTGACGAGTTCATTTGTACCTGTCTGGTCTCCACGTGTGCCTTCCACAACGTAAACAAAGCACAGACGGCGTTAGCATTTAGCATCTCTCTTCTCCTCTATAGCTCCAAACGAGGTGAAGATAGAAGCTTCGAAACTCTCCCACGTTTTTCCTATTTAAATATGGTTACGTGAAGTGTTACACTATAAAGTATAATTACACAAAATTTAACAATGTGGATTTTCTAAGCGGATAAAAAGGGGGAACTATATTGTAAGGCGTAATTCGGCATCTGCGCAGTGATATCTTCACTTTACTGTTTTCCTCTTTTTTTTTCTGAATTTATTTATTGTTACAAACGTTTATTATATGAAACAGAACGACAGTTTTGGCACTTTTACAGGCCAGCAGAATGAGTGACTCTCAAACTCTGTTTGCTGAACTCCGGAAAAAAATGATTTCTGCGATAAAGATCAACCAAACTAATGAGACAGGGGACTAATTATGGATAAATACGAGTCAGGTATATTTAACATGGATTTTAAATGAAAGGCTTGGATTATTTGAGAGGAAGCTATCGGTCATTTAACAGCTCGAGCTAAAGCTAAGCAGCTAACGCTAGCATGTTTCACCGTAACTGTTTATATCTAAGTCATTTATTCATGATAAATACGCAACACACGATTGAAACAGCTGATTTCATTCCGTCGTGTTGTTTAGTTCAAAGACCTGTTGCTGTCAGGCATTCTTCTCCGACTCTCGCAATGCATTGTGGGCTATATTGACCCGTTTAGTGACCGCTGCTGCTCACTACTTTTCAGAATGCATTGTGGGAAATTTTGAGTGCACTACTTTTTTCTCTCTGGACATTCGGACACCCCTACAAAATGGCATGACCACTATATAGTCACTATATAGGGAATAGTGTGGACGTTCGGACACAGCCTTACTCTTATTTTTTTTGACAGAAACGTACGCCCTACAAGCCGTGGGCCGGATCGAATCATCTCTCGTACTTTGCCCAGGTCTGCTTTAGGCCAATGGGTCACCATAGCAACATCTGTGGGTAGTTTCCACATTGCAGGCAGTATAAATTAATAGGAAATAAGTATTTTTGGGGGGCAATTTTGTGTCTCAGCGCCTCCTAATCCAAACTATGTTCCCTCAACACTAACTGAACGAGCGACGTGGACTTGTTTTTGGGGATATTGACTCAACTTGGACACAAGGTCAGACTTAATTTGAATGACTCGGGCTTAGATTGGGAGTAGCACATTCAGAACTTGGACTCTGACAAGTCCTAAGTGACTCGCAACAACTTGAAGTAGACGTGGACTAATTTATGAGTCATATACGTATATTATAAAACTTAAGACAGGCTTGTAGAATTGGCAAATTATCAGAGCGAAACCTTGGCATTCGCCCAAAAAGAAGTAAGTCTGGGTGAATAGTTTCGGGAGATATCGTAAAACTTGAAGTAGCAAAAAAATAAGGGGCATAAAAGTATTTGAAAAAGCCCAAAGCGTAACCCGCAAACTTTTAGGTTTCGCCTCTGGGAATAATCCAGTGGAGTTTCCGTGACTTTGCAGAAAAACCTGAGTGGAGTGGAGAGAGTTGTTCTAATCAGCGACGAAAGGGCATTTAGAGAAAGCCGCGTGGCCCATTTGCACTCGCACATATTTTACCCAAATGTCATCGTTAGAGAGAGGAAATTACCGAGGTCTCGCCCCTGTCCTGAACGCGACCCGGTGTGAGCGTGCCTTCACCGACTGAAAACTAACCTCCTCCCTGCACTGCAAAAACACTCACGGGTTTAGCAGACTCTTTCAAAACGTTTGGGGAGATATTCTCAGTTTGCTCAATACTTTTGACTGATGTTCATTCACTAGATCTATCCGTTTTATAATCTTTGTTCGCATAATGTTTCAAATGAATGATCTGCCAATGGAGAAAGTGTCCTTCGACTTCGCAAGTGCACACATTTTTTACCTTACTTGGAGTAACAAAAAGAATATGATTTTAGGCCGTGGCCGTGACTTTCACTTGTAAATGGTGTCTTTTACTCAAAAATTGTTGTTGAATAAGCATTATATATGCCAGAAAAGCTGAAATTAGGATCAGAACAACTCGATAACAGTCATTTTAAAGGGGGGGTATTATGTAAACTCGACTTTTTCAAGCTTTATATCCTGTTATTATGTCATTCCCTCATTAAACACGTGCCTGGAGTGTTGCCTCGGCTCATTCACATATTTTTGAGTAATCAGTAAAAACTTAGACGGCGGCCATTTTAGGTGTAGCTATGCCTCAGTCCTCCTAGGAACGCCCCCACCTCCTGGAGACGCCTCTGGACCTTTCGTCACCAGCCAAGCCACCGACCACTGCTCCTCAGCTCAGCAGAGCCCCCTCCCCGCACAGTGTTGTTGTTTAAATGCCACAGTAGTGTGCTGAAGGGGGCGTGTCGGAAAGCTTCTTAAAGAGACAGAGGCCTATTTCAAGACGTTCAGTACAGCCATTTTGAGAGAGCAATTTTAATCAAGGCAGTTATTTTAATTTACTGCATATACAGACCAACAGAAGGTTACGTCATCATTGTAGTGCTATAGACTGGTGCTATGTGATTGAAAAAAGCATAATACCCCCTCTTTAACAGACTCAAGTAGTGATCCTACATCCTATACTTTTTCTGTGTTTTTCTCCTGTTCTCTGACCCACTTTTGGGTCCCGATCCACCAGTTGAGAATCACTGATTTAAAGCAGAACTCATGCCCCTAGAGGCCATAAGCGCCACTGCAGGAGTCGTAGCATGTTGCTGTTTTTTATGCTCATTAATTGTCCGTGAGAGTAAATACTGCGCTGACAGAAAAGACAAAGGGAGCGAGGGATGTTGTACATTGTGCCACAACTCAATTACACAATGGGGATAATTTTGTTCACTCAAACTTGGCTGTAAACACTGCTAAAGTGGCGCTAGCCCACGGTTAGCTTTGCCCGTTAGCCCGTTAGCTTCTTCTTCGGGATTGCATTAGTGTGTATTGCGCCTCCGACAGGGAAGTTGCAATTGCTGGGTTTCAGGTGACATCACAGCGTTCTAAAGGCCTATAATATTATATAGAGGAAACATTATTTAGTTTTGAGGACATTTTTGGTCTTGTACAGAGAGATCACGGAGCCGGTGACTGATATTAATTATCATTTTTGTAATTCATACATTTTCTTTTTAGATACGACTTGTGAAAGAAAAACTGGCTCCTCCCCCCACCGGGTCCTGTGACATCATCACATTCTTGAACCTGAAAACGACCAATAGAATTGCCCATATATGGTCATGTTTGAAAACAGGAAGAGATGGGGAGGAGCAAAGTGGTTCAACAGCCCATAATTACATAAATAACGGAGAATGATAACATGATGCTTCATGTTAGCATCGTGCTAATGCTAACACTAGCTAGCAACATCCATATGGATCGGATTTAGACTTGACTTTATTTGTATAAATAAATCATATTTCGCCAGAAAACGGCTAAGCCATGCCCCCTTCTATGACGAGATGCCGTCTGATCTATTGTGGTTTTCTGGCCAGAGACACCAGGGGGAGATGAAAGACCTCCCAATCATCACATTAACACGTGTGTTACTACCCCCAGAGGGACTACAAAAATGATTTAATAAGTTACTTAGTTCTTCTTTAAGGTTAGTGGGGAAAAGATTATTCAGAGATAGCAACGTGAAACCTTTGCTGAACATCACTGATATAAATATGAGGGGGGGGGGGGGGGTATGTTTTCATATAAAAGTTTTGCATTTATTCATAGGAATGGCCATTTCTTCCTGACATTTTCAGCGACAAGCTCTAAAAATATGAAATAATGGATGGAACCAGGTTTAAATTTGTGGTTCCATTTTGTTGATATTTATTAGTTACAAAGATTGTTTTAGAGGGGATTTTTTTTATCCGTAAATCTATAATAATCTATCTGGTTAGAAAGTAGGTATTTAAAAAACAAACTTAAAAATAGATATTGCTAAGTAAAAGACTAGTAAAGTTTGGAGTCTGTCAACTAGCGAAACATCTCTTTACTGAGCGCTGCTTTCACCTGTGCGCACGCAGTAACATCTAAACCAGTCGAAACCACCGGCGAAATGTACATATTCCTTTCTGGGTGTTTTTAGAGTGTGCGTTGGGGCGCTCGTCTCGCGGGACCCCCTTCCCCTTAAAGAGTCGCCGAAACGCGGCGAGGCTGCAGGAAGCACTCATTATTTCCCTCTAATTGCCCACGAGTGACCCAGGTACAGCGGCTCGTTACCGCGGCGTCTCCCCAGAGAGCGGCATGAAAGGCCGGGGAAGGCAGCCTCAGACAGGGGCCAGCCACGCCGCACCAATTAACCGGCTTCTCCGGCGCCAACGCTGGACGAGCCCGTGGGTTTCGTGGCGTAAAAAAAAAAGAAATACCACACACGCAAAAAAAAAAACGGTTCCGGATTTAGACATCTCGGGGTCAAGTCGGGACATTTTGGTTAAAAGCCGAGATGTACTTCCTGTCTGGCATTTACATTTTGGCTGCGGCCGCGGAGCGAGGTGTAAAATGTTTAATTAGGAGCCGACGGAAGTGAAAGAACAGGCGCATTAGCGTAGCGGCTAAATGCTAAAAAGTCTCGTTTTTCCAAAGTGCTGCGGGAGTCAAGTCGACTCTGATGGTGTTGGTTTTTCGGGCATTGTGGCGCTGAAAAAAAACTGGGACAATTATTTGTAGAGCACAATTCATACACAAGGCAATTCAAAGTGCTTCACAGTTGCATAAAATTACAGGAAAACAGATCAAATCAATCATTAAAACATCAACATAAAGTTAATCAATTACAGTAAAAGTCAAGAGTGCAGATAAAATACTTTCAGTTTTCATCTGCTCGGGTAGAAAGAGCTGTTTTCAGCCTGGATTTGAACATTGTCAGAGTTAAGGCCTGTCTCACATCCTCATGAAGACTGTTCCAGATTTTAGCTGCATGAAACTGAAACGCAGCCTCACCGTGTTTAGTCCTGACTCTGGGAACCACCAGGAGACCCCTCCCTGAAGTTCTCAGGGCCCGAGATGGTTCATACGGCTCTAACATGTCAGAGATGGACTTTGGTGCTAAACCATGAAAAGACTTGTACACAAGCAGAGCTGTTTTAAATTCTATTCTCTGAGTGACAGGAAGCCAGTGCAGAGACCGGAGCACTGGACTAATGTGGTGGTATTTCCTGGTTCTTGTCAGGACTCGAGCAGCAGCGTTCTGGATGTACTGCAGCTCTAACAGCTCGTTTAGAAAGGCCAGTGAGCAGCCGTTACAGTCGTCTAACCTGCTGGAGACAAACGCATGGATGAGTGTCTCCAAGTCTGGTTTTGACACTATTCCTCTGATCTGAATGTTTCTCAGATGGTAAAAAGCTGGTGATGTTATTGCTTTGATGTGGCTGTTTAAGTTCAGGTCTGAGTCCATGATTACTCCTAGATTTCTAACCTGATTTTTTTTATTTTAGAGAGAGAGACTCAAGGTGACTGATAACACTTTGTCTTTGTGTCTGTGGGCCAAAAACAATGATCTCAGTTTTGTCTGAGTTTAGTTGGAGAAAGTTGTTTTGCATCCACAAACTGATCTGTTGGATGCAGTGAACGAGAGTATCTACAGGTTCACCTGTATCAGTGACACGTAGATCTGAGCGTCATCTGCGTAGTTAGATTCGGGTCCGAAGTCCCTTCATGCACGAGCTCAATATAGAAGCTGCAGTTACACGTTAGACCTGAGGTGGCAGGAGTGAGTATAAAAATGACCTGGCTCGATCCATTATTTAGATTTTGTTCCTGTGAAGACAAACACATTTTTATGGATAACGTGAAACTCGCAATACATTTTATGCTCACATTTGTGTCAGTAATCGACAGCAAAAGTATTAAATTGCTATCTCTAAATTTACTTTCCCTCCCATTCACCTGCAGAGTCTTTCCTCAATCTGTATTTCCCGCCAAAGACCCACAGTTGCCGGACCTTCCTCTTGCATAACCACGTTTACCTTCAACCCCCCACCCCCGCCCCCGGCGATCGCCGCAGACACCCGGGCTAGCGTCCAGACGTTGTTTTGCATTATTTTTTATCCGTCTGTGAGAGCGAACCATTAAGGTGTCAGAAATGTCTCTCCGTCGGCAGCGGTCGAATTTGCGGGAGGCAGTAAAAAATGAGCGCACGGGGCCCGGAGTCTGTTACGGGGAGAGAAAATGTGGAGTGCTATAGTCAGGGGTGTAATGCTGAATGATTGTGTGTCTCCTCTGTTTATTTGCTGCTGTAAGAGCCGTAATGGAGACAAATGCTGCTCTGAAAAGGCCGCCCTCTCCCTCTCTCGCCGACTCGCTCCTCTCCGGGGCTCGGTGATATGGCAACAAAAAAATACATCTCTATTTTTTTTCCCCCTCATATCGATCAAACACGACATTGATACTTTATTTCTACATATTTTCTTAATACTATAGACAAAAAGGGATCTACTTATTATCATGGACGTGTGTAAGTTTGGGATCTAAGATAAAATATATCTAGCACTGGAACAAGATATCTACTTATTTTGTAATTATTACAGACTTTACAATCCCTTTGAAATTGTACACAAATGTAATAAAAACATTTCCATTGACCCACGTGTCACGGCATGTTGGATTGTGCCACAACTCAATGGCACAATGGAGATATTTTCTTCTCCTCAAACCTGGCTGTAAATACTGTTTAAGTGGCGCTAGCCCGTTAGCCTGTTAGCTTCTTCTTTGTGATTCTATGCGTTTGTTAAGTGTGACGTCACGACTTCCGCTTCCGGGTCCTGGCCGACCGGCAAATATGCGAGAAAAAAAACATAACAAACTTTTAAAAACAACCATCAATATTTCTAAAACTCAACGGAGAGTTACTGATGCTACTTATTGCTCAAAAAGTAATATTTACTAAAGTCGGTACTTCCGGGGTTAGCGTAGCTGCTGCACCGTTAGCATTTAGTTGTTTTTTGCTAACCCGGAAGTACTGATTTTGGTAAATATTACTTTTATAGCAGTAGGTGCAGCATTTGTGGCTAATGGCTCTGATAAATAAGTATGTTCAGTAACTGTTGAGTTTCAGAAATATTGATTGTGGTATTAAAGAGTTTTTTGTAGTTCCTCGCACATCAAGCTGTGACGTCACCACTTAACAAACTTATTAGTGTGTATTGACCCTTTAACTGCTGACATCATCGGTGACATCAGCTGGAGGCAGGAAGTGATCGAGAGAAATAAGATTAAACTAAAACTAGCGATTTTAAGTGTAAAACTACGACTGAAAAATGTGGTGCTGTTGTGGCTTAAGGTGCGAGAACAAGAGGAACGACATTCGAGACGATAAAAAAAGGTTTATCTGATATTTCCAAAAACAGCTAGACATTTGTTTATCGTTACTATGACAACAGCTACAATGGAAATGGATAGGAATCGAGCTTCCCGCCTCCAGCTGAGCCCGGAATGTTTACAAACAATTAAAGGCTCTATTGCGCCTCTGACCCGGTGCAGGGAAAGTTGCAAGCCTGGTTTTCTGGACAGAGACACCAGGGGGAGATGAAAGACCCCCCCGATCATCCCATCAACACTTGTATTACCCCCAGAGGGACTACGCAAAGGATTTATTAAAGGTAAACACGTTACTTAGTTCTGCTTTAAAAAAAAAAATCCGAACATGTGCTTCATGAAGCACACAACAGTTCTATCCTCTATTTCTGAAGTCAATTTACGAATGTTCACCTCGATGTTGAAGGACCAGGGAGCGGTCGTTTGAAGGCTCGAAATGTCTAGTCTCGATCACTTTCCGTTCCAAAGTTATGTCCGAAAATCGGCGATGTTGTAGATGGTGTGAGCATGGGGTTCAATAATCGGCAGCCCCCTCCAGACACTGAAAAAACACTTTTTTCCTCACAAAACTCCGCAAAGTGACCTTCAAGCTTCCATTGTGAACGGGTGCAGAGATGCAGATTTTTTGTCAGTAGCGTTGGGAGTTTATTTGTGGCCCGAAAGACACGGATATCTGACGATGCCCTGACGAAGACCTTTGGGTCGCAACGCGTCCATGATTTAATAAAGGACTTTCACGTTTTTTCATAGACCCGAGTGCCTCAGACATTTTTCTTTTGACTTAATTGTTTATGTTTTGCTGCTCCTATACCTAGGGGAGGGCGATGTGACAAAAATAGAATATCACGATTTTTGAATTATAAACTCCCGATTTCGATTTTATCACGATTTTTTATAGAAAAAGATTGAATCAATATACTAATTTATTCAACTTTGTGATAATCAACACAGCAAAAAAATACACTTAGAACTTAGACTAGACTTAGAACTACAGCAAAATAACCCTATACATTAAAAAACACAATAAAACTCCATTTGTGAGCACGGTCCAGGATTTAAATGAAACAAATGAGAAGATGCGGCGCCTACAGAACTGTGAGGACGAAGGACACGCTCGCTTCTTCACACGTGTGTCGCCAGGTAAATAAATAAACTCACGCTCCAGATTGAGGAGCCTGGTCTTGTAGGCGACTGTAGAGGAGCGTCTCGCTGCCAAACGCTTGCATTAGCGTCTGACATTAGCGTAGCAGAACGTTAGCGGCTTGTGTTTACGTCACTGACGGTGAAAAGAGTCAACTGTGCAGAAGAGCTTAGAACCGTGATGAAACGATCCCGCAAAAATGACAGATCGTCAGCTCTGGAGATCGTGAGACGGTCTAATATCGTCATATCGCGATATTTCATGAACTTGCTAGTTTTCTTGCATTCCCATGAAAGTGAATAAACCCTATGAAGAAGTGAGCGGCTCCAAATATGTTCGTAAAGTTGGGAATGAGTCTGGACCACGGGTGACATTTTAATTCCGCGGCTTCCTCTTTCATTGTCTGTTAACCCAAGTAGAACGTTTAAGCAGAGTAAGAGGCTGCGTAGGGATTTTTGGGTTCGCGGCTCGAAAAAAGTTTGGGTCGCCCTGATCTAAAAAGTTGGAAAAGGCCACTCGAAACGGCTCTTTTCGGGTACCTCTCTGCCTCGACAATAAATCATTCTATTACACTCCTCTCGCAGAGAATCCCCCGTCGGCAGAAGCCCTCCCGGCCTCCGTGTCTATTACTGGAGACATGGATCGATTCGATATAATGCTCTCTCTCCGGGGCATAAACAGCGGTATCTGAGGGGCGTCTGGCTCTCTCCGCGCCCCATACGACGACCCAATTTAACACCGCCACTGTCCCGGCGATAGGGGGGGGAAAAAAAAATAAAATAAAAATGGCCGGCGTAATTGAAGTAATTAGCGGCGAAACTGATAGGGGCTTCTCAATAGGCGGCGGCAGGTGGAGAACAGAAACGCATTGAAGATAAAAAAAAGAAAGAAAAAAAAGAGGTCTGTTCATTTTCGATCCCTATCTCCTGCTCCTGGTGCAATCAGACACGGCGCGGCCAATCAAGCAAACGGGCCCGAATTAAAGTCAGATTACACCCAATACCATCAAAAGCTACAAGTCCCCCGAGTGTTTCCGCCGCCGATTTGCTAAACTTGAATGAACCCTCGCGATCGAAAGTGGTCCTCGTTACACTGTTGTCTTGGGACTAGGGTGACCGGATGACTCAGTATGAAAGTTCTTCTTCTGCACTCATTGGCTCCGTCGCCATTGGGACTTTATGTTGCTAAAGCACAGTTGAGAGCAAGACAGAGAGCGGTTCAGAAGCCCCTTATGAGAGACCAGCGGGCCCGGTTAGAACCGTGAGGCCGTCCTGCAGGAGGAGTCCCATAGCCCCTTTTTTCCACCAGGTTCCGGGCCGGTTCCAGTTTCAGAACCGGTTCTTTCGTTTTCCACTGAAAAAAATGCAGGCTCTTGGTTCCAAAATCTGGTGCCGGTACCAGTGATGTCAGCGGCTGGGGGGTGGCTTTCTCTTCCGACAAACAACCAATATTAGTTGGTTAGTGCTTATAACTTACTGGAGAAGCCAAAACAGTCCCTGTGGTGGAAACTAACTGTTGTTTTGCTTTATGATCTTTAGCTCCGGCTAAAACAAGAGGGAGCAGTTAGAAAGAAGAAATCAAAATGTTAACGGCTGCTGTGACGGGAAGCACAGCACGGCGCGGTAGCACAGCGGTTAGCGCTCGTGCTTCACAGCTAGAAGGTCCCGGGTTCGATTCCCACCTGGACGGGGCCTTTCTGTGTGGAGTTTGCATGTTCTCCCCGTGTCTGTGTAGGTTTTCGCCGGGTACTCCGGTTTCCCCTACCACTAAAAACATGTACAATAGGCCCAGGGACTGCAGGTGGAAATTAGCACAAGTGCTATAACCTGGTACAATGCATCTCTCCTTTCTGAGGCTAATGTATATGGTACACTGTCCCTGTTCAAATAAATAAATTAGTATAAACGTATTTGTGTGGTATTTTATGACCAGAAATGGCTGTAGTAAGATGTTACTATCCATGTTTTATGTGACAGTTGACTTCCCAAAGTGTTGCTATGGCAATAGGCAGAATACCAGCTCTCAATATGGTGGAAAACCAAGTCAGTACGGAACCAACCCGGCACCAGCTCCAGCTCTGAACCAGCCCAGACCAGCTCTGAACCAGCACCTTGGTGGAAAAGCCCTATTAGTGGCTTCCTGGTCCAATCAGGAGGGGATTATTTGCTCTAAAATTTTCACTCTCACTCTCTCCTCACGTTACAATCTTACAGACGGTCACTTTAATTGCCGCCCTAGAACAGAAAAGAAAGGAACAGGTTACATGTAACATTTCTCTGATTGTTTTAGTCTGTCTCTGATGGTCCCACCTTGAAACTATTCAGTGGAGGCAGTACCAGACTGTCTTTGACCAGAAGTGGACACAATAGTTTCAGGAAAAGACAAAACCAGTAAAAAAGACTTCATGAGGTCGAATTACTGGTTCTTAAACTGCGGTACTTATGCAACAGGTGGCACTGGGGCTTCTTCAGGTGGTGCAGCGTAAACTAGAATTTTAGGCTTGACTCATTTTAATTAAAGATCATTTCATTTATGTTTTATTTAAGTATTTAGACATGGTTTACTCCCAGTTTAGAGATCATTTAGTCCATTTCAGACGGACTAAATCAAACAAAACAGCATCGTCTTTGTTTTGTTTGTGTTTTAAATAAAGAGTTTCAAACTTTAGCGTATGTCTCGCAATGATGACATCACTCAAGATACTGCTAGTATGAGCATGTGCCGTTGTCATGGCACTGGTTACTATGGCTCCTAGACGTAGAGCTGCAGGACGACGCAGGCGCTTAAACAGGCGCAGGCGTCGACCTGTGGCGCACGCTCATGCCCTGCCCATGCGCGCCCACCGCCGCCGCCGAAGGCAACGGCGACCAAGGCGCCGCAGGGCAAGTGGCAGGTATTAGAGTCACATGACCAGGCTACGGCCAATAAACACTTAGCATTTACTTGCTCGTGTGCTTTTTTCTTTCTTTTTTGTGTGTTTTTTTCTATAGCTGAAAGGTTTTAAAAACTTTTCAGGATCAGTTCAGGTACTTCAGAACTTTCACTTAACCAAGTACCAAGTTTGCTAAAATTACCATTTTAGTTTTGCAGAAATAAAATGTTTTTATGTTTCTCACAAACACTTTTTATTTAAAGTCCATTTCTTTTGCTGATTTCAGCAACTTGTCAGAATCCCCGTACTATCACTGAATCAGCCAAAATAGCTTTGCAAACTATTTTGGCTGATTCAGTGCCGGCAACCGACAAGTGGGAGAAGATGGATGGATAGTTAATACAATTATATTAAAGATTTTGCCAAACATTTTACCCAGCTTTCCGTTTGTGTTTATTGTTGCACTTCCTTATTGGACACGGACAGGAAGTGACATATATAGAGGTAGGGCTGGGCGATATGGCCAAAAGTGAAAATCTCGATTTTGTTACTCAGTTTGGACGATTACGATTTTAATCCATCCATCCATTTTCTTCCACTTGTCCGTTGCCGGGTCGTGGGGCAGCTGTTGGAGCACCAGCCCCTATGGCTTCTCCTGCAAGATCGATTTGATTAGTTTTTTTTTTTTTTTTTAAAGGTCTCCTGATCTTAGGATAGTTAGGCCGATTAAAAAATTGTATTTCTCTTTTAAATATTCCTTATCCGCTCTCAAAAGTAAAACTTCATCATCAGGGTGAGAGAAGGCAGAGGATCGGATTGGGGAAAACTCTATGGCGCACTCCGACAACACAATGCGCGGCCTTTGTAAAGAGATCAGAAAGTCTCTGCGTTTTCTTCGGGCGACATTTCAGAAGACAGTCGCTGCGGAGCGGTTGAACACGCTGCTAAATCGGCAACACGGCGCACGTGAGGCGGACATGGAGCGGCGGACACGATTTTACGATTTAGCCATTTTCCACATCGTCCGTTTTTAAAACCATGAATTAATTGAATTAATTGGATTTATCGCCCAGCCCTAGATAGAGGCAAACGATCTGAGAAGGGTCTGAACGCAGCCGATGGAGGGGCCAGTGATCAGTGGCACCTCTACCTCAACTTAAACTAATCCAAACTAACCCTAAACCGGAACCTAACCTTAAAGATACAAACAACTTTAAGCGGAAAAAAAATAAAAAATCTCCATTGTGTAATTGGATGAACAATATCCCTCTCTCCCTTTGTCTTTTCTTTCAGCGTAGTATTTACTCTCACGGACAGTTAATAAGTAAAAGAACGCAACATGCTACGACACCTGCAGTGGCGCTTATGGCCTCTAGGGGCATGAGTTACTTTAAAAATTCAGATACCAAAAAAAATCTTCCAACATTTCTTTATTACATTTGCTGCTTCACAGAAATAATATGATATTTATGCAACTGATGAACTTGCAACTGATCCTTCTAAATAAGTCATATTTTCAAAAGCATTAAAACTTGTCATTATGCACTTTAAGGATAGTGACCTCAAGGCGTCTGAGATTCATTTAAAATGTTGCATTCGGACCCTTTTGCTTCCACTGGGCACATCTGCTCAGTGAAAACATCCATTTGGATCCGGTTTGACGTGCCTTTGTGTTTGTATGTTTGTAGTCCCCCAGAAAACGGCTAAAAATAAGTAACATTTGGGATTCCCATAATAAGCTTCCTTCCCTCTCGGCTCGGCAGTTCCCCTTTGTATGACACGTTTCCGACTCTCTCTATGTAGTGCACAATGTAGCGGTGTCCAGATGTCCAGAGAGGTCAACTGAAAGTTTCCAAATTTGCCAGACTTGGACAGCGACGGGTCAGAAACACTATTCCAATCACCTGTTGAGAATTGTTCATAAATAATCCTCTTGAACATAAACCGTTATGGTGGAAAGTCACCAATGTTTGCTGCCGATCTCTTGTTTGAGCTGTCAAATGATCGATAGCCAAACAAGAGAAGTCATTGGAGCGTAAATGAATTGAAATGTGTTGCAATATTCCCTCCTGGAACCGCCACCTTAACGTGGTGGAGGGGTTTGAGCACTCGAATGATCCTGGAGCTCTGTGGTCGGGGGCTTCGTGCCCCTGGGAGGGTCTCCCATGGCAAACAGGTCCTAGGTGACGGGTCAGACAAAGAGCGGTTCAGAAGCCCCTCATGAGAGACCAACAGGCCCGGTTAGAACCGTCCTTCTGTGGATCCATCACCTGCAGGGGGCGCCATAGGGGCTGGTGCACGACCCGGCAACGGACAAGTGGAAGAAGAAGAAGAAGAACTTTTATTTATATAGCGTCTTTCACAGACATATAGCCACAAAGCGCTTTACATGAGAAGAAGATGGATGGATGGTGTTGCAATATTCGTATATATTGACATGAAACCTTTGCTGATTTACTCACACGGAAACGAGAAACCAAATGTTGCACTAAAGTAAAATAACTGTTACTTCAAAAAAGTAATAATTAGAAGGAAAACGATATTGGATTATGGATTTTTCTCAATAGGCCCAAATGTCCTCCCAACTGTTTTATTGTAAGTATATTTTGTTAAACGCCACAACAATTACACTATAAGCCAACTGTGTGACAGAACGGAGCCACAAAATGAACTTTTCCTTTTTAATAGTGGTGGATTTTTTGCTTAATTTCGTCGTTACCGAAGTCTGAATGCTCCGGTTCGGCCCATTTGTCTGTCCTGTCACACGAAACCCTTATCACGTAATCAGAGCGCATTAGCCCGGGATGGATTTGGCACAGGACGTCCTGGCATCACTGGCTGACAATTGTAAAAAAAATGATTTTGGTTCGGGAGCTTTGAAAATCGCTCTGCTGTTTTATGGTGAAGGGGTTTTGGAGCGGGATCCCCCTTGGAAACGATCGGATGGAGCTAATCAGAGCGATAACCCAAGTGTTGCCGGCAATTAGAGGAGATGCACGGGAAATTACGACCGAGGCAATGAAAACAATCCCATTTCGGTGTCTTTTGTCAGAGGTTGAAGCGTTTGCAGTTGGGCGCTGTCTAAAGGGAGCCATGCTGGTCGTTATAGTGTTGCATTGGCAGATCATTTCAGTGGAGGCCAGACACAAACGGGTCGAGCAAAGTTCTGGAATAATACATTAGATAGTTAGTGGGGATCCCTGTTTCTTAAACTTTAGCGAATCAGAAATCGGTCACTTCCAAGGCGGTGTTTTGAGCAACATTTAGGATCATCTACTTGTTTCTGTTCCTGTCGAGTCTCGTCTATTGCTTTACTCCAGAGAAAAGAGACGGAGCGAGAGAAAGGTGCTTGGGGTACAAAGGTCAAAGTCTGCTTCATCGCGACCTCTCGTATAAAACTATGAAATGCACCGCCGGACCAGAGAACAAAGTGTCCACCTGGAAGTATCCATCGGTTCTGATCAGGGGCTGCTGGAGTCGGTAAGGTCTAGGTTCAGGAACACAAACTATATAGCTGGTGCGCACTTTTCAGAAACTGCTGAGAGAGACGAGGGGAGGGGAAGTCCGTCTGAGGAAGTTATGTTTGGCTACTTTATAATAACTAGTTCGTTTGTTGATTTTCTTCGGAAATGAAAACGATTCGAATGACACGAGCAACTTATCGCGATATTTGTGAAAAACATATGAAACTTGTTTGTGTATTTCAGTCGTTGTCCTTATTGTTGAACGCTCATACCCGTGCACATAATCCCCCCAGCAGAGGGCACTGACATAATGAGAGATCAGGATATGAACAACACATTGGTTACAGTCCTGTCAGGCTCATCATTCTTCATTTATTGAAAAAAGTTTCCGCAACAGTATTTTCCGAGTTAAAACACAATTTCGGGGACATTTACTTCCTTTACGACCCCCCGCTACGGTGCATTTCATTCAAACGCGGAGGTGCTTTCAGTGCGATGGTAAACGTTCACGAGGATAAGAAGTTGAACTTAAATAACGACGCTCACACATGCTTGGCTTGATATGGCTAAAAATAATAGTCCTATAATAACAGTAGGTATCAGCGATTCGAAATACATGATTGAGTGTAATGTACAATCGGATAAAGGCCCTCCGACTCAATCCAGGCTTCTCATGTGGCCCCTTATGAAAATTAATTGCCCACCCCTGCCTCAAAGGGAAACTTGGTATATCTATAATCTAAAGGCTACTGCATACCCTGGATTAAATGAGGAAATTGACTTTAGCTCTTTTCTGTAGCCGTATTTATCATTCATTGTCATTATTATGTTGGAGCGCTCTGTAGGCCCAAACACCAAAGAGCACCTTCCCCCCCAAAAAACGAATTTTGTTATTGACTTCCTGAGCACTTTGTCTTGTTTTTTCCTGCAACTGAATATGTTCGATGTATTTTTCTTGTACAGTAAAAATTGTTGAGCAACGTCATAATTTTCCTGAATGCTATTTTGAACCCAATTGAATGCTTTTTTAATGACATTTAAGGCCTTGATTTTGGCATAATTCCTTTTAATGACTTTAAATGCTTCTTCGGAAACCCTGCAATCAAAGATGTCTGTGTAGGCTCTCAGTCGTACAGGAGTTGTCCATCTTCAATGAAGGTTCTCGAGTCGTCTTCTGTGCTCTGTAGTTGAATGTGTCGAACGTTTCGCCTCTCATCCAAAAGGCTTCGTCAGCGCAGATAGATTAATAGAGGGGAGGGACTTGGCCTAGCGAAACTTCTCCCCATGGCTCAACTGAACTTTAGTGCACTGACGAAGCCTTTTGGATGAGAGGCGAAACATTAAGATACTTCAACTACAGAGTACAGAAGACGACTCATTGGACCTGTAATCAAAGCTAAAGGTGCTACAACAAAATATTAGTCTGTGACCTATTTTTGTGGCGTGGAGCAGTGGATAGTGAGTCTTTTGATGACAGAGGTTCAAATATATCAAGCACATGTAATGAGAAAACACGCGTGTAGTGGACATGATGAGGAGATGTTTGCGTTTTATTGCCACAGACGAGGATGAATGTAGTGACATGGGGAACAGGGCAGAGTGAGTTATCAGGACCACCCCGCCCCTGAACACGATCCCGGGCAGAAGACGCCGCGCAGCCATTATCTGTGAACAACGAGAGACGCTTTGTACCTGCTCCGTTCAGTAAAGGTCAGCATCGTTTTGCTACCGGAGAAAAGTGCTGCTTTCATGAACAAAAAGAAGAGGAAATTATGCACCAACACAACACCGGGGACGAGGGGCTCCAAATGTAATTTGGTTTTATTGAGGCACTTTTTACTGCCGGCTTTTACTTCTACTATTAAGTTTCTCTTTCCTGGTTTTAATCTCTTAGCCACTGACAAGAAACATCAGGTATATTGTCAATGCCAATGAAGGATAACATGATTTTGGAAACGATATTGAATTATCCATTTTCATTTTCGATACTAGCAGGAGAATAGTGGAAACACTTACCTATAGAGATATAATTTGAACGGCGACGGAATCTGAATATGGATAGAGCCAGGTTCAAATGGATGATTTAATTTTGTTGATATATTAGATTCTTTCAGGGGGGATTTTGGGATTCTTGTTTTTCTTCCGCTTTATCCGGGGCCGGGTCGCGGGGGCAGCAGTCTGAGCAGAGATGCCCAGACTTCCCGATCCACACACACCTCCTCCAGCTGTTCTGGGGGGACTCCGAGGCGACACCAGGCCAGCTCGGAGACATAGTCCCACCAGCGTGTCCTGGGCCTTCCACGAGGCCTCCTCCCAATAGGACATGCCTGGAGCACCTCCCGAGGGAGGCGACCAGGAGGCATCCGGAACAGATGCCCTAGCCACCTCAGCTGGCTCCTTTTGAAGTGAAGGAGCAGCGACTCTACTCCGAACCCGCCCCAGAGTAGCCGAAGGTCCTGATTTGATGAAGCCCACAGAACAACATCATCTGCAAACAGCAGAGATGTGATGCCCTCCGGCCCCTGGCTGCGCTGAGAAAGTCTGTCCATAAAGGTAATGAACAGAACCGGTGACAAAAGGCAGCCCTGGCGGAAACCAACACACACTGGGAACAGGCCCAAAAAATCTGTAATCAGTAACATTTTAAATATTGCCAATTTTGGTTGCAGCTAAAAGCTCAATAAATCAGGCAGGAATTAGATATTTAAAAATTAAACTTCTAAATATTTTTAAGTACAAGCCTGGAACGTTTTGTAATGTTCTGTCTCCCAGAAAGGATATTACCACATTTGGATTACAGCGTCATCTCAGTCCCCTTTCATGCTACACGTGGATACCTAACAGGTCAATACTTGTGAATTTATAAGCGTGGGAAAGACAAGGGAGCCATGTTGTAGTTATTTGCTAGTGGACAAACAGCATAAAATAAGCATCGCAAAGGTGAGTTTGATCTTCTTTTTTACTTTGAGATTAAAACTAAGATATTAAGGGGGAAAATGTCAAAAATCACCTGCAGCGTGAGTTGTTCTCTGGTTTTGAATTTTTTTTACCCCCAGTTTAGACACTATTTATATACAATTTTGATCTATTTATTCCTGATTTGATCTCGATTTCAAAGCATGTAGGAAGTTCAAACATTATATCTGGTAGTTGGTGTGAGAAGTTGGTGAAACAGTGGTGTAAAAGCAGTGGCGGGCCGTGGGGTTTCAGTCAGGGCCTTCAATAGCAACCTGGATTCACGCAGTCAAACGCATAAACTGATCGACTGTAGGCGTATGGATAAAACTGCCCGTTTGCGTGGCATTTGTTCGCTAAAGGATTTGTCAACAATGCAAACGCCTCCCCCGCCAAACAAAAATACCTTCGGGAACACTCGGGCTCGCATACGGAAACACACGACACATGACAGGCGGAGACGAGCGCGTTATAACGTGGAAACAGGCGGATGTTTTTAGGAGATGTTTTGTTGACAGAGCGAGACGTCCAAAGATCAACTCAAACGCAAACTCAACCGTAATAAAAGATACTAAACTTAAAGTTTGGTGGTATTTGACATACCTTTTTTTATAGCACTCGTAGTCTCGTACCTGTTGCCCGAGTCCCAGCGCAGCTGACGCGGGGAAACCCTCCTCCTGTCCGGGGCGAAGCGTCTACGTCCCGCTGTCGTTCCCGCTGCTTTGCTCTCGAAGCTCTTCATAATGAAGGGCCGCAAAATATCCGTGATCAGTAAATCCACTTCATTTTGCTTCGTTCGGACGTTTCCAAGAGGAATATCTGTTTATCCGGTTCTCTTCGGAGTGGCTGGAACGTCTTGCCCATGCGCGGCTACATTAGCGGTTTTCCCAGGCGAACAAACCGTAGGGGGCGCTGCTGAGCTACTGCAGGCCCTGGGGGGCGGACTGTCAATGTATATCGAATTCTGATTGGCTGATAATTCTGTCAGTCACGCTGACTGTCACTCATGTGTGTGGCCTGACAACACAGGGCCTAAGGAGGAGCAGCTCGCCAGAGGTGTTCAAGGCACTTTTTGAGTAGGAAATTACAGTTACACATAAACAAAACCAATATAAGCGACTCAACTGTACATTATATAAATAAATTAGAAATTAAATATACTATCAAGATATTTTACACTTTTTTTTCTTCATTTGGTCAGGGCTAGCAGAGAAGGCCCTGCTGGCCCTGACGGCACGCCACTGTGTAAAAGTGATGGAGAATATTGGTCACATGTCACGGCAAAATCAACTTTTCTGTGTGTTCATCACGGTGCTATTGACTGATTGATGCTGTAAGCTAAAAGTGAAATCCTTAATCTCACCCATTGCTCGGCATTATTTCCACACAGTGAGTTTCCACCCGCGCCTAAGAATCTCTTCACTTTTCTACCCGTCACTGTGTCAAGGCCGAACAAAGCGCACAACGCTCTCTTGTGTTTCCATGGCAACCCGATCTAATTCAGCAAATCCCTTTTTTCCCCGACGAGCATCGAGATAATTAAAAATACATACGTAATGAGGCGCTTTCGCTCATCCCCGCCACTTTACGTCGGTAAACCCGGGGTAGCGCGGATAAAAGTCGCTCGTGCGTCTCTTCGGGGACTGTACTTCGGAGTCGGAGCGAAATTTTGAGCCACGTGTTGAATCCCTAAAAAGAGGGATTGCTCAAGGAAATTATAAAACTATGTTGGTTTCAAACTGTTTTTTGTTTTTTTTGTATTTGGAACTGTCGGTGAGATATGATGCAACAAGTCGTATCAATAACATAAACAGACATACTGTATAGTAAGTCTAGTGGGGGGTTCTTGAGCATATCGAGTGGCTCAGAGGTTCCACAGACTCGTGTCAGTCCATCCTAGAGTAACCCAGAATAGGTGGCGTTCACGTGACGTCACAACCTTCTACTGTAAAAGAGCCCATAGTTTAAAATACGTTTGTTAAAGAGGGGGTATTATGCTTTTTTCAATCCCATAGCACCAGTCTATAGCACTACAATGATGACCTTCTGTTGGTCTGTATATGCAGTAAATTCAAATAACTGCCTTGAATAAAATTGCTCTCTCAAAATGGCTGCACTGAACGTCTTGAAATAGGCCTCTGTCTCTTTAAGAAGCTTTCTGACACGCCCCCTTCAGCGCACTACTGTGGCATTGAAACAACAACACTGTGCGGGGAGGGGGCTCTGCTGAGCTGAGGAGCAGTGGTTAGTGGCTTGGCTGGTGACGAAAGGTCCAGAGGCGTCTCCAGGAGGTGGGGGCGTTCCTAGGAGGACCGAGGCATAGCTACACCTAAAATGGCCGCCGTCTGAGTTTTTACTGATTACTCAAAAATATGTGAATGAGCCAAGGCAACACTCCAGGCATGTGTTTAATGAGGGAATGACATAATAACAGGATATAAAGCTTGAAAAAGTCGATTTTACATAATACCCCCCCTTTAAGTGTGACTTCCGCTTCCGGCTCCTAGCAGACGGGCAAATATGCGAGAAAAAAACATTAAAAACCCCCTAAAAACAATCATCAATATTTCTGAAACTCAACAGAGAGTTACTGAAGCTACTTATTTCCCAATGGCTACTGCTAAAAAAGTAATATTTACTAAAGTCGCTGCTTCCGTGTTTAGCGTAGCTGCTGCGCTGTTAGCATTTTGTCTCCGCTAACCCGGATGTAGCGATTTTGGTAAATATTACTTTATTTATTTATTTATTTTAAACAATTTCAAAATACAAAATCTCGTCTAGGTACAAAATACGAGTAAACAGATTTAGGGACTGTACAGAAATGCAAGGCACGAAATAAATATAAATACCTAGCAGTAGGTACAGCATTTTTGGCTAATAGGCCTGATAAATAAGTATGTTCAGTAACTCTCTGTTGAATTTCTGAAATATTGATTGTGGTATTAAAAAGTGTTTGGTAGTTTCTCGCACATCTGCCGGACCCGGAAATAGAGCTGTGACGTCACCACTTAACAAACGTATTGAGTCAACTGAAAATTCCATGGCGGTAACTATGGTAACGATCAAAATGCAATTTTCTTGTCTTGGTTTATCGCTGATTTTTCAGGAGATTCCGGGGCTAATTCACATGAAACAAAAAGTTCTCTCTTCCAGCTCATATAAACTGTGGTTTAATGTTTTCCTCAAACGCGTCCGAAAGTGGAGACAATATTCAAAAACATGTGCGTGATGTTGGTCAGTAGGAAGGACTTTCATTCATAGGGATAATATGTCAGGTTTGTGAATCCAATCACTATCAAATAATGATCAGGGAAAACATTTGGACATCTTCTTTTTAGAAATTTCTTTCAAAAAAGTTTTTTGTCGCATAGAAATTTATTGGCACCTGTCCTCTGAGCCAGATTTTCCTTTTAAAGGAATAGGCCACCGTTTTTATACACTGAGATATGTTCTTACCTGAGCTTAGACGGGTTGATGCGCACCTGTCTGATCTTTGTGCGTGCCCTCAGTCACGCAAAACGACCAAAGATGTCGTGAGCATTTGGCCTCTCCCAGCATATTCCTATAGCTCCAAACGGGGTGAAGTTAGAAGCGACCAAGCTCTTCCACGGACACGCACAAACCCCAGACAAGTATGTATAAACTCGTCCAGACAGGTGCGTATCAACTCGCCTAAGCTCAGATAAGAACATAACACAGTATGGAAAAACCGTGGCCTGTTCCTTTAACAGCATCACACAAGTTGTAGCTAAAAAGAAAATGTATAAATTACAAAAATGATCATTAATATCAGTCAATGGCTCCATGATCTCTCTGTACAAGACAAAAAATTTCCTCAAAAACAAAATAATGTTACCTCTATATAATATTATAGGCCTTTAGAACGCTGTGACGTCGCCTGAAACCCAGCAATTGGGACACTTTGCGGCAACAGATCTGGGGTCGCTGCAGTTGGTCAGGTCTATTACATATAACTCTTTCCAATCCGGTGCCTGAGTTATACAGAATATAGTTTGAGACCAGTTGAAAATAAAATCACATTTTGCAAAGTTGGATCTTAACAAGGTTCCAACTTCGATTATGCAACAAGAAGAAATGGGCCAAATCTGATATTGCAGATGTTGCAGAGAGAATCCCCCCTGACTGAGGCCCTCGTCTGAATTTTGGCCATCTTTCAACTGGTCTGAAACGTTTGATGGCGACTGTATAAACCCTTCACATCCACACATACAAAAACGCACACACGCACGTCATGTATCCAACCACTCGTCGGGTCAGATGTGAACAGTGATATTATAATAAACATACCAACAAAACAATCTCACATTAATTGCCCGACAACTGCATTACTGAAGAGCGACTTACGGTGTGAACCTAGCAGTGTTTTGAGCTGTCAACAATCTGAGGCACTCCGTTTACAATTTTTTTTTTAAAGTCCTTCATTGACATCTGGACCGCCAACGCGTTTCAACACATACAGATGTCTTTGTCAAGGCAAAAGTGTGTACTATTATTGTTGCTTCCTGATAACCACCACATCAGCATTGATACATCCACATATTAATGCCAACGTATAGCATCATTATACAATAAATACATACATTTATTAAAATAATGACAATACTACATAATTGTGATCATTGGAATCACAATTATGTCGAGTCTCGATAGATCAATAATGGTCTCCAGAACTGTTCCCCCTTGTCCACAAAGTCATTCTCATAAGGCAGTTTTTTGAGCTGTGTTACAGACAAAAGAAGACACTGAAGATGATTTCCAGTCTTTGAGCATTTTTCTTCATTAGCATGGCATTTTGAATCTGCAAAGGAAAGTCCGAAGCAGTTTGTGATGCACCAAACAAGGCAAAGTCTCTGTCGAAGATTAATGTCCTTGAAAATTAGAAAAAAAAAGGACAAAATACTAGGTCAAGGTTCCTCAACACTATGTGCCCAAAGGATGAGATCAGCCGACGACCTGAACATCCTGAAAGACCAAGTTATTCCATCAATGGGTTTCTTCTTCCCTGATGGCACGGGCATATTCCGAGACGAAAACGCCCAGGATTCGAGTCCAGAACGTAACCCCATTGACAATCCTTGGGACGGAGATGGTTTTGTCGCCATGTTGTTGTTATTGATAAAATGTGCGCCCATGTTGTTGGCAAGTGTAACAATCATCAGAGAATAAATTTGCCGTTTAAATGACCCTGAGCTGTTTAAAGGTCAATAGTATCCACAGTCAAGAGGATAAACCTACTGCAGATGTTTTGGGTCGAGCGGCACCGTGGCGAATACTCATCCAGGGAGAGGTTGGAACTCGCGAGCTCCGCATAAAAAAGGCCCCACGCCGTCTGGGAGTCAAACCAGTGGAGTCATCACAGTGCGACTGCTAACCGCTTTGCCAGCATGCTGCGTTCACCGCGGCCATTTCCACAATCACCTTTATAACCAGTGACTAATTCTGACAAACATTAGCGGATTTATTCGCGATCCCCCCCCCCCTCGACGTTCCCCTTTTATCGAATGCGCGGCTCGTCTCTCGCGTAATTTCTCTCTCCATTTTCGGCGTGCACCTCCGCTGACTGATGGGCTCCATTTCCTCAAACCGTGGAATCGCTTTGAACAGAACATTTTAACTGCCTCTCGCTGCGCAATTTCAGCTCTTTTCCCTCAAGGTTAATGCTTTTTACAACTTTGCAAATGCGCTGTTTACAAGTTCACCCTGGCTAATTCTCCCACGTTTCCCCTCTTTCACCGCAGTCTCGGGTCAGCTGCTTTCCGTGTGTGTGTGTGTGCGCGCGTGTGTGTTTTTCTTTTTTCCCGCACTTAGCTTCTTCCTGCAGCAGGTGAAAGATGGCGCACGGCGATGGCTCGCTCTCCGAAATTGGCCCAGGGAGAGCGGTGCTGTCAGGGAAAAAGGACCACGGCATCGCGGCGGCGAAATGGAGAATGCCATCCCCCACTGGGTGAGCGAACACTCGGATTTCTCTCCGCTTTCGCGCCTGGCGCCGCGGCAAAGGAATCCCCGTACCTTTCCTCGAAACGAAAACAGAGATATCACTTATTTCCAAAAAAAAAGCGAGATCCGTCCGCACATGGATCAAGTTGAAAGTGCGGGCGGACAATAGCGGAGGATAACTCGGTCAGCGTCGGGGGAGAGAAAACTGCGATGGTTTCGGGAAGCGGTACCATATTTAATCAAAGACAGTGCTATCTAGGGGCTGTCTAATTCCTGGAGAGGGCCTAGAAAAGGGGGGTGGAGGGGGGGGCAGGGGAGCACTTAAAGCCACGTGTTTGGGGGGGGATAAAGGACGATGAAAGAGCAGGCATAAAACCAAGGTTGAAGGCGGCGTTAAATTGTGGACGAAACCGGGAACAAAGAAAGACGCTTTAAGAGCAAAGGCGTTACAAGTTTGCCCCCGTAATGTAAATGAAGATCGCGCACAAGTCGGCGAGATTTATTTAGGCAGTTGTTTCTGTTCCGGGGAACAACGAAGCCCCGGTTTGTGCCGTAAAACACCAACCAGGGATGTCTGGTTGATTTGTTTTAATGCCTCTCGGGAGGGGGACTCTTACAAAGGGCCAGGCAGAAAACACAATCATGTACAGACACAGAACTCAATCTAAACGTACCCAGAGCATCCACATCCAATATGGAAACTCCAACTAAAACAGTGGTGCTAACTAGAGGTCGACCGATAGTTTTTTATAAGGCCGATGGCGATATTCTTTTTCAAAATGTCTATAATGGTAAATGGTCTCAACTTATATAGCGCTTTTCCACCTACATTAGGCACTCAAAGCTCTTTACAGCTAGGAACCTCTCACCCATTCATACACCAATGTACGCAGACACTATAATCCTGTGTATGACGCTCCTAAACTGTAAAATGTGTCAGTGTTGAACTGTGACAGCAGGGGGCGCTATATTAGGACATAGAACAGATATATACTAGTTTAGTAGGTTTTTTAGAGGGAGCTTGTTTTGAAAGACAAAAATGAACAGATTCCAAAACAACAACAAAACAATAAGTCTCTATATCTCTTATGGTTCCAAAAATATAAGCAAAAGTCTACAACATAAAAATATATAAAATACGATCCAAGGTGTACAAACCTGTGAACGAAATTCACCTGTGGAGTTACCACTTTCGGTTCTGGATATCAGTCGATATTGTAAAATCCTAACAGTGGAGCGACTAGCAGCAAAAAACATATATCCTGATCTCTTATCATGTCAGTGCCCTCTACTGGACACGTAGGGAATTCTTTCCTTTTATTTTTATTTAAGCAGCCCCCCTAGTGGCTGGAGTTAAAATTTTGGTAATTTCTTTAAAAAAGAAATCATAACTCAGCAAAGGAATGAGCTAGAGACGTACTTTCTTTTCACATACTCAGGAATCTATGCCCTACATGTCGTGGGCCGGATGGAGTCATCTCACGGGCCACATACGGCCCGCGGGCCGTAATTTGCCCAGGTCTGGTCTATGGTCATTTAACAGGAACTTCTTTCTCATGTAGATGGAACTCTTGCACATGTGCGTCCAGCAGGAATAGGCAACGTCAGGCCCAGGGGTAAAATTAGGAGCTATTGCGTAGCACTTCTTGGCCTCGGGATGATTTGAACAAATATTAGTATTAGTGGATCGAGAGTTTGGGCACCCGGACATTTGACAAGTAATATATAAACGGACTTGCCCATCCCCAGTGTCCACTCTGGGAGAACTAACAATCACGGCGCACACACCAGATGGCAGCAGTAACACGCCTGAACTCAAACCTACGCTACATCAATGCATTTCACAACCTTTTACACTTTGCCTCCTTTGAAATATAACCGCACTGACGATAGAACAGTTTATTAGTTCACATAATTCATTAATTTACTTATTCATTATCATGTCTATTCAGTGCAGTAAGAAATAGGGATGAAACGTCAATGTCTCCCATGGATTTCTACAACATATTAGGACCCCGTGAAGTGAACGCCCGACCTCGTCTGCTCTTGGAAGCGTAGTCAGGGTATAGGCCTGTTTTGTTATCGCAAACTGTACTTTTGTCCGGAAATCGATTCGTCCGAACCCTTTGACACAGACATTTCGGTTCGCTGAAAGCCCGTGGGTCATTAGCCGTGATTCGGGACGTTTTAAGGGGGAGGAAATGCCGCGAGATTGCGTCAAGTGGCAGATAACGCTTCTTTTCAAGCCGCCCCGAGGCAACAGCGCTCTTCTCTCTGCCGTTGATGGGGCTCGGCCTGAAATGATGCTCGCGCCGGACAAAAGCCGCGGGACTCAGTGTTATATTTTGAAACCGCATGCAATTACGCTGACAGGTCACATGCTCTAATAGTCGGTTTCGACGCCTGTAGCTTCTGCAATGTCAAGAGATCCAGTGTTGCGTTAATGTTCTCTATACCAAGATCTTGTGCTGATGTTGGGAGAGTGTGACCACGGCGCAAAGCCTTCCCCAGCACATCCCAAAGATTCTCAACAGGGTTAAGATCTGGACTCTGTGGCAGCCGATCCTTGTGTGAAACTGAAAGTGTTGCTGAACCTAGACCTGACCAACTGCAGCAACTCCGGATGATAACAGTTGGTTAAATCTAGGAATAGGCAAAGTGAGGCTTTATGAAACACTAAAGCAGTTGTGCTGGAGCTTCGAATCACAGTTCGAAAACAATCTCAGTGTTGTCATATTGTCCACCTCTAATCCTATCAGTGGAGCGACTAGCAGCAAAAAACATATATCCTGATCTCTTATCATGTCAGTGCCCTCTACTGGACACGTATGGAATTCTTTCCTTTTATTTTTATTTAAGCAGCCCCCCTAGTGGCTGGAGTGAACATTTTGGTAATTTCTTTAAAAAAAAAATCATAACTCAGCAAAGGAATGGGCTAGAGACGTACTTTCTTTTTACATACTCGGGAATCTATGCCCTACATGTCGTGGGCCGGATGGAGTCATCTCACGGGCCACATACGGGGACATTTAGTGGAAAAGCGTACATTACAACAGCATTCACAGGGTTTCTTCCCCCTGATCAGGGAGATAGGGTTAGGTTGAGGGCCAGGGGTTAGGATTAGGGGTCAGGAACGGCAAATGTGATGTACGTTTCACTCACGCAGATCTTACACATATTTTAAGAAACTAGAAGGTCTCGGCTTTCAAATGAGGTTTCACACTGGCATATAGGCCGTAAGCTCTCCTGTCAATACACTTTGAGATTTGGATATGCATAATAGGTTGCGTTCATGTGACATCACATTATAAAGAGCCCATAGATACAGACGGCATCTCCTCATATATGGTCATGTTTAAAAACAGCTAAGGGGGAAAACAATACGTTAAGTTGTGACGTCACAGCTGTACTTCCGGGTACAGATGTGCGAGAAACTACAAAAAACCTCTTCAATACCACAACGTATGCTCTTTGGGGCTTGTTCAACACGGCCGTCCCTAGTTAAATCCATGTGGCGGTGTATCATTCAAATGTAGTGGGACATACAGTATAGTAAACTGAATGATGTTCTGCTTTCCTGACCTCCCTCTGCGATCTCCTCTACACAGACCTGTTCACACCTGACGACGACAGGTTAATGGAACTATGATCTGGGAGCGGTGAATTATTTAAGGTTGACCCAGGACTGGACCGCTCTGTTCTCCCTCCCTCGCTCACTGCGCTCTGTTCTTTCGTGGTTCATTGTGTTTTTACGACGGCGGCGCGGCTGCCGCTCCATCACACAAATGGAGCCTTCACGGACCCCATACGCCAGCGGGACAGGTGCGCGATAACATCCCCCTGATTTAAGACGCGCCGCCGAAACAACGGGGCGGGAGGAGAAGGTGCAGTCCTGGATTTGGAAATGACTTGTTTCAATGTGTTTCCTGTTCAGTAAACAAAATGATCCGCCGGCGAAGTAGAATTATTCGACTCACAGCGATGTAATGATATCCAGGACAGAACAGAATGGAAATATGTGACGTGGGTTTATTTCGGCAGTTTGCAAAATATACTGTTTTGATTTTAACCATGTTTATAATGTTGTGTTCTGAGTAATTCCATTCGCTTCGGTCATTTCTTCTGCTGCTGGAGCTCCGTAACCCCTGGATTTTCACGTCTTCCACATAAAGCCCGCGGTCCATCACCGGACCCGTTGTAAGAGCTCTAAGAAAGATAGTCTGTCCACTCCAACTCCAAAGTTTTTTTTAATAATAATTCCCAATCATTCCCAGTGCGACCTGCAGAGGGTGCTCCAGGCCAATTCAACATCCTGATCAGCCCGTTCTAATAATTAAACTTGTATCTATATTGAAGTGCCCAAAATGAAGTTTTAAAGCTTTAATTACGCATGGTGTGCCTAATTTATTTTTACTGTGATAAGTATTGAATGTGAAGTTTGATACACTGAGCCACAAACATATTACGATAAACAGACGGTATTATTTAAGACCTTTTAATGCCACAGAAACTAACTCTAAAGCAGAGGTGTCAGACTCATTGGGGTTGATAAATAATAACGGCTTAAATGTATTGCGCTTTGCACAGCCGCCCTGGGGCAGACTGACCATTTACCACATGGTTATAATATGCTGTTTATATCCTGATCTCTTATGTCAGTGCCCTCTGCCGGACACGTGTAGAATTATTTCCTTATTTTTTTTAAATTAAAGCTGCCCCCAGTGGCTGGAGTGAGCATTCTGGTTATTTCTTAAACAATTCCTTATTCCGCACAGGAATTGGCAGAATTTTTTTTTTTTTTACACACAAAATTCATGCTCTACAAGGGGCCGGATTAAATCCTCAGGTGAGCCGGATCTGGCCCTTGTGTTTGACATGTGTGACAAGTGGAAGAAAATGGATGAATAGATTAGAAAAATGTGACAAAAAATGCTAATAAATGTACAAACGATAAATGCTAAACCCTAAAATGTATTGTTTAAATGTCATTTATTGAATTATACTATATAGTGTTATTGTGACAGCCCTATGTAGCATTTTTATAAGAAGCAGTTTTATTTTATTATGAAGAAAATGCATGGATGGATGGACGGATAAATAACAAGATATCAGTGGTTCTTAAAACGTGGTACATTACAGGTGGTCTTCTTGTGGTACTCGGGCTCATGTTCTGGGACCGGTGCGACTTGTAAGGTAAAATATTTTATACAACCACTGCAACAGACCAACTAAAGAAGTCAGAACAAGTCCCGTTACCTCATGTCCACGCTCTTTTCCCGCACTCGTCCTCTCTCGCGGCGGGACAGACTCGAGTTTGATATAACCGGTGCTCCACAGCGTCGAGAGATATACGCGCCGACTGTGATACTTTAGAGGAGCGGGGCGGCGAACAGAAGTGGCACCCCCCCCCCGCCGCGGTAATTTGCCCTGGGTCTTATACGCAGCTTACGGGCCGCGCAGGCAAAGTCCCGCGCCGGCGGATAATGCGCGCAGAGGAGATGTGGACGCAGCATGAGGGAAGTTCACCGAGAGAGAGGGGCTTAAGGCGGCTGCAGCTTTCAAGTGGGTGAGGTGTGGGTATGGAAAACATGCGCTTTTCAACACTTTCACTCTCCTTCTGAGCACGGTGAGAAGCTGTAGCCGTCCGCCCAGCTCTTTTGCTTCTACTAGAGGAGGTAGGTTACTTGTCCCCCTAGGGAGATCGGCGTGTTATTATGAAAAGTTTATCTCAACTTTAACCGTGTTATAAATAGTTTGACCTCATTAATAAACACAGCTGGAGTAACGTTTCGCTTCATTCATTCAGGTTTAAGTAATCCTGTTCACTTTGATTGTTTCTTTTTCCCACTGCTGAAGTGCTCCAATCTGCATTTCCTGTATTTTATTGCATCATAGGTATTAACACACAACACTCCTCTGCATTCTTTATAGCCCATAATCCATCGCCGGACCTGTTCTGCAATCAAATGTGCGACACGGCGTCACGGATTACTGCTAACTGGAACCAATAGACTGTTAACTAACTGTTAACTGTAGCCAATAGATAAAAATAAATAAATAAAATAAATTACATTACAAAACAATTATGCTGCGAACACACCGTCAAAAACGCGCCTCAAGCCCGTAGTTGGACGCTTGTGTTTACTGAAGTCAGACACTTGTCCCAAATGTCACCGAGCGTCAAGACGCCCTGGCCAGCTCAGAGTGCGTCCATCTTGGAAGCAGCTCTTGCCTGAAAACTACAGTTGTCTGGAGGCTAACTAGTCTCCCTCTTTGCTCCTGCCATGTCCTATGGATCTTTAACTATGGTCTACGCAGGATCTCCCCAGTATTTAAGCTCATATCCAGCCCCTATGGTTGAAGAGACATTGGTGGCAAGTGGCTATAGGCTAGGTTAGCCCGGTTAGCTTGTTGCAATAAACCACAAGCCCAGCTCAGTGTGTGACCATCTTAAAGGCTGTTCTGTGTAGTTAAGGGCTTTATTGACGTTATTAGTGCATAACACTTGTTTTCATGGGGTCAATGCGAGCTATCTGTTTGCTGCTAAGCGGCTAGCATAGGAATAATTATTTCTATGCGCCGCTAGCTCGGGGAGGAAACAGATCGACTACGGCCGGTTGTAGATAAAATGTGAGCAATAAACTTAAAAATCAACAAGCCTGGCTCAGTGTGTGATCATTGTTACACGGCTGCTTTATGTAGATGGTGTTTAATAGACTTTATTCGTGCATATTTCACGTTTTCACATCGACATTTCCCAACTCTAGCGTCGGCCGCGCAGGACGTCCTGGAGGCGCGTCAAAAGCTTCCCACGTCCTCCATGTATTTTAGATGTAAACCTGACGCTTTGGAGGCGTATAATTTTTATACTGTGCATTTTTTCCCCCGCAATCCTCGAACGCCTCACAGCCTCCCGGTGCAGCCTTTGTAATCATTGGGAGGAGCAAGACCTGACGGCTCTCTGTAGATATTGGAATATTTGACAGACGGACATTTGATGAGGATTTCAGCAGAATCAGAGCAGGTCGGTCAGATGTTTGTCAGTTTACGATCTTTGGTAAACTTCTGTCATAACGCTGAACTCTGCGTTAGCCGCTAACGCTAATCTCTGACTGTAGCCGCTAACTGTTGCTGCTTTGATGCCTACACGTGTATGTTTTTTTTAATTTTTTTATATACATTTATTTAAGGCATACAATAAATGAATGGTAATTATAATAACCAGTGGGTACAAAACAATGAATGTAATGAAATCATACATGAAGTCCTACATGGACGGAGAAAACAAAATTAAAGAAAAGAACGAAGAAAACAAACACAAAACAATCAAACAAAAGCAGCCAAGCCGAGGTTCGCCTACACGTGTATGTGTTTACATAGTGTGGTGTGAGGCGCGGGAGGTGTGGACCTTATCTTGAGACAAAGTTAGCTCGCTGTTTCTAGCGATGCAATGCGAGAATGCAACTATTCCGATCGGGCAAAATGGAGTATGGCTTTAACATTGATAATTTCTTATTTTTATTTTTTACATCAATTCACATTTTAAGCAGTTTAAATCGATTTTTAATAGATTTTTGATGAATCGTTACATCCCTAGGCAGCACTTAAAATTAAAACGGGTAAACAAATAAGCGATGTAATGTTGTAAAAATCTTGAGGAATGAAATATGCACAGATTATTATTTTTTGCTGTTGACGTTAAACTTGCTTCTACCCGTATAACCCCTGTTATAAAGCGCAATATAAACCCAAACCCTTTAGAAAACCTTTCCTCTGATGACACACATATAAGAGCTTGTGCGCTAACAGCTTTTACATGTGTGTGAGTATTTTCAGTCCTGTGTTAAAGCGATGTAGACCCGCTGAGGGCAGTGGAGCACAGAGGTGAGATGGCTCGTTTAGCACCTTTTGTTTTTCGCCCCTTTTCCTCCCCCCCAAGAGGCGGCACATCACATCCAGTTAGCATGTATACGCTTTCAGAGCCGCACCCACCTGCAGCACCACTGCATGCTCTCACTGGTGTTTTGTATTCATTAGCTGACGAAAGGGTAACACTTTGAGCTACAATATAGTCCCTTTTCACAATATTCAAACGTTAAGACATTTTGAATTTGGGGTTTTTACAAGCTGTGAGACCAAATCAACTTGCAAAGTGAGATACATCAAGCCTTTATTTGTTATCATTTTGATAATTATGGCTCACAGCAAGTAAAACATCTGACCAGCGCGATTCCCACATTAAAACATCTGATGGAGAGGCCAGAGCAGTAAGTAAAAACGCTAGCTAAACAGTTCTCTGTCGTTTTCTCATTATTGTCTTTGACTGGCAATAGACAATATCACTTGTACCCATTTCGAAACAGACTGGCATTTGCTTTATCCTTTGCAAAAGCCGACATTTTGGGGGAAAAACATTCTTATTGGTTGTGAACTAGTTGTTGTTGGACAGTATTTTGCCAATTTCTTCCCTGAAAGTCGTGCAACGTACGCGTAATCTGATCATAGTGAAGAATCATGACGTTGGAAAAGCGTTAGGAATGGGTACCCCGGCAATAATGAATGTTGGGTCTAATGAAAAAGGCAAATGCAGTTGTGAATATACCTGTACTCTCAGCAAAGCAGCTCCGTACCGTTTAATATCTCCTCTGCTCTCGCACACATGCCTGAGTGAAGTCTGGCGCGTCTGGGGGAGGCGTGGGTCTGGAGGAGAGGATGCATTTCTTCCTGTAATATTGCGAGTCCTGACAGATGAGATGAGAGGGGATAGAAATAGCCCTTTTATCTGTTTTATGTCTTAAATGTTGCTTAGTAACACGCCCTTCACGAAGATGCTCCGCCAGCAGAACAAACAGAAAAAAGGATGGTAGAGAAGCGAGCGGAGAACCTGGAGGGTCGGTCAGTTCGTGATGTGTCGTACTTTAAGGGCTACACGGACTTTATTTGTTAAACTGTAAATAAACTAAGGACTTTGAGCCATAAGATGCACGGGGCAGGTTTGTGAATCCAAGCACGTCCAAATAATGACCGGGGGAAACATTTAGACCATTTCTGTAAGCAAAACTGTTGAGTTCCATGGGCTCCTGTTCCAACGGAAATAACGATATTCCCTTCTAGAATGTCTTGAACGCAAACTATTTGAAGCAAAAGGCCTTTGAAGTCACAATTTCCCGTGTAAATCTACAGATACATATTGAATCAGTGCAATCTTTAGAATATTTGAAAATGATTTTTGGCAGCCCTGCTTCCATCAGGCTAGCCCTGTGGCAACATTAGTAACTTAGACACCAGTATGGTGTGAATGAATAATGACATTTAAGTGGGAAGTACGTGGGGTGGAGAACAGGCTTTTTCCTCCAACCAGACTCCACGGCCAGGAAGGGGCTAGGGGGGAGGGGTACTGGGGGTGAACATGTGCTTTTGTTTTGGTCACTTTAACGCAGTTACGGCCCAGCGAGTGCCGACCCTCGCACACAGCGGGACCGGCTGTAGGCTACATCTCTTTCTCTCGGGACACGAACATTGTTAAGCTCACGATGGAGTGAATAAAGTTTTTAGTTTGACCTGTGAGAGCATAATGCTGAAGGAAGAACACAAGCAGCGCGACGTAAACAAGGAAGTGAACGTTTCATCTGCCTCTCAGTGTTGCTTGTAATAAGTTATTTTTATAAGCTCAGAAAATAACCATCGAGTTTAGAGCAGGGGTGTCCAAAGTGCGGCCCGGGGGCCAAATGTGGCCCGCAGACCAATTTTTTGTGGCCCTCGGGCTTCTTGCTGAATCAGTACACATCGTCAGAGATGGTCCTTATTTGAAATGTAATAATTCTACACAATTCTAACCTAACAACTACCATTTTATTGTGAGACAGAGCTGGCACGAAGGCTTTAAGCACAAATAAAGGTGTTGGGCACATTTTAAACCTCTGCTAGTCAAAGGTTTCGCAGCACTAACCACTGATCTCTGGGTCTTTACCCTGTGTACGCTTCACTATGCTAGCACGAGTGTTCCCGAAGGTTTTTGCTTTTGTTTGGAGTCGGAGGCACCGCTGCTCTGGTTTGCGTTGTTGATACATCCCTTTAGCGAACAAATGCCACGCAAAAAGGCAGTTTTATCCATATTGTCGATAAGTTTATATGCGTTTGATCCACCACCTTCTGTCACCAAAGCTTCTGCAAAAGCCACTTTTAACAAAATGATTAAAGAATCTATGCTCTCTGGATCTTTGCTGGCGTCTCTACTATGAATATGAATTTGTGACATTTTAGCTGTAAATGTATTGTAAATATTTATGAAGTTTATATGTGGATTATATAAAGGACCACAGGAAGAGCAGTTATCAAGGTCCAAATAATAAACAATAAATACACATTTTTGTCTTTTGAATATTTATTTTTATGTATTTATTTATTTGAGAGGATTGTGTGGAAGTGGGTGAATAGTGGGAAAAGCCTTCAGTGAACCATCAACGCCAGAACCTATGACTCCGATGTCGTGAATCAGTGTCCCTCAAACGTGCTCCAGTCTCTGATGAAAACACCATGTAAATGATGCAGAGATGCCCGATTCCTGCTCCGTCCGAGAGAGCGACATCAACACTTTCTCAAAACGACCAATTCTCAGAGTGAAGCGTTTGCATAATGGAGCTGACAGACAGTTCATTACCGAAGGCCCTGTAAATGTCCGTGGCTGATGTGCTGTCGCTGAGCGCCGTGAAATTATACGGCCTGTTTGGACCTCGGTAACAACTGTGAGGTCAACCACACGCATGCACCGACATCATCAAGTCTACAGCGGCACATCGTACACATCATGCTCCAGTCGCACAGAAACACGTGAAAGGGTCACAATATGGGACTCGGGAAAATACATTTGTCGTTGTTACAATGGGACCCCACGTGATTTCCACCTGGACAGCAAACCCGGCGCTGTCCTTCCTGTCCGCTATCTCTTCCCATTCAAAATTAGCAGGGTCCCACAGAAATGAAGCGATAGCTCAAGATTTCGTAAAGGACACTGGAAGTACTGCATATGGCTAATTGCCCAGGAAGAAGTCACGTGGGGAAACCGTGCATCTGGCCCATAAAGTGTTCTATTCCTTTCTGTTGGACTCACATGACTTGAGAACTTCCTGTGTCATTAGAAATCAAAATGGCCGACCTTGCGCTCTTTTACATTTAAAACTAGAAAAGAACTAATCTAATTTTTGAGTTTAAACTACATTTTATAACATTTCTAGTGAAAAATATTGGCGTCTCTTTTTTTTGTTTCCACTGTTGAAATCACAGCAGCTTTTATTTGTGAGTTTGACCCAATTAAGAATGGACCCATAGCATTCAGTGCAGGCCTGCTGAAACTCATTCACGCTAGCAATTTGACTGGGTTTTCGGAGCCAGCTCCATTATCTAGAATACAACATTTTCCACTGGGAGCCTCGCTTCTGTCAGTCTACCTCAGGGGGCAGCTAGTCTCCCTTATTTGTGGCTGGTGGAGACACAGACCTGTGAGCACTAGTTATATTGAAAATATATACTTTGCTCATTGTATGTACTGTGTATGTATGTAACTATATTGTGTTTTGTAAATTGCTGTGTGATTTTAATCCTGTCTTTTTTTAGCTGGGCAAAGGGACCACCGATGAAAATTAGCTTTTTCTGCTAACTCGGGCACATTTACATTGTGTAATGTTGATTAATGTACACTCTCCCTTTTGAAATAAATACATAAAAATAGTAGCTTACCACCACTGAGTATAGAGCGAATGAATAATGACTACAGTGTAGCACGTAGTGAGAAACTTGGTAATATAGGCTTAACCCTTTCTACTCCAGTAATGGTTCCGGTATCTAAATACAGTGTGCTCTTTGTCTCCAGTAAAAAGGCTGAGGCCTCATTGCTCTTCAGTCAGACTGAGAAGTGAAGAAGGAAGTCATGGAGATTCTGCTTTAGACAGAACTTCAGACTTCTGCTGTAAGTGGACGATTCTGAAACTAAAGTATGTAGTAAAAATGAAATGAAAATTCGAAATAAACTTTTTTTTAAGTCACACAATTGATGCTTATAAAGGTTGAAAAAATATCGATATAAATTATCTGATGTGGAGTCATGCGTGTACCAGTTCCTCTGAGTCGTGGTGGAACATGGTGGACTATAGTTACTATAGTAACTGTGTTGAAGAAATGAACATCATGAGCTTCTTCTGTAACATCTGTCCACATCAGTCCTGCTGCACCACGACTCAGAGGAACTGGGACAAGCATGACTCTACAGCAGATACACGTGACAAGGTTTATTTTGGTAGAATGAGAGTAATTAATAATTGACTGCCATTTTAATCACATAATATCAGTATTTTCACACCTATTACTAAGGAATACTCGAATGTCAATCTTGTATTGTCACATCCAGCAGAAGTGTAATGTTCTAAAGCAGAATCTCCATGACTTCCTTCTTCACTTCTCAGTCTGTGACCGAAAAGCAATGAGGCCTCAGCCTTTTTACTCAAAATAAAGGGTCACTATTTATCGTCATCTTTCTGTTACTCACGGTTTCTGACCTACAGTGTAACTCTGAGGCCAATCACATCACAGTGACTCAGAGTGGGTTGGGCTCAAATGTGACCAAACGCCAAGATCCAAGCTCTGAGACTAAAAATTATAAAACCAGAGTAGAAAGGGTTAAAGCACAATACAAGTGTAAGCCATTATTATTATTACAGGGTCCGTTTACAGTGTAGATCTATGGAGCCAAATAAAGTTTGCTCAACCAAAAGACAATTACCACAGCTTTAAGTGTAATTTAAGTTGGCGACTTACAAAGTGGTCTTCAAACTGCGGTATCACTGGTGGCAAACATCACACAATCACAGGGAATGAAACCCAGGGGAGGGAAAAAAAAAGATTATGACCCTGTGTCTCAATGTGACTCTTCGCCTGCAGCCGCTCAAAGGCCAGCGCCCGTCAACAAGCGCCCCCCCGCACTCTCCCTCCGCTGCCCCGCGTCCCCACAGACACCTTCATTAACCAAATGGGATTGACTTAATTCAATTAGGGGTAAGCAATGGCCCTGTTTAGCTGCTGTCCCTGCCCATACATAACACGGGCAGTGAGGTCCGTATGAAAGCGGTGCAAACGCGAGGAGGCGGAGGCGTTGATCTTGCCGCGGGCCAAAACCAAGGCCACAATGTGCCGCGGCGGAGACATGCATTTTGTGTATTATCTGTATGCACTGCTGGGTCCGTGAGGTCGGCACGGGGCTTATGTGCTTTAAACAGAGATGGGCAGAGTGTGCGAGAGATTATGTATGTTAATAATGTATATATGGACGACTATTGAGGAAAGGAATCTAAATTGGAGAAACTTTTGGAGAGCGATTTTGCTTTGATGGAAAAGCACAGATCGACCCTGAGGACTGAGGCGATGGACTTCTCTGATCACTGGAAAGGCAGCGCTTCAAGAACAAAGACACTTTTATAATTAGACTACAGAGGAAAATAGGTCTCCAGCTTGTGTGCTTAACCAGTGTTTCATCTGACGGCAAGAGCGAGAAGGCAGCGGCAAAACGTCCACGACTCAATCCACCCAGGCCAGTCGACGATATTTGTCCATCTCTGCTGCGATTCACAATGATGTCCAGCCATAGGACTTTCCCAGTGGAAATACTTAATTTTACCATGTTTAAACTCCATATAGTCCCTTTAACATACACACGGTTCAGAAGCCCCTTATGAGAGACCAACAGGCCCGGTTAGAACCATGAGGCCGTCCTTCTGTGGACCCACCACCTGCAGGGGGCACCATAGGGGCTGGTGCAATGGGATTTGGGCAGCTCCAACAGTTGCCCCCACGACCCGGCAACGGACAAGTGGAAGAAATGGATGGATGGATGGATCTTTATACATTTTGTTAGTGAGGCTCATATTCAGGTGCCCTCAACAGTCCTGAATTTACGGTAAACATCGTGCACTAATGTTAGGCCTTAATATACCATTTCACAGATTAATTTATGCACAATGATCAATAGGTTTTTATTGAGGCTCGTACAAACATCAAACGAGAAGTAACGGGCCCTGTAGCAAGTCTGTCAATAGGAAAACGCTGCTAATATCTCAAGTTGAGTGGTAGAACATCAATAAACAAGAACATATAGTGCCACAATAGAACTGCTTCTACAATGTCTCCCTCCGAAAGCAAACGCTCTTCCCTCCTACTCCCAAGTTCTGTGACTTCTAAATCCCTGTGTTCAAAATGGCGCAGTTGTGTTTTGGCCCGAGTCGAGGTGAACGCCAAGGAGGCTCTTCCATCACGGCTGCCCCCCCCTCCCTCCACACCCACCCACCTCTCCCCGTGCCCACCCCCCTCACCCTCATGCCAGGGCCCGGGCGCGCACCCAAGGGAGCGCCAGCCAATGAATTACAGATTAGATCATTGTTACACGATCATAACAGTCATCTAATTGCCAATTTCTCTTTTTAATTGAATCTGGTGGAGTGAGGAGGACGCAGATAGGATTCGGGGGGACTCGGTGTAGGAGCAGGGGCCGGGCCGGGGTTGTTGGGTAATGAGAATGGAGAGGAAACACGGAGGACTGACATTGGCCGATGTTGGAAAGTACACTTTCGCCTAAAGGTATAGTCATATATTTTAATGTTTTATGTATTTGTTTAGTTGATAGGAATAATGCACATTAATGAACATCTGCACTGAAACAAAACCAGACGTAAACATGATAGTGTGAGCAAATCTCTGCCATCATTGTGCATGGTAGACAGTGTTGCCACAGAGTACTTGAAAAGGTAATCTGATTACAGATTCTTGATTACTCCTTTAAAAAGTAACTTAACTGATGACTTATAATAATAATAATGCATCAGTTTTATATAGCGCTTTTCTGGACACTCAAAGACGCTTTACATTGCACTATTCATTCACTCCATACTTGGTGGTGGTAAGCTACTATTGTAGCCACAGCTGCCCTGGGGTAGACTGACGGAAGCGAGGCAGCCAATCTGCGCCATCGGCCCCTCCGACCACCACCAACCACTCACTCACATCATTCATCCCAGCCTATTGTACATGTTTTTGGTGGTAGGGGAAACCGGAGTACCCGGAGGAAACCTACGCAGACACGGGGAGAACATGCAAACTCCACACAGAAAGGCCCCGTCCAGGTGGGAATCGAACCCGGGACCTTCTAGCTGTGAAGCACAAGCGCTAACCGCTGTGCTACCGTGCCGCCTTAAACTTGAGACTTGATTTTAAAAGTAACTAAGTTAGATTACAAGTTACTTCATTAGTTACATTCATCAGCTGCCTCAAAATGACCGGTTTTGCCAATACTCGCGTTACTGGGAGTGCATTTTAACAGCAACATCAAGAAAGCTTCCATAGATTCAGAAAAGTGACGTATTTCCATCTCTCTCCTCTTCTATTGTTGGCTACGTATATGCTGTGAGACAACATGCTGAAAATGTGAATAGTCACATACGTTACGTCACTCCACAAGACACAAGAGAAAAGTATATGTATATATATATATATATATATATATTGGTAGACAATACATACATGGTCATTATGAAATAAACTAAACTAAAAACAAGCAAAAAAGACATTTGTAGGAGCCATTTATGATTCCACCGGTATTTCCCCAACGCGTGTCTCCACAAAACCAGTTTCAAATTGTGCTTATAATCATTGGCCTCTTTGACCAATCGTTTTATTACTTAAAATAAAGTTCCACAATACTCAACATGGGCCGTCCACTTGACACGGTAAGAAACGGTATACCTCTATGGAGGATTGAAAGTGCCACAATTAAATAAATAAATGCACCATTAAATAATTAAATAAATGTGTCATTAATTAAATAAATGTGTCATTAATTAATTAAATTACCAATGATTCTGTGTAAAAAAATATATATAATTATTTATCTATTTAATTATTTATTTCATGGTCCTGTGTTGCAGTGTTTCATGAATTAATTTTATCTGTCAAACTCGCCCATCAAAAGTTGTGGGCGGGCTAAAGCCTGGTTAACTCAAATCTAGTCCAATCCATTGCTTTGGCCTGAAGTGTTTTTTGGAAACATGGCGGCTACGCTGATGGAGGACCTTCATGAGGTTTCAAGGGAGTTGGTGCGAGATATTTTCGACCTTGCTGAGTATGTGGAAGCAGGACCTGCAGACCCCGAGCATATACAGAATAAAGCGGAGTTATTTCCGCACTTTCTGACCAAGGCATTGACTGTAGAGTGACCGAAATTTTAGAAGAAGTACTCTACAGGGGTGCTAGTTGGAATGTGCCGTTGCCTCAATGCCCCGGTCGCAATGTACCGCATCCATTGGTTTTACCGCCACCTACCGGGCGGATGAGTGCTCTTTACGATTATTGAGAAACAGCAGATATTAATTTAAAAAAAGTTATTTCTTGACATCCCTTGATGGAGTGATCGAGGCTTGTGTTTAGTTGTTTTTGCTTGAGTATTCAAACCTACGTAAGGGAGAATAGCGCCACCCAGCGTATCGGAGTATGTTCACTAGTCTGCGTAAATCCATTATTCTGGAATTGATTTGCCTTGACTCGATGAGCAGGATGACCAATCAGGTGTTAGGACCCACCCCTCAAACTTTGATGGGCGAGTTTGACAGATAAAATTAATTCATGAAACACTGCAACACAGGACCATGAAATCATTAATTAAATAGATAAATAATTATATATATTTTTTACACAGAATCATTGGTAATTTAATTAATTAATGACACATTTATTTAATTATTTAATGGTGCATTTATTTATTTAATTCCATATTTAATTAATTAATGACACATTTAATTAATTAATGACACATTTATTTAATTATTTAATGGTGTATTTATTTATTTAATTGTGGCACTTTCAATCCTCCATATACCTCTAAACCAGCAGCACCTGGGTCACCGATTAGGCCACTTTTGTAGGGAATCTAACAATCAAACATATGTTCACCAGCGCCCCCTAACGGCCAGGAGTAAGGTACATTTTGTCTCCTACAACACTTTCTTTAAAAGACTAAAACTAAATTAAAATATGTCTTTTCTAATATTTTCTGGCGGAGGATCCCTAGACCCTCCGGCCGTGTCAAGTGGACGTTATTTATCATTCTGGATGTTTGCGAAATCTTGTAGACAGACCTTGAGTCGGGCGACGGTGGGGAGCTTTTGTCCCCCATCTTTTGACACAAACATTTTCTCTTGACCAGTAAAGTTGCCGGTATTAGGACACTTTCTCAATCCTAAATGATCAGAGCGTTGGGTGCAAAGCTATCTGTGAAATAACATTAAACACGGTTCTTTGGTCTGGGCGCCGGCCGGACACTTGTTTAGTTTAGTGTCAGGCTCAATCACCACCGCGGTGTCTTCTCTGGCGCTGGTTCAGCTTCGGGGGGGGGGGGGGGGGGGGGGCAGTAAAAGTGAAAGTAAATTGTATTGGCAGCGTTATGCATCTCAGTTAAAGCTAATCTCATGAACTGGGTCACTCGCTGATGGCGGTCAAACTCTACCCATTCATCCAATTACTCAGCCCCGTCCCAGCCGGAGTCACTGCTCGCGTCAGTTTGCTGCGGGCGAACACTCCCAGACCGTCGGTATTATCCATCCATCCATTTTCTTCCGCTTTATCCGGGGCCGGGTCGCGGGGGCAGCAGTCTCAGCAGAGATGCCCAGACTTCCCGATCCACGCACACCTCTTCCAGCTGTTCTGGGGGGACCCCGAGGCGACACCAGGCCAGCTCGGAGACATAGTCCCACCAGCGTGTCCTGGGCCTTCCACGAGGCCTCCTCCCAATAGGACATGCCTGGAACACCTCCCGAGGGAGGCGACCAGGAGGCATCCGGTGCAGATGCCCTAGCCACCTCAGCTGGCTCCTTTCGACGTAGAGGAGTAGCGGCTCGAGTCCGAGCTCCTCCCGGGTAACTGAGCTCCTCACCCGATCTCGGAGGGTGCGCCCAGCCACCCTGCGAAGGAAACTCATTTCGGCCGCTTGTATTCGCGATCTTGTCCTTTCGGTCATTACCCAAAACTCATGACCATAGGTGAGGGTGGGAACGTAGATCGATCGGTAAATCGAGAGCTTTGCCGCTTGGCTCAGCTCCCTCTTCACCACAACGGTCCGATACAGCGACCGCATCACTGCTGACGCCGCACCGATCCGTCTACCGATCTCACGCTCCACCCGTCCCTCACTCGTGAACAGGACCCCGAGATACTTGAACTCCTCCACTTGAGGCAAGGACACCCCACCGACCTGAAGCGGGGAAGCCACCTTTTTCCGGTGGAGAACCATGGCCTCAGATTTGGAGGTGCTGATCCTCATCCCGGCCGCTTCACACTCGGCTGCAAACCGCCCCAGTGCGCGCTGGAGGTCCTGATTTGAGGAAGCCAACAGAACAACATCGTCTGCAAACAGCAGAGATGAGATTCTGAGGTTCCCAAACCGGACACCCTCCGGCCCCTGGCTGCGCCTAGAAATTCTGTCCATAAAAGTAATGAACAGAACCGGTGACAAAGGGCAGCCCTGGCGGAGCCCAACACGCACCGGGAACAGGTCTGACTTACTGCCGGCAATGCGAACCAAGCTCCTGCTACGGTCATACAGGGAACGGACAGCCCTTAGTAGAGGGCCCCGTACCCCATACTCCCGGAGCACCCCCCACAGGGCACCACGAGGGACACGGTCGAACGCTTTCTCCAGGTCCACAAAGCACATGTGGACTGGTTGGGCGAACTCCCAAAAACCCTCGAGCACCCGATGAAGGGTATAGAGCTGGTCCAGTGTTCCACGACCAGGACGAAAACCGCATTGTTCCTCCTGAATCCGAGGTTCGACTATTGGCCGGATCCTCCTCTCCAGTACCCTGGAATAGACCTTACCAGGGAGGCTGAGAAGTGTGATCCCCCTGTAATTGGAGCACACTCTCCGATCCCCCTTCTTGAAGAGGGGGACCACCACCCCGGTCTGCCAATCCAGAGGCACTGTCCCCAACCGCCACGCGATGTTGCAGAGACGTGTCAGCCAAGACAGCCCTACAACATCCAGAGACTTAAGGTACTCGGGACGAATCTCATCCACCCCCGGGGCCTTGCCACCGAGGAGCTTTCTAACCACCTCGGTGACTTCAGCCTGGGTGATGGACAAGCCCCCCTCCGAGTCCCCAGCCTGTGCCTCCTCATCGGAAGACGTGACAGTGGGATTGAGGAGATCCTCGAAGTACTCCTTCCACCGCCCGACCACATCCCCAGTCGAGGTCAGCAGCCCCCCGCCCGCACTGTAAACAGTGTTGGTGAAGCACTGCTTCCCCCTCCTGAGGCGCCGGATGGTTTGCCAGAATCTCTTCGAGGCCGACCGATAGTCCTCCTCCATGGCTTCTCCAAACTCCTCCCAGACCCGAGTTTTTGCCTCTTTGACCACACGAGCTGCAGTGCGCTTGGCCTGCCGGTACCTCTCAGCTGCCCCCGGAGTCCCACAAGCCAACAAGGCCAGATAGGACTCCTTCTTCAGCTTGACGGCATCCCTTACTTCCGGGCGCCACCACCGGGTTCGGGGGTTGCCGCCGCGACAGGCACCAGAGACCTTACGGCCACAACTACGAGCAGCCGCATCGACAATGGAGGAGGAGAACATGGTCCACTCGGACTCCATGTCCCCTACCTCCCTCGGAATCTGGGTGAAGCTCTTCCGGAGGTGGGAGTTGAAGACCCTACTGACAGAGGGATCCACCAGACGTTCCCAACAGACCCTCACAACACGTTTGGGCCTGCCAGGTCTGACCGGCTTCTTCCCCTGCCAGCGGATCCAGCTCACCACCAGGTGGTGATCGGTTGACAGCTCAGCCCCTCTCTTCACCCGAGTGTCCGAGACACGCGGCCGGAGATCAGATGACACAACTACAAAGTCGATCATCGACCTCCTGCCTAGGGTGTCCTGGTGCCACGTGCACTTATGGACATCCTTGTGCTCGAACATGGTGTTCGTTATGGACAAACCGTAACTAGCACAGAAGTCCAATAACAGAACACCACTCGGGTTCCGATCGGGGAGGCCGTTCTTCCCCATCACCCCCACCCAGGTCTCACTGTCGTTACCCACGTGGGCGTTGAAGTCCCCCAGTAGAACAATGGAGTCCCCAGCCGGAGCACTATCTAGTACCCCCCCCCAGGGACTCCAAGAAGGCCGGGTACTCTGCACCGATGTTGGGCCCGTAGGCCGAGACAACGGTGAGAGACCTGTCCCCGACCCGAAGGCGTAGGGACGCGACCCTCTCGTTCACCGGGGTGAACTCCAACACGTGACGGCTGAGCTGGGGGGCTATGAGCAAACCCACCCCAGCCCGCCGCCTCTCCCCGCGGGCAACTCCAGAAAAATGGAGCGTCCAGCCCCTCTCCAGGAGTTGGGATCCGGAACCCAGGCTGTGCGTGGAGGTGAGCCCGACTATATCTAGCCGGTATCTCTCTACCTCCCGCACGAGCTCAGGCTCCTTCCCCCCCAGCGAAGTGACGTTCCATGTCCCGAACGCCAGAAGCTGCGCACGCGGACCAGGTCGTCGAGGCACCTGCCTTCGACTGCCACCCAGTCCTCTCTGCACCCGACCCCTTCGGATCCCTCTGCGGGTGGTGGGTCCACAGGAAGGCGGGCCCACGTCGTCCTTTCGGGCTGTGCCCGGCCGAGCCCCGTGGGCAGAGGCCCGACCACCAGACGCTCGCATTCGAGCCCCAACCCCAGGCCTGGCTCCAGGGTGGGGCCCCGGCTGCGCCATACCGGGCGACGTCACGGTCCTTGTTTTAATACTATCCATAGAAGTCTTTGAACTGCTCTTCGTCTGACCCGTCACCTAAGACCTGTTTGCCATGGGAGACCCTACCAGGGGCATGAAGCCCCAGACAACATAGCTCCTCGGATCATTCGGGCACTCAAACAACCCCACCACGTTAAGGTAGCAGTTCACGGGGTTGCCGTCGGTATTAAACGCTGCAAAAACACGGGCACATATTCGTCATTTTCAGCCGCGAGAAGGTTTTCGGGAAATTATTTACAACAATTAAGTTTGCTGTCAATCATTCGTGAAGGTAGACGCTTGTCTGTTTCCGGGCTGATTCAGAACAAGACTTTTTTTTTTTTTTTTGTATTTTTTTTTTTATAGCTAAACGTCTTGTAAGGCGAGACACTGCAGGTGAATAAGGATTTTTTTTTTCTCTCCCCATTTTCATCCGTTTAGAGATATCAATTTGAGACTTTTGCCACAAATTGTAGGCATCACCGTAGGCGCCGATCCCGTGGGTGCTGCGCGGGCTGGAGCACCCGCTAAAATCTTTGGGCACCCGGGCGAATTTGCCCCAATTACAAAATGATTAAATAAATACAGCCTAACTTGTAAAGCCGCTACTCCATTTTTCTGCAAATACACGAGCGCGGAGCGGTTCATGAGTTAATTTACGTGAAGCGGCGCCACTTCGATCCGCTTGTTTAGCTCCGTAGCTCATATGGCCGAGTACCAACCGCGAGACTGCGAGTTCGATCCCGACCTCGACTTTTCTTTCCCTTTTTTTTTTTGTTGACTGGGCACCCACCGGGAAGAACATAAATCGGCGCCTATGGCCATCACTATGAGAGATATTTTTTAAAAAGTACTGCATCTTTTGTTTAAAGCCAGCCCTCAGCTATTCTATTTGCCTGCCCGGAATTCTTGCATTCCCACATTGCACTACAAGATGTGGTAACTTAACCAAAATAAGTGGAAATGTTTGAAGCAGCAACCGTTAGCGCGCTAACACAGTTTAGCATTACGACAGACGCTTAGCAAAGATAATGAACTAATAAACATCTGACCAATCTGTTCTGATGCAGCTGAAATCATCACGAAAAGTCAGTTTGTTTACATACATTGAGTCAACATAGAACATGCTTATAAACACATCCCAGTAAGAACGTGAGGAATGAGTATGAACCACAACTTAGAATTTAAAATGTGCTCTCTCTTTCATGGTGTGTAACCGAAAAATATTTTTGAACAGCTTTTGTCTCGATCTTTCACCCTAATCCAGCAATATTGATCTTTCCTGTCACCAAAATTACAGCTTTTCCTGCGCAACTCTGTTATCTCCTTTTTCCACAGTCGACAAAAGCACAAAGGTTTAAACCAGGCACATGACACGGCGGAGTAAAAGCCGCAGGCGTGACAGTAAGTGTGCACCAAATCACAGGCTCTACCCGCGGCCTGAGACACTCTGACAGTGGATGTATGGGATAGCAGCGAGTGCCACCAGTCCTGCATTAAGGTCTACTTTATTGATTTAATCACTTCAGTGAAATTATAGATACTACCATTCAGATATGACTCCAAAAAAAGTAAATGTTGCTGTGTCCAGGACCTAACTGTGAAGCTTCCAAAACACAAAAACTCTGCCCCCCTCTGTACGGCAACACGATGGGGACAAACCTTCTTCCTTGCTGTGTGTCAGTGGCATTGACAGTACAGTATGCCTGTACCGCGTTACTCATAGATTTTGCATTAGAGGGCTTTTAAAATGAGCAAAACACATGGCCAAATGGAACTTTGGTGGAGTAGAAAGTATTACATTTATATTTGAAAAATGGAGCAAAAGTAGAAAGTTCTGTTGGATTGGCTCTTTGTATTACAAAGTAACTAGTTACAAAAATATATTGCTGTTTTCAGTAACTAAGGAATATCAAGTATCACTTACACAAAATATGGGGATGTATTAGTCATTATTCATGGCCATACCCCCTTTGCTTTGCCCAATCCCGTCAGACCTTGGAAGCTAAGCGGGGAAGGGCCTAGTCGTTTCTTGGATGGGAGACCGTTTGGTAACACCAGGAAGCCTGGGTGAATGTAGTGAGTGAGTGAGTGGTTAATGGCGGTCGGAGGGGCCGATAGCGCAGACTGGTTGCCTCGCTTCCGTCAGTCTACCCCAGGGCAGCTGTGGCTACAATAGTAGCTTCCCACCACCGGGTATGGAGTGAATGAATAATGCAATGTAAAGCATATTTGAGTGTTCAGAAAAGCGCTATATAAAACCGATGCATTATTATTATTACAATCTAAGTAGCCTAATGGACTCTGTGCATAACTTCAAATTGTAACAACGCCGCCCAAGAAGTGACTTCCTGTTTCGATCCAGCACACCAAAATAAAAGCACACAGCTCGTCTCATTGATTAGTTCAGCAGGAACTTGCAACATTACACACTAAAAAATGCTGGGTTATTTTAACAATCCAATGCTGGGTTATGGCTGTTGGGTCATTTTGTTGGGTTATTTTCATAGAGTTGGGTAGTTTTTTCTACCCAACTGCTGGGTCAATAGGTTGGGTCAATGTTGGGTCATTTCAGTAAACAGTAAATCACAGGGATTTTCCCGCTCTCAGCATTTCTACCCAGCAAGTTGGGTCAAATCCTTATTAACGACCCAGCAGGTTGGGCTAAATGATTAGCTGCTCCTCCACCTCCTCCACAGAAACTGCACACAAAGGTATTTATACATGTTTTTATTTTATTAGTCTGTCATTAAGACTCAGTATTTATCCAAATGAGACTGATTAGGCAAAAATAATTCATTAATTTGGTTTTGGCTTCGAGTTTCCCTAACACCTTGTGTTCTGTTACAGAAGAGAAAGAGCTAAAGTCACGTCTGTTTGACGAGCTGTTTAATTCATTATCTAAAATAGAAACTTGTGTTAATGTGTGTCCTACAGAAAACAAACTCTCCTGAGCTCATCCAACACCTCTGTCTGAAGATCATCACAACTGGACACAAGTCCCAGTAAGTGCAGTATATTTTGTACAAAATATAACATGACCTTTTATAGTTTTATGTTTCTCTTCCAGTGGGATCTCCAGCTCAGTGGAAGTGTCCACCTGCCTCTGAGACGACCTCCACTTCAAGCTTCTGTCACTTCACCAAGGTAAGTTCTTACATTATACTATCCTTGTCTTATGGGAAGGTTGGTGTCCCTGGTGGAGTAATGGTTACCAGGTACTGGAGTTCATCTGTGACAGATGGTCCACAGTGGTCTCTGCTGCTGCAGACTGCAGTGTCCCCAGCCCTGTCCTCAGCCCTGTCTCCTGTTTCAGTCTGAACTGTCCCCAGCTCTGACTCTGAATGAGGATCACTTCACCAAGACACAGCAAGTACAATATGGACAGTGGGGGACTTTCCTTAGGCTTGTTAACCGCTGAATTAATTATTTGCTGCTTTTTTTTAACAGTTGGGTTAAAAATAATAACCCAACGTTGTATTGGTCCAATAGTTACCCAGCGGCTGGGTTAAAACAACCCAACTTGGGTTGTTTTAACCCAGCATTTTTTAGTGTAAGAATATAATTAAATACACACATTGTAAGTGTTTTTTTAATAGTTAGGCAGAAAGAAAGTTGAACTAATGAACTACTGAACTAACGAATAAGATGGTGATTTTATTTTGGCGTGCTGGAACGAAACAGGAAGTCACTTCTTGGGCGGCGTTGTTTTGATTTGAAGTTGAAGTGCATTTAAATGTATGAATGAAAAAATGCCAAACTCCCCCCGAATAAAATGCTACACCAAATGAAGTTGGAAGTCGGTGTATAAAATCGGCAGTTGCGTGTAGCAAATGTCGTCAAAACAAAACACGAGAGAACTGGGGAAAGCGACGAACAAGGAAATCCTTGACTTCACTTTTGCTTGGTGGCATTATGACTATTTTCAGTTAATATTTTGCCAAAAGTAACTCAGAGGTAACTCAAAGTAGTGTAACTCAGCTACATTTTATTAAACAGTAACTACTAATATAGAATATATTACTATACATTACAGTAACTAGCCCAACACTGAGGAGGAGGGAAATTATTTTGACAAAAAGAGCAAAGAAGAAGCTCGCACAAACGTTACCATGGCGATCCGCCTATTTACAATGTCTATGCAACAGTTAAACGGAAAAACGTAGAGGTAAGAGCGGCGGGACAACCTGGGAACCAGACTGCACCGTGTTAAAAGTGACGGCCCTGAAAAAATGGGTGAGTTTGCTTTGCGTTTGTGCAATTTGTCCTTCTGATGAGTTTTGAACTAATCCTCCAAGGTGAGCACTGATAGGTGGCGATATCACTGACGTACTTACAAAGTCTGGAGCCGAGCCACAACTGGAAACGATATGGTTGAACTCATACTGCACAAACAAACCGGGCTGGGCGTAGGTGTCAGTGCATCCTTTATAATGATTGTTTTTTCTCGATCATGCTATTTTTGTAATAGTGTCGTAATCAAATTTCCATTGCCCTACTGCTGGTAAATACATATAATACACCGTTGTGTCCAAATGCTTTATTTGATTTTTTTTTTTTTATAATTCCATTGGCATATTTCTATAGAATATGCCAGGAATTTGCCAAAATCTGGGTTCTATCTATCCCGGGACGGGGCCTTTCTGTGTGGAGTTCGTTTAGAAAAACTTGTACAATAGGTGAATCCTCCAGCCAGGTGATACTGAACATCAGCCTGGCTCCACATCTGGAGACAGATCCCTGGGCGCTGCACAGGTTGCCCCAGTGGTATCGAAGGATGGGTCAAATGCAGAGGACACATTTCCCTATGGGGACAGTAAAGTATACCTTAAAGGCACGGACATTTGTTGGAAAGACACTGCCCATCGAATTATTAAACATGAACTCACAGGCTGGTTTTCTGTGATCCCGAAAAGTGACCCCTTGGGAACAGGTTAAAAAGTTTAATTTATTTACACGTGCAGTACAACGTTTGGCCTGAAGAGGGCCTAGTTGCTGAAACATTGCACTGCACTTGAAAATAAATGTAACTTTTTGCAAGATTTACAGTGTGCGGGAGATTCCATTTTTCACATTGTTTGTAATAATAAATAAATAAATAAAAATAAATCAGGTATAGGGCCTTTAACCTTACCCTTGTACCACACAGAAAGGTTGGCACTAAAAATGGTCCACACGCTCTAATATTTGGTTGGGCGGACTTAAACTTCCGTCAAAAGATCTAAAGGTGAATTAATCTTTCACGGAGATCTCGTATTGACGATGGGAGAGTGTGACCTCTGCGCAAAGCCTTTTTCCAGCACACCCCAGAGACTCTCAATTCAATGGGCGGCCGATCCGTCTCACGCTCCCTGAACCACCCTTTCACAATATGACCGCGATTGATCCTGATCATCCTGAAGGTCGTCAGCTGATCTCATTCTCTTGGGGCGGCCAAACCCCAGTTAGTCACATCCGGGTGGCGACTTTTTTATTTTGGTCGGGCCGTGCGTAGCGGCGCGGCCCCCATTAACGGCCAGTGTTGTAGACATGGAAGGTATACATTGCACACGGCGACCCCTGAGACAGAGAGCGACCATGCGACCCGCTCAACTCCCAAACACGTCCGGTTTGCAATTTCATCCTCCGAGCTCCCCTTCCCCTGTCAGTTTTGTGTGTGTGTGTGTGTGTTTTATGAAAGGCGGAGATTTGCAGCTGGAGGAGGAAGCGGCGTTGGGAAAAGGCAAAGAGTAAAAGGGGGGGGGGGGGGTGAAGAGTCCGCTGTCCTCGGGTCGATCCCTGTCACAGCTCATCGTCGCGTGCTCCGGAGCCTGTCACCTCTTGCTCCCTTCTTCCACCTCCGCCGCCGTCTCTCGTCCTCTCCCTATCTATCCGTCACCCCCTCCGTCCTCACACACACCCACACAAAACATCTCCCCCCCCGCTCGCCCCCCCCCCCCCCCCCCCCCCCCCTTCTCCCAGCCGCTTCCTCTCCTTTTTTCGAGTCGTGAGCTCGTGAGCGTTTACAATCCGACACTCTCTCCGCTATAACCGCCCCGGACACGCCTGGGTCTCAGCATCTGTTCGGTATCGCGACGAGGGAATCCCATCCCACCCGACCTCTTCTCCTGCTCCTTCTTCTTCTCCTTCTTCTGCTGCTTCTTCTTAAAATCTCAAATCGGCTCGTCTCGAATCCCTTTCTTTCCGGTCCAAATCGTGGAGCAAACGGCAGCGCTCGGGGAGGATCAAACTCGGCACTGTGAGTATTGCGGCGTCGACTTCTTCCTCCCTCATACTACGCACCTCTCGATCTCTCTCTCCCACACACGTGCTCGGTCTCCAGTAGTGCACAATCCCCTCTCGCTGCTCGAAATGAATCCGCTGCCCTGCCTCTGCCTGTTCGCTGCGATGACGGCGACGGCACAACAACTGCGCTTGTGCCTGTTTTTCCGCCTGGTTGGAGAGAGAGATGTTTTTGTTCCTGTTGCCAAGACTTTCTGGCTGTCATTGTCGTGTCACCGTTCCCCTTCCGAAGCGATCGCTAGAGAGACTCCGGCGCGGTGAAGTTGCGCACAACTGAACGACGTGCTTTTTTTCCCTCTGACTGCCTGGTGACAAACGGAGCGCTGATTGACGATTGGCAGCCGTCAGTTTGGGAGTTTGTAAATGACTTGATTTTTAAGTGGGGGGATGAATGGCGAGGCGATGTTGTTTCTCATAAACACTCACTGGGCTTGTGTGAGTGACTGGAGTGGCAACGTGAGATCACCCCGCAAAGTATTCTGGGAGGTGCCGGACACCTAGCAACTAGCGAGAGAGTTCAGCTTTCAGACTTAGCTTCACTCAAATGTCACCTCGTAGTAGTTTATTGTCAATGGCTCTTGGTTACGTGGCCGGAGAAATCGGATCACGGAAGTCATGAGATAATCGAATAACGATCTGTTTACATGCAATCTACGAATCTAATGATTCAAGTGTCCAGTTTTCCCCCAGTTTTTTTTTTTTTTTCTTCACTTTAGGGTTTAGTTGAACTGCCTGCTCACTTTTCCACTTGACGCCTGCAGCACCAGGTGGAGCTGATACATGGAGATTGTAGCCACCACATTTAAGGGTAGACACTACATTTGGTCTCTTAACATCTAAACTTTCACCTGGAAATCATCGCACTGATTCAATGTTTTGCGATAGATTTATTTGGTAAACTTGTCATTTCAAGGGCCATTTTCTCAAAAATTAGTGCCACAATATCTCCAGGTAAGTAGCTCCTACAGGCAAGGCAAGTTTATTTGTAGAGCACAGTTCACACACTCACATTCAAAGTGCTTCACAGTTGCATCAAAATTACAAGAAAGCAGAACAAATCAATCATTGAAACATCAACATAACAATGAATCAATGACAGTAAAAGGCAAGAGTGCAGATAAAATACTTTCAGTTTTCATATGCTCGGGTAAAAAGAGCTGTTTTCAGCCTGGATTTGAACATTGTCAGAGTTGAGGCCTGTCTCACATCCTCATGAAGACCGTTCCAGATTTTAGCTGCATGAAACTTGTTTAGTCCAGACTCTGGGAACCACCAGGAGACCCCTCCCTGAAGTTCTCAGGGCCCGAGATGGTTCATACGGCTCTAACATCAGAGATGGACTTTGGTGCTAAACCATGAAGCGACTTGTACACAAGCAGAGCTTTTATAAATTCTATTTTCCGAGCAACAGGAAGCCAGTGCAGAGACTGGAGCACTGGACTAATTTCATATTTCCTAGTTCTTTCAGGCCATTACAGTAGTGCAACCTGCTGGAGACAAATGCATGGATAAGTCTCTCCAAGTCTGGTTTTGCAGAAGTGTTTTTTTTTTCAGAGGGCATTTTTTTTCAATGCCTGGTTAGCCTGGTTTATTGAGTTTTGAATTTCAAAAAACAAGGCACAATTTAAAATATTGAATAAACAGCTTATTGTAAAACTGAACGCGATATCCAAAATCCCCTCTGAAAAAAAAAGATTTATAACTAGTATGTCAACAAAGTAAAACTATACTTTATACTATATTTAAACCTGGCTCGATACATTATTCAGATCGCCAAAAATATATTACATTTTAGACATTTTCAGACATAACCAACGGCCTTATTCTTATATGAAAACACAAAATGCCAGAAAACTTATATCTACATTTAAAAAAGTTCCCCTACTCACCTGCAGTGTCTCGCTTTAAATGTGGGGCCAAAGTTACCTGGAAAAAGAGAACAAACAAACAAACAAAACAAACTGGCAGAATGTGCAGCTTGTACGTTTGGATACCACACTGGTCTTACCCCAACGGCTCTGAAAGATGGATCAAATGCAGACGAAACAATAAAGTAGATAAAGAAAAGGAAACGTAAGGCCTGGGAGCCCTTGAGCAAACACTGCATCTTCTCGCCCCCGTGATGATCAATTTGTGACCTAAACAGTTGTCAGGTTATCCAAAAATACTGAACTAAAGTATTGTAAATTCCTTAATAATTAAAAATTCCTTTAAAGAACAACCAGACTCTTTTTAGGTATAGGGCCTATATAACGGCAAAGTCATCCGTTTAAAGTTGTCGGCCATAGCTGAGCTCTAATTCCCAACACATACTATAATAAATATCAACATTTAAAGGAGACATGTCATGCAAATTCTCCTTTTAACCATTATTTCCTCCTCAAAACATACCTGGAATAGTATTTAACTTACTTCACACAGTTTTGACTCATTCTGATCACTTGGGTAGTTTCTCCCTCTACTGCCGAAGCGCTTCGATCTGTACTTCCTGTTTTTTCATTGCACAATAGATGGAACACAAAACATTTTTAAACACCCAAGTCCATCACTGGACCCGTTCTTAGCCATTAGCCAAGTGTGTTTGAGTGGATCCGTGGATTTGCTATAGCAGAAAGTTTGTTTTCTTTCACTGTGACATGCTCGCTGCTGCCTGCAGAGGGTGCTCCAGGGCCTTTTTTTTCGAAATCCTGACCAGCCTCTCCTTACTATCGTTTTATAACATACTGTAGCTTTGTTTTTCTCCAAATTTGAAAATGTAAATAATAAATTATTGCTGAGGTACCCGAAATAATGTTTTAAAGTTATGCATTATATGTAAAAAGCATCTAATTTTTACCCATTTTAATAAAATGGTGACAAAATAGGTGTCAAGGTCATCCTTTTGGGACAAAAAGTGTATATTTTCAACAGATCATACTACAATTCAAACTTCACGCATCAGGCTTATTTAGTCATTTATGGGGGATAAAGAATGTTACCCTACATGAGCCATTCCCAAAGTCCGGGACACCCGGCCACCTTTAATATTTACTCTGGCTTTAATATTTGCTCAAATAGGTAAAAAGCCTTCTTACTTAATGTGATTAGAATTAGAGATATGTTCTTACCTGAGCTAAGACGAGTTGATGCGTACCTGTCTAAGACCAGACAGGTCAAAAAGACCAAAGATGTTGTTAGCCTTTAGCTTCTCAAAGCATAATCTTATGGGGCCAAACAGGGGTGAAGTTAGAAGCGACCGAGCTCTTCCACGTTTTCCTATTTAAAAACGGTTACGTGAGCAGTTACACGATCCAAGTATAGTTACACAAAATTAAACATGTGGATTTTCTAAGCCATTAAAAAGGGGCACTATATTGTGAGGTGTAATAACACCTTAACGTGGTGAAGGGTTTGAGCCTGAATGATCCTGGGGGCTCTGTTGTCGGGGGCTTGGTGCTCCTGGTAGGGTCTCCCAGGGCAAACAGGTCCTAGGTGACGGGTCAGACAAAGAGCGGTTCGGAAGCCCCTTATGAGAGACCAACAGGCCCGGTTAGAACCATGAGGCCGTCCTTCTGTGGATCCACCACCTGCAGGGGGCGCCATAGGGGCTGGTGCAATGTGATGAACCCTAACCCTGCCCCCACGACCCGACAACGGACAAGTGGAAGAAAATGGATGGATGGAGCATTTCGACGTCTGCGCAGTAATATCTTCACTCCTAAGGAATTCTGAAGATATTTCACTTGAATCGTGTAACTACGCATGTTCCCGTATTGAAATAGGGAAAACGTGGAAGAGCTTGGTCGCTTCTAACTTCACCCCCGTTTTGCCCCATAGAGGAGAGGAGGAGAGGCTAAATGCTAACAACATCTTCGGTCTTTTTGCGTGACTGAGACAGGTACGCAGCAACTCGTCTAAGCTCAGGTAAGAACATATCTCCGTGTGGGAAAACGGTGGCCTGTTCCTTTACCAATACTATTTAGGGTCGACAGTGGCGGAAGGTCGGGGGTTCAAATCCCAGCTCTGAAAGATGCACACTGTCATTGTGTCCTTGGGCAAGTCACTTTACCCACCTTGCCTCCAGTGTCTGTGAATGGGTGACTGGTTCCTTGCTGTAAAGCGCTTCGGGCCTAATGAAGGTAGAAAAGCGCTTTATAAGTCCCATTTATATATTAGCGCTTCTCTGCTAGTCTAAGATGTGGCCTTAGAGATTATATGGACCGTTTTAATCAGAATATAACAGCCGTAGCTACATTACGCGAGAATCCGAGCCGCGTCAGTCCTTTCGGTTCAGAACCGGGCTTTATCCGCCGCACGGGGAGATTCCTCTGCAGATCCTTATTGTTTAAAAGCCGGCGTAACAGCAGTAGCCGCGGATACGCTCTCACTATTTTTTTTTGATTACGCCCCATCTCTGCCCATTTCCGATCCCGTCTCCTTCCATTCCCCGAACATAATGCGCCGGTGGCAAGCCGCGGTCGCCGGCGCAGATTGCATTCTCCCCGGAGGACGCGGCGGCGGCGGCTCGGGCACTTGTCATCGCCTAAATAAAACGGAGAAGAGGAGAAACGGCAGTCTAGACGTGGTCTTTACGGCACGCTTTCTCATTTACAAGGGCTCCCTTCGGCCCTCGACCGCCGCGGCAGCCCACCCCGACGCAATCCGGGTTATACTGCACGTCTACGGCGGCGGTATTAGGGGGATGAATGGCGATGCGGTGTAAAGAAAAACGTTCCCGAGCTTGTGTGGTTTGTGTCAGAGCGGCGAGGGGTGGGGAATTTGCATTTTTATGATGTTGGTTAGAGCGGGTCTCATTGCTGTGGAGCCTATTGAAACCTGGAATTACTTGAGTTCTTGTTGTTTGTAGAGATTTGTAGCGTTGCCCAAATGTTTAACTAAGAGTGATGGTACTTTACAGGCCCGCAACCGGATTGTTTTTTTTTTTTGCAAACCGTGAAAGAGCGAGCGGATACAGTTAGAGACTGCAAGTTAGTTTCCAAACTCATCACAAACTTTCCGAACGCATTATAAAAATCCCTCAGGAGATCCGCAGCAATACTCTCAATCTTCCTTTTGTCTCGTGTACCTGTTGAGTTGTTCATTCCCGCCAATTGTCGCACAAAGTGATCAACTAAACTTGTTTGTGATTAGTTGTGTGTTGAAGCTAAAATACTCCCAATTTCAAACCGTTCACTGAAAACATTTTTCAAACCAAAAATAATTCCTGCTAAGTTCTCAACTATCCCAAGATGATGACGCATTGGGGTTTTGAACTTGCCAAGAGGGCTATAAATGGGGTTTTCAAACAAGTACAATTCTCAAATAGAGTATTTGGCCACATTTTAAAAAGCAACAAATTGTGTGTTATCTTTTTTCCATGTCAATGAAGTTTTAGGCAACGCATATTGGGCTTTAACATCTTGAACAGCAGATTGAAGGGCCAGGCGGGCTGCATTTGTCCCTTTAGTTTGCCCGCCCCTGCTCTAACATGTCAGAGATGGACTTTGGTGCCAAACCAGGAAAGACTTGTACAAAAGCAGAGCTGTTTTAAATTCTGTTCTCTGAGTGACAGGAAGCCAGTGCAGAGACCGGAGCACTGGACTAATGTGGTCGTATTTCCTGGTTCTTGTCAGGACTCGAGCAGCAGCGTTCTGGATGTTCTGCAGCTCTAACAGCTCGTTTAGAAAGGCCAGTGAGCAGCCGTTACAGTCGTCTAACCTGCTGGAGACAAATGCATGGATGAGTGTCTCCAAGTCTGGTTTTGACACTATTCCTCTGATCTTAGCCATGTTTTTCAGATGCTAAAACGCTGATGTTATTGCTTTGATGCGGCTGTTTAAGTTCAGGTCTGAGTCCATGATTACGCCAAGTCCTCTGTGCCATCTACAGGCCCATGTTCACCAGCCGTCATCTGTATTATTGCTGTGTATTAGTCGACCCAATGGCAGCATGTGTAGGTTGAATAAGAGGGGCCCCAGGATTACAAATGTCTGCCTTCACTGAAAGACAAAAGACATTTCATCCCAATATACAGAACAGCAAGTCAAGGGTTTTCAATTGGACTCAAGCAAGAGCTACTGATACTTCAAAAACAACAACCCCAGTCTGATAAAACAACTGCAGTTACTTCAGAGAGTTCTTCAGGTACGTACTTGAGTAAACGTAGCTGAAAACTACCTCTTCAGTTGTAAATGACATTTTTATAAAGTAAGTCAGCACTGGCCTCTTGCATCGTGCAGCAGACTGAAGGCGGATGAGAATGACTTTACTTTTAAGTTGTTTGTACTTTGGCGCACGCACTTGTCCTACTTCATGTCTTTATCGCTCCTTTATAACACTGAGGTGAGTCGTGGGGCACGTTTTAAGCTCCGGAGAGAGTTAATTATTTTGCATTAGGCTCAAAGATGGCGTTTTGCGAAAACGATCTGGAAATCTCTGGGAATGAGGGATACCAGTTTCCTCGGCTCCGAAGCTTTTTCACTTCAGTTTGCAACTTGGAACAAAGTGGTAGAGTTCTGCCCCATAATTCAAAATTAATTATTTTCAAAGTACTTGTTTTGCAGATAAGCTTTGGAGGCCCCCCTGTAGTGCCTCTGAGGCGCCCCAGGGGGCCCCAGACCCCACTTTGGGAACCACTGGTCTAAACCATCCAGCTACAAACTCCTGCTACAGGTTGGAAGATGGGTCACATGCAGAGAACAAATATCCCTCCCTATGGACACGAGAAGGACCTTAAAGATTCCTTTCCCATTGGCGAGCTGTAAATCCTGTCACAGTGTAACCCCCCCCCCCCCACCCCCCACCCCCAGTCTCGCGGGTCCTTCTTCCTGGCACTTTTCGCGAACGGGTGTCGGCCAAAGCGATTCAGAAGCTCTCATCCTCGACGCGGCCTTCTCCAAATCACTAACCCCCCCCCGGCGGCTTAACTTGGCCCGACGCGCCGCCTCAAATCAAGGTAAACAACACAATTATCTCGCCGCGCCGCTCCTCCGACGCACCCGTCTCCCCAACGCCGGGATTATCAGGAAATTCTTTGAGAGTTAAAGCGCGTAAAATGCACGGCTGTCCTACATTCCACCATCAAAGCTGCCACTGCGAGATTACAAAAGATACATCACAAAAGTAATTTAAAGTCCGCCAATTAAAATAACTTTCATTTTTTGGAATCGCCCAAGGCCTTCAATGGAAATTTTCATCATTGAAATTCAAGATGGACTGAGCTGCCGCCGCTGACCGCCGGTTCACTCCCGCTCTGTTGAGGGGTTATACAAGGTCTGGTAGCGGTGTTTTATGAACAGAATATACTTAATTTGTTGTTTTTCCACAGTCAATTTTGCTGAAGGCTTAATTAAACGCAATTAAATAAAAGTTAGACGCCTTCCAAGATGATGTAACTCGGCCTTTTTGCCTCACATAACTGTTCGATGTTTCAAATTGCATTGGAGTTGCCACATATAACAAAATGACTTCATTTTGAAGAGCTAAAACTACACACTTTTCCCACCTATTTCATATTTATCTAACAGTGTTCGAATGGGCGTGACTGGCAGGTGGACTAACCACGAGGAGGATGGAAACACAGAGCGTTTATCTAAACACTTCAGAATCTGCTTTAAGGAAACTCAGACCTTTTATCCGTTGAAGCTGAACCTGAGATCGCAAGGCTTGACAATTCTGAAGACCTCAGCCTCTTAACACATTGAGTGCCAATGTTTTTTTTTTTTTTGCTGGGTTTGTTTAAATTATGAAACAAGACACTCTAATACACCTTATGTGTGATTTTAGAAGCTCTGTGATGAACAGAACTGAAATAAATTATGATAAAAAACTTGTGAAAAGTCACGATCTGGACGTTTCATCTGGGCATTTAAAGGAACAGGCCATACTGACATATGTTCTTACCTGAGCTTAGACGAGTTGATGCGTACCTGTCTGGGCTTTATGCGTGCGCTCAGTCCAGAGCCGGTTTTTCCTATACGCAAGTTGTGTAGGGCCCCCGCAGCCGCAAGGGCCCCATATCTCAGTCAAATTACGGTGTTGTTTTGCTTGTTGTTATGGCGACAGGCTCTCTGACAGCGCTCACACACTCTCCGCCTACTTTGCCACATAGAACCACCAAACTGAGCAGTCTGGTGAAGTGGATGCGCAGTGCTTCTAGATTTCTAACCTGATTGTTTGGTTTTAGAGAGAGAGACTCAAGGTGACTGATAACACTTGGTGTCTGTGGGCCAAAAAAAAATGAGTTTTGCCTGAGTTTAGTTGGAGAAAGTTGTTTTGCATCCACAAACTGATCTGTTCGACAGAGTGTATCAATCTTAACCCATCACACAAACTAACAAACTCTCATACAAACACTTCTAAGCGTTTAAATCCACAGTGTGAGTATTTATTAGTCGGCCCTGACACACGGCACCTACCTTGTCCCAATTTGAAAGCGTGTGAGTGATTGGAGTTGGTCGGAGAAGTTTCAGATTGACATGCGAGTGTTGGTTCGTCAGCCCCAAGGCAACTGCAGGTGTAGCCAGCCACACCAGAATTTGGAGTGAATAAATGCTAAATCCCGGTTATTAACCATCTTCTCTAGAGAGAAAGCAATGTGCCTGGAGGCAACTAGTCTGTTGGAAAGTACGCGAAGAAGAACAAGAAGAAACTGAGAAATCGTGAAACTAAAATGTTCTGTTTTCATGATCAAATGAGCACAATACGGCGAAAAATATAAATATGGGCTAAATGTTTCACTCACTCCGTCCTGAGCTGTGGCAGGTTAATTTGTGCCATTTACTCGTCCTGGATTTGTCTTTGTCACCGACGTACTCCAGGCAGCACTGGGGGAAGGTTCGAAGTCGGGACCAAGGGAGGGAGTGGAGCAGATGGAGTTCACCAATAGCCTCTTGGTTTAGTTTTTTTCAACGTACCTTCGACAGTGGCCTTCAAACGATCGCCGACAGTTTTACATAAATCCAAATAAAATATTCACTACCTTTTGTTCTTTCATGGTTCTCCTCTTGACTAAATGGGAGCTCTTCGGACTTGCCGCCGCAATGTTTGTTTACGATTAACGGAAATCCGAAGGGGAAACAGCGTGCCGTTATATCCCGATTACAGCGAGGGAATTACCGGAAGACTCTTGTCTCTACAACCGGGAAAGACTCCACAAAGCACTTGGCTGTTGATTGAGACATGTGTACTAACAATCTTCCAACAGGTCATGCTAAACATCGCATTTGTTTTCAGGGATTGACCTGTGTTCAGAGCGTTGCCTCGTCTGCTGGCCACGAGAGCCCGTTTCATTAGCTTTATCTAAGGCCGCGTAATGGAAGCACCATAATTAATTAGACATCCTTCAGCGTGGACCTCTGCCCCGGGGCTGCATTCCTCTCCGCTCCTACCAACCAGCAATTCTCTCCTCCACCCGCCCGCCGATCGATCGCAAAACCGAGCCCCCGATCATCAATACAGATCTAAACAAGACCAAGGCCAAAGCTCTCATTTCTCCCTTCGCTTTCCCTCTCTGTCTCTCTTTTTCCCCGAAGGCTCAATTACACCGGGCCATCTCCAAAAGTGCGGGGAGGAGATCTGACAAGGTCGCATGAGAAGTGTCAGCCTCCAATCACTTTGGCGGAAAGGTTCAAAGCGGGTCAATAAATAAATGTTGGATGGAAGTCTGGTTTTTAAAAAATTCAGACTCTTTTGCGGTTGCATTATTGAGAGTCCCACACAGCGGTTTTGTTTTTGTTTTCGTTCGTTTGCGCCGTCGACATTGGGTGATGTACTGTATATAGGATGACACCGATCGCACATCTCGACAAAATGGAAGTGATGGGTCGAGTTGTTTGACTGTTGCTTGGATTTTGGACATGACACCCTCCTCCAGCCAAGAGAGTTTGTTTTGACTGCTCTATGAACCATGTGTAAGAAAGTGTTGAGATGGAGTGATGTGTAAAGGAATGGATTATTGTCCTCGACTTTTGACCCATCTTGGAGTAGGTTCGTTCAAGGCAAGTTTGTTTGTAGCAGTGTTGTTTTTGGCAGTCCTCTTGGTTTTAGTCTTTGTCTTTTATTTATTTTATGTGTCTGGGACAGTGCATGTTAATAAACATACCTAGGACTGATGCATCCGAAAACTCAAAAGGTTTTATGCTGCGTCCACGCCTGGCGGGCCCGTAGTTGGATGCTTGTGTTTACTGAAGTCAGATGTTTGTCACAAATGTCACCGAGCGTCAAGACGCCCTGGCCACGCGTCAGCTCAGAGTGCGTTTGTAGCCATCTTGGAAGCAGCTCTTGCCTTAAAACTACAGTTGTTTGGAGGCTAACTAGTCTCCCTCCCTCATAAAGGCGGTTCTGTGTAGTTAAGGGCTTTATTGACGTTATTAGTGCATAATACTTGTTTTCATGGGGTCAATGCGAGCTATCTGTTTGCTGCTAAGCGGCTAGCATAGGAATAATTATTTCTATGCGCCGCTAGCTCGGGGAGGAAACAGATCAACTACGGCCCGTTGTAGATAAAATATGAGCAATAAACTTAAAAATCAACAAGCCTGGCTCAGTGTGTGATCATTGTTACACGGTTTCTTTATGTAGATGGGGCTTAATAGACTTTATTTGTGCATATTTCTCGTTTTCACATCGATTGGACATTTAGCTTGTAGCATTATCTTTGGGATTGCTCTGTGCATCATCAAGGCCCAAACACATTTCCAGCGCAGATCCAGCCACTCAAATAAATGTTCTTGTTGCCGCTTTTAATCCTGGGTGTTCAGGTAAATGAAACACTGATGTGAGTCTTTGTAAAAGTCCCAGAGCTGCTGTAGCTCCGGTTCACAACACGATAACCCTCCATGACTTGTTTACATCTGCGGGCAGAGCTTCTGCCCCGGTGGCCGCTCAGCTACAACGTACGTCACTGTTGGAGAAAGCTCCTGGTCAACGCTCACGAAAATATGCTGTTTATATCCTGATCTCTTATGTCAATGCCCTCTGCTGGACACGTGTGGAACTCTTCGTAGAATTTTAATTACTTATTTTTGACATACTCATACTGTACAAAGAGCAACATTAAATCATGTTACGAGCCGCATCTGGCCCGCGGGCCTTGTGTTTGACACATGTGGTTTAAAACATAATTACATGTTTTTTCATAAATTAATGCCTTCAGTGAGAATCTGCAATGTAAATAGTGTGAAATAAAAGAAACAAAAAAACATGAAACTTCCCAAACTTTTGACGGGTTCTGTGACATCCAACATTTTGCTTATCTAGCTCTTCTGCCCATATTAATCTTAATTTACTTATCATATTCTTTCTTAGAATAAAAAAAAAAAACATCTGTTTTCCCGAGAATAGTTTTTTGAGAATAGCTTGTTTTTGAGAACAAGTTTGTGTAGGTGCATATGTCTAGGTACAGGGGTAGGCAATGTCAGGCCAAATCTGGCTTTCCAGCATGAACCTTTGTTCCTCAAGATGATTTTTATAGATTATATTACACAAATCAGAGATCAAATGCCTGTTAAAGCAGAACTAAGTAACTCATGCCCCTAGAGGCCATAAGCGCCACTGCAAGTGCCGTAGCATGTTGCGGTTTTTTACTCATTAATTGTCCGTGAGAGTAAATACTGCGCTGACAGAAAAGACAAAGGGAGATACGGATATTGCACATAGGGAGGGATTTTTCACTCAAACTTGGCTGTAAACACTGCTAAAGTGGCGCTAGCCCGCAGTTAGCTTTGGCCGTTAGCATGTTAGCCTCTTCTTTGTCATTCTATCAGTGTGTATTGCGCTTCTGACCCGGAGGAAGGGAAGTTGCAATTGTGGTTTTCTGGCCAGAGACACCAGGGGGAGATGAAAGACCCCCCATTCATCCCATTAACACAAAGGATTTATTAAGGTAAACAAGTTACTTAGTTCTTACTCTAAAAATGTGAGAAATACAGTGAATTCTTTCACACATCTCCTAACAGAACGCCCAATTATGTCATGTAGTATAAACAACGCTGGCATTTGTAGAAAGCGTGTGTTACTTTGGGCTAAAATTGGCAGGTTCGGCCCTTGATCCCTGTCCTAGTATAATGCAGTCTGGCTATTATGATATTACAGACGCTTTCTGGAAATTGAACCCGGGATCCTTTTGCTGTGTGTGGTGAGCGTGTTATTTACTCATTCGGTCCCCGGTTAAATATCAAGTCAGACGATCAAACCATTATCAAATAATTGTGCTTAAAAATTTCATTGCAACCTGTAAAAAAAAAAAAAAAACACACACACACACACATCATTTCGGTTCTATTAGATGATGCTTCATTGCGGCGCTCATTTGCGGCACTGACTTCGGGTGACGCCGGTAATTGCGCGTGTCGAATAAATAAAAGCGATGGGCCCATTTGCTCCGCCGCTACTCGTTGCCGTCGCAATGAATCGCGCGCTCCTGTGTTTTTTTTAGCCTTGACACAAACGGAGAAGATGGAAGGAGCGGCGGTAATTGGTGCTTTTTGTGAGGTCTTTTGTAGAGAGACGGGAGACAATGCCGCACAGAGTCTATTCAGCTCTAATGAAAGGCAGGATTCACGGATGAAGGACGCGCCGCGGACACAATCTGACAGAGATTTGTTTTTTTCATACCGTCGGTGCTGTAGCCCAAAGAGAAAAGCGGGGTCTGACTTGTTGATGTCAGCTCTTCAGATTTGGAGATGATCTTCCAATGAATAATGGGAGTGATTTATGAGAAAATGATGGCGCGTTTGAAGAGGGCTGTCGGTGTGCGCTTAATGCTCTGAGCGCGTTGTGGAAAAATACAAAAAAAAAAAAGAAAGAGGAAATGTAAAAGTGAAACGTGTAAAGGGTGGCAGATCTTTGTGTATCCACGTCCCATTTATAGAAACTAAGACCCATAATATTATTGCTCAACAGGCAGGCAAAGGGCAGTCTTTTAAAACGCCCCATCATTTATACTTGTGTCAATCCAAATGGAACCAAGGCTTTTACAAATAGTGGAAAACAGAGGGTTTAAGAGACTAAACTGACTTGTTTAGCTTTGCTTTGTTGTTCCTTCCAAAAAATACAAAAAATAAAACAGACCTAGGTTTGATCTAATTCCCTTTTGAGTAATCCATTCTGTTTCCTCATGGAGCGCTGGTAATGCTCCTTCAATATGTCCATGCTCCACTGATTTCACTGCTCAAACCAGTGTCACTATAGTGGCTAAGTACCCATTCTTGCAGACTGATACTGTATTACATTGTGAATAACTTTATTATTATTTTTTTTTTTACAGTTCTATGACTCTAAAAAGGATGAAAAGACGCGCATTTGCTGTCGATCAGTTCAAACGCTGGATGATTTAAGCCAGGGGTAGGAAAGTTTGCCTGGTGGAGGTTACCCAAAGTATCGTTGTAATGTTTTGATATCGTTGTGGACACGATATAATTTATGTTGCGCTCAGCTCCGTCAGAGCAGCATAAACACTGACTGTAGAACACAGGAGCGGGTGCTTAGACAGTCAAATGAAGCGAAGGATGTAAACTGCTTGAGTAGATCATATTTGCGAGAATTAGTATGAAATTAGTAAAAAAAAATCACTGAATGAATCTTCCCAATAGACCTAAGGATTTTGAAGCAATTTGTCCATTGTCAATTATATCGTCAAATATGTCGTTTTTGTGATATTTCTTTTTTATATCGTGATACAGATTTTATGGCAGGGCAGGGTGGCTTATGGGACAGTACATAGCTCCTTATTGCCGGTGAGGAACCACCAGAGGTCCCTATGCTAAAGTAGATATGATCCTAACTGACAGCACTATTCAGGCGCTTCTTGTCACGGCGGACGCTGACGCACATCCCGTTTGGCGTTAGACCTCTTACCAATGTACTGGTCTCGGCTTCAGCCAACCGCCTTTTTCTTCTAAACAGCGCCCTCTGGCTACAGAGCGCGTGTACTGGCACACAAACACCGGCCTCGTCCGAACCAAACGAACCAGGCGGAGGTTTTTTCTGTCCTCAATTGGGGTAGGCACTTATAAGCTTCCTTGTTTCCGCCTACTCCTTTTGTGTTATTATTTATTTTTATTGTTTTTTTTGTGATAATGTAAATGTAATGATGTAAATATTGTAAATAGTAGCTCAAATCAATCAATCAAACCTTGTTATTATTATCGATAAACGAGATTGTCATTGTCAGCAAACCATTGGTGTGAACCACAGTGGAGTCTTTCATTTTCCATGAGATTGAACATTTTCTGTGGCAAAGTGCAAGGTAAAGTGTAATTCATAATCTAAACTGTGTTACTCTAGTCTTTCCAGGAGAGGGAGCAAGAACTATCTGTGTCCCTGTTAAAAGCTCAATTATTATTATTATACATTTCTCGTTTTGGTTTCCTTATATCTGTCTTTTACCAGTTCCACGACAGAACTGAACCTCCTGCTCGCTCGCCGATGGCCCCGCAGTGGTAATGGCCCCTGCTCTCTCCCCCTCTCGCTTTGTGTTGAAATCACATTTACTACATGGCTGCCTCCTGATGAATCATTTCACATTTCACTTACTTACCTTTTTAAAACTCCATCTACATCGGGGACGTCGCCGGTACAAATGGGCGGCTCGCGCCGTTCACGGGCGAAACGGCTCCAAAAGTCTATGGGAAACTTCATCGCCGGGTCTGTCTGAGCGCACACGGCCCCGAAGACCCGGAAAGAAAGAGGGGGGGAATCCAATATGGCTGACTTTTAATTGAGCAAAGCGCTGTGTGGAGAACTGAGCTGAACTAATGCTGCCTGAGAATGGCATTAGGCCTTCTCTTTATTCTCTTTAGCTTTTATTGGCAGGACTCAATTTGGGGGCACAGCGGTTTGGAGATCATTGCACAGGACGAGCTTTTTGGATAGGCCTGGGGCAATATAGAGGGCCCTATACATACTGTATTACATGATACGATCCAATTTGTTCGAATGATTGATGATTTGTCATGGCAACAATACTTTATGTACTGATAACAAGCGTAAGCTGAATTTCCAAAAGTTGTGTATTAAATATAAATCGAAACATTTTGAAACGTGCCACCGGCCGAGGAAAACGCAAATCCTAAAGATTCTCAAAAGGGTTAAGATCGGGAGTCTGTGGCGCCCAGTCCAACAAATGATGTTTCATGTCCCTGAACCCCGACGAATCCTGGCATGGTCATCTTGGAATATGCCTGTGCCATCAACTGATGGAATAACCTGGTTATTCAGAATGTTCAGCATGTTCACTATTTTCTAGGACTGGGACGATATACCTGATATCACGATACGTATTGCGATACAATATATTTTATTACGGGAAGTATTAAATTCATGATTTTTACCACAAATGACTTTATTAAGAAAAGCAAACGGCAGAATATATTACTATTTCCTCCCCTATTCACCTGCCGTGTCTCGCCTTAAACTATCAATTGGCCGATTAACTGGTGAGGGAAGTGTTGGCGTCGCCGCTTTAATGGCGTCCCGGGCCCCGGACGTAGCATGGACGGATAGACTGAAGGATCCGTAGATCCTTCAGCGCCGCTCGGGCCGAACCACTGTTGACTCCAACACGTGTCTCTTTTGTCCCCGCGCTCCTCCCTCTCGCCACCCCCTCCCCAAACACCAAACCCCCCCCCCCCCCCGCAGAAGAATCGCACACACCTCTGTTCTGAGCGGACTCCGCGAGCGCTTTAATTATCCGCTCCTCGGCTCAGGTCTGGTGACAGTGATTAGAATTGGAGGTTTTTTTCTTCTCTCTCTTGAAAGCGCCGCACACACACACACACACACACACACACACGCACACACACTCACACACACACACACACACAACGCGGGGCCGTAATGAGGAGCCGGGCCTTGTGGTTGATCCGTGGCCGCGGAGGAGAGAGTGGGTGTGACAGGAGAGGCGTAACACCGGCCCCCGAACAGGCAAACAAGGACACGCTTAACAACAGGTTCATGGTTTCACGGAGAACACGAGCATCTGAAGTTGTCGCCCACTCGAGGATCTAAATAGAGGGAAAGGGATGAGGATGATTTGGCAAGTCCTTTTGTCTCTAAATACTACATTAAATAAGCGGTGTGGTGTAAAACAATATTGGACCTTGAGCTTGTTGCGGTTGAATTTGGAGCATTCCCAACGTCATCGTCCCAGAACCTTCATGCTTTGAATCAGTAAGTTTCATATTGAAGAGGGGGCAGTGCATGTATTTGGTGATGCATTTAAAACACATCTTGATCACTTTCTCACACTTTGGCGGCTAAATCGATCTGAAACAACGTATTCAAATCCCCGCAATGTTAAAAATGCCATCTTATTTTAGATAAATGGCTTGAAATATGCCGGATGTAGGTTCTATTCCATTGAACGCTTTTTGGCAACGTGTAAACCGACAGCAACCTCCCTGTCTCTTGGTACAGCTGTGTTTTTTGCCTTTTCTGCGAACTACATTTGTAATTTGCTCAACGTTGTTTTACTGGATGCGTTTGTACGTCTTTGCCGTGTTTTTGTGGTTCAATAGATTTTTTTTTTACTACAGAGAGTCCATAAAGGTCCTGAAGAAGCAGCTTTTTAAAGGTAAACAAACCGCTAGCTTACCAGCTAAACCCATTTTACCTACACATTTCTTCTTCTGAAACGCTGAAGAGGCACCAAGAGCCACACACACACCTGCAGCACAATGGAGGGAGCACAAGAGGAGCTACAGGAAACAAAAAGGGACAAACGAGGAGGTATCTGGGCAAGACTCGCAGCTAAGCCACACATGCCTTCTACTGTTCTGGCTAATGGACGTTTGATGGAAAAATAATTCTTGCTAAGCTCTTCCCAGAAGATGTGGAGCGGAGGGAGCATGCGCAGGAAGAAGAGGAAAGAGGAGGTGGAGGAGCTGACCAGTGCAGGACACCACGCTCTGAAACAGGGACAAACCCAGAAGGTGGTGCACCGTTTCAGAGGATCAGAGGAAACTGAAGGCAGCCACCCAGGTTTCTTCCGGGTGCTACGTTTTTTTTATTTCAGGTTTTTTAGGAAACAGAATGCAACCATGGATACGGTTCGCTCAGCAGTCCTAATCCTAAATCCTAAAAAAAAAGAAGGTAAGTAAAGGCGCTATGCTAACCACCCATCTGCTGGGTCACCGAAAGGTCCAATACGCGCTAAGCTAATGACGAAAATATGCACTAATGTCAACTTTGTATTAGTTTTTTACTTAAAAAGTTGCATAGTGCCCCTTTAAATTCAGATACTTGAGCTAGGACTCCTTTAAAAAATAGATTTGTTTTTTATCTCAATGGTAAATAAAATAAATGTACGCAATCGTATTTCTGAAAAATATTTGGTGCACCAGAGGATATACGTACTGCATGCTGGGGCCTGACACGACACAATTCCGGACAGATCAGAGGGCTTCAGCAGAAGAAAGACAAACGGCCACATTAAAAAAGTAAGATTCCCTTTTTCCTTGACACGCTCTGGTCACGCTCGAGCATTTTCCGCGTGAACATCCCGGTGTGGTTTGGGACGTTTAAACTGCGTGGCCCCCCAGACCTAACCTTCAGTCCCCCCTCACATCCCCTCCGCAGGGTCACACTCAGCGGCATCTAATATTTATGGTATTAATAACCGCCTTTAGGAAGAAACGGAGAACATAAATAATGGTGACGTGCGCAGATTAGTGAGTCCATTTGGGCTAATGAACAGACAAAGGAGAAAGCAGAGGGCACACGACCTGCGGCGAGGGGCCACCGCGGGAGGAACTATATTTTCAGTTTTCTCATTTGTGTGTGAGAAACTTTGTCGGCTAATGTGAGATGTTGTTGTAACGCGGTTAAGGTGAAAACGTAGATTTTTTTTTAAAGTCCTGGGCAGGGAGTTTTTTCACTTTTTAATCAGTTTTCCCTGAAGCTAGTTCCAGCTCAAGTGTTTACCGTTACTATGGGAACAGCTGCAGTGGAGTGATATAGAACGTGATTAAACCGTTACTTAACTGTTTACGTCACAGCTCTACTTCCGGGTCCGGCAGATGTGCGAGAAACTACAAAAAACTCTTTAATACCACAATCAATATTTCTGAAATTCAACAGAGAGTTACTGAACATACTTGTTTATCAGAACCATTAGCCAAAAACGCTGTACCCACTGCTATAAAAGTAATATTTACCAAAATCGCTACATCTGGGTTAGCGGAGAAAAATGCTAACGCTAAACCCGGAAGTAGCGAAGTAGTCTGCAAAAAAAAAAAACACAGCTCACACAACGTCACAGCCTTGAACTGGACACATTTTTTTAGTTTTTGTTTGGTACTTTTAAATTTTCCAGATTTGTTCACTTATAGTTCCAAGATCCAAGATTCCCTCTGAAAAATCTTGGTAACCAATATGTTGACGAAGTAAAACCATACATTTAAACCTGGCTCTGTCCATTATAGATTTCATTGCTGAAAATGTAGGCAATTTGTTCATTTTTATGCATATTAACATAAAATGACAGAAAAAAAAAATATTTATATCAGTATCTCTAAATTAATCACCTGCAGCATCTCGCCTTAAATTAAAGAAAACCTCTCAATGCCCATCAGGTCTTAGCTTTCAAATGGGGCTTATAGGCAGTTTTTTTAAATTGTTTTAATTTTTTTTTAACTTTATTTATTTTATCAAGGACAATGCACAAACAACATTAATCTAAAAAAAGAAGAGCTCTCATGTGCCAGGTTATAGCAACAATGCTAATTTCCACCTGTAGTCCCCGGACAGGTTGATGTTATACTCACAAAAGTTCATATACAGAATAATACATAGAAGCTCACATCATAAAAAACACTTTCTATAATTCATTCACTCACTCACAGTTTACAGCGTTCATATCACAGTCATTCAGTGCGTACAGGTTTGTCACCTTTTAGATTTGGGTAACGCTGAACTGGAGAGGTCTTATACATCATCGGACTTGGAAGCCGTGAAGATGCTCATTTTGGATTCTCTGCAGAGGACATGAAGTTCCTTAAATGACATCGGCCTCTGTGTTGAACTGCCGCCTGCTGTTTGTCGTAAATGTGGCTTTGACTAATCCGAGCCGTCTCTGTGACCGAGACGCTTTCGACTGAAGTAGCGCCATAACACTTTTATATTTTGCACAAATCCAAATGGCTCGTCGTGACCCAGGACTTCATCGCCGTTTATTGATCCCCCAGTTTTGCGTGACCTGGCTCCGGGCAAAGTCGAAAACACTCATAACATATAACTTCTCCCAAAAAAAGCTTGTGAAATGGACGACGGGGCAGAGTGTGATTGTCCTGCCGCCTGCCTTGTTCTGTAATAGGCAACACGGTCACTTCATTGCTGAGGTTTTAACAGCAGCACAATAAGCACAGTAATTCAAAGTAATACAAAGTGCTTTACGGAGCGGTCGATTATACACAAGTTGAAGTCGGCGCGAAAATCCACAAAAACATAAAGTATCATAGAACCAAACTGCGAGCAAAGGGTGCAGATTGAAAACTTTGTGGGCCCGATCTTCGGCCCCGGTGCAACAACAGTGTTAGAAGAGAGTGGCCTCTCGCGTGAAAACAAACCCGGTGCTTGCGTGGCCTGGGGGGTCGACTGAGGCCTGGTGTATCAGAACAGGCGACCTTTTTCTTTTGTTCCCGTTGTTGGCGTCAGGGTAGCGCTCGTGCTTCACAGTCAGAAGGTCCGGGTTCAGAATCAGAAGAATCAGAATAGATTTTATTCGCCATTGATTGAGAACAGGTTCACAAGCTAGGAATTTGTCTTGATGCGGACGTGCAACATAAAACATATAACACAGAATTTAGATCAAATTAAGCTATACAACTTTAAGGCTTTAGGGGGCATGCATACGGAATATTAATAAATAAGATACAAAATAAAGGTAAAATATGGTGAGATGACAACAATAGACTTCGAACAACAGTGGGATTATATTTACAGATGAGTAGGAGTAAAAAGTAAAGTGATGAGTGATAGCAGCGGGTCTAGCAGCAGAAACATCCATGAGTCTGTGACTGAGCTACAGAGACTTGTTTTTGTTCATGAGTCTGATGGCGGAGGGAAAAAACTGTTCAAGTGGCGGGAGGTATGGGTCTGGATAGACCGTAGCCTCCTGCCTAAGGGGGTGAATAGTCCGTGTCCAGGGTGAGAAGGGTCAGCTGTGATCCGACCCACACGCCTCCGGGTCCTGGAGGTGAACAGGTCCTGGAGAGATGGGAGCTCACAGCCAATCACCTTCTCTGCAGCAGCACAATGCGCTGCCGTCGGCGCTTGTCCCGTTCTGTAGCGCCAGGAAACAAATGTTCGATTCCCATCTGGACGGGCCCTGTCTGTGTGGAGTTTGGATGTTTTTAGTTTAGATTAGTTTTAGTTTATTAGTTTATTTGAGCAGTTAAAATTCTGCTCAAAAGGAGTGGGCTGAAGCAAAAGCTTATAAGCGGCCACCCCCGACATCATTGCAAAAACAATTTTTTAATCATATTACAGTAGTACAGGGAGCATAATACAAAGTACAAGATACAAGAGCCTGGGAACACAGCACACACACATAGGCAAGGCAAGTTTATTTGTAGAGCACAATTCATACACAAGGCAATTCAAAGTGCTTCAGAGTTGCATAAAATTACAAGAAAACAGATAAAATCAATCATTAAAACATCCAACATAAAGTTAATCAATTACAGTAAAAGGCAAGAGTGCAGATAATACACATACACACGCACACACACACACAACGTACACTTTTGTCTGATACAGACCAAGTAACAAAAGGCGATCATTACATTTCTTTCAGATGGTTACCAGGCCTAACATCGTTAGCATTACCAAAAGTCACTAGTTTAATGTTAAAAATATGTTAATATACATATTATACGTGATCTTGGTACTTCCCAGTTGTCATTTCCATCCTTGATGTGGTATTGATTTTTTTTTACATTTATTTTTATGTACAATGAATGATGTCATGTGTAAGCCCTGCATAGTGCCATCCATCCATCCAGCTGATTTGGTAGATGATGTTCCTATGCTGTGTAGTGCGTTGAAAACAAGGTATACGAGCCCGAAAACAAGGTGTCTGCGTAGGTTTCCTCCGGTTACTCCGGTTTCCCCTGCCACTAAAAACATGCACAATAGGTGAATCCTCCAGCCAGGTGACCATCAGCCTGGCTCCGCATCTGGAGGTGGGACACATTTCGTTCTTTACCTCTGTGGCTTGTTTTGGTTTGCATGCTTTATAATAAATACATTTGCCTTTTCCTTCTGAGTTCAATCAAACACGAAGTTCATTGAGCCAAAGGGATGTTTAAAAAAAAAGTGCTGAGCAACTAAAATACCACAAACATGCAAAATCCAAATACTTGCACTGCCTCTGGTTTTTCAGTCCAGTCTCCTGCTCCAGACTGTTTTTGATCATTTGAGGCTCAAAGCTCGTCCGCTACAAATAAAATCTCGGTGTCGCTGTCGGCTATATTGAATTTTTTCAACTTTATTTAGGCTTCGGATTTTAAGGCTAAATAACTTTTTATCCCGCAAAAAGCCACTCTTTAAAGCGCCAATGACGATTTAGTCATCGCTAACCACACAGCCTTATCCTAACCCTTATGTCAGCGCTCCAATTGCCTTCACTGACTATAGGGGTCATTTATCAAGACGGGTGCTCAATAGTGCAAGCTGGAAAATAGCCTGTAGTGTCTGTGAGCGAGTATTTTACCATTGGAAATGCCCTGTCCTGCCCAGCTTTAGGGCCCCAAATCTGATGTGTACACAATACGGGTCAAAGGTTTGGAAACCCTATTTTGAATGTTGTGTTTTTTCATATATTTCAACGTTGTTTACATTGTAGATTCTCACTGAAGGCACTGATTTATGAATGAATGATCAAACAAAATCACTACTGTTAAAGCGTTCCAGGGACGACCTTATGAAGCTCATTGAGAAAACGGCAAGAATAAAGGAAGAATTTAAAACATAACATATTTTGAGTTATTTCTTCCTTTTTAAGTCCATGTTACACCCCTTCACCTTCCCTCCTGGTGTCATCAAGGGCACGGACGCCGTTTTCCTTTCCCCGACGCGGAATGAACTTTTCTAAATCAAATCACTAAACAGGAAACGCAATAAAACGGCCACGTCGACATTGACCCGAAGCGAGCGGGCGCAAGTTTCCTCGGTGACTTTTCGCCGGACCCGAGTCCTTCGCCGACCCTGTACCCGGAGATAAGTCAAGAGTAAGGCTAATCCAAGGAGCTCATTCTAAATTTAGGGAACTTGTCCCGAGCGTTAATTGGCCAATCAATCACCGCGCGTTTCAAAATGGCCCTGACCTTCCGCCGATTCAGTCAAAGAGGCACAAAGTCGAGTAAATTCAACCAAATCGTTTCCATCTTTCGCGGAAGTTTCAGAATGTGTTTCCAGCGGACACATCGGACTGTTAAGGGGATGAAGGGCGGCACGTTTGTTCAGGGTCCGGGGCAAGTAGAGCCCCGAAAAGCAATAAAAAAAAAAAAGCATTTGTATTAATTCTGCAGCAACAGTAATAATGGGAGATTATCGAAGGGCCCCGTCGCCCCTTTAACCACGTATCGGGTTAAAGTGAGGCATTGAAACATTATTTCGGGCACCGTTGATATTTTACGAGTGGGAGAGATTGGGCTGGTCAGGATTTTGAATTGACCCGTAGCGCCCTCTGTAGGCAGTAGTAGCTTCAGCTTTGACCACAACACTCATTCGCTGTGGCATTGTTTGAATAAGCTTCTACAATTCGAAAAGATCCCGTGCCTGATCTTGTGTTTCTAAACCCAGACTATAGTGTAGACTTTGCCGCTGGCGAGGGGGGGGGGCACTGTCACATCGCACAGGCAGAAGATCGAGCCCCCAGTGTTTATTGATGATGGGAGAGCGTGACCACTGCGCCTTCTCCAGCACATCCCAACGATTCTCAACGGGGTCAAGATCTGGACCCTGTGACGGCCGATCCATGAGGAAATGACGACAACGTGAGCCCGAGGAACCCTGTTATTGTCATCTTAGAATATGCCCGCGCCATCAGGGAAGAAGAAATCCAAGGACGAGATAACCTGGTCGTTCAGGACGTCGTCAGCTGATCTCATTCTTTGGGCTCATAGTGTTGCTGAACCTAGACCCGACCAATGGCAGCGGCCCCAGATCATAACAGCACGTCAAATCCAGGCGCTGACTTTTTTCTTTTTTGGTCAGGCCAGTATTGTATCTACATTATACATTTTCTTCTCATATACCTTTCAGCCATACTTTTCAATAAAAAACTTTAAATAATACATGTTTTCCAAAATCGACCACTGCTTGAAGCCCGCCTCTTCAGTGAGCGAAGCGAAGCAGTACGAGCCGCGCTTCCCGGGGACTGTGTGGATCAGCCCGCGCTCCTTGTGAGAGAATTATAAATGTCCTGTCCGAAGTTTGGCAGAACCCCCCCCAAAAAAAAAAAAAAAAAAACACCCCGCACAGTGAGCGAGGAGGGCCCGTGAAAAACACCGCTACAACAAAAGACGAAGGAAACCCACACACCGAGGAGGAGAGAGGAACGCGAGGCTCCAGCGGCTCGGCGGAGTTTGACCCTCTGCGCTCGGAGCCGGCGCATGTAAAACGCAGGTTATTCTAGTTCACCGAGGCACTGATCCTCGGCGGATGGAAATCGCGGCTTTGACTTTCTCGGTTTTGTTGAATAAATCATCAAATCTGCAGCAGAGTCTCCCAACTGTGTCGCCGTAATATGTCCGGGAATGTGCGCCGCGTGAGAAGAAGAAAAGAAAAGGAACACTACTCTACATTTATTAGCTTGGATTCAAGGCGACCAACAGAGGCCAGAAGAGACGCTTTACAATGACACCACTTTGTACACGAGCGGGTCAAAACACCGCACGTTTCCTCATTGTGCAACAATTTAACAACACAAAAAGAGATCGAACGCTTTCATTGAGATATTCTGCGGGACGTCACAAGAGATACGCCTTCCCAGTTCACTCAAGCGTGTTATTACGTTGTTGTGTACGGGAGTTAGGCTAGCTGTCTTTTGCCCAATGGTGTTAAAGTGAAAATCTATCTATCTATTTCATGATTCTGAAGTCATACCATGCCAAGGTGGCGCTAGATCCATCCATCCATTTTCTTCCACTTGTCCGTTGCCGGGTCGTCCCATTGCACCAGCCCCTATGGCTCCTCCTGCAGGTGGTGGGTCCACGGAAGGACTCATGGTTCTAACCGGGCCTGTTGGTCTCTCATAAGGGGCTTCTGAACCGCTCTTTCTCAGGGCGGCTGGACAGGGCGATGTTAAACACTGGTCCCTCCCCGAGTCTCTTCCTCCTACAGCGGGTGTTTTGATCATGTTTCTGCGGCCTGTAGAGCCCAATTTATCAGGACACGGCCAGTGTTTAACTCACAGTAAACCGTGTGTCCGCCGGGCATTAATGCACTTCAGTAAAAGACAGTTGCAGCCTCTTTTATTCGCTGTTACGCTAGATTTGACTCACAGACACATTTTTCAAAGCTTAAACATCAGTCCCATTATCATTTTAGAAGATTTGAATGAAAAGGTGTGCCTTTTATCGAACGCGTCTTAGAGTGTATTCAGACCAGAAAAGTCCTTTGGTCCGGTTGTTTGTTCAGGATCAAAAGTGGACTTTTTTTTTTCGTTTGGTGCAAACTATATTTTGTAAACACATACACGTGTGTGACGATCGATGCTCCCGTTGGACAGCAATGACCACAACAAATGAAATGCAAATATTTGACGCTTACTGTGATAATAAAAGAAACGTAAGAGACTAAACCATTAACCTCAGCTTCACCGGAGTAGCTGGAGGAAGAGGTGTTTTGTGCGGATGAAGGGTCGTCTGCTGAGCTGTTTGTTTCTATAATGTCCACGGGACAAACTGTTGGTCTTGTTCCTCCGCTCTTCTTTAATGCGTCTCGTACTTCCATTTAAGTTTGCCGAAGTTTTTTCCACTTTTGCGCCGCGGCTGTTCAGGACACCGCTCGAAGCCTCTCCTTCATTTCTCGCTGAACACGACCACATGTTTGTGCGTCTTTTCTAGCCGTTGGGTTAAGTCCACATCTGCCCAAATATCCAGGAGGCACAGTGTCTCCTCATTGCTCCAGGTCTGTCCACAGTTAATTGTTTGTAGCATCCATCCAGTATTAGCGTTAGCGGCCGCGGAGGGCCACCTTTTCCCACGGTGCCTTGCTACGGTGGCTTGTTAAGGCCAAAAAGGCGCATGTATCCTGGAGTTGTTTCGGATCAACAGTGGTTATATTCACACCTGAAGCGAAAGGGACCAGAGTCCGTTTGGAACCGGACCGAGACCACCTGAAGAAGTGGGTCTCGGTCCGGTTCTTTGACCCGCACCAGAATTAGTTTGTTGTATTCACACCTGCATAAAAAGTCCGGACCAGCGAACCCTGGTCCGTTTAAAGTGGACCAAACAGTGCAGGTCTGAATACACCCTTAGATATTGTGAGTTATCTGGCTGGCATTAAAAAGGGCCAGTCTTTTGAGCGGCTCTTTGAACGAAACAAATCCCAATGACCCGGCTCCCAGTAAAGAGCCATGAATCCCATCACTAATGTATAATTGCTAACTCTAACTCTAACCCTAAGATGGCAGATAACAGGTTAAGTGTCCATGAATAATTTCAGAAGAGTTTTCAATCATAGACTAAAGTTCTTAAGCCGACTGGGTTGTATTAGTATTGCAGATTCTTTTAGCAGTAGGCTTAATATGGTAATATCTCTTACCTCATGCACAAGTGGGCCTTCTATTACAGAAAAAAGAGTGTAATTGAGGAAAGAAAACCTTTTTGGATCTAAACGGTGTGCTAGACGATGGGTTCTTCTCCTTTCTCAGGTCTGTACAATGGTGTGTTTGTTTGTCTCAAGGCTCCATCCCCACATTTGCCCTTGTGTCAGTCCACGGAGGTAAATAGGTGTCAGTCTCCGAGTTGAAAACGGTCTTGTTTTTTGGCGCGCGTCCCGTCATTAGCGGCGGTTTCACACGGCAGCGATCATCGCCGTGGCAGCAGTAAAAATGTGTTAATTAGCCCTCAGACATTTACAGGACATTAAATCTGGCTTGGAGGACGTCTCATCGGTCTTATAAACGTCGCTGGCGCCGCCGCCTCGACTGCATCCGCGACTCAATGAGAAATAATCAAACTCTTCAACTCACCTCGGCTGCTCCGCACTCAAGGACTCGAGTTATTAGCGAGTTTCAGAGCGGTGGATTTCCTTGTGGTTTCCCCGTCCACTCTCGGGCCCCAGTTTGATATATAGTGCATACGACAGATTATTGGGAAGATGCCTGTGGCTATTATAAACCAGTGAAATAAATATTTTAGGAAGGAACGTTTTTTTGTTCCCGTACAGTTGAAACTTGTCCGTGACCCACAGCATAAAATGTATGAAAATGCAGCGGAAAGTTCCTGTGTTCTGACGTTTGAGAAGAGGAGAAGTTAGAACTCTGATTTGATTCTCAGAAAAAATATCTCATTTTTGAACTCTTTTTAAGACAGGGATGAGTGTGTTTTTTCTGTTTTGCCCATACTGTTGTCACTTGGGCTCAGAGTAGCCACCGATACCGATCCATGTGAATTAATATTAAAGGCCCTACACTTGATTTTTTTTGTGACGAGCAATGAAAGAGGAAGCCACTACATTAATATGTTAGCTGTGTCCAAACTCATTCCTAACTTTCCTAACATATTTGTAATATTCCGATTCTTCCAGGGACGAGTTTAGAGGCACATTTCACACTTTTCAGGGTCACTTTTCAGGGTCATTGTCGCAGAAGTTTTGGAAAACCTTAACTGAGAGTTCATGACATTGATACAAATGCTTTGTAATTAGATGGACAGAGTTGTTCTCACAAATGTCCGAGTTTAGTCAGGAGGACGAAACAAAATGTTTTCCACTACTACAAAAAAGAAAATCAGGTATGGTGCCTTTAAAGCAGAACTAAGTAACTCGTGCCCCTAGAGGCCATAAGCGCCACTGCAGGTGTCGTAGCATGTTGCGTTTTTTTACTCATCAATTGTCCGTGAGAGTAAATACTACGCTGACAGAAAAGACAAAGGGACAGAGGGATATTGTTCATCCAACTACACAATGGCTGTAAATACTGTTTAAGTGGGGCTAGCCCGCAGTTAGCTTTGCCCGCTAGCTTCTTCTTCATGATTCCATTAGTGTGTATTGCGCCGACCCGGAGGAAAGAAAGTTGCAATTGGGGTTTTCTGGCCAGAGACACCAGGGGGAAATAAAAGACTCCCCAATCATCCCATTAGCACTTGTATCACCCCCAGAGGGAAAACGGAAAGGATTTATTAAGGTAAACAGTTTACTTAGTACTGTTTTCAATAATATTATAGCAAAGTCGGGAAAAAAAAGAAGAAGATTAAACATGAACACAAACCAGAACCAACCCTACTTCCTCATGACCCATGTACAGCATGAGTAAATGGATATAATTATGGACATACAACTCCCACATCCTGTACCAAAGCATTGAGAATAAACAGCATAAGGACAAGCTAATGGTAAACGCTTCTTAATTAATTTGCCTGTGGCAGGGTGAAAAATTGGCCACACTTTACATATCCTATAATTTATTCAGACTATTTGTCCATTTAGCCCTAATTTCGAAGCATATGTTAAGGCGTAAATAAAGCCAAAAACAATAGCTGAAAGCAGAAAACAAACAAAACCCCCACAAATAATCATGCAGATTCCGAGTTCCAGAGACGGAAATTGGCGTGGAGTGATTTGCAGTTCTCTCCTCGCCGTGCGGATCCGGCTTTGGTGCAAAAAGCGCTGAGTAATTTGGAGAAATCTCCCCATCTCCCTCGGAACAGCGATCTGTGTCGGGATTACCCGTGTACTCCGGCCCTCTCCCTGGGAGCTAATCCAGGGAGAACTTATCGGCGAAGAAGCGTATTTTTGGGGCCTCTTGTCTGTTCTGGAATTATGTGTTCTGAGAATGTGCGCGCGGAGGAAAAAAAAAAAAAAAAAAAAGGAACACACGCGGCGCACAGAAGAACGAGCAGTGTCTGTGGGTTCTTTTTTGGCAGCGGTTGGGAACAACAGGATCCTCACACATATGCCGCGCACGAAGATGGAGAGGAGAGGCGCGCGCTGCCAGCTCTGCCCAAACTGCGCCGCCCACGCCTCGAGCTGCGCCAACGACACGAGCAGGGGAGGAGAGCGGCATTATACAGGGACATTTACATAAAAGCGGGCCGGGCTTTTTTTTCACGGTGCACTTTGTAGATGAATTAGATGGGCTTTTGGATTCTGAGGGAAAACATGGTAGTGGTTTCATGTCTAACATATCGAACGCGGCTTTAATTCTGAGGAGGGTAAAAGGCTCGGGGGGAAATATTTAATTAAGAGTCATTGGAAGTTTAGACTCACTCCGTAAAACTCACATGCATTGAGACCAGAATGATCCCCCTCTGTATGTTTTTATACAGAGGGGGATTAGTCTGGACCCCTCGCCCCCGGTGGCGGCATCCGAAAAATCAAATCGTTCCCGTGCAGTCAGATTTGTTTATTTGTGTTGTTCACGAGCAGCGTCGCTCACGTGCTGTGGAAGTCCCTCAATAACAATCTATGAACGGCGCACGAGAGGGAGAAATTAGGGCGGCACGGTAGCACAGCGGTTAGTGCTCGTGCTTCACAGCTAGAAGGTCCCGGGTTCGATTGCCACCTGGACGGGGTCTTTCCGTGTGGAGTTTGCATGTTCTCCCCGTGTCTGTGGTCTGTGTAGGTTTCCTCCGGGTACTCCGGTTTCCCCTACCACTAAAAACATGTACAATAGGCCCAGGGACTGCAGGTGGAAATTAGCACAAGTGCTATAACCTGGTACAATGCATCTCTCCTTTCTGAGGCTAATGTAGATTGTACACTGTCCCTGTTCAAATAAATAAATAAATAAAATAAAAAGAGTGTGTTTCCAATCCACAGTAAATGACTAAAAACACATTGACGGTTGGTGAGTTTCGTGATTCATAATCCTGCGCAAATAGTAACGCAAAACCGCTAATAACGCCACATCAACGGCAGTCGCCCGCCCTTCGCTGATTGGTTGACTCCACTTCCTGTTTGCCTGTGTATGTACCTCTGTGGGAAATGGAATCGACGCAGCGGTGACCAGACTCACTCGCTGGTTTTTTCCAGGCTAACGTCAAGCTGCCCTCGACTTTTTGATCTTTTTTGTCAGTAGTTGTCAGTAGTGACCCCCCCCACCCCCCCCCCCCCCCCACCACCCGGCTTTCCCCCGTCACTCACGCCCCTCCACACCACAGACCACACGCTGCTCTGATTGCATTCAATGAGATATAGATTTCGAACTAAGTTTACATTGCAGAGCTTTTTTTCCACCGCAACCCTTGAACGCCTCACAGCCTCCCGGTGCCTGCTTTGCTTTCCAATCATAAAGGAGGAAAAATACCCGACGGCTCTCTGTAGATATTGGATTATTAAACAAACGGACATGTCATGAGGATTTCAGCTGCATCAGAGCAGGTCGGTCAGATGTTTGCGAGTTCACGATCTTTAGTAAACTCAATGCTAAACTCTGACTGTGTTAGCCGCTAACTGTTGCTGTGTCTGCTGCTTGTGTTTACATGGTGCGGGCCGGGGGGGGGGGGGGGTGTCCTGCTGCTCCCCATCTCTGCCTCCCTTTCTCCGCTTGGTCTGAACGCGACTGACCCCCCGTGCTTTGTTTGTCATTATTCAATTGTACAACGAAATTGCATAGATCCGATGTTGGGCCAGCATGTTTTTGGAGGTAAGGGAAACCAGAGTACTGCCTTCAGAGCTCCTTTGAGACGCTGCACCTCCCTGTTTCAAAGCATGGTGTCCCGCACTGGTGTCCTCTTCCTCCTGCATAGCTCCCTCAACTCCCTCTCGCTCCTTCTCATCTTCATCTTTGTCCTCCGCCTTCTCCCCTGGCTCTGTTGAAATAGTAATATTAAAACCATTTAGAAATTACTCAAATACTAAAACTAAGATGGCTGCCCAAAACAACACTGGTCAGCGGGTTTCATACAAACATTTGGACAAGACACTATTTTGTTGCCGGAGACATTACTTTTGTTGCCATTTCCATTCAGTTCAGTCAAAGAACCCGCTCTTTGTCACGAGAGTTTGTAAAAAGTTAAGCAAATGAACGGAGTAAAGAAAAACTTTAGCCACGACAGCTTTCACCGCGCCGCGCCTTATCTCCATGAGGGGCAGATCAGAGAGCTCCTCCAGACAGCAGAGACAGAGAGGGGCCCAACGCCTTCTTCCACAAACAAAACTAAATTAGGTTTAGATCGGGTCAGGATCGGCTGCCAACACCGAGGTTCCAAAAACACAGAGGTTCAGCTGGGTCCTAAAAAAGAAACATGCGACAAGGGCAAAACAAAGGAAGGCATGTTCCATCTGCTATTCAAAATGATAAATGAAGTCTGTGTGAGTGAAGCCGCTCACCTCACTGTCCACGGCTGGAATCCACCGCAGCTCGTGTCTTAGCCTCACAACAGGCTGTAGACCAAAAAAATATATCTTTCTTCTTAAAACAATAGGCTCTTTTCACAGCTCCGTCTTTTTCCCCCGGAGCAGGACCATGAGCCTCCGCACTAGCTGTTAGTCATTTGATTTGATTTGTTTGAGTTATTATTTACAATATTTACATCATTTCATTTACATTATCACAAAAAAAAAAACACATCCATCCATTTTCTTCCGCTTTATCCGGGGCCGGGTCGCGGGGGCAGCCGTCTCAGCAGAGATGCCCAGACTTCCCGATCCACGTACACCTCCTCCAGCTGTTCTGGGGGGGCCCCCGAGGCGACACCAGGCCAGCTCGGAGACATCGTCCCACCAGCTTGTCCTGGGCCTTCCACGAGGCCTTCTCCCAAAAAATGTTTATTTTCCATCCAGTTAATTTCTTTTGTTTGGAGGTGAAACAACAAAGAAACTTCCTTAAACTACAAAAGGGCAGAAAAAACACTTTCCAAGTTTTTCTTAATTTTCCCCGATTTTTAACACATTTTTTTCCATATTTTTTTCCCAAAATATAACATTTTCCCTAAATGTTTTTCAACTTTTTTTCCCTCAAAGTTTTGCCCATATTTTGTATTTATTTTTGTGTGTGATGTTACTTGGATGAGAAATAAGGGGTAGGTCAATTATAAGTTCTTTGAACTTCTTCCTACTCCTTTTGAGCAAAAGTCTTGTTTTTTCTGTTTTCAAATTTTAAATGTCTTATTTTTCTGATCAAATAAATAAATAAATGAAATGAAAAATGAATTATTTCCCCCCCACACATTTTTACCATAATTTTTCCCTGCCCCAATTTTGCTCTTTTAAAAAAAAAAAATATATTTTTTCTCTATTTTTTTTTTCACAACAGCATTAAAAATCTCGAATATAAAGTTTTTATACTTCTTTTCGATACCTAGTTTTTTTCTTCCGATATCAGACTGGTATCGAACAGCAGATAAAAAAAAAAAAACTAACAAAAAAAATCTGTTGAGACCTGCAGCCACAATTGTCAGGTTAATGAGTGAGCGGCTAAGTGTAAATAACAAGTAGGCGGGGCTATAAGTAGGCGGGGCTATAATGCACGACCATGAATGATCAGATGAGCAGGAAACGGTCACGGAGGAGAGAAGCGAAACACGACTTCCTCTCAAACGCCGCAGTCCCGTTGACGTCCAGTTGTTACGTGCAGCTGGTCAAGGAGACAGCAGTGCCCTCATTGACTGGCTGCAGCCTCCAGTCGCCGGCGCTCCGAGGACCAATCGATGGCGGCGAGATAAGCAGGCGCTCGGACCAAATCGAGACGCGGCTTTTTCGCCCGGGATCTGCAGGAGTTCGTTCAGGGGGCACGCACTGTACGCGGACGCACCGCGGCAACTCCAAATCGATGTGCTCTGATTAAAAATACACTTCGAATGTGTTGGTGGAACGCAAGCAAAGACTTTAAGGGTGTTTTCTTCTGGTGTTTCTTTATTGATTTGTTTGTTTATTTAAAACAAACTGAGATGATTTGCAACTGGAAACACCTTTCAGTCGCTTCAAGAACAAGGTTTTCTGGTAGGTTTTCTCTGCTGATGGCAACGTCTGCAAGGTTAGGCTTACCTTATCCAGAAACCCTAAAGCGTTAAAGTGATGGAAAGTAAAAGCGCTGTGTTAAAAAGTTCTATAATGCACTTTTAATTCTATTTCAGGACCGATCAAAAGTTCGGTCACGCATTTAATGTATTGGCATTTCTTTGTTGTCAACATTGTGTGATTCTCACTGAAGGCGTTAAAATGGTAAATGGTCTCAATTTCTATCATTCTTTTCTATTTTCAAACAATAAACTATGAATGAACACATGGGATTATGTAGGAAACAGAAAAGGGAGAAATAACTCAAAATATTTTAGCTGTTTTTATATTTTAAATTCTTCAAAATTGCCAGCCTTTTCTCAACGAGCTTCGTAAGATCGTCCCTGAAATGGCTTTCAACTGTAAGAATCCATTTAAACTTATAAGCCATAAATGAATGCCTTCAGTGAGAAGAATCTACAATGTGTCTTCAATTAAAAGAAAAACAAATGCATAAGAAAAAGTGTTTCCACGCGTTTGACTGGTACCTTTGCTGAGATCAGCATCACAGTCTTGCCACGGAGTTAGCTGGAGTTCCAGTTTGGCCGCCGCATCTGTTTACATGCTAAACCAGGGAAGACCACGTTTATTTTTATTTTTTTTCTTTTAAACAAAAAACTCGAATCGAAACTCGAGATCGATCAATATGGGGAAAATAATCGTGATTTTTTTTTTTTTCAAAATCGCCCAGCCCTAGATAAAGGGGAAGGAGCTATATCATTCACTTAAAAAAGAAATGTCTTGCTCCTAATTTTGGAATCTTACAGACTTATGCTTTAATCCAGTGGTGCCCAAAGTGCGGCCTGGGGGCCAAATGCGGCCCTTTGACCAATTGTTGGGTGGCCCTCAAGCTTCTTGTTGATTTTGCACGAGATGGTAGTTTTTACTGTAAATCTAGTTACTCTACACACAAACTAATATTTTTCTGAGAGACAAAACTGCATTAAAGAAGAACTAAGTAACTTGTTAACCTTAATAAATCCTTGCCGTAGTCCCTCTGGGATAATACAAGTGTTTATGGGTACACACAAATGGATTCACGAAGAAGAATCTAACTGGCTAACGGGCAAAGCTAACTGTGGGCTAGCCCCACTTACACAGTATTTACAGCCAAGTTTGTGTGAAAAAAAATATCTCCATTGTGTAATTGGATGTACAATATCGCTCTCTCCCTTGGTCTTTTCTGTCAGCGTAGTATTTACTCTCACGGACAATTAATGAGTAAAACACAACATGCTACGACCCCTGCAGTGGCGCTTATGGCCTCTAGGGGCATGAGCTACTTAGTACTGCTTTAAGCTTCCAAGTCTATATAAAGGACACAGTTAAAACGTCTCTTTTAAATGCATCCAGTTGAATGTTTCACCGTGTTGACCACCAGTTTGTGGCCCTCAATGAAAAAAGTTTGGACACCCCTGAAAAGTCTAACCTATTGAGCATGTTTTGCTTTGGAGGGTGATACCAAGGTGCTTGAAAGGAACCCGGCCAGCCAGACATGAGGATTCATTCATCTTATTTACTGCTCTGTTTTATTGCCTTAATGTTTGTTACAGCCCTATGAGGCAACTCCTGTTGTGATATTGGGCTATACAAAACCATTGATTGATTGAACATGCAAACACCACAGAAGGTTGATGGACCATGAATGGAACCAGGGAGCTTCTTGCTCTGAGGCCATTTTCAACCACTCAGCCACGGTGCTTTTTTTGCCCATTAAAAGTTTTAATATTTTGTTGATTTTAAATAAATTAAAAACATCCTCTCATTTGCTGAAAAAGGGTCAACTCCTGTCCCGCGCCCCATGTTGATGTATGTTGCAGCCGGGCCGCCACCAGCAGTTCACCTCCGCCCCATCTGTCCCCCCTTCATTTACTCTAATCCAATCGTCCCGTTGTCGCGTTTAACCTAACACGGCCGCCTCCGTGTCATGTGACAGCCCGCCGCGGCGCGCGGATAAACAAAGGTGAATGAATGGACCGGCGCGGCGAGGCACCTGCACAATCACCGCTCTGCTTGCTCTCCAAAAAGGACGATAATGAAATAAATAACGATGGGGGCGAAAGAGAAAAAAAAAATGATGAGAAAATGAAATGATGGCGTCGGCTGTGTTTTGTGAAATTGTGCTGTCAGACGTGGCTCGGCTCTAATTTCCTGGAGCGCGAATGATGGAGCGTGCGCGCTGACAGCCCAATCTGATAAATAAATAAATTAATAATCCAAAAAGAGAGAGAGAGAGAGAGCGGGGAATAGACTTCTCCAGTTTTTTGCGAAGCGTTCACAAGTGAAGTGACGTTTATAAATATCATAATAAAACAATTAGGCGTCTGCAATGAGAGTGACTGATAAGTGCGACCTTGGGCTGGGAACATTCAGGGCCGAGAGCATTTATTACAGTGACACGTGCGCTGGCAGCGGGGGGAAAAAAAACTCTGCGTGGAAACATGCTGCGACTGTCACGGCCCCGGCCCCGATACTGGTGCTCAGACTGAAGTATATGTAGAGGGAGAATGTGGTTTGTAAGCTAAAAGATGCCCCGTGAAATAGAAAGGAGAAATAGCGTTTAATCCTTATGTAAGCTCACATAAACTATAGGAAACTTTTCAGAATTCTGTAGCCTGTTCAATGTGATTTCCTATAGCTGTTAGCATTTAGCATTTAGCCATCCAACTTTACATATTATTACAGGGTTTCCACGGGGCATTAAAAGTAATTAAGTGGACTATGTGCCAAAATTAAGTCCTAAAAATGTCATTAAATGTACAATTCTTGGGACACTGCACAAGTTAATAGTAAAATGATGGTCCAAAACACTGAAATGGTGCACATGTTTTCCCTCAAAAGTTTCCCGTCGTGTCCAATTTGCTTTTGATTATTGAAAATTCCCCTTATCTGTTCTGTTTGATGAAATGTCGCAAATCTTAAGAAATGAAATGAAAAATTTCCTGCGTTTGTGGCATTCAAATGTCGTATTTGGTCTATAAAAAGCATTAAATTGGACCTGCTGCTGCCCGTATAAACCCTGTGAGCAATCCAGAGGTTTTCAGCTGTTGTCAACCCGTAAAAACCTGGTTAGAAATCCTCATCTTTTGAGATTTTACTTAAAGCAGTACTAAGTAACTTGTTTACCTTAATAAATCCTTTTCGTAGTCCCTCTGGGGGGTAATACAAGTGTTAATGGGAATCATGAAGAAGAAGCTAACAGGCTAACGGGCAAAGCTAACTGCGTGCTAGCGCCACTTACACAGTATTTACACCCAAGTTTGAGTGAAAAAAATGATCTCCATTGTGTAATTGGATGTACAGTATCCCTCTCTTCTTTTGTCCTTTCTGTCAGCGTAGTATTTACAGGAGAAAAATGGAATAGAAGCACAGATATAGCCTGTTAATAAACCCTATGGCAATATTTCTGTATACTTATCTATGACATAATTCAATATTTCCTATAAAACACACCCGTCGCTCCAGTCTGCCTCCTCTGATGTCTCCGAGTGCAGAGGTACGTATGGATCGCTAATACTGGATTAATTAAACCCGTGAAACTGCCGGAAGCTGGACGTACGCGGCTCCGAGCGAGAAGGCTGTTTGCATAACGCACGCCTTATAGCTCACCTCAACCTTTGCCGCCTTATTGACTCGCAATCACCTTGCGGAGGACGGCGCCGAGATGAGGCCGGCCGTGACCTCTGATCCCGCCCAGCCGGTCGCCACGGAGACGTCCACAGAGCCCGAAGGAGATGGGAGTGGGCTGAGATGTCGTGCCTTTATCCGGAGCCTGTAGTTGAAAATTGCGGCGTTAGAGACTTAAGAGTCGTAGGATAGAAAACAATGTCATCCTCTCTGTCGGCGCAAATGAACAAAGATGGATTTATTTTCTCATACAGGGGACTTTTTGGGTTGCTTGTGAAGATATCCTATGCATAAGGGAGGTTAACCCCTTGTGTTTCTGCTGGGAAAGACTGGTTTAGCCTCCTACCAATTTTTGTGCTATTTCTACTTTGACACACATGGCATCTTGATTTGGTGCTGGGATGCCACACCACAGCCTATCAGCGCTCATTTTGGGATCGTCTTCCCCGTTTGGCCAAAGCAAGCCAGACTGATACAAATTTACAACAGTTGTAAGAGGTGATTTTGCTGACTGGTAGCATTAGCCGGTTAGCGTAACAATATCCACGTTGGCTTAGCTTCATAGTTGTTTTTGAGCGGCTTCTTTCCTCTAGTTTTTGGCCTTCCCACTTCTGAATAAGTTCATTAACTCCATCAAGGCTAATTTACATTGTGCGATGGTTGTAAGAGGTGATTTTGCTGATAAATTGCATTAGCTGCTGTTAGCACAACATTAGCCACGTTAGCTTGCCTTCATAGCTGCCTTTTAGCGACTTCTTTCTTCTAGTTCTAGTTTTGGGCTTGGCACTTCCAAATAAGTTCATAGAACTAATTTACAACATTATACAACGGCTGTAAGAGTTAATTTTGCTGACTGATAGCATTAGCCACTGTTAGCACAACATTACATATGTTAGCTTACCTTCATAGCTGTCTTTTAGCGGCTTCTTTCCACTGGCTTTCCACTTCTGAATAAGTTCATACACTCCATCAAGGCTAATTTACAAAATTGTATGATGGTTGTAAAGGGTGATTTTGCTGATCAATAGCATTAGCCGCTGTTAGCACAACATTATCCACGTTGGCTTACCTTTTTGCGGCTTCTTTCCTCTAGTTTTTGGCCTTGCACTTCTGAATGAAGGTATAAACTCCATCAAAAGACTAACATACAACATTATAGGATTAGATTTTGCTGATCGATAGCATTATCCGCTGTTAGCTTACCTTCATAGCTGTGTTTAAGCAGCTTCTTTCCTCTCGTTTTTGGTCTGGCACTTCAGATTAAGTTCATAAGGTCCATCAAAAGGCTGGTTTCCAACATTATTATGATGGTTCTATTAAGTGACTTTACTCATCGTATCCATGTTAGCCTACATAGTTGTCTTATTGCAGTTTTTTTTTTTTCTCAAGTTGTTGGCTTGTTAAGTTCAAAAAGTCCTTCAAAGGGCGGTGTTCACATCGCGGCCTACATGCGTTTTTCTGCCTGCATTTTTGCTGCCTTCATTATTGTGTATTCCAGTGCTTTGTTTTCACCGTAGGACTGCTCACTACTACAGAGTGCTATTTGTGATGTAAATAGTAGCAGTACAGAGTATGTCACAGTCAGAGTATGTCACGGATTGGTAGCCTCACTTCCTACATGGGTAACTTACCACCACCGAGTATGACGTGAATGAATAATGAGTGTGGCACTTTAAGAAATTTGGTAACACAGGCTTGAAAAGCGCAATACAAGTGTAAGCCGTTATTATTATTATTATTATAGAGTTACTGTATTAACCTAACCTTACACAGATGAATGTACAGTGCACATAGCAGCAGCACAAAGCGATGACTTCAGCGTGAGGTCTCCGAAAGGTGAAGGACGGTCACAAGGCGGAGATAATTACAGTAATAATTAATAGACTTCTTCTATAAATACCATAATTGTAAGGCTTTTCATTGATTTCATGATATTAATTTATTCTGGTAAATGTTGGAAGCAAAGACCGCCAAAGGACCTGAGCTTTTTCATATGTAATAGACTACACAACGGAGAAAAATCAATTAAAGCAGGAATTTTCTTTTTCAAACATAAAAGTGTAAATGTTGGATCGATAATTAGTAGGTTCTGTATTTGGGCAAATCCTGTCTGTAATGTGTGGAAATGTTTGACTTTCTGACTAGATTTGTTGCTGAACTGTTACTAACGTGACGTGAACAAACTGCTGGCGTCTGACTGGCAAACAAGAGAGAGGACAGTCTTCACTATTAACAGGCAGGTCATACGGATTTAATGCTTCATAACATCATACTGCTGTTGAAAAAGGTGATTTTGCCGATGGTAGCATTTAGCCACCGTTAGCACAACTTTAGCTGGTGCTAGCATAACATCTGTACGTAGCTGCTTCTTTCTTCTAGTATTTGCCTTGGCACCTCTCAGTAATTCCATAAACCCATATTGTTCTCATCGCGGTCCGGGCCATTCTGTTGTTGCTTCAGTAATGTGGGAAAGTCCGCCTGAAAGCCACAGCTCCAAGTCTCTAAGGAACTTCTGAAAGTGCCTCCACGGAGGAATTAGTGGAAGTGGGTAGGAGAAGGTTGTGCCTGGTTAATAACGTAAATGGAAAGGAGCGAGCACGAGAGGTCTATCAATATATTACGTCTATGGTTCTAGTCCCTCTGAAATTATTTAAAATTAAAATATGAAATATACCCAATGCTGAAGTGCCCAAAAGTGGACACGACATGCCCACTTTAATAGAAAAAAAGTAGGAAGGTGCCTTAATTAACTTTGTGGCAACTGGAGTCTTCAAAATCCAGCAATTCATAGTTTTACTTCTCAATTTTGGTCACTATTGGACACCTGAATTAGCATATCCCATCACCGTCCGAAGCCATTACTGAGCAAATGACAAATTAAATCACTCGAACCAGTGTGACGACCACCACGGCAGCTAATCTTCCGGCGAAACGATTTCTGCCCACTTCACCAAAAAAGAAACCTATTCAAATCTTTCCTCCCAATCCCCCCCCCCGGCATTACCAAAACCGCTCGCCGCACCGAAAACCTGCTGTGTCCACACTGTTATTGTGAGGGAATAATGGCTTTTTCAGCATGCGCCCGGAGCCGGAGCATGTTTAATAAAAGGGAAACATAACCTTTAAGATTCAAGGCCAGGACGCAGAGAAACATTTACCTTCGCCGCGGCCTTTCTTTAAGCTCTTTTCAGAGCGCCGCGGAAAAAAAGGAATGAAGTGAAACGATTATCGCCGAAAGGTCAGCCCGAGAATGGTCAGCGGGAATATGCGGTTGTGCAAAGTATTTAACATTAGCATCATGTATGGACGGTGATCAACGCCGACATGTTTCTTCATACGCCGGCAGAACCGTGGCCGTGGTGCTAGTGCGTTTGAACAGCATTAAAATACAGCTTGATACTAAAGCTAGCTTTCACACACGCGTATGGAGCGTTGTAGTATGGAATGAGGCTATTGGTTTGAGACGAACACGCCGGATTTTGCTCATGAAATACTGTATGTCTTGTTTTTGTTTCCACGGCGGCCATTACAAGTGGTCGTAGTATTTTGGCAGCGTGTTCCTGTTTTGTCTTAGTTAAACGGTCCCGGGTTTGATCTCTGTGGAGTTTGCGCGTTCTCCCCGTGTCTGTGTAGGTTTCCTCCGGGTACTCCGGTTTCCCCTGCGACTAAAAACATGTATTAGGGTGTATGTGAGCGTTAGTGGGTGGTGGTGGTCGGAGGCTCTCGGTGGTCAGTCTACACCAGTAGGATGACCACCGAGTGTGAAGTGAACGTAAATTGTCCCGTGTAAAGCACTTTGTAAACATGCCTGTGAAAGGCACTTTACAAATAAAGTCCTTTCATCCTTCCTTCCTTCGTTCCTTTCCTACTTCCTTCTTTGCTTCCTTTCCTCCTTCCCTCCTTTCCTTTCTTCTTTTCTTCCTTCCTTCTTTCTTTCCTTCCCTCCTTTCCTACTTCCTTCCTTCCCTCCTTCCTTTCTTTCTTCCTTCCTTCCTTCCTGTCCTACTTCCTTCCTTCCCTCCTTTCCTTCTTCCTTCTTTCCCTCCTTTTCTCCTTCCTTCCTTCTCTCCGTTCCTTCCCTCCTTCCTTCTTTGCTTCCTTTCCTCCTTCCTTCCTTCCCTCCTTTCCTTCCTTCTTTTCTTCCTTCCTTCCCTCCTTTCCTTTCTTCCTTCCTTCCTGTCCTACTTCCTTCCTTCTTTCCCTCCTTTCCTTCCTTTCCTCCTTCCTTCTTTCCCTCCTTTTCTCCTTCCTTCCTTCCTCCGTTCCTTCCCTCCTTCCTTCTTTCCTTCCTCCTTCCTTTCTTCCTTCCTTTTCTACTTCCTTCCTTTCCTTCCTTCCCTCCTTCCTTCTTTCCCTCCTTCCTCCTTCCTTCCCTCCTTTATTCACCCGTACTTTTATCTTTTTGTTCTGATTTCATACTTACAGTTAGCTCGTACACATTCACAGTTAGACGTAGCATCAGTTTACACATACCATGTTGGACACATCTTTCAGTGGAATGACATTTGTTCCCGGTGAGCTTATAGTCACATTTTGCAGTTAGCTCGCGTTACAGTGTCCATTTGTTTTTAATCCATTACCTCTTGTACTACCCGGGGGCTGGAGCGATCCGCTGGTGTGGCGTCAGGATCCACTATGACCATAAGACGACAAGCCTCAATACAAATAACTTTTTTTTTAGTTTGAATCCTTTATATACATATTGTAAAATACGTTTTCCACAGATAATTGTTGCTTGAGCTGACATTATGATCAATGACACTCATTTTAACAGACTATAGTGTTTTAACTTGTGTCAGTATAACAGTCAAAGATATGTTTCCTGGGAAAAAACTCGCGCCCCATCAATTGCTACTCACTGACACAGAACACGGATCCCTTCAACACATTTGAATGTACAATAGCACACGGACTTCAGCGTGTTGACCCCACGAGGTGAAGGACGGTCACAGTGAGATAATTACAATGATAATGTCCAAGGCTTTTATTATACGGGAGCTAATCCTCTCAACGACAGGTCTACGTCTATTTCTAAATCAGTTCAGTTCATGTTTGTGAAGCCCGATATCCGAACCGCTTCACTTTAAAAGGGATCAAATCACGTATATGCACAACAAGCACAGTTTAGGGATGAAAACGGGGGGAAATGGCAGAATTTCAATTACCGGTAAGAACTCGGACAATATCTGAAACAAACCGGAGAGGGAAGAAAAGAGAACATTTTTAATGATAGTCTATACAAGCAATGAAATAATAATAAAACAAGAGGCGAGTTTTTACTTTCAACACGACTACTGACGAAAAAGAGAGGGCACTTCGATTAATAAAAAATCTTTCTTTTATTGGGACGTAACTCCTCCTCACAACTATTGACAGTGTTGGGTGGTAATGGGATGCACATAATTTGAATACTCATTTTGATTAACTGTATTCCAGTACAGTTACTCTTTCATTTGAGGGTATTTTAAATACTGTTACTTTCCTAAAAGCAAAGGAATTCAGCTGAAACAGAAAAGTTTAGCTCTATGTCATTCTATATTATTTTGATTTATTTATTTGAACAGGGACAGTGAACAATATACATTAGCCTCCGAAAGGAGAGATGCATTGTACCAGGTTATAGCACTAGTGCTAATTTCCACCTGCAGTCCCTGGGCCTATTGTACATGTTTTTAGTGGTAGGGGAAACCGGAGTACCCGGAGGAAACCAACGCAGACACGGGGAGAACATGCAAACTCCACAGAAAGGCCCCGTCCAGGTGGGAATCGAACCCCGGACCTTCTAGCTGTGAAGCACGTTCGTAACAGGTGGTGTAACAACTGTAGCCTGTTTTTCATCATACACTACTTTTGTGCATGATTACAATGCGAATCAACGTCAAAGTACTTTAAGTATTCTGATCAAACAAAGTAATGAAATGCGTCACAAAATAAGCTTTAAAGCACATATTACGCATTAGACACCATTTTTGCTCAAACAATACACAATTATATTTAGGATTTTGCTTAAAATGTCACTCAGCTTTCTTTCGTTTGACACTTTTTAATACTTTCACTTCCTTGTTGAACACTGACAGGAAGTGACACAGATAGAGGCAAACCATTTTTAACGGTTGCCGTGCCAACCATGTTATGTCTATGGGGAATGAATGAGTCAAACTGCTGTGGAACTTTACCTCTATCTATGTTATGACTTTCAAATAACTTTTCTTTCCAACAGTTCTTATTTAAAGCGGTACTAAGTAACGTGTTTACCTTAATAAATCCTTTCCGTAGTCCCTCTGGGGGTAATACAAGTGTTAATGAGATGATTGGGGGGTCTTTCATCTCCCCCTGGTGTCTCTGGCCAGAAAACCACAATTGCAACTTGACTGCCACCGGGTCGGAGTCACCAATGGAACACACTAATGGAATCACGAAGAAGAAGCTAACAGGCTAACGGGTAAAGCTAACTGCGGGCTAGCACCACCTAAACAGTATTTAAAGCAGACATGTCCAAAGTGCGGCCCATAGGCCAAATGCGGCCCTCAGACCAATTTTTGATGGCCCTTAGGCTTCTTGTGTTATTGCCACACATCGCCAGAGTAGGTAATTTTACCTCAATTTGAATAATTCCACGCAGTTAAAACCTAAAATTAACATTTTATTGTGAGACTGAGCTGGCATTATGATTCCAAGCCAAAATAAAAGTCTGGGAATGTTGAATGTTTGAATGCATTGACCACTGATCTGTGGCCCTCCATACCTTATACATGTCAATATATGGCCCTCGGTGAAAAAAGTTTGGACACCTCTGATTTACAGCCAAGTTTGAGTGAAAAAAATGTATCTCCCTTGTGTAATTGGATGAACAATATCCCTCTCTCCCTTTGTCTTTTCTGTCAGCGTAGTATTTACTCTCACGGACAATTAATGTGTAAAAAACATGCTACGACACCTGTAGTGGCACGTATGGCCTCTAGGGGCATGAGTTACTAAGTTCTGCTTTAAATCGGAGCTTTACTGAAAACACAATTATAAATCTACTTATGACAGATTCAATGAAGGTGCTTGAGTCATCTTCCGTACTCAGTAGTTGAAGTCTCGGAGAAGATACAGAAGATGACTCAAGCATAGGGTGACCAGATATTCTGACTAAAAAACTGGGACACTATTTGGGATTGGGTTGCACGGTCAACCAGGGAGCCATTTATTGACTGTTCTTCCTAACCTAAATGGTAAATCTGCTTGTTACGATCTTACACCATGCACCAATTAGCATTAAAGGGATAGACTTGATATTTTGTATTGGTTTCTACCTGGTAATGGACATTTGCATGGCCCAAAGACATGAATTTTCAAGCAAAGTTTGTCTCTTTGTGGATCATATTGGTCAAAAACTGGGACACTTGGGACAGACCCTGTGTAAAACTGGGACAAATTAATGGTTTTGGAGGAATTTGTGGGGACATGGGACAGAGGACTCAAAACTGGGACTGTCCCGGGTAAACTGGGGGGTCTGGTCACCCTACTCAAGCACCTTCATTGAAGATGGTCAATGGAGCTTACACAGACACTTACGACAGATGTTATCCATTAAAATAAGTCATATCTACAAAAGCCCCCTATGAGAGACCAACAGGCCCGTTTGGAACCATGAGGCCGTCCTTCCGTGGACCCACCACCTGCAGAAGGAGCCATAGGGGACTGGTGCTATGTGACTTGGGCAGCTCCAACAGCTGCCCCCACGACCCGGCAACGGACAAGTGGGAGAAAATGGATGGATGGATATCTACAAAAGCCTGTCATATGCACTTTAAGGCAGGTGTTCAGTAAGCAAATGCCATTCCAAAGTATTCTCCCCAATACTGACTATTCATGAAAGCTGATATTTGTTTTGGAACTATGCTTCTTCCTGCCTCTTGTTCGGACGAGTATGCATTCGCTTTGTAGCTCGTTTGAATAACTTTTATACTTAAACGCACAGAACAGATGGAAAATATCCCCCACAGTGACCTGATCTGTCTAGCACAATTTCAAAAGCGACTCGACGCTAATCAAAACAAGACGCGTATATATACATTTATAGTCATTCTGAGACTCGTCGAGGAGGTGTTACGGGCGGCGTTCGCCTTCGAATGCGTCGGTCCGGTCGAGCGTTTAAGTGAAAAGCAGGGTCCATTTTTCCTGGAGCACGCACTCGTCCTGCATAACAAGTCGCTCCTCTGGATAATTGCGCTTCCTGGTCGATGAAATTTACTTTCGGCGTGGAATCCATGAATAATTTTTACATACCAAAATAACAATAAACGTAGGGGGTGGGGGGGAGAGCCAGGGAGCGGTACCGGCGGAAAAAAAACACACCAGGCAAACAGATAAATAAAAGTGTACAATATCTCGGATAAAAAATAAATAAATAAATAAAGTTTGAGGAGAACTTTGCGGCTCCTAAAGGCTTTTTTTTTTTTTTTTTGTTATCAGGCGTTCGGGGTCTTTGCTTTGAGAGAGAGCGCGTTAATGTGAAAATACCTCGCGAAACACCGGAATGTTTCAAATCACTGCCGACTTCGTTCAGAAAAGCCGACGGAGAATGAGTTATTTTCCAAAGTGCCGAAAGGTTACCGGCGCATTCAAGCTTCGAGTCCGCGATGGGACAAAACGGCGCACCAAGGAGAACGTTTCGTAAATGCGAGTCGGGGCGGGAAGACAACGCTTCAGTGGGTAGAATGGTCAGTGAAGGAGGTCGGGCGCTCTTCAGGATCCAAAACGCAAGTATAGGCAAAAAGAGGGGGTATTGTGCTTTTTTCAATCACATAGCACCAGTCTATAGCACACTACAATGATGACGTAACCTTCTGTTGGTCTGTATATGCAGTAAATTAAAATAACTGCCTTGAATAAAATTGCTCTCTCAAAATGGCCGTACTGAACGTCTTGAAATAGGCCTCTGTCTCTTTAAGAAGCTTTCCGACACGCCCCCTTCAGCACACTACTGTGGCATTGAAACAACAACACTGTGCGGGGAGGGGGCTGTGCTGAGCTGAGGAGCAGTGGTTGGTGGCTTGGCTGGTGACGAAAGGTCCAGGGGCGTCTCCAGGAGGTGGGGGCGTTCCTAGGAGGACTGAGGCATAGCTACACCTAAAATGGCCGCCGTCTAAGTTTTTACTGATTACTCAAAAATATGTGAATAAGCCGAGGCAACGCTCCAGGCATGTGTTTAATGAGGGAATGACATAATAACATGATGTAAAGCTTGAAAAAGTCGATTTTACATAATACCCCCCCTTTAAAGGGATATTTCAGGATTTTTGACCTAGGGCCTCATTTCCTATGAATAGGACAGGACTGACCGATACTGGGGTGAGCAGGTCGTTAGAGAGTTGTTTACCCACAGGTGAGAGTAGCTGTGATTAGAGGGGAGGAGCCGGGCCAACCCCAACTCCTCCCCGTTGGTCTATATCTAAAGCTGCGGGCTGACTTTTGTCCGCTGATGAAGCCTTTTGGATGAGAGGCGAAACGTTTGAAGACTTCAACTGCAGAGTACAGAAGATGACTCAAGTTCCTTCATTGAAGATGGACAACTCCTGTACGACTGAGAGCTTACACAGACGCCTCATTTCCTAGTTATCCAGAGTGGTGTCGATGTCTGGAGATATTTTTTTCTTAAATTCATGCAGTTCTTATATTTGAAGAGTCTAGTGGCGCTAGGCTAGGGCAAGGCTAAAGCATTTCTATGGTATCGGTTAGCCTGCATTAAAAACAGTCTGACCCAGTGCACCTGAGGCAAATCACGTATAACGCCAGACTGACGATATAAATGTCTGTGTTAATAGAATAATTTTTGAAATATAACAGCAGTATCACATGAATTACCGCATTTTGAGGGACTATTTTCTCGCGGATCACTTCGCCACTGCGTTAGCTTACAGCCACGAAGCTGATGCAGCTCAAATATAAGTTATTTTAAATGCAAAATGGTTAACATTTTTCTATTAACACAGACATTTATATCGTCAGTCTGGCGTTATAAGTGATTTACGCAGGTGCACTGTGGAGCGGGTCAGACTGTTTTTAATGCAGGCTAACTGATACCATAGAAATGTGTTAGCCTAGCATTAGCCTAGCGCCACTAGACTCTTAAAATATAAGAACTGCATGGATGTAAGAAAAAAATATCTCCAGACATCAACAACACTCTGGATAACTAGGAAATGACGCCCAATGTCAAAAATCCTGAAATATCCCTTTAATACTATATAATGTATTTTCCGTAACATGAATGTAGTGGTGCCCAAAAGCAGGTTTATATGTCACAGTTATGAGAACATATCTCAGTGTGGCACCGTTTCAGAGGAGTTTCCACAACCCCCAGAAACACGCTGGTCACGTTGGCCCACAATGATGGCGCGCTCAGTCGCAGCGGCTCAGGACTAACCCAACACCTGAAAGCTCTTACTGGTGCTGAGGATAACAAGCCATGACCCAAATAGAACGATTAATGAAACGCTTTGTCGTTTTAATCAAATTTGTAATATGTAAATTCTAGATGTGTTTTTGTACTTTTTCAGAAGATGTATTGCAAGAAAAGGCCCATGAACGAAAGAGGTCCACTTTTGAGAACCACCCTAACCTTAAAGGATCAGGCCACCGTTTTTCCATACTGAGATATGGTTCACTGTGCTTATGGTATATATAATAAAAGAAAAAAAAAGATTTTCACTACAGAGATTAATGAATGACTTTTTTTCTTTTTTTAAACCAGCCCACTATTTTTGCCTCCTTAGATTACAAAAGGCACAATAGGTCCTTTCATAATTTGAATTAAAACATATTCCTCATAAAGATCACAGGATGACGTGACGTCCCCCTCGCCATTTCTGTAGGAACTGGTCCAGCCTTGACTTTTTATTTGCATATCTTGACAAAGTCGGTCTGGGTCGGTGACTGACAGGCCTGAATCATCTGACTTTTATTCACTTCAACTCGTAAACAAAGTCCGGGCATGGAGTTCCAGCGACTGGACAGTAGTACAATACATAACAATAAACAATATACACTAAAATTACACACGGTATTAAACTGTAAAACCAACACTAACAAATGTCCTAAACTGAATTCAGCTAACTAATCTAGCAATAAAAGCAACTAATGACTAAAACTACAATATTCAACAACAACGCTATAACACTATACAATCATTTATAATAAAAAAAGCTATGCTAAAAAAAATCTACCTAAATGCTATAACTAATCGCAAACCTGACAATCAATAAAAATATTCTCCTGCTCTTCCTTCTCCAACTCGCTACGGGGGCGAGAGCGAGACTGGGCCGCTTTTATAGCCCAGAGCGGCAGGGCATCTGACGTCAGGCTTCACGGCTGTGCAAATACTGGCGCCAAATTCAAAAATCAAATGCAGTAAAGACCGATCGCCTGTAGATGGCGCCTCACTGACGGTTTTAGGCTTAAAGTTGATCTTTCAACTAATTTGCACTAAAGTGCCAAAATTATGCCCAGGATATGTAGACAACACTATCGGACACTCATTTATACAGTTTATCAGCAAAAAAAAGTGTATTTGACGGTGAGTTTTCCTTTAAGAAGACGAACATAACGAGTTTTGCCCAAAGACCCAAAAACAGTCTGCAGTGAAAGTGGAGGAGATCGAACCCACAGCCGCTCGATCGATTGTCCAGAGCAGCCATTCCCAAAGTCCGGGGCATCGCGGCCCCCTTATTGATACGAAAATCTCTCAGGGGCCCCCCAATTATAATAACTGACTATTCAAAGGAATTTGTTATAAGTTTACAGCCAAAGTGACATAGAAAGCAACACTAGCATTGACTGTGGCTAAATACTGGTATAAAGTAAGCAAATACATGTATTTTTCCTTTTCAAAATCAAGGTTTCTGAACGCATTTGTTTTGTAGACAAGCTTTGGGGGCCCCCCTGAAGGGCCTCTGCCCCGGACCCCGCTTTGGGAACCACTGGTCCAGAGTATCCGCAGGACTGTTTCCGCCGTCGTCCCCGCGACGGGAAGATGAATCAAAAGTTGGATGCGAGTTCCAGAAGTACACGGCCTCCTGCCAGTTACTCACTCCACGCACTATTATTAATATTAATTGCGATCATAAATTCCCCTCGTCGTGTTTGTCATCCTTTCAGTCTTTGCCTAATGAGCCGGAACTCGCGCGCCGCTGCTGCTTCGGCTGAAGAAAAAAAAAAAAAAAAAAAAGTCATCCTAAAAAAATAACTCAGGAGGTAAAAGTCATGTATACATACGCTCATATCTTTTTTCTGAGGGTTTCTTAATTGCATTACATTTATGTTCAGGGGTGTGATAGTATATCGATTTTGGCGATAGATCGAGCCTTTGAACTGTTGCTGTGGTTCGATAAGTAAGTAAGTGTTTTATTTGTCATTATACAATTGTACAACGACATTGCGTGGGCCAGGTGTCCGGGTTAGTCCTGAGCCGCCATTGTGGGCCAACCTGACCTGCATGTTTCAGCGCTCCTCCTGGGTTTGTCCCTGTTTCAGAGCTTGCGTCCCGCACTGGTCTGCTCCTCCACCTCCACCTCCTCCTGCGCAGCTCTCTCCGCTCCCTCCTCTCACCGTTCTTCACCAGGACTGAACCAGGACTCAGTGATTATAGAAACACAGCAGCCTTTCACCATCCAGCCTGTTCTCCATGCAGTGAGCGTACATTGCCCAGGACAACAGTAGGAATAGAAGGCCTGTGTGGCTTGGCTTCGAGTCTTGCCTGGCTACCTCCTCCTTTTCTGTTTCCTGTAGCACCTCGTGTGGCGCCTCCAGTGTGCTGCAGGTGTGGGGGGCCCTCGGTGCCTCTTCAGTGTAGCAGACGAAGAAATATGTGGTTTGGAAAGATAAAAACAACCTGCAAAACATTGTCAAAACTCTAAAATCATTGGAGTTCAGCAGAGAGACTTTCTCCAGCCTCTCCGTGATCTGTCCTCCTTTTATTCCCTTTTTGGGCGGCACAGTAGCGCAGCTAGAAGGTTCTTGGTTGTCGATTCCCACCTGGACGGGGCCTTTCTGTGTGGAGTTTGCATGTTCTCCCCGTGTCTGCGTAGGTTTACTCCGGTTTCACCTGCCACTAATAAACATGTACAATAGGCCAGGATGAATGATGTGTGTGCGAATGCATGGAGGTGGTCTCCCCCAGGGGAAACTGAAGCTACACAGGAGAGTGAGGAATGAGTTTTGTTTGCAATAAAAAAAAATCAGGTATAGGGCCTTTAAGTGATCTGCCATTGACATCAGAGGATCAATCAGCCTATTTTTATTGAGTCACGTATTAATTTATTCATTTAAAGCGAGACACAACAGGTGAATAGGGAAACTTTTTAAATTTAGAGATATCAATGTTTTCATGTAAAAGCTATTTATGCCTAAAAACGGCCCAAATGTCCCATATTTCCGGCGACGTAATCTGAATAATGGATCGCGTCAGGTTTAAATATATGGTGGTGGGTGAAAAACTAAAACCCCCTGCATCGCCAAAAGTTTGACTCATTGTAAAGAGGGAAGACACGTTCCCTTCATGCGAGGCTCACTCTGTGCATTAAAGCTCCGTTTCCCATGTGTCCACTATTTGCATCTCCTCGCCCGGTGCATATCTGAGAAAAATCAATACAAAAACGGTTGCCGCCTTTAAATTTCCCCCAGCAGCAGCAGCAGCGCCGCCACCGATAGCATCTCGCGCGAGTCCCGAGTTTAGTTAAAAGCGCCCGATAACACGTTTTGTCATTATCAGGCCAAGCGTGAAGATTAAAAATTCATCCGGTTAATTGCGGCCCATTAGCCGTTCTCGCGGCCGGCGCGAGCGAGCGAACGCACCTGCGCTTCCTCAACGCACGCTGCACAAAAAATAACATGTTTACCGAAGGCCAGGCCGGGGTCCTATTATAAATGGGGAGAAAATCATTAACGTTGGATTAAATAACACTCAACGCTTCGCTAAGTCGAAATCAAATGTGAGGAATTTGCAAAATCATCCCAATTAGCAAAATCCCCAAGTCTTCAATCTGAGTGAGATGAAAAATAAAGAAATAAATGTTTGCGAACACACCTACCCTGGGGTTATTTATGGTTAGAGATTAGGGTCATGATTAGGAACAGCAAATGTGTTTCACTCACACATCTCATGTGTTTAGAAAACTGGAAGGTCTTGGCTTTCAAATGAGGTACAGGCGGTAAGCTCTCCAGGCATTACGCTTTGAGATTTGGATATGCATGATTGCTAACCCTAAACCTAAACCTAAGGTGGCAGCTAACAAGCTAAAGCCGAGAAAGCCGAGTGTGAACTACGCGAAAATCTTAAGCCGTGGCTCAAAATCTTGGTTGCGCTGTTCTGTGACCGCGACAAAACGAGCTAGTTTTCCATTAGAAAGCATTGCACTGCACGCATGTTTAAAACAACTGTAAAGCCCGGTTTCTAATTTTTTTAAACGTTCTGCAGCTAGATATTGCTCCTGTGTTAACGCTGGGTTAGTTACAATTAAAGAAATCAGGCTGGTTTTAGAAATCTCGTTTACTAATGAAGGCCGGACTTTTGATTGACAGGCCGTTAGCATTAGAGCTAATGATGTGGGCGCGGTTACGGGGCCGAGTCTACAGTGAGACTCGCGGATTGAAAATAGAACCATTGTGTCTGATATTTTTGAATACTAGTCGCAGAGAAGCCTCCTCTCGCTGCAGCTAGGATCTTTGTCAGGCATCTTGTCAAGAAATTACAACATCATAGCGCATGTCACACCAGAATCATAAGCAACAGGGGCAAAGCATGAGCGGGTCCGACTCCGCGTGTTACAGGACTTTCCCTGCAGCTCTGACACCTAGAACAAACATTCATTGTAAAAAATGCGCGATAACTTAAAGAAGTGCTTTCATTTAGTTTTATTCAGAATGTTTGCATTTTAGCTCAATTTTGTCACTTTTGGGCTTGAGTTTGGAGTTCATTTTATAATTCTCACAATTTGATGAAAAAAGTAATTCCATGCCATTTTTATTTATACGTGATAGTGTATTGTGTTGAAATGGTTTAGTAAAACATTGTAATAATATTGTAGTATTCAATTCCTCTTATCATGCGTAATTAGACCCCTAATTGTGCCCTATTTGGAGGTCTTAATATGTAAAACTCAACCTAACTTGGCCTTAAATGCATGTTCTTGTTTATATTTAAATCTTCTCCCAAGTTTTAATGCTTGTTAATGTGTTTAAAATACATGTTCTAGATCTGTTTTATATATATATTATCATTATTATAGATTATATATCATTCCGTGATCGTAAGGCTCCTATTTCCCAAGAATCGGTTCCAGTTCAGTGTGAGACTAAAATAGCGATGGGATAAATCAATGGGGACGCTGGAGAGACAGGATCTGCCCTTGGCTTTTATCAATACTCACTGCCGATCATTCACTCAAACATGTCTATATTGAAGGAGGTATAGAGTCTGAGCAGAGACGCCTGGACTGCAGTTCAGTGGGCGGATTCGTGCAGCTGAAAGGACATTAAAGCACACAATTAAAGGAACAGGCCACTGTTTTTTCCGTACTGAGATATGTTCTCCCCTGAGCGTAGACGAGTTGATGCGTACCTGTCTGGTCTTTACGCGTGCGCTCAGTCACGCAAAAAGACCAAAGATGTTGTTAGCATTTAGCCTCTCCTCCTCTCCTATATGGGGCCAAACGGGGGTGAAGTTAGAAGCGACCGAGCTCTTCTACATTTCCCCTCTTTAAAAACGGTTACGTGAGTAGTTACACGAACCAAGTCTAGTTACACAAAATTAAACATGTCGATTTTCTAACTGGATAAAAAGGGGGACTATATCGTACGGCGTAATAACACTTTGACGTCTGCAGTAAAGTCGAAGTGCTGCTAAAGTGTTTCCCACAAGTTAATGTCTGAATTTACAATATACTAAAGGAGGACCAAACTGATTTTGTTACACTACTTAAAAATTTGAAAACATAAGAAATCCAGTTGAGTTTATGATGGACGGTCACCACTTCGTGACATCAGCGGGTGGTAGGGAGTATTTTCAGCCCTAATATACATCTTTTTGTTTCGTACAAACGCCGCTAAATCCGCCGCTCATATCCCGATCTCTTTCCTCCACAGAGGCCTTCCACGGCGACGCCACAGTGGCCGTTTTTGACCCGATCGCTCGCTAAAAGCATTCCTCCAAATGTCCTCCACACATGAGCGCACTCTCCTCCCACTCGCCGCCGTGTCCCTGAATGCATCGCCGTAATGACACTGACCCCGCGCTTTGTTTACTACGGCAGAGGCGTGATTTTCCTCTCGCACAAGTTCACCCTTTTTTTGTTCCTGGATTTCTTTTGAAGACGGTTCCCAGATCAGGTCAGACGCCACTTAAGCTTCAGTCCAGGGCAGAAAACATATTTTTTTTACGCCCAATTCTCAGTTTTATAATAAACGTTTGAGAACAATACGGGTAGATATAATGGAAATTTGAGTCCAACAGGTCCATCGGAGGTCACATGCTTATCGAAAGAAAAAAAAGGATAGTCCCAAAAAGAGTCCTAAATTGCTTTTAATCATCCAAATCATCCTTCATAAATCAGTTTACTTAAATGGTAAAAGCAAAGATATATTATGTTTTGGCATTAAAAGCATTGCATTTGCTGCTATCTGTATAAACACCGCACCGTAATTGTAAAACATGTTGGAAAAAAATGGTCAAAGCTTCTGTATATGTTTCACTTAATCGAATAGAAATCCCTGTACAAGTGCAGTGATAGGACAGGGGTTGGGGGTGGGGGGGACCTTCAGCTCATGTGGAGGACATCACACAGTTTGACCCGTTGACTGCGCATTACGCCGTTCCATAGAAAGCTACAGCTACGGTGGCGGTCCGCGCGGGAGACAGTGAATGGTGTGAACAAGCCTGAGCGATCGAGAGCCGTCCTTCACCGGGGCGACGGCGAAAGGCCAGACGGGCTCTTAAAGAAACCATTAGCGTTTAAATTCGAGACTCTCACACACACACACACATCACGCCATCACGCATCTCGTCATTCTCTTGTAGATATTTATTGTTTTCTATATACAATAAATATCTGCAAGAGAACTACACGATACATGGCTCTCGTAACAAAAAACTCATAATCCATACAATGCACGATTTTCAGGTTTTGGGCCAAAATGGTGTCTTAAAGGAACAGGCCACCATTTTTAAATACTGAGATATGTTCTTACCTGAGCTTAGACGAGTTGATACGCACCTGTCTGGTCTTTACGCGTGCGCTCAGTCACGCACAAAGACCGAAGACGTTGTTAGCGTTTAGCCTCTCCTCCTCTCCTCTATGGGGCCAAACGGGGGTGAAGTTAGAAGCGACCAAGCTCTTCCACGTTTCCCCTATTACGTTTTTCTCCAGACGCAAGCTGCCGACTTGTGTCTTTGGATTCCATGGCGGGTCACATATAATCTTTCGCCTGGAAACAGATAAATACCTAATCTTCACATTAACATGTTTAATTATTGTACTGATTCAATGTTTTTTCCATAGATTTGTTTGGGAAATTGTGATTTCAAGGGCCATTTTCTCAAAATGCATTTTTATTATATTGGTGCGACAATACTGTAAGTAGCACCTACAGACTTCAAACTTTCCAGCCTTGGACTGAACAATATCTTAAGGGTTCATTTTAGAAGAATAAAAAAAAAAAAAAAAAATCCCAGCCCCTATCCTGATTTATTTGATATATTTTTATGTTGTTTTTTTTTAAACAAGGCGAAATGAAAATGTTTCCAGATTTTTCCATTAATACTTCTAAACATGAGATTTTTAAATATGACAAATTTCCCTACGGGGACAATAAAGTAAAACAAACAAACAAAAGACAACGTGACTAACGAATTTAAAACTTGATTAACTTAAAATAAGTTTGAACATACTTAAAGACACAAAATTTACATTTGTAGTAGTACATGGTGTTCCCCAAGGCCTTGCACTTGGTCCTTGAATCTTTGCAACTTGTCTAATCGAGAGGTGGTCTGTGTTTTAATCTGGTCCTGCAAAAAAATTAAGCTTGAATCAGTCCTAAGAGTAAGACCCTGTGAAACCGACACCAAACTTTGAGGTACTGGTTTAAAAGCATGATTGACACCATCGGCATATTGTTCTTTTCTTTTAGTTTAGGCTATTACGTTTTATTTGTACATTTTATTTGTTTGACAACTCGCCAAAACGACTAAAAGCCAAACCCAAAATGGCCCAAAAACAGTTTGCCCGTATCAGATCCAATCAAAAGTAAAAAAATCACTATGTTAGACTTTGTTTGCTTAAGAAAGCCACTGGTGAAGGTCCAAAGATGACTCAAAGGACAGTAGAGTGTACAAATAGAAATAATTAGCAGTGGCCGTATAACCTGAAGTACAACCACTATTCCAAAACCAGGCCAGTTCAAATCATGTAATTATTCCTTTTTGTGGAGCATGTTTGCCTAATGAAAGCGTGTTTACTATTCCGCTCACAGCCGTATGGTGCAATGGGGCGCAGTGATATTGATAAGGCCATTAACAAGTCAACAGTCGCCCAAGTTTGGCTCCTGGCGCTAATTGCGCTTTAATTTCGCCGTGTCACATCGTACGTCTTTGTGGGGGAAATATGGTATGGAATGAATGAATAGTGCAATGTAAAGCGTCTTTGAGTGTCCAGAAAAGCGCTATATAAAACCGATGCATTATTATTATTATTATTAAATATGCAAATGACACCGACCTGTTTACGAGCCGTCCGCGGTCAGCTCCGCCCCCTTCGTTTAGACATTTTATTTCTGTTTAAATGCAAATGCAGTCAGGTGGAGAGCTGGTGAATTTAACTCCGCGGCTGGTTCGAAACACTGGCTGCATGTAAAATGGTGCGATTTCAATTCAGAGTTATGCATAGGAGGACATTAGAGGCATTTGTTTGAATTGGGGGAAAGGATGAAAGATGGATCGCGACTGAAGGAGAAAGCTTAAAATTCCACCTGCTTCAAATATTTAGTTTATTCGACGCAGTGTTTTGGGGGAATTTGTTGATGGCGTGTGTCACAGCTCTTCAGCAGCATCAACCAAAGTAATGTTTTAAACATTTTATCAGCTGATCACCAATGAAGTAGGCGACGGTGGCGCAGATGGTAGAGCGGGTCGTCTCATGATCGGAAGGTCAGGGGTTCGAATCCCGCCTCCTGAAGGTACAAATTGTCGTTGTGTCCTTGGGCAAGACACTTCACCCTCCTTGCCTCCAGTGTCTGCGTACACTGGCGTATGAATGAGAGAGTGAATGGGCCCCCTATGAGAGACCAACTGGCCCGTTTGGAACCATGCGGCCGTCCTTCCGTGGACCCACCACCTGCAGAAGGAGCCATAGGGGACTGGTGCAATGTGACTTGGGCAGCTCCAACAGCTGCTCCCACGAACCGGCAACGGACAAGTGAGAGAAAATGGATGGATGGATCTTCACGGCAACGTCATCGTTACGTCTCTTCAAGATCTCCTTGGTATCCGGAGACATCTTGCTTGTCAATTCATTTTAATTGTGACAACATTTTCCAAAGGGAAAGCAGTGAAGATTTGTAGTAAAAAGTGCACAGATTTTAGGGAAATAAGGAGCAATGGTCTCAGGAACAGTATCAAGTCAAGTGAGAAAACACAATACACAACTAATTCTTGACTTTCTAGGTTTGTTTATATTTTCCAATGTTGCCAAACACTCGTGGAGGTCACTCTTCATGAAGTGGGTAGAAGCTGGGATAAGCCTGCAGCGTGTTCAGGCCGGCCCCGTGTGGACCTGTGCAGATGTAACTACAGATGTGCAGATGTGAGCTGCTGAATAAATGATAGCCGTGAATTTTTGGAAGTCTGTGGATCACTGGGGAGAGTTCAGACCCGGTTCGCACCCTTCTCCTCTGATCGCTGTGAAAAGGTTAGTTAAAAATTTAGCAGCCGCACCGTCTCAGAACACCAGGCCTGTTTCTGCAAATGTGGGAGAAGTAGGAGCGGCTTTTTCCACGGCTAATTCAGGGGGAAATGTGTTTTTTTTCCCAATATAAGTTTGGTTATGAAATGGTTGCTTGCTGTGACTAAGTGTTGGATGAAGTGGAAGGCTTTCTAAGGCTTTCTGCGTTGATGGATTCTCTTCCAGTTGTTTCTCTTTACCAAAAGTCTGAAAGCTATAGTTACTCCTGACCACATTATTGACTGAACTGAATAGCTTCTGCGTCTCTCTGATCCCACGACCCAACAAACATGAAGTTCTTCAGTTTTGATTCAATGAGTTGTTTGGTTTGATGGACCATTCACCCAGACAGAACAGCTCTTTGTCCTGTTGTAGATCTCTCCAAAACCATCCATTTGTCTTGTTGTTCCCCTTTTTTGTGTGTGAAGTTTAGATGTTCTTCTTGTATTCATCATCCTGAAAACGAACGTAGATCTTGTTATGGGTCACCTACAGGGTGGCCCCGAGGCTCTGGTTGAAAGGTGGATCAAATGCAGAGGACTAGGTCTACACATACACTGTTTTGCTCTGGTTGAGACCTTTTTGTGCCTTTTGAATTGGGTTAATTTTAGTCCATGAAAAATACAAATATACATACAAAGATAATAACATCGACAGCTACAGTGCCATTCAGCAATAGAGCGCAGGATGGCTCCTCGAAACCACTAAGATTTCTGGGATTCCTGCTGCATTCCCTTTAAAATGGAAAATATTGTTAACATAAAAGGTTTTGGACACTTACTGAGTTGCTCCGCGGCTTATTTCTTTATGCTTATTAATAATATTTTAATGTAAGATTATGGATAATGATGAACATGACGGACTTCCACGGTAACGTTCAATTTATACCATTCGATCCCGACTCTTGAGGCGCTGGATGCAATCCTAGACATTTAACCGAGAGCATGGATATCAGCGTTAGTGTCCTAATGGCCTTTCCCTGCATTTCCTGTGGTCGGTATTAAAAACATCCGATGAAGAAATGGAAAAATGAGTAGGACCCCCTCTCATGTTTCTCTGTTTTCCTGTTGTCGTCCGGAGTCCAGTGTCCACTAACGGCTTCCTTCCATTTGTCACCCAAGCATTGGCCTCGTTGCATGATGGGAGCTTTAGCCACCAAGCTGAATTTGGTTAAGTCAGTACTTCCTGTTCGATTCTTTTCCAATAGAGAATATCTTAGATTGGCTTGGATGATAATTCGAATTTTCCAATACTTCCTATACTAAAATAGTAGAGCTAGAAAACAGATCAATAATGTGAGGAAGATCTGAACATTTAGAATAGCGGCTTCATCTCCAATGTCAAGACGTGTGAAACATGGGGAGTGATTTTGGGGGAAATTTTGCAAAAATAAGGAAAAATTTTGTTAAAAAAAATAAATGGAGCAAAATAGGGAAACAAATCAGGAATAAATTGGGGAAAACATTTGAAAAAAATAAGGGGAAATAGAGAAAATACTAATACTAAAAATGAGAGTGGAAAATTGAAAACGTGAAAAAATTAGGGCAAAAATAATAAAATAAAATAAAACAATTATAAAAAAGGGGGGGAAATGGGAAATAAATCATGTATTTGAGCTGAAATAACAAATTAACTTCCTTCAATGCTGTCCAACAGCATTAAAAACTTGGATCTCAAGTACTCTGGTACTCTGGTACCTAATTTCAATACTTAAATTTTTCCGATACCGGTAGTAGCCAGCCCGATCAAACCCCAATCCCAATCTTCTCAAACTTTAAATTTAATCTCTTAGTTCAAGTAGATTTATGTCATCACTTCCTTCAGATGATTATTGCTTTTCCAGTGTCGTGTTTTCCCTGCTGTGGAGGTCGATCCTCTTGTGCATTCTCCGCTTACTTTTCTCCAATATAATGCTCTTTACGCACTACTGCTTGAACGCCTGGGGCAGTTACAAGCAAAGATGATATTTCAAAGAAGATGCATGTACTTTCCTCTTAGTACATATACATTTACTAAAGTGTTTCCAGATTTTAAGCACATTCATTAATTAATCATTTGCTGCTGGAATTGATAACTGCAATCCATTGGGGAGCTTGGAATTCGGGGAACTCCTGAGTTACAGGCTGGAGATTCATATTGAGGGGGCATAAAATAATGAAAATGCAAGATGAAGGTTTGTATAGAACATGCCCCTGGTCGTATCGGATTAATCGCCTGCTCTTGGTAAACATTTATGCAGCTCACAACATTGACATTATACCGCCTGTGTTTTAGAAATCCCAGCTCTCAATAATGAATGTGCCCTGTAGGTTTTACTGGGGTTAAGTTGGGAGATGTAAACACAGAAGCTGCAGAAAACTGTTTTAATTATTGATTGAAATCTGAGGCTAAACTTATTAAAAACACAGTTCATTACAGTTTCCAGCTGAAAACTTACATACAAACTTTGGAAGCATTTGTTTAGGACCTCTGCAGTGCTTTTTGAAAGAGATGCCGTACTGTTGTGGCGGCTGAACTTGGCTTGTTATTCATCGATGACTCCAAACAGATATATTGGGTATTACCATAGATATTTTAAAAATAAACCCGCCATACCTTACTCCTAATTGACATTATTGACCGCGAGTTGAGAGAGAATCCTTGATGGCAGATCTGACTCCCTCTATGGAGCCTAAAAAGGTCGTTGACACAGGAGGAAACTATCTTTTGAATCAATAAAGTTGTTTTTGGCAGGTGTAAATGAAGGTCAGAAGGGAGTTCTTTCCTCGCCCATTGGATTAGAAGTGTCAGTGAGAGCAAGGGGAACGATCTGAGTCTGGAAGGACAACTCCGATAATGCTGTTCCACAAAACCTTGGAGGGGAAGAAATCCCACCATCCATAGACGACATATTGGTAGGTGGCACAGCAGGTGCACCGCTAGAGGGTCCCGGGTTCGATCCCCAGCCGGAGGGGGCCTTTCCGTGTGGAGTCTGCATGTTCTCCCCGTGTCTGCGTAGGTTTCCTCCGCTTTTCTGCTGCCTCTAAAACCTGCGTGAGAGTGAGTGAGTGGTGGATGGAGTTTGGTTTGGCCCGAGGAACCAAATGCTGCCCTCGGATCCATTTTTAGTGGCCCTCAGACTCCTCGTTGAATTGGTAAATGGTCTCAACTTATATAGCGCTTTTCTTCCTTCATTAGGCACTCAAAGCGCATTACAGCAAGGATCCCCTCACCCGCTCACACTCTCAGTCATACACAAACGTCGTGTGTCGCTAACTCCTGCAAGAATTTAGCATCAGCTTGAAAGAAAAAGCACATCCAATCTCTGAGTGAGAGGCGGGACATGGCAACACTGCAGACCCTCCAGAATATTCTGAAGGACAGTTCCTCTCCCCTGCACACCGTCATGACTCAGGCCCCCTCCATTGGATACCAGCTCAGGCACCAAAGACCATATGCAGCCCATAAGAGCAACACACAAAAAACACTAAATATCTTTAATCCCACAAGCTTTAATGTTGTTTTAATAAATCTGTTTTATAGATATTTTGAAAATATGTTGTTTGGAAATAAATTGAGGCGTCAAGGGGTTAAAACCTCACCAAACTAACAGGTATAGTGCCCTTAATGCCAGCTCTGTCTCACAACATTATACCTGTTAGTTTTGTGCATCTAATTATACAGCTGTTCATTCATGAACTGGCAGGCGAGTTTTCTGGCATTTCTGTGAACGTGGCCCTGCAAGTTGTGAAACATGCCTATAACATCGTCCCTGTGAAAAATGGTGGTGCTAAGTTAGGAAAGTTAAGAATGGGTTCAGGTCACAGCTCACATTTTTTGTCTTTTTTTTTTTATAAAAAAAAATTAACCTTTAAAGAAGGCAAGGCAACTTTATTTATATCATGGATTTCGTACACAAGGCAACTCAATGCACCTTGTGTAAGAAATGAAGAAATAAGTAACTTGTTTACCTTAATAAAGCCTTTCCGTAGTCCCTGTGAGGGTAATACAAGTATTAATGGGATGCTCAGGGGTCTTTCATCGCCCCCGGTGTCTCTGGCCAGAAAACCCCACTTGCAACTTTCCTGCCTCCGGGTCGGAGGCGCAATACACACTAATGGAATCACGAAGAAGAAGCTAACAGGCTAACGGGCAAAGCTAACTTTTAACAGTGTTTACAGCCAAGTTTGAGTGATTTTTTTTAATCTCCATTGTGTAATTGGGTTGTGGCAAAATTTACAATATCCCTCTCTCCATTTGGCGTTTCAGCGTAGTATTTACTCTCACAGACAATTCATGAGATTCACTGCACTGACCACCGATCTTTGGCCCTACACACTGCATACACTTCGATATGTGGCCCGTGATTAAAAGAGTTTGGACACCCCTGGTCCGAGATGTAAACTTCTGTGATTCACCAAATACAAATTAACACCTGCTCATTCTCCTGGTAATGTCAGGTCTCTTGGAAGGAAGAATAGGAAGAACATTAAAAAGTTGGGAAAACATCAAGCATAGTTGTTTGAAGATTTTTGGTACATATTACAATAGGAAAATCAGTCCACTTGTCTCTTAGTGTTCTCAAATCCTTTCATTGTTGTTTTGTATTTGGTGAAGGACTTCCCACAATCCCATCTGTCAACATATTCAAGGTCCTTCTGTTGTCGTAGCGTCGACGTCAGCTTTTCCCATTCATTTCAATAGAGCCTGAAGGTGCACAAAGCCGAGTCGAGGTTGGTCTGTGCGGAAGATTTTCTCTACTGCAAAAGCTTCCGTGACAAATATTTAAATGTGTTTTCTTCAAATGGAAAAAATCTAGAATAGGAGGTAAATGTTTCTGCGTGAAACCAGTGAACATTTCCAGGCCGACTTTCCCAGTGCGACTGACGATGCCCTGGCTGTAAGCTCGCACAGCGCCCCCTGCTGACCATTACGTTTCCCGAGCCAACTCGCCTTCAGAGCGTGATTTAAGACAGAAGGATGTAGCGCGGATTCGCCAAACCCTACATTGAAAAGAACTGAGCGAGGATTTACCACGAGTTTGCTGAGCAGGAGGCAAAGGTTTCTTCAGACGGGTGAGTGAACGTTTGTTTATTTTTTTGGCGCTTGTAGCCGCTGTGCCATCCTGTCTGTTTGCTTTTTGATGAGGCCATTGTTGTGCTGTAAGCTAACGTGGCGTGTTCAGTTGATTGGATTTGTTTGCGTTTTGTTTTTGGTTGTAATCAAGATCGCTACAAACGTAAACTAATCCATAAATGTAGTCAGCGCATCCCTAGCTTTCAGCCACTTCTTATTTGAGAGAGATCCGCTTCATATTTTCGGTTTTATGGTTAGGTAAAGTTATGCTGAGTGTGTGGAGTGAAACGTAAACATGCGATCACGCGCGGCGATACGAATCAATGTCGGCCTTTTCCTCTCGTGTATGAGAGTGTATGTGCTTTACTAAAGTAGTACAGGAGTCTTCTCTACAGTTATAACTTCAGTTATGTCTGGAGTCTGTTACTCTCTCGGCGTGAGGCTCCAGCAGCTCACGGAGGCGGCGCTGACAATTTTGGAATTGCGGCTACGTCTCCAAATATTTTCAGATTTCCATGTGTTACACATTGTTGTGTAAAGCTCAAAATGCCCCAGAACCGACTTGTGTCCCTGTGACTGGTCACAAATATGTTTCATTTTGGAGAGAATGTTTATGTGAAAAAAATGCTTATACAGGAGGACAGAGTGATTTGGCTTAAAATGAAAGAGAAATATAATGAGAATGACGTATTTGGCAATATAATTCACAACATATGGGTCAAATTAATTACAGGCTATTTCATTATTTTTTTTAAATGGCTTTAAAAAAGATGCCAGTATAAAAAGTAAAAAAGCATTTGTGACACGTGTTTGGCCGCAACGTGATATGTTTGCGGTTTTCAAAGCGTCCCAACTGCAGTCGGTGCTATGGCAACCCAGCGGTTACGCACACATGCAGAAGAAGAGAAAGAGCTAGATGAGCGAGTCTTGAGAGTTGGGTGAGATCGGGACGACGACGTCACATATAAAAGGGATATTAGCTTTAACACGGTCGTGTTTCTTTGCCGTATTGTTGTTATTAGCGCCATGCTAAGGAACGCTATGCTAGGCTATGCTACAGCTTGTCGGAGTTCATGGGTGGAACAACTCTTGTGTCGCACAGCAAGAGTAGGGTGACCAGATGTCTCCGTTTCCCCAGGACAATCCCGGTTTTGAGTCCTTTGTCCCACAAACCACTGATTTGTCTCAGTTTTACTCTGTCCCAGTTGTCCTGGTCTTTGGCCAAAATAGCACCTTAAAATATCACACTAATTTTGGCCCGTGAGAATATCAATTGCCAAATTCAAACCATTTGAAAAATCTCACTCCTAGCAATCTCCTCCATGCGGATCGGTGCATGTCATGAGACATTACCATTTACCGTGCGGTCAAAGTCAGTTGTATGCAACTTGTATAGCGTCTACATACAGTTTTAAAATTTACACTGGTGTCCAAAAATAACCGCGCTTGATACGGCCCAGCCCTTACTGTATGTACAGGTCCTTGTTGTAAGGGGCAAGAGTGCTAACCAAGCTGCCAAAGAACATTATTTTACCTCGATAACTGCAGCCTTTTAAAGCACATAGATTCAAAAGGATCCATCTTTCAGGCCTGTCGTGTTGTCTGTATTCTGTGAAGCGATTACTAAAACTCTCCCAAGCCCCCCCCCCCCCCCCCCTCCTTCTGTTTGTACCTGTTTGAGTGACAGTTTTGTGAGCCGTATTTGAAGTTATAGAAAGACAATAACTCTCGGTGACGCACATATTTTCCCGTAATATTTCCGACTTTATCTTCTCCGCGCCGGCTTTTCCTCCGATTCATCTCCACGGTTTCCTCCCAGACAACGCTGCACGCAAACCTCTCATATCACATCGCCAATGCCTTTTTTTCCCCTCCCTCTTTTCATAACTTCCGAATCGAAAATGCCGTCCGTGTGAATGAAAAAAGGCCCGATAGTGGTTTAAATAATTGGGTAATGTTTCTCTCCATACGGTTGAGTCTGATTTCGCGGCATGAGCTGGTCCTAATGGGAGCTTTGATGTCTCGAGTCAAAACAATGTCGAGGCGCGCGGAAGCCGCCTGTCGAACAAAACGCTAATTCCTCCGACACCGCCGTAAAGCCTGTTTGAAGTGTTAAAGGCAGTCCCAGCATGCAACGGGGCGGGGGGAGACAGAACCATGCAGGGACCTAATTGTATAGATTAAATAACTGTGAAATGGAACAAGTTTATATTTCTGTCTGTCGAAAGGGCTGCGGGAGAGAATCCATGCAGGGACGTAAGTCAGGGGAAAAGAATTTCTCAAAATACTTTATAAACTTGACCTATCTATGTCCACTGATATGAGGTAAACAAGTTATGATCAATTTGAAACTTCTGCTGTAGATTACTGACATAAATATGAGGAAAACAAATATAAATGTCATGCCTAAAAATCAGGTACATTTCTCCGGTCTTTTGTACGAGTGGCTCCCAGAAAGGAAATGACCATATTTGGATTATATGGGGAGCCTTCGCAGAATACGTGGATGTAAAATACTCTATATCTCCGCCTCGCTAGCGACAAAACGCCATAAAATAAGAATCGTACGGGGTAAGTTTAGTCTTTGACCACTGCGTGAAAAATATCAATACCTGCGGTGTTTCTTTTGTAGAGCACTACAATTCACAGTGCTTTACATTTAAATGAAATTACTGGAAAGCAAACAAAATGAAAGTGGACGTTTCATGCATAAACGGCTTTAAAATGGACCGGGCTCACGTTAAATCCGGTTACGGTCCGGTATGGCATCCGCGATCTTAGAAAGTCATTAAAACCAATGTTGCACACTCACTTTGCTCCGCGAAATCCGGGTCCGGTTACTGAGGCCGTCAACGAAAGAATCTGCAAGAAGTCTATTTTGGCCGGAGCCCGAAGCCCTGCGGATCAAGCTGACGTAAAAACACGAGCCAAACAGGAAGTCAGGTCTTGTGAGGAAAGAACATCCATTGTATTTCAAAAGTAAATCTGTCTGCTCACAACTTATCTGGTCTCGTTTATCAACTGTACACTGGCGTAATGTCCATCCACTAAAAACATGTACAATAGGCCGGGATGAATGATGTGAGTGAGTGGTTGGTGGTGGTCGGAGGGGCCGATGGCGCAGATTGGCTGCCTCGCTTCCGTCAGTCTACCCCAGGGCAGCTGTGGCTACAACAGTAGCTTACCACCACCGAGTATGCAGTGAATGATTAATGACGACAATGTGGCGCTTTGAGAAAAACTTGGTAATACAGACTTGTAAAGCGCAATACAAGTGTAAGGCATTATTATTATTATTATCCATCCATCCATCCATTTTCTTCCACTTGTCCGTTGCCGGGTCGTGGGGGCTGCTGTTGGAGCTGCACCAGCCCCTATGGCGCCTCCTGCAGGTGGTGGGTCCACAGAAGGACGGCCTCATGGTTCTAACCGGGCCTGTTGGTCTCTCATAAGGGGCTTCTGAACCGCTCTTTGTCTGACCCGTCACCTAGAACCTGTTTGCCCTAGGAGACCCTACCAGGGGCACGAAGCCCCCGACAACAGAGCCCCCAGGATCATTCGGGCGCTCAATCCCCTCCACCACGTTAAGGTGGCGGTTCCAGGAGGGGCACTGGCGTAATGTCAGAAATGTAAACATTTCTCCATTACCGGTGGCACAGGGTCAAAAGCGTGTGGCAGAGCATCCGTCTCACTCAGGAGAGTCGTTGTTCTGGCAAATACGTCTTTTGTTTACAAAAAACGTCCTAAATATGGGGCGACTTATCACATAAACTCACGCCAAGAGGGTGAACCCACGTGAACTTCTGTTCTCGCAAGTGTCGTTTCTGTATCTGGCGCAGGTCTGACACCGAAGCCGGCGGAGTTGGCCACAGTGTGCCGGAGTTACTGTGAGTGGCAGTTTGGAAAATCCGGACTGGATCAGGACCGAACCCGGACTGGAGTTTATGTGAGCCGGCGGTTAGAAATATTATTCTAGGCTGCTCCAGCTTTGGTATTTTGCATTTTATAATTCGAAATGATGTCACTGTAAGAATTAGATCGAGACAATAATAATAAGGCGCTAAACCTGTTGAAGACTTTGACTGAGGCTCCTCCGGCTGGCCGCTTGTTTCGATTTACGACGTGGTTTACACCTTCAGCCGGTTTAATAAACACACTTTGATGAAATATAATGTTGGATTATGGGCTTTGAAAATGTGGAGGAGAGTTTTGTGTTTTAACAATGATGCAGTGCCGAGCGAGGCGCTGACACAGAAGAAACTGCGTAATTAATCAGCTTACTCAAAACCGCGTGAATGTAGTGAAATACTACTCCGGGGAGCAAGGTTATAACATTGGCTCAAGCTCAAAAAGTCGATTTTGCATGATTTGCCCACTTTAATAAATGGTTATTTCATGTAGTTAAAGGTGAAGAGTGCTGAAAAAATGCTTTCGGCGTCAAATGCAAAGCTAAATTGAACAGTTCCGAGGTTTCCGCACAGTGAACTTGGATTCCAGCTGGCTTTAAATCAGACTTTCTCGGAGAATAATGACATTGCTCAGCTATTTCTACTGCTCAGTTTCACCAAAATACAAAAAATGATGGTTTTAGCGTTGGCTGAAATTGTGCCCAATTCTTTTTGCTAAAATGTTGCCAGTTGTGCCATGTTTCTGTTTCATAGAATGAGTGCAAACGCAAATGACATGAAATATGCACCTAAATTTGACTTTCTACCCGTTTAACTCCTGTGTTTTCACTCTGAACATTGTCAGAGTTAAGGCCCGTCTCACGTCTTCAGGAAAGACACCAGATTTTAGTTTCATGTAATTGAAACGCAGCCTCACCGGGTTTAGTCCTGACTCTGGGACCAGTTCTCCGAGATGATTCATACGGCCCAAACATGTCAGAGAGAAGAGACCTGTACACAAGTCCATTCCCTGAGCGACTGAAGCCAGCGCAGAGACCGGAGCACTGGACTAATATGGTCGTACTTCCTAGTTCTGGTCATGACTGGAACAGCAGAGTTCTGGACATACTGCAACTTCTATTCAAGTCTGGTTGGACACTGTACTTTTGGGTTTTGGTGAGGTCTTGGATGGTAAAAAGCTGCTGATGTTATGGATTTAATGCGGCTGTTTAAAGGAACAGGCCACCGTTTTAGACGAGTTGATACGTACCTGTCTGGTCTGAGCGTACGCACAAAGACCAGACAGGTACGTATCAACTCGTCTAAGCTCAGGTAAGAACACATCTCAGAATGGAAAAGCGGTGGCCTGTGCCTTTAAGTTCAGTTCTAAATCCATTATTACCCTTAGATTTTTTAGCTTTATTTTCACGTTTTAGAGAGAAACACTCCAGGCATTTTCGATTTCAGTTTATCCTGCATCTCTTTGTGAAGTTAGAGCACCCCCTCTTGGCTGCAGTGGGAATTACTCATGCTTAAACGATTAAAAAGCAATTTTTAGCCAACGGCTCGCTGACAATAAAGTGAATATAAAGTAAAGTCACAAATAGATCTCTGGAAATAGAAATACAAGTGCTCTCTGCTCAGACAGTCGAAGTAAACAGGATTACCGCACAGCCTTTCTTACGCAATCAAATTGACAATATTCTCATGACAAATCTGAGTCTGAATCTGAACGCGTAAGAGATGCTTTTTCTCCCCTGTCCCGTGATTGCCTTTTTGGAGCGTGGCTTTGAGAGTGCAGCTCATGTGGTGTTTAAATGAAGGAGAACAGTGTTGACTGACTGATGTTAATGCAGGGGCTGCTTTTGTCTGCGCTCGAGCCGAAGACAGAACAGCTGGAACCATTAATCTCACTGCGGCGTTTCCTTCACAACAGAGACACGAGACTCGGGACGTATAGGCGGTTCCAACATAGACGCAATGTTCTAGACGTAGAAGAGAGTTCACGATGAAAAAAAACAATACTAGTAGCTTTCTTGTGCCGTTTTGCTGTAGATGGTTTTGAAAAATACATTGTCGAGCCAGGCTAGTGATCAAGAATCACCCGGCGGATTAGGAGTATTAGCCTGATGTACATGTTTTTAGTGGAAGGGGAATCTAGAGCACCCGGAGAAAACCTCGGCAGACTCATGAAGGACATGCAAACTCCATGAAGAAAAGCCCCGTCCTGGTCCAAGATCAAACTCTGGACCTTCTCGATGTGAAGCAAAAGTGATCAGGGATATTGATCGTTCAAGGATGTTTATTGAGTAAGAATGTTGGATGTCATACTCTTTGTCCTGCTTTAGTGATTGTTTTATGTAAAGGCTGCAGTGTTTTCCTAATGAACAGACCAAGAGGTTTTGCACAAACCTGCAAGCCTGACCAAGAAAAGTCACCACAAAAAAAAAGGTCACACGCGCTAATATTTGATGGTTGCGCCTTTAGATTTGATGACAGCTCGCATTCGCTGTGGCGTTGTTTCAATAAGCTTCTGCAATGTCAAAAGATCCAGTGTTGCATTCAATCATCCATCACCAAGATCTTGTATTGCTGATGGGAGAGTGTGACCAGTGCGCAAAGCCATTTCCAGCACATCCCAAAGATTCCCAGTGGGGTTAAAATCTGGACTCTGTGGCGGCCGATCCATCTCATGCTCCGTGAACTACTCTTTCACAATGCGACCTCTGCGAAATCTCCACATGGTCTCCGAGAGGTCTATGCAGTCTCAAGCAGGTGTGGCAACCCACTCGTGTGAAAGATCAGAAAGAAATCAGATTATATGAATATGTCTGTGTAAGTTCTCAGTCGTACAGGAGTTGTCAATAAAGGTACTTGATTCATCTTCTGTACTCAGTAGTTGAAGTCTTCGAACATTTTGCCTCTCATCCAAAAGGCTTCGTCAGCGACAAAGGTCCCACTCTGGACGTAGCTGAATATATAGACCAACGGGGAGGAATTAGGGTAGGCATATATATTATATGAATAGCATATAATGTATATCAGATGCTGTTTACGTGCCACGTCCTGATCCTTGGTTCATTGTAAAGGCACCGACACCTGCACGATCCAGGCTGAAAACATCTGTTATGATGTGGGTTTTTGATTGTTGGTTTTGTCCTGGTTTTGGTTTGTTTCTCCCCTGTCCTGGTCTGTGTCTCTGTCTTGTGTTTATTTTGATAGTCTTGGTCTGTGTCTGTGTCGTCCTGCTTTCCCTTCCTCCTGTTGATTGCCTGCCCCGCCCTAATGTGTGTCACCTGTGCCCCGTTTCCTTGTGTATTTATACCCCTGTGTTCTCCCCTGTCCTTGTCGGATCATTGTATGTATGTCGTTCGTCGTCGTTGTCTTGCTTGGTCTGTTCTGTTCCACGGAGTTCTGCGTGTCTGTAAGTTTAATCCTGTGTTGTTTTACTTGGTCCTAACATTAAATTTAAGTTTTATTTGGAGCTGCTGTTTGCACTTGGGTCATCATTCCACCGCACCCGTAACAACATCAGTCTCATTCATAGCAACAGTTGCTGGGGACGTGGGGGACGTCTTTTGATGTATGAAATGTCAGAGTCCAATCGTCTCCAAGATAGCTTCTCAGTTGCGGAGATGTCTTTGTGACTTCTTTGCGACGTCACCATTATATCTCTTTGGATCTCCGACCGGTCTTGGAGACATTGCAGGGACGTCACAGGTTCAGGACAACAAATCGTATTTGCAACATAACTGCCCGAGACCATCCATCCATTCATTTGCTTCCACATTTCCGTTGCCGGGTCGTGGGGGAGTTGCCCAAATCACATTGCACCAGCCCCTATGGCGCCCCCTGCAGGTGGTGGGTCCACAGAAGGACGGCCTCATGGTTCTAACCGGGCCTGTTGGTCTCTCATAAGGGTCTTCTGAACCGCTCTTTGTCTGACCCGTCACCTAGGACCTGTTTGCCACGGGCGACCCTGCCAGGGGCACGAAGCCCCCGACAACAGAGCACCCAGGATCATTCAGGCGCTCAAACCCCTCCACCACGTTAAGGTGGCGGTTCCAGGAGGGGGACTGCTTTAGACCTCACAGAAAATTCTCGGAGACCACACAGAGACTGCATGGAGACTTTTTCTGGTCTCCGTCTCAGCTGAAATCTGTTTTCACCGAGACTTGCCTTATCTCCAGCGGACAGCGGCAACTCTAGTCTCTAACTAGTCTCCAGGCTGGCGAGAAAGGCCCTTTATTTTCCACGTCTTGGTCCTCAGGTAAACCGCCATGTTGGAGAAATGTGGGTGTACTTCGTGTTTGAGAGACATTTGACTTGCCGCATTTTTCAGCATTAACGCTCGTATCCTGTTCCCTTTTAAAAACCAATTGTACGATATCAGTCACTCCAATCCCTTTAGCTTTAGCTGCCAGTCCTGCGCTGATTTGTAACCGCGCCGCCTCCATTATCTCATGATCCATTTCCCAGTCCATATTTATGCCTCTCTCTAAGTGTTTCCCATTCGCTTCTGAAAGACCTCGCCGTTTAATACGAAAAATAGAGAACGCAGCACTTTTATCTCCCAAACATTTCATCAAATTGAACCATTAAGCCGCTACTCTTCCTCACAAATGATCCGCTGTACGTTCACAAGCGTCGCCATACATCCACATTAAGTTAGCGCCGGGTTCCCGCAGTCGGTCTCGAACGCGTCATTATCCCGCCGCACGCAAAAGGCAGTGGGAGCGCTTTATGGAAGTGAGGGATTTTTCTCAGTGAAGTAATGTATATTTGGCGCATCTTTGTCTTCGGAATGATCTCGCCGTGAGTCGTTCGTTGGGATAAAAAGGAAACGGATATAAATCCCTATAGGCTATACATTTAAACGGCATATAACGGACACACTTTCAAGGCGACACAGGACAGGTGAACGTTTTCTCCCATAACACCTTGTCAGAGTATAAAAAAAGCCCAACTGTACCTTTTTCGATGTGTATTTTATGACGTTTTGTTTGCAAGCCCGAGATATCCAGGACAAAACTACAACACCGCATCGGCCCACGCAAATTCATTCAAACATATTTACATATTTTGTACGTACAGCGAAAGGTGATCGAGATGACGCTGTCACCAAAATACGGTCCATGGTTTCCTTTCTTGGAGACAGCCACGGCTAAAGACGGGAGAAGTACACATACATGCTCATTCCACCCTTTCGACAAAATATACAAGTAGCTCCTGCAGACTCCAATGTGTCTAGTCTTGGACTTAATTTTTTTTTTTTCTGAAGGATTTTATTTTATTTTTTAACTCCCAGTCTGATGGGATGATCAACACGATGAAACCAGAAATTTAAACCTGGGTCTAACCATTATTTAAATTTCATGAAAATATAGACACTTTTTATCTTTAACATTTTTACTAATTTTTATCCACAACACGACAGAAAACTCTCAAAACATTGTTTTCCTTATATTTATATTAGTAATGTTCAGCATGACTAATTTCCCCTATTCACCTGCAGTGTCTCGCCTTAAAACGATGGTGGCGCAGGTGGTAGAGCGGGTCGTCTCACGATCGGAAGGTCAGGGGTTCGAATCCGAGCTCCTGCAGGTGACACACTGTCGCTGTGTCCTTGGGCAAGACACTTCACCCACCTTGCCTCCAATGTCTTTGTATATCGGTGAGTGAATGGGTTAGTGGACCCTTGCTGTAAAGCACTTTGGGCCTAATGAAGTTGAAACTATTTCAAATGTACAATTTAAAACATGTCACGCAACATATTCTGAGCTTTAAATCATGTTATAATATAATATTATATATATATTATACCATGGTCTGGGTGAATACTCGATTCTGATTGGCTGGAGGGTTATTTCTGATAATCTGATTCTACACCAACAGTTAAATCATGTTCTATATCACTCCACTGCACTCCGAGGTGTCCATTATCAGAAATAACGGGCATTATCCCTTACATAAAGAACATACAGTGCACAGAGTTGTCATTTGCTTCAGGTTTCTCCTTCTACTGTAGAAGCGCTCCAATCTGTCATCTCTGTAATTTGCTGCATCTTACATAGCATCTGAAAGTGTCCTCTCTACATTTGATCGTGACGCTACCAATTTGTGAGCATGCCATTGGGTAAAAAAACAGAAGCTCGCATTGTATTTTCAACAATTCCTCCTTTTACCAGCAGAGAGCACTCCAACCAAACTTTAAAGAGCCAAGTTAGCCTTCCTAGAGGGTGAAATGATTTAAAACACATAAAGTCAGTGCGAGACGTCACGATACTTGCTTTAACGAGTGCATTTATTTGTACTTCTTTTTCAAGGAGGTAAATCGTGTTTTGTGCTTCCTATTTATTTTAACTCAACTGTTGAAATAATATACTGTGAGTACATTTAGAACAAGAAATACTGGCATTTGTATGCAATAGGGCTACAGTTTACAGGGTGGAACGTGCTTGTTCTTCCCGTGTTTTTGTGGCAGAGTGGTTTTCCTGGAGTTTCAACACTAACCTGACCTTCCCGAGCCTTTTCTTGAATGGAGTTGTATTCTATTTCAGAGTTGACCTATGGCACGTCTGCTCTCCGCGTAACGTCCAAATCGATAGCACCAGTAATAGTAGAGTGCGGTTTACAACGCACTGGATGCGTTACACTACACTTCCTCCCGTATCTATATTTCAGGTCATAATCTGGTGGACAGGATATGTGACCCATCACGGAAACCAGGGACACAACTCGGTTTTGGGGCATTTTTGAGATGGGCATACGTTATGGGAGTGTCGTCTCCAAGATTTCCAATGGTGTGTAACACATGGAAATCTGATCATATTTGGAGACGTGGCGGCGATTTGAAGTTAACAATTCCCAAAAGGCCAAAGGGCTGAAAAAGCTCTACAAAGATTTGGGCAGTTCTCACCTCTCTCTGCTGCTCGAGTGACAATAGGGCTCATTTACATCTCATTTAGATAAGCCCCCCGTAAAGCTGTGAAGCACAGGGGGTAGAAAAGACAAAAAGCAAGAAAAATGGGCCATCAAAGCAAAAAAAAAAAAGTTTGCATACAGATAACCGTATCCGTAACAGTCTTTACTGCACAAACCCAGCGTAACTGTATCTGACCATAAAATATGAAGCGGATCTCTCTCAAATAAGAAATGGCAGAAAGCTCGGGATGGGCCGACTACATTTATGGAGTAGTTTAAGTTTGTAGAGATCAAACTGTGCAGAACTGTTGATGGACTAAGGCCGCGGCAAATGTCTGAATAAGTTGGGAACCTGCGAAAAGCGGAAAGCAAAGTGATTTTTTTACATTTTAAATTAAAGCGGACAATAATTAATAAGTTTAAGAATGTAATCTCCAAGGACTCCAGAGCGCGGCTGTGCCATTATCTCTCCTGTGCAATGTAAACTCCCCCCACAAGGACACGCTACGGCGATTAGACATACACAAAACACTCCAAGGCCGAAAGCCTCCGACATAACACAAAACATGACCTGCACTGACCTACCCCCTCCCTCTGTCCGCCTCTCACTATCACTGTATCTTCACCGACCCCCCCTCCCTTATGTACCAATGAAAAAGTTCCAGCGAGTTGTCCGCCCGTAATGTGTATTATCATAATCTTGTGTATAATTGTCTTATGTATGTGCTTTGCTTTATTGTGATTTCTATTTTCAGCAACAAAAGGGGCGCCTTGTACTAGCCTGGAAAAATCCAGACTCACCGCTGTACCAGCCGGTGAGTCTGGTCACCCCTGCGTCGAATCCATTTCCCACAGCAGTTGATACGCAAGCAAACAGGAAGCGGAGTAAACCAATCAGTGAAGGGCGGGCGTCTGCTGCTGATGTGGTTTATTAGCGGTTTTGCGTTAATATTTGCGCAGGATTATGAATAACGAAACTCACCTACTGTCGATGTGTTTTTTGGTCATTTACCGCCGACTGGAGACACGCTTTCTCTCTTTCGGGCATCGTTCGTAGATTGTTATTGAGGGACTTCCGCGTCCCGTGAGTGACGTTGCTCGCTAACAACATGTCACGGCAAATAAACGAATATGATTGCACGTGAACGGATTGATTTTGCGGAAGTCACGAACGAGGACGGGGTGACCAGACTGATCCCCCGCTGGATAAAAAAATACAGAGGGGAATCATTCTGGTCTAGCCTGGCCTTTGCCATCCGTAAACTCCGGTCAAATATTTTTCCCTGCATGTACGTCTGGGTTTGATCTCAATGGCTGCGATTCAATCGGTTGAATTTCATCCTACCATTCAGCGAGCGGGGGAGGCGGGTGTTGTAGGTGACGTAAAGCGTAGCTTGACTCGGCCGGGCACATTACTTCACAACCAAACGCTAGCGGTTGGGTAAATCAGACCCAATCGTTTCAAACTTTAAACAGAGTTCACCCCTCCCACTTGTAAACGGAGCTCAATTGAGAAAGTCCAGACCCTCTATACGAAACAAGTACGAGGGTATGGTAAAACCAGGCTAATTCTGGTCCCACCAGGCTAGCCTTGTACGGCTGCCCTGGTGCGTTTGGCGCATCTGCGCGGACACACCGAGTAAAATTCCCTAGTTGTGAACCTGTTCATAACAATGGCAATAAAACCTATTCTGATTCTGATCTGGATTTTGTGTAAACAGCAGGTTCGTTCCTCGTGTACTGCATGCCTGTGTCCCATGCTAACGCACCACGTTAGCTTACAACAGCGCGCCTCCGTGAGCTGCTGGAGCCTCACGCCGAGAGAGTAACAGACTCCGGACATAACTGAAGTTATAACTGTAGAAAAGACTCCTGTACTACTTTAGTAATGCACATACACTCTCATACCCGAGGCCGACAATTGCGTTGTATCGCCGCGCGTGGTCCCAGATTGTTTACGTTTCACTGCACAAACCCAGCGTAACTGTATCTGACCATAAAACCGAAAATATGAGGCAGATCTCTCTCAAATAAGAAGTGGCTGAAAGCTCGGGATGGGCCGACTACATTTATAGATTAGTTTAAGTTTGTAGAGATCTGGATTTTGTGTAAATAGCAGGTTCGTTCCTCGTGCGGCGTTTCAAGGCATTTTTTAGTTACCAGTTGCCTAAGACCTGCCCTGTAGCCACGGTAGCACAGCGGTTAGCTCTCTCGCTTCACAGCAAGAAGGTCCCGGGTTGGATTCCCACCTGGACGGGGCCTTTCTGTGTGGAGTTTGCATGTTCTCCCCGTGTCTGCGTAGGTTTCCCCCACCACTAAAAACATGTACAATAGGCCATGATCAATGATGTGTGTGAGTGAATGTGGGTGGTCTTACGGACCGTTGGCGCAGATGTGCAGTTGTGACAGCGCTTCTGACAGTCTCCCCCAGGGGAAACTGAAGCTACTAATGTAGTTTACCATCATCGAGTCTGGAGTGAATGTTAATGCTCTCATGTGAAGCGCTTTGTGACCATGTCTGTGAAAGGCGCTATATAAATAAAACTCTTCTTCTTCTACAAAACTGATCTAAACAGATTCTTTTTCATGTTGCCGTGTCAACCTTTTTCACGATCTCTCCCTCCCCACTCCATTGACTGACTCGACTGCCGTTGATTTCTTCGTTTATTTATTTTTTCTTCCTCTTCTTCTTCTTCTTCTTCTCGCTTCCTCTTTTTACCGGAGACAATTAAGCCGGCAACGAAGATTTAGCGTATGCCGAGACGAACGCAGTGAAACAAATGAAAAGTGAGACATTTATCACAATCCCTGCTCCACCTGAGGCGGCGTGGGATCTTGTTTTGACACTCAGGAGAATATTAAAGCTTCCCCGGCTGTCTCGCGGCCGGTAATGCGGAATGAGAGATGGCGGGAAAAGGTTTTTTTTTTGTAGGGAGAGACGGGGGTGGCGTGGCGACTTGTTATCGGAGGTGCTTAAAAAGAAAATAAATAAATAACATAGACATGACCAGAAACTAGGCGTCAGTAGCCCTGTGGTTTGATGGAAATGTCAAAGGTTTGAATCCCAATGTCAAATGTGTGAATACTATCAGTGTGTTATAACGTCATCATCAAAATCCTCATGTTCACTATACACACTGGCTAAAAAAATATTTGCTCCACTCATGCAACGAATTAGCCACTGTAGTAGCTCTTACGGACTCCAAACTTCTTGGGCTTAACAAGATTTCTTTCAGAATATCTAATTCCCAGCCCGATTTATTCAGCTTTGAACCCAAAATAACAAAGCAATATTTGAGTTTTCCAGAAATCCCCTCAGAAAAAAAATCTACGAAATATAACCATGCATTTAAATCTGGGTCTATCCATTATGTAGAATTGGTTGCTGAAAATATAGGCAATTTTGGGCATTTTTATACACAAAATGCATAAAAATAACACATGACAAAAACGAAACAAAAAAAAGTGAGAAAAGAATGACAAAAGAGGTGATGAAAAAAAGTAAAAACAAAAAAAAATGAAAATGAAATGTGATCAAAAAGCAACCAAAAATGACAAAAACACAACAAAACGCTTACAAAATTTGACAAAAAATGTCCGGTGCAAAGCTGAACTGGAGAAATGTGCTATAGGTTAAGGTTAAAGGTAGGTTAAGAGGTTAAAAGTCATCTCATGATTGGAAGGTTGGGGGTTCGAATCCCGCCTGCAGTACTAACTTGTTTACCTTAATAAATCCTTTCCGTCGTCCCTCTGGGGGTAATACAAGTGTTAATGGGATGATTGGAGGGTCTTTCATCTCCCCCTGGTGTCTCTGGCCAGAAAACCACGATTGCAACTTTCCTGCCTCTGGGTCGGAGTCACCAATACACACTAATAGAATCACGAAGAAGAAGCTAACAGGCTAACGGGCAAAGCTAGCCGCGGGCTAGCACCACTTAAACAGTATTTACAGCCAAGTTTGAGTGAAAAAAATTAACTCCATTGTGTAATTGGATGAACAATATCCCTCTCTCCCTTTGTCTTTTCTGTCAGCGTAGTATTTACTCTCACGGACAATTAATGAGTAAAAAAAACGTAACATGCTACGACACCTGCAGTGGCGCTTATGGCCTCTAGGGGCACGAGTTACTTGGTTCTGCTTTAACATTTACCATTCATTAAATGAAATGTGCCAAAAGTAAGGCCTTGAATGTCACATAAAGCCATTGCTCAACTAATTTGTCAAAAAATTATAAAACTAAAACCCTTTCAGCTCCAGTTTTGGCTGAAATTATATACTATTTTTTCCTCAACCCAGTTCCAATTTGCTTCTGGATAATAACATTTCCCCTCATTCTTCTGTTTCATGGAATGTTTACAAATCTCTTGAAATGAAACATGCAGAGATTTGTTTTTTTATGTGTCATTAACAATGTTGTATTTCAAAACCATTCGTGCTTCTCAGCTAGAAGGTCCCGGGTTCGATTCCCACCTGGACGGGGCCTTTCTGTGTGGAGTTTGCATGTTCTCCCCCTGTCTGCGTAGGTTTCCTCCGGGTACTCCACTGGGGCCAGGACTCCCCTGAAACTGAGATTCTTAATCTCAGTGGGACTATCCTGGTTAAATAATGGCTCGGTTCCATCTACTCTACCTGCATTTTAAATGTTTCCACCAGCCCATTTTACAGTTAACTGGTACTTTTTTTAGTACCTGCTTGGCCCTGGTACTAACCAGGCCAAGCAGGTACAGCCATATCCATGGATTCAGATTCTACAGAGTAATGGAAACTCAACCAGGCTTAGTAGAGTAGGACCAAACCGAGTAGAGTTGGGTAGGGCTGGTGGAAACAAGCCATAAAGGTCAATAATAATAATAATAATAATTTGATTTCCTGCTGCCTGTAGAAACCCTGGAAGTAAAAAGTATGATACGCTAAAACTATTCCCAACAGTGAAGTTTCTTTACTCAAGTAAATCAAGTATCCCGGTATTACCGACCTCTGCTCGCCATCACAGACTCTCCCAAAGAAGCAGCCGGCGAAGGGGTTATCCCCGACTCCTGGCGCATTTGATTCCCAGCCCCGTGGCATGCTGGGTAATAGAGATCAGTAATTGGGTGCTATAAATCCAGCGCGAGGACAAGGTGGGTCAGAGCGGGCTGATTACTTAGGCATTACACTCAATCTGAGGCGAGTCCTTGAATGGGAAGATTTGGAGACGTGGGGATCTCATTATGTTTGCACGTGTGGCACGGAGCGCAAGGGGCCAAGGTCTCCTCCCGCCGTCCTCTGGGGGGGGGGGGGGGGTGAGGGTCGGCTTTCTCTCGTAAACATCACAACAAATTTATTTTCCCCCGTGTTGCCCACAGCTTTATGAGAGCGATCGGCGACGGCGGGCGGATTTGCGTCCGGCAGGGGAGCCTAAAGGGACCGGTAAAGACGGAGCGGCGCCGCGGAGCGTTCAAGAGCTGTCCGGGTGATGGGTTAAAAGTGAGGCCGCGGGGAGACATCGAGACGCGACACTGATATCGGGCAATATCTCACGGGTGACACAGAGGGGTTTACAATGGGCCCGGGCCGGGGATAAGACAATAAACATGAAGATAAATGCTTTAAAGTTGCTTAGCGCGTGAAGTCGTACGTCATTGAAGTTTGTAAGGTTAAAAGTGGGGTGACCGATTTATTGTTCTCGCGGTGGAGGAAGTTCACGTTGCCAGTATAGGCCTGTATTGCAAACGCTTTGTAGGGGTAAAAAAACAGGTCATACAGAGCAATGTGTTCCTATAGCGATTCACTTCTGGTCTGATAATGCCGCACATGCTCCCAAAACGTGGATATATATACGCTCTAATATGTGGTTGTAGCGTCTTTTAGCTTTGATTGTTTCAAGGTAAGGCAAGGCAAGTTTATTTGTAGAGCACAATTCATACACAAGGCAATTCAAAGTGCTTTCACAGTTGCATAAAATTACAAGAAAACAGATCAAATCAATCATTAAAACATCAACATAAAAATTAATCAATCACAGTAAAAGGCAAGAGTGCAGATAAAATACTTTCAGTTTTCATCTGCTCGGGTAAAAAGAGCTGTTTTCAGCCTGGATTTGAACATTGTCAGAGTTGAGGCCTGTCTCACATCCTCATGAAGACTGTTCCAGATTTTAACTGCATGAAACTGAAACGCAGCCTCACCGTGTTTAGTCCTGACTCTGGGAACCACCAGGAGACCCCTCCCTGAAGTTCTCAGGGCCCGAGATGGTTCCTACGCCTCTAACATGTCAGAGATGGACTTTGGTGCTAAACTATGAACAGACTTGTACACAAGCAGAGCTGTTTTAAATTCTATTCTCTGAGTGACAGGAAGCCAGTGCAGAGACCGGAGCACTGGACTAATATGGTCATATTTCCTGGTTCTTGTCAGGACTCGAGCAGCAGCGTTCTGGATGTTCTGCAGCTCTAACAGCTCGTTTAGAAAGGCCAGTGAGCAGCCGTTACAGTCGTCTAACCTGCTGGAGACAAACGCATGGATGAGTGTCTCCAAGTCTGGCTTTGACACTATTCCTCTGATCTTAATGTTTTTCAGATGGTAAAAAGCTGATGATGTTATTGCTTTGATGTGGCTGTTTAAGTTCAGGTCTGAGTCCATGATTACTCCTACATTTCTAACCTGATTTTTTTGGTTTTAGAGAGAGAGACTCAAGGTGACTGGTAACACTTTGTCTTTGCGTCTCTGGGCTCTCAATAAGCGTCTGCAATGTCAAAAGATCCAGTGTTGCATTTTGGTATTCACAAAGAGCTTGTATTGAGGGTGACCACTGTGCATCTTCTCTATGAGGTTGAGGTCTAGCCTGTCCAGCCAGAATACACGCCTTCCCTGTTCTTTACTAATGGCCGCTGGCTGCTCTGCTGTTGTACCGCCGTATAGCCGCTAGTCCCCCATTGGAATCCATTGCACTTTAGACACGTTAAAAACAACTTTAATGCCCGGCGCCTAATTTTTTGGAACGGTCTACAGCTCGATATTCCTCCTGTGATGACGCTGGGTTGGACACAATCAGAGGCACTGGTTATCGTGGGATTCACTTTAGAAATCTCGTACTTAATGAGCGTCAGGCTGTTAGCATTGGAGCTGCGCGAGCTAACTTGGTTCAGATTTAAAACGTAGGACGATTCAATGTGTTTTGAAAAAAATACTTTCGATAGACGGCGACTAGGAGGAAATCCTCTCGGAGAAGATGAAAGTCTCGTCAATGTTTCTCCACGCCTCCCCAAATAAAATCTAACGTGGTACGCCTTCCTGTTTGTTTGTCTTTTGGCGAGGACTGGAACAACCCCTCGCGGTGATTAGCTCTGTCTTTTTTGACAGACCGATGCCAAAAAAAAAGCGCCTCTCCCCCCAAAATTCTCATCTCGCCCCGCGTTCCCGCCCTAATCCATTTCCGAGCCCACGGTTAAAAAGAGAAGAAGAAAAGGGGAGAAAGGCAGGAGAAACAGCCAGGAGTATAGACGGTAAATTAAAGCGCAAAGCCGATCGTTTCTGGGCGTGACTTACCGGATTAGGGCAACAGTAGTCCCGGCTGGTGAGCGCTTTGGAGTTGCTTGATGCGCCTTTTATAATCCTAATATTTCTGAATCGACTTGTTCAGGACGGCGAATTTCTTCATCTGGAGTCGGGGCATGTCTCCGAGTCACGACTCTTTCCGCTCGATTATGGCAGAAATAGGAGCAGAAATGGCGAACAGTCGGGAGTGCGCGCCCGGAACAGAGTTTTAGAGAGAACAACGGATTCAGCGTGAAGTGGTCTTTGATTATGTGGATGCGGCGGGCAGCGTTGCAGTTTCTCTTTCACTCAGGCATTTCTCTGTCATGACATAATCTCTGAAAAATGCAGCCGCCAATAGTATTTCTCCTTATCATGTTCTGATACGTAAAACATATTTTGTGTGTGTGTGCACTCAAAGTAATAATTGCTCACAGATGGAAGAGCGGTACAGTCTCCGATAAAGGATCAGGAAGCCACTTCTTTCACTGGCTTGACAGTAAAGCTGTATTTACAGAACTTCAAACAAATCAGGCCCTTTATGACAATAGATTCAGCAAAGATGTCTCTACACTCAATGATATTTTCACACATAGAGTACTGTATTACAACGTGGTCACTTACTGGAGAAACAAATATCAAGCCCATAGAAATCCTCTTCAAGAAGTCCATAAAAATTCTGGATCAAAAGCCTTGGTCGTATCATCACTGCAATATCCTGGAAAAATATAAAATGCTAAATTTCCCAAATTTCGTAAATTTAAAAAAACTTTGCCTTGTCTACAAAGCACGTCATTGTCATACCCCTGGTTTATTGGACATTTTATTTTGAAATACTTACCTGTTCGCTATGCTTTAGATTTACATCACTCCCTGTTTCCTGCCTCTGTGATTTGTTTGCCCCGCCCTAATGTGTTGAACCTGTGTTTGATTACTCAGTATATCACCCCACCTGTTCCTTTTGGTCTTTGCCAGATTGTCTTTGTTTCCCTCGTGTTCTGAGCTCTGGAGTGCTACCTTAGTTTGCTACTTTGTTTTTGCCAAATAAAGGCTTGGAAGTATTTTTCGTTCTCCTGGTGTCTCTGCTCCTGGGTTTTCGTGTCTTAGGGGGCCGTGTGTTACAGTCATGGTCTTGCCCCGCCCCCACTCTCCAACCACATTAAACCTAAAGCAACGAGGGGTCTCCGCACCAGAGCCTCCTCCAGAGGAGATGTGGAGATCCCACACAGAAAGACAACATCTGGACAAAGTGTGCTGTCCCGTCAGAGGAGGCCAGTCTTGGAACAGCCTTCCTACAGACATAAGAGAACGCCCGACTTACAGCTCTTTTAAGAAACAACTTAAACATCACCTCAAAGTAAATCAGTCATGCACCCATTTTAACTAAAATGTCATTTGTAAAGTTTTTATATTGTGTTTTGTTCATACATTGTTTTACTTTTGACCTGCCTCGGGACTACAGATGTAAATCAGCAGTTTTGCTATAATCTGGCACATTTACAATTTGTGTACAACTTGTATATGATTGTTCATTAATGTGTGTTGTCCCGATCAAATAAATAAATACATTTTAAAAAAGTAACACGCAGAACAGAAAGTGCCAATTACAACCTTGTGTGGACAAATCTACAATATTTAAACATGCTAAGTAGCTCAAAGTTAGCAGAAACTTCAAAAAACAATCACATTGGCGAGTGGTTTGCATGATGCTAATTTACATAAGGATGCTAATGGCACAAACCGGAAATATTCAATATACCTACAGATGTCTAGGCCTGTCTAAATAAAATGAAATGTGAGTCAACACGCTTCAACACTCACTCTCAAGATTGACCATAAAAAGGAGAGTTCAATCCTAACGTTTGCGGACAGTTAGCAAGTTGGCTAACTGGGCATCTTACCAGCGTCCGTTAGCATACACAATGTATTTTTCCTGTAGCCGTCGAATGTCCTAAATTATGAAAGATGTTCTCAGCAACCCATCAAACATAATGATGAGTTTTGTGTGTTTGTTTTTGCTTTAGAAAATTAGAAAAGTAGCGTTTAAAGGTGTCCTCTCAAATTCAGATTTTGCTCTTTCGTCGGATACACATTCAGTGGCCACTAAACATCACCTTGTAAGAAGCTGATGATAAAGAAACTACAGAAATTACATAAATGCCATGAATTGGACAAAACATACTTTGCCATTGTAAGCTATAGTTTTGCGCCTAGCTTCCCTATTGATTTGTGTGGGGTTAAATGTACGCATTTGTAAGAACAGGCTCAGATAGCTGAAGGCATTTCTATGATTTCTAACTGTTAGGAGCATAACTGAACTATGGCTGCTCTGCCTGGTAAACACACAAGAAACTCAAAACACATAACTTTTTACTAAAGTGGGCATAAGTTAACGAATATCTGTTTTGCCCACAGCAAAGACAAAAACAAGTGAAGCAGTTTTAGTGTAAACAAAAATATAAACGTCATTATGGCAGTCCTGATTCCTCCGCTCAGGAGTGAGGACAGTTTACCTAAGTGTCCTCCCCCTCCGTCGTTGAGGTCTAATTGTCGGGGCATTTCCATTTTTTATCAAACGTCCCCGGCACTCCGACATTTCTTTCCCCCTATTGTCGGAGTGGTGACACTTTACCTTTTGTGCAACGTCCTGCCATTCCGACAAACGAGATGATTATTAAAAATACGTGGGCCAATACGCTCACATCCACTCACGCAATACAAAAGATTTAAAAAATGAGGTGTCACGTCACGATCACAAGCGTACAAGGAGCAGAAAACCCAGGGTGCGTACCTATGTTCCCCGGATGCGATGTTTTTTTTTCCGTAGATGAGTTGGTACTTCACCCAATCACAAGTCATGAGAGTGAAATGTCATACATATATCAATCAGCTTAACCCCGACCCTGCCCTAAGAGAGAGATTAGGCACCAGCCCACTAACCTTAAGGATAGTGGGCTGGTGCCTAATCTTAATCAATAGAAGTGGGGGAACATAGGTACCGGGGAACATAGGGCTGACCCCAAAACCCTAACCCTAACTGTTGTCGGAGTGGGGGTATCAAAAAGTGTCGTATTTGTTGGGGCGGGGGGGGGGGGCGTCGTAACGGAGGGTTGTCGGAATGACGGGGTTTCGGTTTGGAGGGCCGTCTAAATGGACGGTTGCCGGAATAAGGGGTAGACGCCGTCTCTAACCTGTTTAACCAGTCTGACATTTGACTGCAAGAGCAAGAAGAAGCAAATTAGGAGCGAAACTTCCTCATGTCAATCAACCCAGTCCAGTTGACAAATATTTAAATGCCTTGTGGAAATCAGGGTTTGGATGAGCCTTATATGTCATTAAAGCGCGTTAAACTGGATTCAACCTGGCATTAAAGCTCACTTTTGTGGGGATGTCATTGGGGAATAATCACATCGTTCTTTGCCCAATTTTGCTTAAAAACTGCCCATTGTATTCGATTTGCTTTTGAATATGAACATTTCCCCTCATTTCCTCGGCTTGATGGAGTGCTTGCAGATGTTTAAGAAATTAAATATGCAAAGAGTTTTTGGATTTGTCGCATTAAAAATGCAATAAACCGGTCTCTAATCTAGTGAAAATTATTTTGTTGCCGTCTAATTGTGAGTGTAATTTCCTCCAAACGTGCCATATCCCTAATTCTGTCAGATACGCACGAACTAACGGGCCCGCGGGAACCGACTGACCCCCCGCGCCACACACTCCGCCACCGCCATCTGCAAACACGCAATATTACGCTCATAAATCACGCCGTAGTCATAGCTCCCGCCGCTCAGATATTTCCTCACACCCCTCACGAGCGTCTCCATGTTGAGACGACTCCCGACGCCGGGCCGTGTTATGAATACTAATGCGCCTGTGCTTTTTTTTTTTTTTTTTTAAGCGCGGCCTAAACGAGCTAACGTGATAAAGTGGCGGCGGGTTTCGCGAACACGCCGCACGCGCGAAAACACACGCGGAGTCGCACAGTGAGATACATGTCGGATTTATTCCAGAGGCGCCAGAGCCACCCGCCCGCCGTCAAGTGCCTCGCCTCTTACAACCACTCACGCCCGCGTCACGACGGGCCGCGCGCCACTTAGCCACGGGTCCATTTGGGACGCGGCGTTTTTAGCGCTTTTAGCTTTAATGCACTGTACCGCGGCGCAAACAGGAGGGGGGGGGGGGATGCATTTAAGCCGGGGGTATTTAGCATCAGGCTAACCGCTCAAAGAGGGGTGGGTTTACGGCGCACTAAATGGGCTCTTTGCATATATTTGAATACGGCGGTGATTCTTGAAATAATAGTCGTGTTGAGTGTGTTCACAGTTTTGGAGATCTGTTTGGTTTTTTAAGCCGTCCGCCGTGTGTTTAGGGTGTTATGAATCCATGGGAAAATAAAGTGCATGTGTGACTGGTAGCACTTCAACCGTAGACTCAGACTATAGCAGCCTGAAGTACCTATATACTCAGACAGAAAGGAAAATGTGTGTGTAGCAGTGGCGGCTGGTGATGTAAACTCTAGGTGGGGCTATATTTTACACTGCATTAGGTATAAGGATGTTTTGCTATCAGATCTACTTAACCCATTTACTGCTGCTTCTCAGACCAAAAATAATAATAATACACTTGTATTGCACTTTACAAGCCTGTATTACCAAGTTTCTCAAAGCGCTACACTCCATACTTGGTGGTGGTAAGCTACTGTTGTAGCCACAGCTGCCCCGGGGTAGGCTGACGGAAGTGAGGCAACCAGTCTGTGCCATCGGCCCCTCCGACCACCACCACTCACTCACTACATTCACCCCAGGCTTCCTGGTGTTCCCGAACGGTCTCCCCTCCAAGTACTGCCAGGCCCTTCCTGCTTAGCTTCCGAGGTCTGACGAGATTGGGCAGAGCAAAGGCAGTATGGCCTTTTTTAAATACAGAACTAACCCCAGATAGTAAAAGATGATAATTCGACGTTGACTTTTGCTCAGATTGGTTATTTCTGGTCGAGATTGAAATGTAAATGTTTATTCAGCAATTAATCACTGGTTTATCAATGGTTGAAAAAAAGCTGTTAAACCGACGTTGAATAAATAAGGGCATTAAGGTTGAAGTGCCAACTAATGGTTCATCAGCTGCAAAAAGAGCGGGAACTGAAGTTACTGTACATACAACTCTCATTCAGACTCAGAGCATCATGTGACACAACAAACCTTTTCACTATAAACCGCTACATAACAGACTGTTGCTTAAAGGGGGGGTATTATGTAAAATCGACTTTTTCAAGCTTTATATCATGTTATTATGTCATTCCCTCATTAAACACATGCCTGGAGTGTTGCCTTGGCTCATTCACATATTTTTGAGTAATCAGTAAAAACTTAGACGGCGGCCATTTTAAGTGTAGCTATGCCTCAGTCCTCCTAGGAACGCCCCCACCTCCTGGAGACGCCTCTGGACCTTTCGTCACCAGCCAAGCCACCAACCACTGCTCCTCAGCTCAGCAGAGCCCCCTCCCCGCACAGTGTTGTTGTTTAAATGCCACAGTAGTGTGCTGAAGGGGGCGTGTCGGAAAGCTTCTTAAAGAGACAGAGGCCTATTTCAAGACGTTCAGTACAGCCATTTTGAGAGAGCAATTTTATTCAAGGCAGTTATTTTAATTTACTGCATATACAGACCAACAGAAGGTTACGTCATCATTGTAGTGCTATAGACTGGTGCTATGTGATTGAAAAAAGCATAATACCCCCTCTTTAACAATTCATTTGCCCAAAGCACAATGATATGAGAGCATTGAGGAAACATTTATGACCTGGTAAAAAAACAACAACAATGGCCTCACGGCAGTAGCATCGAGTCTCTCGCGTCTTTACGTCTGTTTAGCCTCTTTGAAAGTCTACAAACTCCACGGCAGCTTCCACACTCCTCCTGTCGCCAGCGAAAAGTCAGTTCCAAAGAGTCGGTAAAACCCCCAAAGAATTATCCGTTTAATCCCCCAGTCTTTACTAGTTTCTCCGGTGTTTTGAGAAGCCGCGTGCGAGTGAATGTGACCGATGAAGAGCCTCTGCGTAGACTTCAGGGTGAGTTTGTGTGTGTGTGTGTGTGTGCTGGGACCATGCGCGACTACCATCTATCGGTCACTATCATGTTTGCTTGTGTTTTCTGTTCTTTGTGGCAAACACTACAATAATTATACATGTTAATAACACATGTGGGATTTTGGGTCGTTTTTCAGGTATTTTGGGGCGGGTTTGGCTGTTGAAACCTGGCGACCCTTAATGGGGGGAAACCGGAACATGCGTTTAGCCCTGGAATGGAACCCAGGACCTTAGTTTTGTCTTCCTCAGTTGTGACGCCTTTTTGGATGTGCGTCCAACGTCCAATACCACACCCCAGAAGCGTAACCAGCTGTTCCAAAAGACTAAATGATTTAACACCGACTCCTCAGCCTCATTTCAACACCATATTTCGCCCCCAATCTCCCGAACATGTCCGCTTCACCTCTCTTTGAATGTTGCTTCCGGCCCGGACCTCGGCTCCACTCGAGCGGCAGGCTGCCGTCTGTCGGCCAACTGTTTCCTCGCCTCTGTTCGCCGCACCGTTTTCACTCCTGTAAAACAAAAAAATTTAATCTTTCTTCACTCCGAGTTGTGTTTTTGTCAAGCTATAACCTCCCCCAATTCAAGTGCAAATTCAGACTACCACATTACAGCTCGCTTTCGTGACAAAGCATAATCCGCGAAACGCTTTGAACCTTGCTTCTAAATACCGCGACTTATTTTTTTATGTAATAGGCTCAAACATTTCTGCTTCAGCCACATGCAAAAAAGATTGTGCTAAATGCTGCGAGATGAAAAATTGCCAAAATAAATCAGCGGCCCTGAGGCATTTGTCCAGTCTCGATGAGAATCTTGTTATTAATTTGTAAAACTCCCCAGCAGCTGCAAGTGTTTAGGTTTACCAACTTTGCAAAAAGAAAAAATATCTCGTCTCCGTTGTGTGTATCTACAAACATGCTGTAAATTGTTTGCCTCGGCCACAGCAGCAAGATGTATTGAAACTGAACCGAGCACATTTTCTCCAGTTTGGCTTTATCCAAATCTAAAAGCTTCTTGGAAAAAAAGTGTCACAATAGCGACGAAAACGTGGATGTAAAAGACATGACTTAAAAAGTGTTGAAAAAGCGAAAAGTGACCAGAAAGTGACAAAAACACAACAAAAAAGGGACAAAACGGCAACGGAAAAACAAGGAAACAAAACAGGCGATGAAAAAAACTTTGAAAATGCCGCACGAACGCGTCAAGAAACAAAAGAAAGCGATAAAAATAGGGACGGAAAGTGTCAAAAAAGCAACAAAAACTTGTGTGACGAGACTAAAAAGCAAAAAAAAATGTGGTGAAACGCAACAAGAAATTGACAGTCAAATGGGCCTTTCAAATGAGCTCCAGTCGAGACATTTTTAGATTTGGGTAAAGCTGAACTGGAGAAAACTCGCTCGGTTAAGGCGGGGGTTATGAGGTTAAGAGTGTTTTTTTTTATCATAGGGCCATTCGCTGGAAGTCTGTGTTTACTGTTTATTTATTAATTTATTTGAACAGGGACAGTGTATAATCTACATTAGCCTCAGAAAGGAGAGATGCATTGTACCAGGTTACAGCACTTGTGCTAATTTCCACCCGCAGTCCCTGGGCCTATTGTACATGTTTTTAGTGGTAGGGGAAACCGGAGTACCCGGAGGAAACCTACGCAGACACGGGGAGAACATGCAAACTCCACACAGAAAGGCCCCGTCCAGGTGGGAATCGAACCCGGGACCTTCTAGCTGTGAAGCACGAGCGCTAACCACTGTGCTACTGTGCCGCTGCTGCTTGGCCAGCAGAGGGCGCCTCTCGCTTCTTACTGTGTTTTCTTATCATTCCACATTTTAAAAGTAAAATATCTAATCTAAGGCACCCAAAAGAGTGTTTTAAGCCTGATATGTTTTATCTTCAACACGCGGTAATTATTCAGTGCTAGGCCTTTACCGATTTGCTAATGGCTAAATCCATGCGGTGTCTTTTTTTTTCCCCCCACCGTCCAGCGTGTGCTACAGGTTTGGAAAAAAGGCAACATTCGCCGTCATTAATCATCCCTGGACACCGTTTGCTCCACAGGAAACCGCTCCCCAATACATCTACAAGACAAATGAAGATACGAACGAGCATCTATCCCCATAATGAATAGCTCATTTGGGGATTGGTTTATCAAACGCGTTAGCTTCATAAAACAGGATGTAATGCGGGAGAGCGTCCTGTGGAGAAGCTGACGGATTGTCGCATTAACCTTATAAGGTTGTTTTAATTGCTTTGTTCGTGCGAGACGTCCACAGGATCTGTCTGACCCTCCGTTTTAACGTCGTGTCTTTTTAAATCTCCCCGGCCTCCTGTTTACTGACATCTTTATTCACGGATATCCACTGTCCCTGCTGTGCACGCGTCCACACATCTCACGTTAACTCGGAGATTTGAGAGGGACTGCTTTTTTGATTGGGGCGGGTCGTCTCACGGTCGTAAGGCTGGGGGTTTTTCGAATCCCGCCTCCCACACAGGTGCACGTTGTCATTGTGTCCTCGGGCAAGACACTTCACCCACCTCGCCTCCAGTGTCTGCGCACCTTGGTGTATGAATGAGAGGGTGAGTGGCTGTAAAGCGCTTTGGCCCTTTGAAGTGTTTTTTTTTTCTTTTTCAGATTTTTTGGATTCATTGATAGTTTGAATCATCAATCAATCAATGGTTTTGTATAGCCCAATATCACAACAGGAGTTGCCTCATAGGGCTGTAACAAACATTAGGGCAATAAAACAGAGCAGTAAATAAGACAATGTAAAGTTCAGGTGAATCAAATATCCAGGTAAACATAAAGTCCAAATAAGCGTCAGCAGTAGGTGGCGACGAGCAGCTCGGGCGTCCCCTGTCCTTAGACTCTCCAGCACGGCAAGGAAAAACTCAAAAACCCAGTGGGAGAAACGAGAAACCTTGAGGAGAACCACAGAAGGAGAGATCCACTCCCATGGACGGACAGGCTATAGAGACCCAGGGCCGAAGGAGTCCCTCAGCAGACGGGCCAAGATCACAGACCGTCCAGTCCCTGTTGTCAATAGGCACTACAAGTCACTACAAGTCACGCTGCTTCTATTGACGGAAGTAAGCGGGGGAGAAGTCTTTAGGAGTTAGTGCGCGGACGTAGTGCTCCTCGTATTATTACGCCTCACAATATAGTACCCCTTTTTATCCGCTGAGAAAATCGACATGTTACATTTCTGTGTTACTATACTTTGTAGTGTAACACGTCACGTAACTGTATTTAAATAGGGACAACGTGGAAGAGTTCGGTAGCTTCTAACGGGAGCTGATTTGGAACTATACAGTATGTGGAAGAGGCTGCGTTTGTGCTCCGTTTGCATGACAGAGCGCACGGACAAAGACCAGACAGGTACATATCAACTAGTCTAAGGCTATATCCACACGAAGACAAAACGCTTATAATTTCAGAAACGTTTTCTGTAAACACGGAGTCAGCTCAGTAAATGTGTGCGTCCATATGAATGTAGTCAATACGCCTGAAAACGCTGTGAAACCATGCCAGACCTGTTGGTGGCGCTATGACGCAATGACGGGATCAAGGCCAAACTGTCATAAAGGAAACTGGGCATGCGCAGCAATTTGTAAACAGACAACATGGCGAGTGGGCGAGCTGGTACTAACTTAGTGTGGACGGACGATGAGGTAGAACTGTTGCTTCGGGTAACACTGGATTATAAAACCAACAAGCTACAAGAAAGTGTAGACTGGGAGACGTGTATGTCCAAATACACGGACATCATGTTGGCATTTCAGGAGCAGTATCCACGCGACTCTCCGGACAGAGATTTCCCACATGACCCCACAGCGATAACCAAAGGCCAACTAACCGCAAAAATCAAAAACGTCAGAGGGAAATACAGGCAGGCAGTGGACAGTGGGCGACGGAGTGGCCATGGGCGTGTGGTGCTTATATTCTTTGAACTGTGCGAGGAGATCTGGGGAGGATCGCCTGCAACACGCTCCATTGAGCAAGGCATTGAGACGGCGGACTTGGTCGAGACGTCTTCCACACAGAGTTCAACTTCCATGCAGGGTTTGTCGACCTCGGAGCTGCCCACTGACTCGCCACAGTCGTCAGACTCTGTTGAAAGTCTGCTGCCTCCTCCAGTCGTAAGGCAGCGCAGAGAGATGTTGCAGGTAACAACATCAATGCACTGATTGTTTACTATAATTATGTAAGACATAAATGCGTAAGATGACGGGGTTTGACTTTTGTAATGCTTATAACTGGCTCCACATTTGCAGTGTTGCCATTTTGTATTCCATATAGCTGTATTGAAAACTAAGATTGTGATAAAACAAATCATGTCTTACTGCTACAGAATTAATGTACATTACTCAGTGAGGCCTGTGGTGTTCATTACATTAATAATGAAGCAAACCTTTGCTATTTTCCTGCTAATAAAATCACATTGTTCTATGTGTCTTTCAAGGCGAAGCTAAACAGCCACAGAGGGGACAGGCTGAAAAGGAAGGGTCCTGCCGATACAGGACAGGAGGAGTTGCAGCTGAAACGGAGGATGCTGGATCTAATGGAGGAGACGTCAAGACGCAATACAGAAAACATGCAACAAATAAATAACAATATAGCAAACATCACCGCCACCATACAGGAAGGATTTTCTCTGATGAGAGAAATATTAGTCCAGCCTCCCAATGCACGCCCCCACAGCAGTGTATACCAGGGACACCCACCTTCATACAACATGCACCAGAACTCACACCACAATGCATCACCCTTCAGTCACCCTCCAAGTGAAACACACCACTCTGGGAGATACACACCAACACCACCACCACAATCACACGAAACTTCACAGCAATACACACCCTCATTTTCATACACGCGGGCACTATTTGAAGATTGAGATCATGTTTCTATTTCTGAATTTTCTTACTTTGTTTAGTTCTCAGTTAAATGTTTGATACGAAGCAGTTATTTTGTTACAAAACCAGCTGAGTTATGCCTGTGATATTGCAGATTTCATACTGTGACTCTATTTTTGAAGCACTTTAATAAAAAGACAGTATTGTTTTTGAATGTTGTTTTAATGGTGCAACTTTGAACATAACAATCTTTCTATTTTTGTCAATACATAAGGAAAATTAAATACCTTTTCCAGATCACCCACACATTGAAAGTAAAACTGATTGAAGTTGGAAATTATTTCTAGCTGTGAACCAAAATATGACAACATTGTCAAAATAACAACCTCAAAACATGTTGTCGTCACACTTGACACAGGCCAAACTTTACACCATTCAAACTGAACTGAGGAGAAGTAACCATAACCGTCATAGAGGTTACCCAAATATGTTTTTCCAAGTTAAATACAGTATTAGCAATACTGGCAGTCCTTAAGGGTCCAGGTACTTCATTACCACTCTTCTCACTCTCTTTCCTTCCCCCTCATTACAGTCAGTGAGGAAATTGTTGCACTGTGTGGGAGGCTGTGCGTCCACCTCTCCTCGCATCGTTCCCATCACAGACACTTCATCTACACCCTCCTTCCTAGACTCACAGAAATTGTGAAGAACAAAACAAGAATATACAACATAGGGCAGGTCATTCAAATTGATGTCCATCGGCCTTCTTAGTGCTGCAAATCTGGCTTTCAGACGACCAAATGCACACTCAATGACCATCCGTGCCCTACACAAACTCAGGCCAAAGTACTGTTCTTGTGGCGTCGACCCGCCGTTGGAGAACTCCTTCATCAGATGAGGCAGCAGTGGGTACGCCGGATCACCGAGAAGGAAAATGGGTATAGGCTCCTCGTCGTCCACAATGTGCCTTTTCAGAGGAGGGATCTTGCCATTTTTCATTGACCGATTCAGCTCTGAATTGGCAAAGATCCGTGCGTCGTGCACACTTCCAGGCCACTTGATGACAACATCCATGAATCGGTACTTGTAATCGCACACTGCCTGTACATTCAGGGTGTACTTGCCTTTTCTGTTTATATAGTCCGTGGAGTTGACAGACGGTTGTTTAATTTCTATATGGGTGCCGTCAACTGCTCCTAAACATTGGGGCATGCCATGTGCCTGTTGAAACCCCACAACCAGCTCCGTGGCGTCTTGCTCCGTGAAAGGCAGTCGGACGTACCTGGGCCCGAGGTGGATGGAGATCGCTCTGCAGGTCTGCCTTACGATGACAGACACGGCCTGGCGCGACACTCCGAAGGCGTTTGCGGTCTTCCGTAGCCGTCCTTCGTCGCTCAAATAATAAAGCGTCAGAGCGACCCGTTTTAGGGGATCAATGGGTGCCCTCATATTTGTCGTTTGCCCTTCGATGTGCGGACGTAGCTCCTCGGTGAGCGCCACGACAGATGCCCGGGACATCCGAAAGTTCTCCCTCCATTCATCGTCCAGGACAACACCATTCACGAAGTTGTCCCACCAGCTACTCGTTCTGCCAGGTCGCGTCCAAAACCTCCGTCGGGATGCCCTTCGGGTCCTCATCCGTGGGGAATCCAAAATAAAGTGACGTACTGTGTTGTCCAGAATAGATTGCTGTAACCGATGATAATGGAGAAGAAGGAGATTGTGCTGTAATAGCGTTAGTAGGCTCACTTGCATCAACAGGACACAAGCAATGCTGTACGGCGCCATTGTTGTTGTCATTTTGCGGCGGAGTGCGGCGCATGCGTGTGTATCAAGAGGCGGGGCGATGACGCAAGCGTCTCAGATACATTGCGGAGAGGCAGTAACCACGAAGCGGCGTATACGGAGTTTTGAAATCTTTCCACTCTGGGACCTGGTTTGGAAAATGTTCGTTTACAGACCCCCAAAACGCCGGACTCGTGTGGACGATACACTGGATTGGTAAAGTATTTTTGCGTTTAGGCCTGAGCTTGACTTCGTGTGGACAGGGCCTAAGGTAAGGTAAGAACATATGTCAGTATGTAAAAACGGTGGCCTATTCCTTTAATAGATCACTCAGGGTTTGCAAAATAGACAGGAAATGTAGTAAAAAAAAGAGGCATCTTAAGGGGGCAGAAATATAAACAATAAGGAAAAAAAGAATAAAATACAAATATAATAAAATTAGAACAAACTATAAAGAGTAGAATATCAAGGTCGGCATCGGCAGTGCAAAGTTTACAGTCCAAGTGCAGGTTGTCAATCAGGGAATAAAGTGGCGCTGCAAAAAGAATATTGCACGTAGTTGTTCTTGTACAGTCTCACAGCAGTGGGGATGAAGGACTCTCTTTTATTACATTCATTATGTCTTCTTGATCACAAAATAGTTTTTGAAGTTATTTTAGAAAGACACTAGATGTAACAAAAAAAGCTTGTTCAAATACCTTACGCGTTTCGACGGACAAGGAATTTGTACTTCCGTCTTCATCAGAGGCGTCACTCGGCATGCTCTTATTGGGATGATGGTCTTCCCAGGCTTAGCGCTCAGTCTTGCACTGAGGGTGTCTCAGTGTTCCACTGAAAGAGCTGCTCAGCTCCTCTACAGTCCCGTGCAGTGGGTGCGAGGTGTTGTCCATGATGGAGGTGAGCTTGGCTAACACCCTCCTGTCCATCACCTCCTCCACAGAGTCCCGGGGGCAGCCCAGGACAGAGCTGGCCCCCCTGACCAGTTTGCTCAGTCTTTTCTTGTCCCACTCTGTGCGTCCCGGGGCCCAGCACACGGCAGCGTAGTGGAGAGCAGAGGCCACAGAGTCAGAGGCCTGCTCACTCCGAAGGACCTCAGTCTCCTCAGAAGGTGGAGGCCACTTTGGCCCTTCTTGTACTTCTTGTAAGCCCGTTAAAGATTCAAGATTCAAGATTGTTTTATTTGTCAAACCATGTGACTGATTTGAAATTATATTTCTCTCATCCTTGATTGTGGAGCGGGGGGTGGGGGAAGAGGGGTGGGAGGGAGGGCAGGGAGTTCAGCTTCCCGATGGCCCTGTGTACGAAACTGTTCTTAAGTCGACTGGACCTGGCCCGTAGATTCCGCAGTCTCCTCCCAGAAGGCCTTACTCTGAAGAGACTGTGTGAGGGTTAAAGTAAAGTGTGTTCATCACAGCGCCATCAATTAACATCGCCAAAAGTGAACGAGGCCTACGTGTCATTTCCAATACTGCCTTTGGAGGGCGTTTCAGACCTTTGATTACATCATTTGAAACCTTAATGCAAGCACCCAAAAGGATGTTTTAAGCTTCAATCGTAGGTATGTCCACTTTAATACACAGAGCAGTTCCACCTTGTGACATCAGAAGGTGGGGAGCGCGGAAGACGACTCAAACATGCATGAATGAAACGGGAAAAACTCCAGGTAACATAAAAATAAATAAAAAAATCCAAATCAGACCCTTTTAATGAAGTCACCGGCCAAAGACTTCGCAAAACGATTGAGCCATCCAGAATCTCCCGCTCGCCCTTGAATGCTAATCATTGCGCGTGTGTGTGTGTGTTTTTTTTTATGCCAAGTCACGTACCGAGCCAGGACACCCCCCCCCCTCCCCCCCAACGCTCCCCCCCCCCAAAACATAAAGCTAATCGCGGCGTGTCAGCATAACAAGGCCGGCGCGCCTTCTCCCTCCTCTTAGCGTCGCGTCGGGGTGACACTGCCAGCCTGACAGCTCGCCCTAAAACAAATTAAAATGTATGAAATGCAGATGCGAGACGAGTTGGAGTCGTTTCGTACACCGAGGAAGACGGGGGCAGAGCCACGGGCAGGTTAGCGTAATACGTGAAGATCCTCTCGTTTTATTGACAGCTTCGTGACACAGAAGTTTGAAGGATGCGGACGGAAAGTTGAGCGGAAATACTTGTCGTTTGGAGTTTAGCTGCGAAAATGCTAATTCCGGACACCTTTAACCCGCGCCGGGTTTGCGAGACTGTATGGGGATGTGTGAAAGCGAGCGCGTTGGACGATACAGTACAAGAAGCAATTGATTCTGTGTTTGTTTTGAAATAGTTTGAGAGTCCTCGTTATGCTGGTTCGTATTAAAAGTTTTGCACTATATGGCGGTGAGTTTCAAAAGATAAAAGTCATTGAACTATGTGTCAAATGCCCTTTTAAAACAGGCGAGTCTTTAGTTTTGCTTTGAACGGGGGCTGTTTGTAACGTGACCTGGTGGTGTTGGGCTAGGGCGTAGGGCTCCGCCGGGCTGGTGAGGGGTCAGACCCTCACTTGAATACGCGGGTGCGAGGCCGTGGATGGAACTGAAAACGAACAGCAAAGCTTTGTCCTGGATTCCGAAAAGGAGCAAAGGGCGGGTTTGCGAGAGTTAGCGAGGAGCCAGCGAGCTGTAATCCGTGCACGGAGGTCTGATCGAGTCCAGTCGTGAGCCGAGGAATGCGTGAATAGTTTTTTTCCGGTCGGAGCGGGTGAGGTGAGGCTCCGCTTTTGCCTCGCCGCTTGCTTGCGGAGGGTTCAGGTTTGAATGGCGATTAAAAAATGAAAAGAAAAGGTGCTGGTCAGCTACAAATAATCTGTCCAGTGACGCGTTCATTTTGCCCACCATGAACTCATTGATGATCATTGACGATGGGAGAGCATGACCACTGCACAAAGCCTTCTCCGGCACATCCCAAAGATTCTCAATGGGGTAAAAGGAATAGGCCACCGTTTTTAAATATGTTCTTACCTCAATTAAACAATGTGGATTTCTAGGCGGATGCCGAATTACTCCTGGTATTATTACGCCTTACAATATAGTTCCCCTTTTTATCCGCATAGAAAATCCACATTGTTCAAGTTTGTGTAATTATACTTTATAGTGTAACACTTCACGTAACCATATTTAAATAGGGAAAACGTGGAAGAGTTTGGTAGCTTCCATCTTCACCTCGTTTGGAGCTATAGAGGAGAAGAGGGAGGCTAAATGCTAATCTGTGCTGTGTTTACGTTACGTGGAGACCAGACAGGTACAAATGAACTCCTCAAAGCTAAGGTAAGCACATATCTCAGTGTGTAAAAACGGTGGCCTGTTCCTTTAAGGTCTGGACTCTCTGAGCGCCAGTCCTGATCTTTCACAATGATGAATCCTTGCACCTCGGAATATAACCGTGCCATTAGGGAAGAAGAAACCCACGGGGTCAACGTATAAACAACCTGCACCCGACCGACATTTTCAACTAACCGCCCGCAACTCGGACATTTTACCCGACCCGCTTCCTGACCCACATTTTTCCAAAGCAGTAAATGCCCATCGCAGAGTTTCAGTCTCATAAACAACTTTTTATTTAATTTTAGTCCGGAATAATTGTCGTGCCAATTCCCAAAGAAGAGGAGCTCCCCCTCTAATTCTTATTTTCCTTCTCACCTGTCCTTCCCTCTTTACCTAGTGCAGATTAGATGCATTCCCTTTCAATCGCACTAGCTGGAGCAGAAACACTCGCACAGCACTGATGGCTGGACCCAATACCGGTGTGACTGGACACACCCGGGCAATGCAGTCAGATGGCAGAGCACAGAGACATTGTTGGTGAGTTTGTTTAAGTCATAATTAATGAATGTTCAGGTTCACATTCACATTAGGGACGTTATCCCCTATAACTGGTACGTTATGAGTACTTGTCTATGAGTTCTGACCTAGTTTTCCTTTCACAGCCAAACAGTAATTGGGCCTAACGCTAAAAATGGCTGCATAGGCTGATTGTAGGCCTTTCTTCTAAGTTTAAGCACAGGTCATATAAATATTCATGTAAAAGCTAAAACATTATGATTTATTTTCTAAATTCATTGTGTATTTTGATTCAGCGTGAGACTAAATAAATAGTAAACATGTACAAGTAAATATTTGAACCACTGACATGTTGTATGCGGAGAACATAAATGTCATGGGTCATTCTTTAAATGCGGTGCCTTTTGGGTGTCATAAAATTCCCCCCAAAAATTTGAAAAAAAAAAAGATTTACTCCTAAAAACAAGACTGTACTTTATGAAAAACGTAATGGTCACGCTCAATATGCAACAGTTTATATTTTGTCAAACTTGTCACAGTGTCGCTAGGAAGATGTCCACTGTGTTAATCACAGAAGTATGTGACATTCCTTTGAAAAAGACAAGAATGACTAAAATGTGTTCATATATGGATTGTTTTCATATTTATGTACATTATTAATTACACAAACTTAAATAATCAATTCCTTAATCAGTCCATTGATTGTATACATATGTCCACTATGTTAAATAGGACTCCACTGTTATTCAAATAAGGTCAACATAGTGGACACTAACACGGTGGATATTTTACAATAAAGAATGCTGTTACTCTAGCTTGTATTAGCATTATAGCAAACAGGATTTTGATAGTTGATTAGAAATGTAAATTTTTACCCAAGAACATTTAAAAAATATATAATTTTATTGTTTTCTGAACAAAACAGGGTCAACACAGTAAGATTGACCACACTAAATTTACTTCATAAAACGGGTAAAATTACATTTTTAAACACATAAAAAGTAAGAACCTTTACCACAATCGAATCTCCCTCCACTGGTGTGACATCACATCAGAAGCTGGAGTCAAGGAGAAGTGGGTGGAGCTTACTTGAAGGGACATTCACTTAGGTTAACACAGTGGACAGTGAAACCAGGGACAAACATTAAAACAACATTTTAAACAATTAAAACAAAAATAACAATTCAGTATGTAAAATATTGTTTTGTTTTGATATGAGTATATATATAAAAAAAATATTATTATTTTAGTATTTTTTGTATTTTTGCAAATGAAATAGTGGAAACTACACTGGGGACAAGGCAAAATCACAAAAAACATAAACAAAACATTTAAAAAAATAATATCCAGAAAAAAAGGGGTAATATCCTTGATTATATCATAGACCATAGTTTGTATTTCACAATAAATATATATAAAGAAAAAAATCTTTAAATGTACAGAAAATACAGCTTGTTTCAGACTGGGGACGCAATTAAAAGAATGACCCTCATACGTTAAAACCCTTCGTAACTTGTGATTTAAAATATGGTGGATTAAAACTTTAAAACGGTGATGTAAAAAACCTTAAAAACAGTTACTTTCAAACGTAAGCACAAACGATCACAGAGGGTGGAGCTTGAGAGACCATTAGATGTTTCATTAGATATTATGTCCTCTGATAGTATCTTATTTCTTTTTCTCTTCCCTTCCTTTTCCTTTAAGGTTTTTTAACCTGCTGGCTATGAATAAATTCATAGAAAAAGCTGAGTTGGCCCCGCGTCCTCTGTGTCTCTCCGGGCCCATCAAGCCGGACCAACGTTGAACTATTAAAAACGATAATACCACTCTGACTGACATGATGACGAAATATTTCATCATTCAGCCCCGACTGTACCTACGCGTTACTTGATGACATTATTCTGCCATTGTCACCTCAGAGCCTGAACCCCAAAGGGAGTCTGTGTGTGATGAGAGAAGACGTGTGTGGCTAATGCAGGCAGGCAGATATAACGTGTGGGTTCTGATCTTCAGGTGCGCGGCCGTGACCTTGTCCATTTTTATAAACAGTCTGACGGCGGAAAACAAGTCGCGGGGAGTTTTATTGCGTCTGCGAGAAAGGCCCCGGGTTCAAAGTCTTCCACACTTTTTTATTACAGTTCCATATGAGCCCTGGGCCGCTCTTATTTCCTCGGAGAGAGCGCTGTCCGAAACAGCTGTCCGTCCAAAGGTCCACCGCGGCGGGTCAGGAGTGTCAGAGCCTCCGGTCCGGATCTGCACCGGCTGCTGTTCCCTGAGGACCAGCCGTGGAGCTTTTTTTTTTTTTTATTATATTTTTTTAAAGTTTCATTAACAAAAGAGTCTCTTACCTCACGCTACCAGCTAGATTGAGAGTCACGGTGTATTTGGAGAACCTTTATGTTTTCAAAGACACGATCAGTTTGTTGTCAAGTAGCTGACTGCTTCCGGTTTGCCTTTTTACACAATAAAAGTCACTGCATGTTATCGCTTTAGTAAGACTCTTATTGTGAAAGGGCTTTATTGTGTAGAGTTAGTTCTAAAAGTCTATTTTTGCTGTGTTGATTATCACAAAGTTGAATAAATTAGTGTATTCATTCAATATTTTTCTTCTTCAGTGTGTAATTTAAGTTATTTTTGTTACTATAAAAAAAATCTTGATAAAATCTAAATCGTGAGTTTATAATAAAAAAATCGTGATATTCTATTTTTGTCATATCGTCCACCCTTACCGCCAAAGAACAAAACTATTATTTCCCATTGAGCAGGTGCACTATTTCTTGGACGAGGTAAGCGCTTCTCTTTGGTCCTCATGGCGGGGAGCAGACATTGCTTGCAGTAATGCTGCCCCTGTTGGCCAGGACGAATAAACATTAAAACTGATTCCAACCACAGCTTAAAAGCTTGGCTGCAAAGAGTTTATTTTTTCTAAAGGTTATTTTTAACCGCGCTGGTTTTTGTGCTGTGGAATTAAAAAGCTTAAGCCTGAGGCCGTGATTGACAGGCCCTGCCAGGGTCGCCCTGGAGCACTGTGCAGCCCTGTTGCTGCTCAGCCCACCTCATGGGGGCAGTGTTTCACGCCTTTTTGTCCTTTTTTAAGAACAATCTCTGTAGGAGGAGACCGAGCTGCCATCATGGATTATCTTTCGAATGGAGTAAATGGGGAGGAGTGAGCCATGACGGTCTATGTGTGAGAGCACACGCACCACTGTCCACACCATGTGAACCAATTCCAAACAGAGACGAATGGACTTGGTTTAAACATTTTTTTTGACTAATACAAATATGGGGGAAAAGTGCATGATGTTAGAAAATATTCATCATTAAAGTTTTTCTTACTTGGACCAGTGGGATTTTCTGTTGCAGTACCACTGTGTGGCCACTATACAACCTGGAAGGTGACATGTGGCGGCGGTACCCAATCCAGATTTTGTTTTACTACATTCAGTAAATAAGGTCAAAACAACTAAACTTTCTTTCTAATAAATGAACAACTCATAACAAAATATGATATCTTCTGAATGGTGAAAAGTGCCTGAAACCCATCTATAGGCTCTTTAAAATGTGGGCAACACCTATATTGGAAACAAAGGAACGTTCTGACTAGTCTAGCAGCTTAAATAAGGCTTAAAGCGACACAGCGATGCGTGGATACGGCTCGAGCCAGTTAGCTGCACTTGAGCCAACGAAGGTGTTCCAAACATGGTCCAAAAAACGGGGCACGATTTCAAACAAATGGATTTCCTGTTCCGCGGCCCAAAATGTAGTTTCAAACGGAGCGCGCCGCAGACATATTTTCCCATTAGACGTCCGCTGCGAGTTATTTGTCTCAACTAATGTCGGACAAATTGGAGGAGTGTAGCGAGCCAAGAGCAGACGTCTCCTGAACAACCCGCTCTACCTGCGTCGACGGGGGGAAACTTCAAAGAATTTGGCAGAAAGGCTTTTTTGAATGGAACGCGGATCGCCTCTTCCTTAAAGTCGGGGAGGCATTAAATATTGACGACGCCTGAGAGTGCCCGCGCCGGCTGCTTTTGAAAGTGCTCTAAAGTCGCTCGTTTACGTTTTTTAAAAAGTACATCAGAAAAAGAGGCGGCGGCGGATGCTAAAGCCCCGGACTGAGCCTCGCGGCGCAGCGGGGGATTCTGGGAGACGGAGTTCAGGAAGGTTACGCGGGATGATTGACAGGTTGCGGTGTAGAAAGGCAAAAAAATGCAAAATAACCACCGCTGAGGTTAAACTCTTCTAGTTATGGAGGCAAAACAGCAAGTGTGGGTCTAAGGTGCGATTCCCTGGATACGTTTTTTTTTTTTTTTTCTAAAGCGCCGCCGTTTCAACATCAAACAAAAGCACAAGGCGACGGCTCCGGACTCCTGCGGTGACCAGATCTCATTTGATCCGATCTAAACGCAAGGATCGGCTTAACAACGGAGCAGGCAGCCTTGGTGGAAGTCTGGTTGTATTCTCTTGTCTGTCTCTTTCTAATGAGCTGCATCATTTGCATTTATTTATTTAACTTTTTTTTTTTGAGCAGTCAGACCGACTGCTCAAAAAAAAAAAAAGTAAAAAGGAGTGGGCCGAAGCAAAAGGATTATAGGCGCCCTCCCCCAAAATAACATTAACATTTCCTTTTATCAATCAAAGCAAGGAACGTAGTGCAAGGTAACTAATCATAAACAAGGGAACATAAGGCAAAGTAACAACAAAATAAAAAAGAACAGTAATAAAGAACAATACTAAAGAAACAACAGCAAAACAATGTACTACAACACTCACAATATCTATAACCAGTCAATTACAATTAGAACATACTTACAGAGCACTATTAATAAACAGAAACGAGTACACACAAAACACAACAACAGCCGTTTCATTTCATTTCCTGTACAATGTCCAGTAAGGCAAGGCAAGTTTATTTGTTGAGCACAATTCATACACAAGGCAATTCAAAGTGCTTCACAGTTGCATAAAGTTACAAGAAAACAGATCAAATCAATCATTAAAACATCCAACATAAAGTTAATTAATTACAGTAAAAGGCAAGAGTGCAGATAAAATACTTTCAGTTTTCATCTGCTCGGGTAAAAAGAGCTGTTTTCAGCCTGGATTTGAACATTGTCAGAGTTGAGGCCTGTCTCACATCCTCATGAAGACTGTTCCAGATTTTAGCTGCATGAAACTGAAACGCAGCCTCACCGTGTTTAGTCCTGACTCTGGGAACCACCAGGAGACCCCTCCCTGAAGTTCTCAGGGCCCAAGATGGTTCATACGGCTCTAACATGTCAGAGATGGACTTTGGTGCTAAACCATGAAAAGACTTGTACACAAGCAGAGCTGTTTTAAATCCTATTCTCTGAGTGACAGGAAGCCAGTGCAGAGACCGGCGCGCTGGACTAATGTGGTCGTATTTCCTGGTTCTTGTCAGGACTCGAGCAGCAGCGTTCTGGATGTTCTGCAGCTCTAACAGCTCGTTTAGAAAGGCCAGTGAGCAGCCGTTACAGTCGTCTAACCTGCTGGAGACAAACGCATGGATGAGTGTCTCCAAGTCTGGTTTTGACACTATTCCTCTGATCTTAATGTTTTTCAGATGGTAAAAAGGTGATGATGTTATTGCTTTAATGTGGCTGTTTAAGTTCAGGTCTGAGTCCATGATTACTCCTAGATTTCTAACCTGATGTTTTGATTTTAGAGAGACTCAAGGTGACAACAGTACAGAGCAAGTAACAAACTATAACCATCAATTCATTTCTTACAATCTGCCACCAATGCCAAACATTGGTACATTACTAAAATCACTAGTGCTACATTACCAGAAGTCACTATTTTACTGTGATAAACATTACTATGCAGCAGTATACCTTGCCACTACCCAATTGTCACCACCATCCTCAGTATCATCTCAAAAAGAGTCGGCTCTTTTAGCTGAACAATGACTCTTCCTTTTTGCCTTTACAGTTTGAATTTCATGACTTGCGTGAGCCGTTCTAATGCTCCTTATCAAGCATTGGTCCCATAACTTGGCTTAGAGTGGTCTGTGCTGTTGCTGGTTGTCTTCAGGGGTTGACTGTGGGAGGTGTTTATTTAAAGCCATTACCTTTCTTATCTTATTTATAGGGATGGGCCAAGATCTTGTGCCGCAAGATCTCGTGAGATTAAAAGGCCACAAGATCTCACATGATCAATTGCCACAAGATTTTTCGTCCCGGAGTAGATTAATATTGTGGATTTTTCCTTTATTTTATTTCTTTAGTTCTTAGTTTATTTGACAGGGACAGTGCACATTAATGTCCCTGGGCGGGGTGTGTAATGCCCACAGCAATTATAAAACATATAGAAAATGTGCTTAGATAACAAAGCAACTATTCATTCAATTCATACATTGATAACATCTGAATGTTCGTTCTGTGACTTGCACAATACAAATAGATTTTGGTGCAAGGGCAGGTCATAAAACGGAGAACATTATAAGATAAATATGTTAAACGTCTGGCATGCTCTTATAGTGAGAGGAATGCTGTTCCAGAAGTTCCAGCCCGACTGAAAGAACAGTCAGGCCAAAGGTGGTCCGTCTGAAGGGCACTTCACAGTCTCCTCTAACCGTAGACCGAGTGGCTCCGCCAGAAGAGGATTTCAGTTTATGAATTCCCTTAAAGCAGTAACGTGTTTACCTTAATAAATCCTTTCCGTCGTCCCTCTGGGGGTGATACAAGTGTTAATGGGATTAATGGGGGGTCTTTCATCGCCCCCTGATGTCTCTGGGCAGAAAACCATGCTTTCAACTTGACTGCCACCGGGTCGGAGCCACCAATACACACTAATAGAATCACGAAGGAGAAGCTAACAGGCTAACGGGCAAAGCTAACTGCGGGCTAGCGCCACTTTAAACCGTATTTACAGCCAAGTTTGAGTGAAAAAAATTATTTCCATTGTATAACTGGGTGTGCAACATCCGTCTCTCCCGTCGCCTTTTCTGTCAGCGTAGTAGTCACTCTCCGAGACATTTAATAAGACAAACAATCGTTAAGAGTTACTTAGTACTGCTTTAATGGTGGTGGTGCAAGTCCATTGAGTATTTTATAAACCATGCGAGCAAATTTAAGGGATTTAAATTTTTCAGAAGATTTTAGGTCTCAAGAATGCGACCAGTGGTGGTACGAAACCGGTTTTCTGGCAAAAATCTTTAAAGTTTGTTTATATAATGATTCTATTTTTCTCTTGTAAGAGACCGGTTTGTAAAACAATATTCGATGTGCGAGAACACCATAGCGTGAACATTGATGATTTTACTGCATTGCAGACGCTCCAACAAATAAATAAACTAAACTAACTAACTAACAAACTGACTTTATTTTGGTCACGTATACGGCAGATAAATAAAAATCGGATAATTCCAAATATAAATCTGCGGATAGTAAATAAATGAAGAAGTCTTAAAGCAGGATACAAGAAGTTTGGTTATTTTTTGCACGTCGGATTTACTAAAGTTCATGAAGTGAGAGTACTGTCTCTTTCAGGGCAAACTACACTAGATGAAGGAGGCTAAGTATGAGCGGCGTGATCGTGACCCTTCTGGTGTAACGTCCTGTGCGTTACCCGTGTCTGTGGAACCGTCCCCCGCCGCCCGGCCCTGACTCAGTGTGAAACGCCGCCATCCATCACGCGGCGGCGGACTGCGGTCTCGCTCTAAATCACCGCGCACAAAGGACGCGCCATAAACGAGCGCAGTGAAGGTTCGGGGCTGGAATTTACCGCCGGCGCAGGCGGCGGGGGGGTCAGGGCGACGAAATTATACTGATGGGAGAGTTTAAAGGTAAGATCCATATTTTGGTGCCGATGACATTAAGAATAAATGAGCGGAGGTTTTCAAATACCATCGTCTGGATTATTAGGGGCGACGGTGGCGCAGATGGTGGAGCGGGTCGTCTCGTGATCGGAAGGTCGGGGGTTCGAATCCCGCCTCCTGAAGGTGCACATTGTCATTGTGTCCTTGGGCAAGACACTTCACCCTCCTTGCCTCCAGTGTCTGCGCACACTGGTGTATGAATGTGAGTATGAATGGGTGAAGCCCCTTATGAGAGACCAACAGGCCCATTTGGAACCATGAGGCCGTCCTTCTGTGGACCCACCACCTGCAGGGGGCGCCATAGGGGCTGGTGCAATGTGATTTGGGCAGCTCCAACAGCTGCCCCCATGACCCGGCAACGGACAAGTGGAAGAAAATGGATGGATGGATGGATCGTCTGGATTAGTATTATTGTTGAATAGAGGACGTCACTATGCTTTTCCAAACGTTCGAAAGCCCTTTACACTTTTGTTCATTGTTCATTCACTCCATACTCAGCGGTGGCGGAGCATTTGTAGCCACCGCGGCCCTGGGGTGGACTGTCAGAAGTGAGGCTGATATGAAACGATAGTCTGCAAAGTGAGGAGAGAAAGAGAGCGACGTTTCAAGGTAAACAAACACGTGTCTTCCCCCTGCTGATCGGACCTGAAAGCCCCGCCTCACTTCCTGTGCATGTGATCACAGGGAGGCTCGTCTCATTGGTCAAAGGGAGATACTTTAGAAAGATTATAACGATTTTCATAATACTTACGTAGCCTCACTGAACTGCAGGAGAGGAATGGTCCAAGGTTCATCCTGATCGCTGTGAGCGTCTAATCTGCAACTACAGGGAAGCAGTCATTTCTACAAAAGAAGGGTCAGCAGCTCCTTAATACAGGGGATCACTCACTGATGAATGTCTCAGGTTTTTCTGCAAAATATCTTGATAAACTTGTGAATTATTTTTTCTATTGGTGATGGCACGTTGTCCAGGCCCTGAGGCAACAAAACAGCCCCACACCATGATTCTCCTGCCCCAGACTTCACAGTGATGTTGATTTGTCCTCCACACATGAGGCCGTGTGTTCCTCCCAAACTATTCAACTTTGCTTCGTGAAAGAGCACTTGGAGGCTCCACAGCACTACTGACAAAATATACTGTGGACTGAAGGACCCAATGTGGAATAGTTTGAGTGTTCATCTGGGATCAGGGGGGATTTCGTATTAGGAAGTCAGTGGTTTTTACGAAGCATCGGCCAGAAGAGCGGAGACACACGGGAACCATCTGTGTTGTCTCTGAAACAAAAACATAAGGACACAAGGAGACATTAGCAACTCGGTTCAGATTTTAGAAGTTGGAGAATTCCTGCAGTTCATGTAAGAAATTTAGCACAAAAAAATGCTTATCCACTGGCAGATTTTTTTTACATGGGTCTCATGCATGTAAACAAGCCACACCGGATTGTAGCATTGGGCTAATTTCCATCCGTCGTCCCCCATGTGCACTCTCAAACACACTCACATTCATCCTGGCCTATTGTATATGTTTTTTTACAAGTCAAAATCACTCAAATAGAGGTCCTTATATATAAAAAATATACCCTTATATAAAAATATAAGGGTATAAAGATATATCCTTAATTTTGAGAATTATATAATATTAAAAAAGGTAAATGGATTTATCTTATAAAAATGCTTTTCTACCTTTATCAGGCCCAAAGCGCTTTACAACAAGGAACCAGTCACCCATTCACTCTCTCATTCTTACACCACTGTACACAGACACTGGAGGCAAGTAGGGTGAAGTGTCTTGCCCATGGACACGACGACAGTGCGCATTTGCAGGAGCTGGGATTTGAACCCGCGACCTTCCGATCACGATCAACTACGCCACAGTAGACTGACCCCTCTCTTATCCCCCTCCTGATCCGAGCGTATTATCTCCAGTTTGGTGCTTTTTGTTGCGTTTTTATCCTCGTTTTTGTCTTCATCTTGACGCTTTCTTTGAGAGGCTCTTAGATTTGGGTAGTGCCGAACTGGAGAAAATGCACTCGGTTAAGACTGGCGTTTACCTGAACACGGGAACAACTCAAACGCTGGCCTGATTTCAGCCACTGCTCTAGCTCTCTGCCAGGGCTGTTGATATTATTTTAACAAGATCTCATTTCTGTTGCAGCGTAGAATCTGGCAACCCACCACGCGCGTCTCCGTGGGCTTTCTGATTGGCAGCGATTGACTGTTTTATTTGAGCGGTTTCGTATCTAAGGAAGGAAAAAAGGGTGTTTATGAAATGTTCAGCACCCCCCCCCCCCCCCCCCCCCACCTGTAAAATCACATTTTCCTGTAAAAAGTTCCTCAAGTCGATGTAACTAAGACGTGGATTAACACCGGCGCGGAGACTGTCCCTCGCTCCCGCCTCTCGAAGCTGTCATCCACCAACTCCCACCGCTCTTCCCCGCTCGCGCTAACCGTCTGCCTGCTAATATCCGCAATTATCTCGGCAATATGTTCCTGGGAAAAAAGGGTGGAAGTTGCGGGGAGGCGTTTGGCGCGCGTTGAAAGTTTTAATTTGACAGCTCGCGCCGCGGTGATGGCTCGTGAGGGGGGGAGAGCGTTGCGCTGCCGCGGCGGGAGAGAGCGCGGTTCACGATCAGGGGCCGCTCCGGGAAAACCCCGGGAACTGCTCGAACTGAAGGGGATCTCCAGCCTTCCCTGTTTCACAGTGGCATTTAGAGATGAGGGTTTGAGTAGTTCGAGCGAGCAGACGGGCAACAGAAGCACAATGTGAGGAGTAAAAAAAACGACAAACATGTACAATAGGTGAATCCTCCAGCCAGGTGATACTAACCATCGGCCTGTATCCACATCTGGAGCTCAGGCGCTGCTCCTTAAGGGCTGGTTACCGTTAAACCATGGAGCTCGACTGGTTTGACCCAAATACGACTTAAGCCTGTAAACTATTATGTAAAATATTGTCTTTTCCAAAAGTGGTGACAATCCCCTTTAGGAGAAAATAATTGGAATTTAGTTTATACGCGCTGACAGGGCCGACACTGAACATTGTCTCATGTAGATCGCTCCAGTTATGACAAAGTTATTAGCCAAAAAAAAAAAATGCATTTTAAGTTACCATAGTCACTAGGGCTGGGACAAAATATCATATTGCAATTCCTTTTACTGTAAAAAGTATTGGTACTTTACCAAGTGTCACAATACTTTCAATACACTGAGAGAAATATAATTTCAAATCCTTAAAAAGTACTTGTGTCTGGAGGCATTTTTAATCATGCGCTTATTTGTTTTCTAGTTACAGTTAAACAGCACTTTGTGACATTTTGTCTTAATGCACTTTTCAGTCTTAACACTTCAATAAATGTCAAATGGCATTTGGTTCTGCTGGGAATCTTGGGGTTGTTTTGGACAGTTAGTTTAGATTTGACAAGTAAGCTTTTTTTTAGCTGCGTTTGCTCAGCAAAGTCAAACCCTATTTGCCTCATGCCGACCTGTGTCATTCATGTTTTTATTGCGTGTTGCCTAGATCATTGTAACTCTCTGTACTGTGGGCTTGATCAAAGTTCCATCCGTCGCCTGCAGTTGGTTCAAAACGCAGCGGCGCGTTTGCTCATGGGCACAAGGAAACGTGAGCACATACAGTAACTCCTGCGTTGGCTTCCAGTCAGCTTTAGGATTCAATTTAAGATACTGTTGATGTTTTTTTAAAATGTCTGAATGGGTTGGCTCCACCCTACCTTTCAGAGCTTTTGTCGTTCCATGATCCAGGTCGATCATTGAGATCCTCCAGTCAAATGACTCCGGAGGTTCCAAAATCAAACCTGAAAACCAGAGGAGACCCTGGAAGAGCCTTCCCTTAAAATGGCCCAGTCCATTCATGTTTTTAAGTCATTATTGAAAACAAGCTGAGCAGTGTGTATTATTATCGTTTAATGTTTGTGTATCCTGTCATTGTCTTTTTACTTATTGCACTTTATAATGTACGTTGCACAGCACTTTGGGCAGATGTAGCCGTTTTTAAATGTGCTATATAAATAAAGTCGCCATAGACATTGACAAACTTTGGACACATGGAAAACATATTACTTATCATAATTACTTATTGTATGGCAATACGTATCGGATCGGCCCCCAGCACTAATAGTTACCAACGTGGATTTTCCAGCTGCCCTCAATTTTAAACTACTGGCTCTTTAGAATATCGTGATGTCACGTGAACAGTAGTCATCTGGTCTGGATTGTGTAGGGACGGGTTAACAACACAATCCAGATGACGACTCTTGAAAACGACGACTGAGAGCTGCTCTACGTTGGCGCAAAGACTGTTACATTTATTGACGGCAGGAAATAACTCGAAATGTAATGAAAGGCTCACGCGACCTCTTTATGAGCCCAGAATGCTCCTTCACCTCCACCTACAATGCTTTATGAGGTTATTATGAGAGTGGCTTTATGTAATCCCTACTTAAATGCCACGCGCGTATAATAGCGCCGCGATATGTTTAGAACATGTGGGCAACGTCGGGTGGAGCGACACTCGTGATAAAAATAATGCGGCGGGATCACGGCGTCACCTCCAGCCCATTATAGTAAGAGCCGCCGTTGCAAACCTGCGACTGTGTTGCCGAGGCGAGTCATTTACTAAACCATTTTCTGAACACAAGGAGAATGTCAGGAGGCGTTTTACGGACGGCGCTGAACACGATCATTTGTTCAAGAGCCGCTTAACCCGCCGCAGTTCAGAGGCAGGAGAGAAACCAACAAAAATAATAATGAAATCACACCGGCGTCATTAGCTCTATATTCAATGAAGCTCTGAGTGGAAATACATATTCACGCTTAATACAAAAGCAGGGTCAAATGAATAATTGTCAAGATCCATATTTGAATAGTGACAGTTTAAGGGATTGTACAATAACGGGGATAATAAGACAAATCTCCATAATATGGTAATACTGACAGTTCTGTCGTCGTGCAAAGACACTGGGTGGTTTTATTTGTTTGAAGATGACCTCGCCCATATAGCTTCCATTTTGCTCCCAGTCCCAAAATAATCACATAGTGCATCGGGTGGGCCTCTTTTGAACATGAGATAAAAACACTGTACGCGTAACGCAGCGTTGGGGATTTAATTTGACACAGTTTTGAAAAAAGAATAGTCTTTGAATGTCGCCCTCTACTTGTCGTAGGTCGCGCATCCAGCTTCAGCACCTCCTGTAGGAGCCGAGCGATAAAAGAGCTTTGACGCCGTTCTCCCGAAAACACGTAAATACATAATCGTAGGGCTGGGCGATAAATCAAATTAATTCAGTTAATTCCTGCTTTTAAAAACAGACGACGTGGAAAATGGCTAAATCGTAAAATCGTGTCCGCCGCTCCATGTCCGCCTGACGAACGCCGTGTCAGACGCTCCGTAGCGACTGTTTTCAAAAATGACACCGGCGGAACCAGCGATTTTTAACGATCTCTGCTGCTTTACAAAGGCCGCGCGTTGTGTTTTCGTAGTGCACGATGGAGTTTTCTTCGCTAAAACAAAGTTTCCCCTGGTCTGCCTCTCTCCCCTTCTCTCACGCTGAGCCGCTGCAAGCATTTAGCTCCGCCCATTTAGCTCCGCCCATTTCCCCTTGAGTCTCCATGGAGACGGTTGTCAATCACAGCTGAGCTCGAGGATGATCAAACTAATTAAAGGCTTATCAAGAAGTTTTACTTTCGAGAGCAGACAAAGAATATGTAAAACAGAAATAAACAATTTTAATGGGCCGTATTGTAGGCTATATTATGAATCTAAATATTAATGAGCAGGACTCTGAGCAGTGTTCTTCATGTGAAAGATCAGGAGACCTTTACGTTTATTTCCAATAAAATCGATTAAAAATAGTAATTGTCCAACCTGAGTAAAAAAAAAAAATTTAGATTACATTTTTTGGCCATATCGCCCCAGCCAACGTCATCATGACCTTCATTCAAGGTCACGATTCTTTCTTCAACTCCAAAACCTGTGGCTCCAGCGACGCGATCTGGTCCGAGCGAGTGTTCGCGGACTTCCTCCAAGCTAACCGTGCGCTCGTCTAGCACTATAGCCGTACTGTTAGCTTGCCTGTTGGCCGCTTCTATCTCCTCCCGTAGCATATCGATTTGTCTGCGCATCAGATCATTTTGCAGCTCGGCCTTCTCATCCATTTTCATCCATTGGCTTCAATTGCCTGTAGAACTGCTGACTGTTCCATGGTTTCTGCAGATTGGTTAGCTTGAGAGCTAGTTGTTGTTTGTTCACTAGCTTTAGTAGAGCCAGGTCTTTTCGGGTGGGTTCAAGGAGGGGCCATGTTCCCCCCCAAAGTACCAAATAGCAATAGTACTGTGAAAGAAAGCTCACTTAATAACAGTTCCCATAACTTGAACAGCTTCCAAACGTCAAAGGGTTCTTGTGGACGAATATTGAAGGTGGGAGCGCTCTATTGTCAATACACTGTTTTGGTTCAGATGTTATTCTAGGTCTTCAGGGTTTTGTGGAGAATCGTTATGAACCAAGGAGTGGAGACAACCCACAGGAAATACTCACAGGAGCGCAGCATAGACAGACAGACTTGTTCAACATGTTCAGGCGTAGTAACGGTCCTCGTCGGTCCTCTCGTTTGGACACAGTACCTGAAGGCATCCACCCACAATAATAGTCAGACTGGGATTCTATCCTTCGTACTGGTCTGGGCCGAGTATTTCACACACGTGTCTCTCGAATTCTGTTGGATCTTCTACGTTTAACTCGCACAACATTGATACATGACAGCAACGTAGCATTCTGTTTGAACTTGTCTGCAGTGTTTGAATTATGCAGCCGATCTCCTCTGAAGACAACTCTGGTTTTCACTTCCGTTCATTTTTCTTCCTTGTGGTGATAGGACGTATTTTTAGCTCTCAAAGTCCTGTTATTGTCCTTCACTGCTGTTTGAACCTGGGTTGCCATCCTTGTATCTTAAGTAGGCTATCACAGGTTTGGCACCAAAATGTATTTGGTCGCTTTGCAAAGAATATTTTACAATCATGATGCATTTGGCGATGAATGGCGTTTATTGTTTTTTTTGTCAAATGGGCTGTATGCACGCAAGCGTCACGTTATTTCCCTATGAGGTCTTGTCTAAAAAAATAAATAGCTGATGATCACATGGTAGACAGTGAGTTAATGGTGGAGTCACAGCATCAGGTTAAAAACATGGCGTCAGGGGCAAAAAATTCACTAGAGGAAACTTCCGTGCTCATCACAGTAAGTGTTTTTGCCTTGAAGCTAACGGCTAACACGAATTAAAAATGAAAATGGCTGCACGATTTAAACGAGCCTGCTTAAAATATAATCTGCCCGTCTTAAGTATAAATACTTTTTAGATGTTTAATTTTTGCGGTGGCGTTTTTTGATGCTAGCCGTTAGCGCTGAGATAGAAAGTCCGTCCTCAAAAAACACAGGCGTTTCCTGCAGTCAAGAATTTACATCCAACGTAATGTTTTTAACACGTAGCGAGTCACTTCGGCTCAGTGTCTCACTGTCAGAGATGTTTCCTTGAACTATACATTGTTTTAGACGAGACCTCACAGGGAAATAACGGAGACAGGATACGGAAGCACCGACTTAGGATCCACTTGGAAGTCACGTGTCCTTTGCATAGAGCCCATTAACTCTTCAATTTAGTTGAGTTGTGGCTGGATGCAATACATAGGAGGCGGGTCCTGACTCCTGACGCAACAACAGTTGAGAATCACTGGCCTAAACTACCGGAATAGCAGGTTTTAATCATAATGGACCAGAGAAGCAGTGAATGCAAATAAAGCAGGAGGCCTAGAGAAAGAACAAAGAGAAAAGTATGTCGTTTGTGCAGATAATTAGACCACATTTCCATTTTCTCATTTTTCCTCGTCAACCTTTTATGTTAATGTGTAAACTTAGCTCTGTTTCATAACTGTACACGAGTATTACAAAGGCCTTGTGTTTTATTTTTTATAAATAGCTCTTGAATGACTCGAAAAACGTAGCTTCTCAGATCAGGAGACTCTCCCCACGTGAAACCGCCCACGCTCACCGGGTAATTGTCTTTTTTTTTTTTTTCGTTCCCCCGCACATCTACATAGCTTCATCTCGCCGCGTAAACCGATCGATCATCTCAAGTGTCTGCGGTAATAAGCTGCGGAGATAAATCAGAGCGCGAGGGGCCTGGTTTCGTGAAATACGGCGGCGGCCGGCGGGCGTGGCGCTGCCGCAGTCACCCCCCTCGCCTCTGTCCCGTGACTAATGGTACGGCCCGCCCACACGGGAAGAGCCCACTCCATCACGGGCTAACCGCAATTAGCACCCCAAATATTAGCATGAAGACTGATTACTCGCGGATGTGCAGAGGTCTCGCCGAAGACCCGGCTTCCCGAGAGTTCACCCAGAGTCTGTGAAATGTACGGCTAAACGTTTTGTAGATTGGAGACATTTTACGGCTCGTTTTTAGTATAAAGTCATCCCTTGTGGCGACGAGCGTTGAACATAAAAGCCACATTCCTCACTTTTTGGGATCACAAGCTACTTTCAACGTCAGCAAGGCCGAAAGAACTACCAGTGTATTTCAGTGAAGGGCACACCGTATAGTTTTAGCAAGGCTGTTATTAACAGTGAAACATTTCATTTCAATAAAACATTTCAAGAAAATAAATTAGCATGTGAACCCTGATGAACCCATGATTGGTAGACGAGTTTTGCCCATGAATTGGGTTCGGTTGCTATCGATTCAATTGTTGCAGTATTTATCCATCGTTACAATCGCCGGTCTGCCCCTGCTGGATGTGTGACCAATAAAAGTGTTGCCTTTCTGCCACTTGCTAGCCATTTCTGTGCCTTTAAAGGAATAGGTGTGAGAATTAAAATACGTGAGATAATCTTCCGTCCAGGACCGCCGTTGATGGAAAAAACAGGCAGAGGAAAATGATGTTCTTCAGGCATATTTATTGCAGTAGAGTGGTACAAAGGTTGCGCATTACAGATGTCCAAAAATAAAGTCTACAGGTGAAGCATTTCAAAAAAGTCTAAAGAAGTCTAAAGAAGTCTCTACAGCACAGTCCTCATATCTAAGTGTAGGCCCGCCTCCTCTATGCATACAAAGGAAATGTTATACCTTGGTTAAACCATATATTAAAACACAGATAAGGCTTCTCTTGACCATCTAAACAGGATGTACTTCCCCCTCAAGCTCAGTGACCTTTTAACCTCTCTGGCTCCACTGAGTCTGAAGAAGTTTGAACCGTCTGCAAAGTAACACACATTTATCGGGGGCTATTAAACAAACACCTTTTCATGTCAACATAGGCCACCGTTTTTACATACTGAGATATGTTCTTACCTTGGATTTCACGAGTTCATTTGTACCTAGAAAATCCACATTGTTTAAGTTTGTGTAGTTATACTTTATAGAGTAACACTTCACGTAACCATATTTAAATAGGGAAAACGTGGAACAGTTTGGTAGCTTCTATCTTCACCTCGTTTGGAGCGAGATCGCTGATATTTGGTGGCTGTTTGAGAGGATTTATTAAGGTGAATAAATGTTGGATTGTGATGAAATGTGATTTGATTACCATGGTAACCTGCCTATTGAGGCAAAAGTCTGATATAAACAGAAATTGGACTTAATTGGCCTCGATTAATGTTTGTACAAAGGTCGCCTAGTACCCGTCGCTAATCCATCGTAACTTTGTGTTGAATTTCACGCATTTATGTTTTTCGCCTTACGGGAAATAAACATGATGTAAGTTAAACGTAAAGCTGACGAGAAAACGTTTTAGAAGCTTTTAGGCGACGTGTCTAGTTTATTCGGCTTTAGATTTAGCAAAAGCATGACTTAGCTAACACATGTCATGACATTAAACATTTGATTAACAATTTATTTTATGTTTAAAGCAAAGTAAATTTAGAGCCTGATGTGTCGAGGTCGATTCTAATCATACAACTTACTCAGTTTACAAGATTGAAGCTGTAGTTCCGACAAAATGGAACATCTGACCGCACAACAGCTTTTAGGCCGGATTTACTGAGAAGAACTACATTTATCGAACACAATCTGTCACTCACAGGCAAAAACGCTGTTTAATACCGCCATTGTTTTCACCTCCACATCTGCGGCGCACTGAAGAAGAGCCCTATAGAGGAGAAGAGAGGCTAAATGCTAATCTGTGCTGTGTTTACGTTAGCAAAGCACACGTGGAGACCAGACAGGTACAAATGAACTCGTCAAAGCTCAGGTAAGAACATATCTCAGTATGTAAAAACGGTGGCCTTTTCCTTTAAAGCCGGGCACCTGATTTTTCCTGTTCAACCGGTGACATTTTCAATTTTGGCCCAAACTAATTTCTAGCTCTCACACTCCCTCCTGCACCTCCAAATTGTTCAAGCAGTTAATTATTTGCACGTTTCACACCTGTGCACAGCTTTGAGCGATGGCAAAGTGAATCCCGGTCACCGTGGCGTCAATTCCATTTCCCACAGCGGTGCATACGCAGGCAAACAGGAAGCAGAGTCAACCAATCAGCTGATTGATGCGGCGTTATTAGCGGTTTTGCGTTAATATTTGCGCAGGATTATGATTCACGAAACTCACCTACTGTCAATGTGTTTTTGGTCATTTACCGCCGACTGGAGACGCGCTCTTTCTCTCGTGCGCCGTTCGTAGTTTGGTATTGAGGGACTTCCGCGTCCAGTGAGTGAGCAAATAAGCTAATCTGATCTGCACGGGATCGTTTCGATTTTTTTTTTTTTTTGGATACCGCCAACGGGGGCGCGGAGTCCGGACTGATTCCCCGCTGTATAAAAAAAATATATTGGGGTGGAATCATTCTGGTCTTACCACGCTAGCGCGAACCACCCCCAAAATAAATTGCACTAAGATTTAGATTCTACTTCTATCTTATCTTCCATCACTCAATACAAATGGAGGTGTAGACAAAGGTCTGTGTTTTGCTGTGTTTACAACATACTCTGCGGTGGCACAAATACATTTACTCTGCAACAACAAAAAGTCAGGTGAGCAGAAATGTTCATCTTTCCAACAAAAAGGATATCTGAAATCAAATAAAAGCTTCTACTTTATTCTATTCATTGGGTGAAAAGGTACGCGCTAGACAACATATGTGCAATTTATTTGTAAATATTTGATACACTTGACTTGTGTCTGTCTCCATACCTGTGGTATAGGTTAAGGTGAACTTTATTGCGACCGCGGTGCAGCGCCCAGGGACCCATCTCCACATGTCCACCTGGCTGGAGGATTGACCTATTGTGCATGTTCTCGGTTGATTGGGGAAACCAACGGAAACTCCACACAGAAAGGCCCGCACAGTCCGGGAATTGAACCCAGGACCTTCTCGCTGTGAGGCGACCGTGCCAATAACAGCGTTTGACTTACAACAACAGTACAAGAGGAGAACATGGAGTAGTTATGGGGTGCGTACCTATGTTCCCCCGGGTCCTATGTTCCCCCGGGTCCTATGTTCCCCCGGGTCCTATGTTCCCCGGGTGCGATGTTTTTTTTCGTAGGTGAGTTGGTACTTCACCCAATCACAAGTCATGAGAGTGAAATGTCATACATATTTCAATCAGCTAAACCCTGACCCTGCCCTAGCCACTAACCTTAAGGATAGTGGGCTGGTGCCTAATCTTAATCAATAGAAGTGGGGGAACATAGGTACCGGGAAACATAGGTACCGGGGAACATAGGGCTGACCCCGTAGTTATGTCATACGTAGTGTTGTAATAGTAATGATTAGGAACACATGCTTTTTTTTTCTTCACCTCGTTTCCTTCTTGAGAGATAAAAGTCACAAATACTGGTTCCGTCGGTCGAGGCGGTGACGAATGGGCCTTGTTTCGATAACCGCCCCCCGGTGAGGCTTGTTCTGGGAGATAGACGGACATCTTTTTTGAGGGACTTCTTGAGGAAACGAGCCAAGGATGGATGGTGTTAGATTCTAATGGTTTTTTATCCTGCTTTTTTGATAAAGTAACCCGCGCCGCAACCTTCATCCCCATTGGCTGAGCGAAAGGGCACCCGGCGTGAGATAGAGAGGAGAAAGCTGTTGCAGCCCGCCACGTAATCAATCAGAACTCAAAGTTGGGACAGGAGTGGAGGGGGAAAGAAGTGGACAAGTTTTTGGCAGAGAAACAAGTTGATTCAGAGGAAGAGCCGGTGTCCGAAGCTTACGCCAGTTTAATATGACTTACGACAAATTGAGCCAAGTCAGAGGACGTCCAAATCTTCCCAAACTGGTTCATCTGCTTGATTTGACTATTAATTGTGTTCGAGCTAAAAACATGACAGTCTTTAAAGGTGTGAGGTTGTTGCGCTGACCAAAAAGGCAATTAGTCGGATAAATCTTGAACTTTTACAGGTAAATATTTTTAAATCCCTGCCTGCCGTAAGTCCAGTAAAAGCTGCGGTCTGGGTTGCAGGTTCTTGAATGTGATGATGTCACAGGACCCAGTGGGGGGGAGGAGCCACTTTTTCCTATTAACTGCATTACACTTTCACAAGTTGTATCTATAAAGACAATTTATGAATTACAAAAATTATCATTAATATCAGTCACTGGGTCCATGATCTCAGACCAAAGAACCTGAATGACCAGGTTATTCCATCAATGGACTTCTACCCTGATGCCACGGGCATATTCCAAGATAACAAGGCCAGGATTCATGTGGCTCACACTGTGAAAGAGTGGTTCAGGGAGCATGAGATTTTCACACATGGATTGGCCACAGAGTCCAGATCTTACACTGTTACTTGCCCTCCCCCCCTGATCAGTTGCTAAGTTTAGGCAAGGGAAGGCAAGTTTTTGTAGAGCACAATTCATACACAAGACAATTCAGAGTGCTTCACAGTTGCATAACATTACAAGAAAACCGATACAAGTTTAGAGTTAGTTTTACGGTCAGGGGACTCCAACAGGTGGCCCGCGGGCCAAATCCGTCCCGCAACATGATTCAATCCGGCCCATGAATTGTAGAGCACACATTTCTGAGTATGTCAAAATAAGGCCCCATTCCTGTGCGGAGTTATGATTTTTTAAAGAAACGACCAGAATGCTCACTCCAGCCACAGAGGGCAGCTTAAAGAAAGAAAGGAAAGAAATCCACATGTGTCCAGCACTGACATAAGAAGGCAAGGCAACTTTATTTATACCGCGCATTTCGTACACAAGGCAAATCAATGCGCCTTTCAAAGAAGAGATTAGGATATAAACAACACATTATAGCCATGTGGTAAATGGAGAGTCTGCCTCTGAGCGGCTGTGGCTACAATAGTAGCTTACAGTGTAGCATAAACTTGTGACACAAGCTTGTAAAGTGCAATACAAGCCGAGGTTACAGTCCTGTCAGAATCATTATTATTAATTTATTGAGAAAAGTTTCTTCAATAGTATTTTCCCAAAACATATTTTACTGGAGCTTTTGTTTATGGACCCCGGCGATACACTCCCGATATATATATCAGCCCCAAGCAAAATTTACTTGAAGACCCCTGGGTTAGGGTTATGATTAGGAACGGCAAATATGATGTAAGTTGTGTTTCACTCACGCATAGTTTTAGAAACTAGAAGGTCTTGGCTTTCAAATGAGGCGTCACACTGCCATATAGGCCGTACGCTCCCCTGTCAATACGCTTTGAGATTTGAATATGCATAATAGCGAACCCTAACTCTCACCCTGAACCTAACCCTAACCTGACAGAGAATCTTTGGGATGTGCTGGAGAAGGCTTTGCGCAGTGGTCTCGCTCTCCCATCATCGATACAAGATCTTGGTGAAGAAATTAATGCAACACTGGATCTTTTAACATTGTGCTGTAACACAAGCTAAAGGCATCCAAACAAAACATTAGCGCGTGTGACCTTTGTTTGACAGTGTGTTTTTTCTATAGCCTTTAAGCTGCGTTTAAGATGTTCTTGGCTGTTGTCAACTCACATTTACGTGAAGCTAAAGGTTTAACGGTGCATTATGAAACAAAACAAACTTGATACGAGTGTGTAATTGACCTTTTTGTGACGCGGCAGCTCTATGGCTGGTTCTAATGGCGCTTTTACTTTCCATCACAGTGGCCACTGCAACGCTCCAGGATCAACAGTTTTGCAGGTTTTCTAGTGAGACGGGCTCCGCCATTAATTTGCACGCAAATCGCTAACAACTCTGGGAACCCCAAGTGCAGATCTCCAACGCCACTTGTACTGTATGATTTAGGTGTGCGGGCGATCAGCGGTACTTCCCCCCCCCCTCCCTCCGCCGCCGGTCGTCGCTTGTTGTTGTTGTGAATGGGGCATTAGCGCTTTGGCAAAGTCTGCGACAGAGGCATTAATCACATGACCACAGTTCACCGATCTCTGCCTTGAAATATGGGCCTCATCCCTCTTTCCCGGATAATCAACTTCGGAGCGCACAATCCGATCGCTCACCTTGAAACGCCTGGACGCGAAGTGTGTGTGTGTGTGTGCGTGTGTGTGTGTGTGCCCGCTGGTATTTCTCTCTCGTCACGCCGCTCTCCCAAGAAAAGCCCTCGCCGGAAAAAAAAAAAAACCCTCAGAACAAACGGATAAACAGACGTAGATTCACGGGTCCACAGCGGCGTAAATGTCACTGAGTGGAATACATCTGCATCATATGTCAAACTAATTAAAGTTGTTCCGCTTGCGTCCCCGCCATATGCTGCGCTCGATGTACTTTTAAAAGGCCCCGGATTTGAGGTAAACATTGTTGAGCTTTCCTTCGCTATAAAAGTAGTCCCCCTGAAGACGAACCCACCTGCACTTGTGTGTTTCGCTGTGAGCTGTATCTGCTTTGTTTCACCTGCTGATGTCCACCTTCTACAAGGGCTCCTTTGTGTTTTAAACGGTCCTTATTTATTCAATGTTCATTTTGTCACGATATGGTTCATCCGTTTTAGTTTTTAATATTTCACGCAAATTTAATTCACTAATACCCTGTCCACGAAGTCGAGCTCGGGACGAAACGCGAAAATATTTCATCAATCCCGCGTCATATCATCCATACGAAACCGGCGTTTTGGGGGGCTGTAAAGGAACATTTCCCCGAACCAGATCCCGGATTGGAAAGATCTCAAAACGCTGATTTACGTGGCTCTGTTGTTGCACAACTGTCACTAAAACGACATCACAGCGCCACTGTTGTGTCTGTTATCCATGATCTACTGACCTTAGAATGAGTTTTATTCACAGGTCACAGGTGACATGGAGAAAAACACGGCAGAGTTGGCCTCGATCCAGACCGTGTTTTTGGACTGACAGTAAAAAAAAGCCGGTCACTTTAGTCTTGTTACGTCTGAAGCATAAACTCTCCTCCTCGTCTCTTCTGTAGATCGTAAATCCGTTTAATTTTCACTGTTTACATTCCACAAAGGTTTACTGCCCAACGCGCCATTTACATCTACAGCATACAGAATGATTTTGTAACTTTATCCATTTTGTCTTTTTGTCTGGATTAGCCTAAATATAACATTCATTTTGTCCCATGTTAATTCTTTGTGTTCTTTACACGCAAAAATGACTCTTTTCCAACATATTACTAACCTTCAGTGACCAGCTGCACAACATGGAATCCAATGGGGACTTTACACTTGTCAAAAACAACTTTGAAGATTGGTTCCAAAGAAAATCATTGTTTTTGTTCAAGCTAAAAGTTTCATCCTGTCTTCGGACTTTGTTTTTAACCACATGGTTCAACCAGACAGGGCCTTTCTGTGGAGTTTGCAGGAGTCACTAGTAGCCCTGAGCTTTGAGAGCGGAGTGGAACGATAGCGTCTAGGAGGTAGAGCGGAGCCAAAACCTTTATGGCCTTAAATGTGAGGAGCAGGATTTTAAATTAGATTCTAAATGGACTCAACTTGTATAGCGCTTTTCTACCATTATCAGGCCCAAAGTGCTTTACAGTAAGGAACCAGTCACTCATTCGCTCTCTCATTCATACACCAATGTACGCAGACACTGGAGGCAAGTAGGGCAACAACGGTGTGCATTTGCGGGAGCTGGGATTCCAACTCACGGCCTTCCGATCACGAGACGACCCACTCTACCAACTGCGCCACCGTCGTCCCTAAACTCAAAAGGAAGCCAGTGGAGAGACTTTAGCACAGGTGTAATGTGTTCTCTTCTCTTTGTACGCGTTAACAATCGTGCAGCTGCATTTTTTAAAACTTCTCAGGTAACTTTCAGGACACGCTGCTAGCAGGCAGCCTTGAGGAAACAAATGCATGAATAGGTTTTTCTGCATCACTCTTAGGGAGGATGTTTGGTATTTTAGCAATGTTGCGCAGGTGAAAGAACGCTATTTTACAAGCCTGGTTTATATGCGCTTTAAAAGAGAGGTCTTGGTCAAGCAGAAGTTTTTTTTACTGTAGAGCTCGTCGATACGCTAACATTATCCATCATACATTCAGTCCACACATTCCTTTCACTACAAACGCGTCTGGAGAGCACTCTCGCCTCCCAGTCAGAATGTCCCAGGTTCAATTCCCGTACTGCGTGGGGGCCGAATGTCTACCCTAATTCACTACATAGGCCGCACTGTATAGTAGACTATATCGTCCACTGATTCTGTTGGCGATTCGGACAGAAGCCACTACTTTCTCCGAGCTGCAGATTTTTTTTTTCTTTTTTCTGAATTTATTTATTGTTACAAACGTTTATTTTATGAAACAGAACGACAGTTTTGGCACTTTTACAGGCGTTTTATTTGACATTTAAATTAAAATGAAAACTATCATAAAAAAAAAAATCACTCCAGCGTTAGCTCAAAGACGTGCAGAAAGTTGGTCAGGCCGGTGTCCGAAGCGCCAGCAGAATGAGTGACTACATCTGCTAAAAGTCGCTAAACTCCAGAAAAAATGTATTTCTGCGATAAAGATCGACCAAACTAATGAGACAGTGGACTATTTATGGATAAATACGAGTCAGATATATTTAACATGGATTTTACATGAATGGCTTGGATTATTTGAGAGGAAGCTATCGGTCATTTAACAGCTCGAGCTAAAGGTTAGCAGCTAACGCTAGCATTTTTAACCATAACCGTTTATATTTAAGTCATTTATTCATGATAAATACAAACACACGATTGAAACAGCTGATTTCATTCCGTCGTGTTGTTTAGTCCAAAGACCTGTTGCTGTCCGGCGTTCTTCTCCGACTCTCGCAATGCATTGTGGTCTATATTGACCAGTTTAGTGATCACCGCTGCTCACTACTTTTCAGAATGCATTGTGGGAAATTTTGAGTGCACCCCTACAAAATGGCGTGACCACTATATAGTCACTATATAGGGAATAGTGTGGACATTCGGACACAGCCTATGTCTTTATAACAGAGACAACATGGTTTCCCTCCAGCTAGGCGTTCTCTTTCACTCATTGTCTAGGCCAGGGGTGTCAAAGTCAAATGGACGGAGGGCCAAATAAAAAATTTAGCTACAAGCCGAGGGCCGGACTGTTCGAATGTTCATTGAAAAATTTTTAAATGACGCATATAGTCTAGTGAACCTAATTGAACCTACTGAAAACCTAATGCTGCGTTTACACATAAGCACGATGCGTTACGAATGCCACAAATGCACATTCGTGGCCAAGGATCACGAATTTGATGATTCGGGGTCGAGGTTTCACGCGCCGCCACTAACTGTTGCGACCTGTTACTACGCGTTACGATTAATGGCACGAATTATTACGCACGGTCGCGAATATGCGTCCCGCGCTGCTGCGTGGTGTTGCGCGCTGCTGCGTGGTGTTGCGCGGTGCCACGCGCTGTTACGGGTCACTGGGAATATTCGCGTTCTGTCCGAAATATGTCAAGAATTGGGCGAATGTGGAGTGATCTTCTTCCACCGGGTTGGAGGCGGAGCAGAGGCCGTGCTCTCCCCTGAGTCATTGGGCTCGTCTGGCTCCAACTCCCGAACATCAGGTACGACCCAGGAGGAAGAAAGGTCGGAGGAACACTTTCAGCACCCCGCGGAGCGGCAGCGCCAGGTGCTGTCCGTGACTTGGAGCGCGGATTGGCCGACTTTGTGACACGAACTGATGCGTTCTGTTAAGAATCCCATTGAGATGCGTTAAGTCATGTCACGAACGTCACGAATGACGGAAAAATTACATTCGTAACGCATCGTGCTTATGTGTAAACGCAGCATAACAAATATATTCCAATATGATCAGATAAAGAGGCCTCGTTTTAATTCCTCTGCCTTTTGTAGCCTTTGTTCCATGTCCATATTCTTGTTTTTGTCCGCGTGTTTCGTTTCATAATGTCGTCTCAGATTATACTCTTTCAGTACCGCCACACTTTCTCCACACAGAAGACACACAGGTTTTCCAGCTACCTCCGTGAACATATACTCCGACTCCCACCTTGTTTGAAACCCCCGGTTCTCAGTGTCCACCTTCCGTTTTGCCATTTTTGATGGGTATCTGAAAGTTAATTTTACTGTGATGCTGACGACTGCTGTGCCAATAAATATTGAAATGAAGCAGCCTACTGCTCGGTGCGTCACCGTTGCATTGTGGGAAATGTAGTATTGGTGCGTGTAAAAGATCTGCGGGCTGCCGGCTTGCTGCGGTCTGCGGGCCGGTTCTAATAATAAATCAAGATCATCCCAGGGGCCGTAAAAAACCTTCTCGCGGGCCGGATGTGGCCCGCGGGCCTTGACTCTGACATATGTGGTCTAGGCCCTTCTTGCGTGATCTGCCCAGCTTGTGGGGTTGTGAATGCGCCCCTGCCCCGCATCGAGATTTTCACCTCTTCAAATTCCAGAACGATCAGTATTTCCCACAAATATCCGCACAGACTTACGTTACATCCCGTGAGATTGCGCCTCATTAATCACCCGTCACGTCATACCTCGAATCCCACCAAACCGACCGGTGAACAAATGACAATAAAAGCCGGGATCCGCGTTCGCCGTCGGTGTAAATGTCACAGAGTGGAATAAATCTGCGTCGTGTGTCAGACTAATTACGGCTACTGCGGTTCGGCTTCAGCAGATGGAAAACAAACCGCAAACATTACGTCCTCGTCTCGCGCTGACCTTTAGCAGATCGCGCTGTTTCTCCGCTGTTCAACACAATGTTTTCACCGTTTGACGAAGTTTACGGCCACGTTCGCTTATTCCGGAAAGGTTCGGCGTTGAGTTAAGGTGCGGCCCCATGAATACGGAGCCCCCGCTTAAATAAACGTCACTTTACGATGAGAAATTTGGGTGGATCAGACGTAAACATGTGTAGTGAACTTTGTTGTGGCGGCTCATCAGGCAAAGGCTAGATTGATTGATTTATTTACTGTGCAACTTTCATTAGCTCAGTATGTGCCGATATTATCGATGCACGAAAGAGGGAAAGCGTGTCTCCAGTCGGCGGTAAATGACCAAAAAACACATCGACAGTAGGTGAGTTTCGTTATTCATAATCCTGCGCAAATATTAACGCAAAACCGCTAATAACGCCACATCAACAGCAGACGCCCGCCCTTCGCTGATTGGTTTACTCCGCTTCCTGTTTGCTTGCGTATCTACCGCTGTGGGAAATGGATTCGACGCAGCGGTGATTTTTCCAGGCTACTCTTTCACCCCTCCTGGAACCGCCACCTTAACGTGGTGGAGGGGTTTGAGCGCCCGAATGATCCTGGAGCTCTGTTGTCGGGGGCTTCGTGCCCCTGTAGGGTCTCCCATGGCAAACAGGTCCTACAGTAGTTGACGGGTCAGACAAAGAGCGGTTCAGAAGCCCCTTATGAGAGACCAACAGGCCCGGTTAGAACCATGAGGCCGTCCCTCTGTGGACCCATCACCTGCAGGAGGAGCCATAGGGGCTGGTGCAGCTCCAACTGCCCCCACGACCCGGCAATGGACAAGTGGAAGAAGATGGATGGATGGATGAATGGATGGACTCTTTCAGGATGTATTTTCGAGAGTTTGGCAGGAATTCCTCTCCCAGTCTAAGGTTACATCAGGCTCACACATCACACTTTCTTTTTATTAATATCCCCCGTTCATCAGGGGTCCCAAAACAGTGCTCGTATGTTATTGTTGTCTTAACACCTCCAAAAATCACAGTAGTAGGTTTACTTGCTTTCATTTCAAAGAAAGAAAATTGTCACGCTTTGCAATCCGCCCCAAAATATGCAAAAAAGACTCACTTTCTTCTACACAACAAGCTCAATGAAATTTATGCACGTCTCCCGGCAGCTGCCGAGTAAACAAATGCTAAACAGCAGTCCTGCCTCGGAGCGGTCGGAAAAGCCCTTGATTACTTTGGGCCCGCGGCGGGGGCACGGCTGTGCGGAGGGAACGGCTGGAGGTCGCGAGGTTCCCCTTGGTGGCGCCCTCTCTGTCACCTTCGCCGCGAAACGGGCGCATTCAATCGTCCCGTGTCCTTCCTCCCCGATGTTTAATTCATCCTGGGATGGACCCACGGGAGCCACGGCAAAACAACAGCCGCACGGAAAAGACGGAGCGACTGAGAGAGACACGAGGGGAGGAACTAAAGGCAACTAAATGTTTGCTTTGTGTTTCTCAGCCGCAGATGTTTTTGCAGGAATGAAACGGGCGGCGAGGGGTGAGGTGGAAAAAGATACAGTGATGCTCGAGCACGGCTGCAGGACGGTTTATCTCAGGATCTACGGACAATGGCTGTGCCCCCCGGTGTCCACACTGTTCCCTATACAGGGCACTATACACGGGTCACGCCATTTTGTAGAGGTGTCCGAGTGTCCAGAGAGAGAAAAAAAGTAGTGCACTCGAAACGTCCCGCATGTAAAATCCATGTGAAATGAAACTGATCGGACTAATATTCATCCATAGATATCAAACCATCTCTCGAATTTGGTCTTTACCGAAGTTTAGCGAACGTATAGTAGATGTAGTCACTCCGAATCGCCAATGGGGTCTACAGCAGTGTTTCCCCGACATGGACTACGGGGACCCCTGGGGGTACTTGGAATTGACCTCAGATAAAAAAAAAGAATGTGAAAACTGATTACTTTCAGAGAAAAGTTAGTTTTAATGATGTTTTCCAGTTTTCCAAAAAAGGTTTGAATTTGAGTGAGTTTTAGCTACATTTTGAACATAACAGTCTACTACATAATGAATGATCTATGTTTTTTTGCTCTCTTACGCTAACATGTTTGCAGTATCCTCGAGTTAGGGGGTACTCGGAATATAAATGAATGCATCATGGGGTACATGGGACAAACAAGGTTGGGAATCACTGGTCTACAGTACAGTGTGTGTAGTTAATAAGGAGATGGGGGCGAGGCTGACGTCTCATTAGTCCGAAAATGTACCACTGAGCAGAGGTGCCGACATCTCTAACCCAGTTGTGTTGTGGATTAGAGAGCCATATACAACCATTGGCCCAAACCTTAAGGTCAATGGACTCTGGCCTGGACCTAATTTTATTTTTCAACCCCGACTCAATGGGACATTTTCGGACAAAGCCAATGTTTTTCAAACTCTAAAAGGCAATGCTGAAACTAAGGGCTTACTGTGAATGTCTATAAAAAAGCAAAACATGAATTAAATAGAGTAAGTAAGTAAAGTTTATTTGAATAGCGCTTTTCACAGATGAAAATCACAAAGTGCCGTAAAAACAACAGAAGTAACAACATAAAATAGATGATCAAAAGTGGCTCACATGGTACAGCAGGTCGTCGAATTGCCCAGAGGTCAAATCCCGGGCTCTCTCGGGCGCAGTTTTGTCCTTGGGCAAGACACTTTACCCTTTGCCTGTGTGAATGTACCGTATTTTCCGGACTGTAAGTCGCTCCGGAGTCGCACCAGCTAAAAAATGCATCATGAAGAAGAAAAAAAACATATACAAGTCGCTCCGGAGTATAAGTTGCACCAGCCTTGGAAACTACCTGTGCATGGACCGTTTACAAGTCCCTCCCGGCAGCACGTTGTTCATGCATCCATTTGCAAACTCGTTCCTCTAACCTCCACTTTTCGCCAGTCCCTCAAAGGTTTCTCTCTCACTTTTTTTCTGCTGCTTGATGATGGATTTTAAATCGATTTTAAATCTTCTGATGTACAGGAGTTGCAGATACTCGTACACAAGCCTAGAGCGCCCTCTTGCAGTTGTCAGTATGAAAATAACAAAAACATGTGGAATTATGTATTTTTGATATACAAGTTGCACCCCCAGCCAAACCATGAAAAAAAGTGCGACTTGTAGGCCGGAAAATATGGTGGTGTGTGAGTGAGTGGTGAGACGGAGGGGTCTGTGGCGTAGATGCTCCACTGAGTGCTGAGTGAAAGAATAATAACTGCACTGCAGCGCTTTGAGAACCCTTTGACACAGGCTCAAAGAGCAATACAAGTGAAAGCCATTTTTATCATTATAAAACACATTCATTTGCAGGTTTTGCTGAAGGTTCCCGTCAAATTTTCCCACAAATTCTTGCTCAAAAGTTTCCAATTGTGTCTTTTCATTGAAATATTACAACGTCCCTTCATTCTTTAGTTGAATGGAATGGTTACAAATCTTTAGAAATGAGAAGTTTATTAATTGTTTCCATTTGTGGCGTGTTTGGGAATTAAAATGAAATGACAAAACATAACATTTGATTTCCTGCAGCTTGTATAAATCCAGATTTAGACATAGATTTGTTCAATGTAGATTGATTTGGACCTAATTGATCACTTAATTGATCTTTATCTAGGCTAGAGTTTTCGAGTATTATTTTTCCTGTAAAATAAATGAGTTTTTCGGACGTCTTAGCTACATCACAATGTCCGTTTACTAATAAAATGGAGTTTAGTCTATACGATTAGCGGCATCCTCGAGAAAAGTGGCGCTTGACAAATGAAAGACCACAGGTATAGGCTTTATGAGCTGCCACTTCTCACTCATAACCGTGTTGGACTCCCTTTCCATTCACATTCACAGTAATCCTGCACGCTGTGGACATTCCCTTCTCAAGAGCTGAAAGCATATCGCTGCACTGCTTTTTGCCAAGACCACATTTTTCTCATTTACTTGTGGCCTTGATGCGTTGATAAAATATAGCTATACGGATTAAAAAGATTTTTTGTCACGAACGAAAAATGCAAAAGCAGCAACACTTGTTATGGTGATTAGCCACACGACGGAATATGGAAATTTCCGCATGTGCAAATGGGACCGGCACGCATTCGTATTGTCGTGCAAGAAGCCCTTGAACACTGTCGGCCGGGAGCTGGAGCACAAAAAGTAGTTGTACGGCAGTCTGTACTACCCTTAGAAATTAAATGAGGCTCATGTTAATGCTTTTGCCATAACCTCCAACTACACAAGAGGCTCTTCACTCGCAGATCCACATGTTTTGCTCCAAGAACACGACACAGGTTGGGGGTTAGGTTTAGGGACGGCAAATGTGAGTCGTGTTTCACTCGCACAGATCTCAGTGGTGCCCCTCAGGCTCCTTGTTACCAGGCACACGTCCCCAGAGGTGGTGATCATTACCGCGCGTTTAATAATCCAACATGATTAAAGCCTCAACAAACTAAGGAGGCCATTTACTGAAGTGTTTGCTCATGTGCAAGACGAGTGGCATGTGCGAAAGTGCATCAGCAGTGGGGCCATTTGCACACTTTCTACTCGTGCAGCAGTCTCTCTTTTACATATTTCAAGCAGTACTAAGTAACGCCTGCCCCTAGAGGCCATAAGCGCAACTGCAGGTGTTGTAGCAAGGGAGAGAGTGATATTGTTCATCCAGTTATACAATGGGAATATTTTTTTTCACTCAAACTTGGCTGTAAATACGGTTTAAAGTGGCGCTAGCTTTGCCCGTTAGCCTGTTAGCTTCTTCTTCGTGGTGCTATTAGTGTGTATTGGTGCCTCCGACCCGGTGGCAGTCAAGTTGCAATTGGGGTTTTCTGGCCAGAGACACCAGGGGGAGATGAAAGACCCTCCAATCATCCCCTAACACTTGTATTACCCCCAGAGGGACTACGGAGAGGATTTATTAAGGTAAACACGTTACTTAGTACCGCTTTAAGGCCCTAAAACTGTAATACAGGCAATTTCAAACTGTAGATTAGGAGCGACATGTCTACAAATAGCTGTGTGCTGACTTCCTATTTGCACTCGCTATTTAGCACCAGTCTTGAAGCACAGATTTGATTGTGATACAGAGCTGGCGTTGAGGTTCCAATCTTAAATAAAGTGGGGTTAGGGTCAGGGATTAGGGTTATGATTAGGGTTAAGAACGGCAAATGTGATGCAAGTTGTGTTTCGCTCACACAGATTTTAAGAAAGTAGAAGTTCTTGGCTTTCAGATGCGGTGTCACACTGGCAAATAGGCTGTAAACTCACCAGGCAATATATGCTTTGAGATTTGGATGTGCATAATTGCTAATAATCCCTAACTCTAACCCTCAGGATACGCCTTGAGATGAACGCAGTCGGGGCCCCACGCTGAAGCCAGGCCTGGGGATGGTACATGTGCGCCTGGTGGTCGGGCCTGCCCTGACTGTGGAAACTCCCAAAAATTATATAACATTTATGTAATTTGTACTTGCCACCACAGAGTGTAAGTAAAAACATAAATTAAAAAGGGTTAAGGGTTAGGGTTAACAATTATTTACATCCAAGTCTCAAAGCGTATTGACTGGAGAGCTTGCAGTCTATATGCCAGTGTAATACCTAATTTGTAAGCCAAGACCTTCTAGTCTCTAAAAATGTGTGAGTAAAACACAACTGATTGGGGGGGGGGTTAATAGTGTAAGAAATGTAATCAAAATCGCAATCTCTACTTTGGTCAATCTCAATAATCGTCATGGGACTTTATAATCAACAGGGGTTTTTTTTGGGCAGAAACAGCGGCGAGAATTGGCGATACAATGGTAAAAAATAAATTTAAGAACAAGAACGGACAAGGGAAGATATTTGACGTTAAATGATACTGGAGGGAAGCATTGGTTTGTGTTCGAGCTGTGGTTTGTATAAAAGTTAGGTCTAAGTTCATGAATCAAACATGTATTTGTTTGAATTATAGAAACATTGAGATTGATCAATATAATAATAATAATAATAAAAAATCGTGATTGCTTTTTTTGCCATTTCGTCCAGCCCTACCATTTACCAGTCACCTTGTAGATTTAGTCTCGAGCTGTTTGGCTGTTCATGGCTCACACCGTCTTCAAAGATCCGATCCGGTGCAGACCTGACCGTATGATTTTCCCCCCCTGTCCCGTATCTGCCGGACCCGCGCTCTCCTAATCTAGAGCTATATTAGGCCCACTCTCGGAGCCATGGATTAGCCCGCTCCCTCCGGTACGCGCCAAATTGCTCTGGAGCGGGCTGAGGCGGCGTGCCGGCTCGTGTGCCCAGGGAAGGGTCCGCTCGCCTGGGCTCGCTCACGCTGACCTCCCCCCCCACCACCCCCCTCGCTTGGTTTGTGACAGATCCCGCGGCGAGAACGGTGAGGCTAGACACAAAGACATAAATAAAAAAATAAAAAAAAAGGTGCGCCAAGGTTACCCACGCTCGCCGCTTTTCAAGAGCCCTTTTTTCCCCCGACAAAACCCAAATAGTGCTGATGTTGTGTCGCGTGATCGGTGTAAAGTGAAGGTTACCGGCGGCGACTCTCCTCGGCAGAATTATATTTGTGTCATTTTATGTGACGGAAAAAAGGCGCTCGCAGAGGCCGGCACAGATGTGGCAACAAAGGGACCACTCCACTGCCTGACATTGTTCGACAGCGAGGAGCTTTGGTGGAAACGACTGACATTTATCTTTGTGAACATTATGTTTCCGCATTTTCAAATTGTGATAGACTTTTAACGGGAGAGAAACGAGTGGCAGTTGTTTTAGCGCGGCAGGGTGGTTAAACTCTCAGAAGGCTGTGCTGTATATTTATAACTACACGCTAATGTGAAAGGCATTGGGTATTACTGTGTATCCACTTATCGTTCATTTTTTTATTTCAATATTTATCGTGCATTTATTTTCATTTTTGTCACATTTTTCTAAGGATAATGAATATACTATTACATATCTGTGTAAGTTCTCAGTCGTACAGGAGTTGTCCATCTTCAATGAAGGTACTTGATTCATCTTCTGTACTCTGTAGTTGAAGTCTTCAAACGTTTCGCCTCTCATCCAAAAGGCTTCGTCAGCGACAAAGGTCACAAACTGCACACAGCTGAATATATAGACCACTGGGGAGGAGTTAGGGTAGGCCCGGCTCCTCCCCTCTACCCGTGGGTAAACCCCAGATACTGGGCAGTGATCATCTATGAATAAGACATGACTAACAGATACTGAGGTGAGCAGATCGTTAGAGACGCTCTACTTCAAAGGGGTTTACCCACGGGTAGAGGGGAGGAGCCGGGCCTACCCTAACTCCTCCCCGTTGGTCTATATATTCAGCTGCGTGCAGTTCGTGACCTTTGTTGCTGACGAAGCCTTTTGGATGAGAGGCGAAACGTTCGAAGACTTCAACTACCGAGTACAGAAGATGAATCAAGTATCTTCATTGAAGATGGACAACTCCTGTACGACTGAGAGCTTACACAGACACTTCAACCAAAGCTTTACTGTCATTTTCATGCTGTAGAGCAGACATGTCCAAAGGCCCTCGGACCATTTTTAGTTGGCCCTCAGGCTTCTTGTTTTATTGCCACACATCCTCAGAGATGGTACTTTTTACTGCGATCTCAATCATAATTTTACACAAATAAAACCTTAAAAAGTAACGTATCGTGAGAGAGAGCTAGCATTATGGTTCCGAGCCTAATTAAAAGTGTGGGGCACGGTTTTAACCTCTCTTAAATACAACCAGTCAAATGTTTGTGGCCCTTGGTGAAAAAAGTATGAGGCTGTAGAGGTTTGGATCGAAAGGCCTCCAATAATAATGTTTATCTCAATATTTTCTTGGTTCAATATATCCAACTTCAAATTTTGTTATCGTGATTTTGTTGTTGTTGAGGTTTTAACCACGTTATAATGGCCTTTTGGAGTTTGCATGTTCTCCCCGTGTCTAGGTTTGCCCTACCACTAAAACTATGTACAATAGGCCAGAATGTGTGATTCCTCTACACTCAAAACACCAGATGCTGACAAACATCACATGGAGACTTTTTGAAGCGTAGCCGCCTTCAGCAGACTTGTTCTGATTCAGTTTGTGGTCGAACTCGCTTTCTTGCAAGATTAGCGTGGTTGCTGGTACCTATTAATGTCATTTTTGTTTTGGAAACGTTGGTCATTGAGCATTGAGTAAATCAAAACGACATTTCCTGCCAGTTTTGCAAAACGTTTTGCTCAAAAGTTGCAGTTATTTGGGTGCTTTAAATTTAACTTCCTGCTTCTTATGTCAACCAGCGATTCGGAGAAACTCCATGGACTCTTCCTTATGGCGTGTATTGTGATGCGTATTGGGGTGTTGGCCGGCGTTTTGAGTGCAGCCAGATTGATAGACTCAATATGAAGTTCACTGACGAGGACACAACACAATAACAAGGTTCAAAGCTTAAAAAAAAAAAAAAACCTCAATCCCGTTTATATTTGTCCTTTAAAGTTACTACTGGCGAAGTTATGTGACTCCAGACACCACCAAGCCGAGTCGTACAAGCCGCATTACTTTGAAGACGTTTGTTAATAGGTATCGAGTTCGCCTGGCCTCGTCTCGGCATCGATTTGAGTGAAATAAGCCTCTTCTCTACACACCGGGAAGAAGTGGTTACATATAAGTGCCTTCACAGTCGGCGTAAGAAATTACATAATAAAAATCAATACCGGCTCAAATGAGGCGTTTTAATCTCCTCCGCTCTTTTTCCCCGAGACGTCGTTTGGATTGAATTTTTTATTGTTTCACGTCGATTGGTGCCCATTATTGGAGAAATTAATTATCAGGTCGGCCCATGTCATTAGCGCCTAAATGTTCCTCTTTAGATCGCGGAGACGGGCAGGTCCGTGACGAATGGACGCCTCGGCTCGTCGGGGGTAAACTTCTGTCCGACCGGATGTGGAATAATGGATTCCCCGAAACTTATGATTGGTGAAATGTTCAATTAGAGACCGGGAGTCGTTTCTGTATTTGAGATTTGACCCGTTTTGGGCAAATTTGTGGTTGTTCTTCGCAGACGGTTGCAAAAACAATTTTAATTCAAATAGAAATTGCCGTTTTAATGGAGCGCAAAAGCTGGATTTTTATTTATATCTGCAAACATCTTGTGTTTTTGCGACGCCATATTTCAGGCTTCGGTCAAATATTAATGCCGTTTGTAAAAGGCTAGAAATGTGTGGACTGGATCTGGAGTTTGTGTTTAAATATTTAATCACCCTTGGTTATTAAATCAAGAGTCCGTCTTAAAATGTTTGGAATTATAAGATACAAAAAGATACATAAAGATACAAAGATTTTATTTGTCAATTCATTTGACAGTGAATCGAAATAGTTCATTCTCTCGTCCTATTCATCAACAATACACCACAATAAAACATGTTCTTCCTAAAGAGCAGACTTCAGCCTTTAGTTACTTACTACAGATGGACTGAAAAATCACGGGCCTCATTCCTTTGAATAGTTTGAAGTCTCTTGTAAGGTCAGTCCAGTCCAGATGATCGGTGTCTGAGGAACAGGCCACCGTTTTTCCATACTGAGATATGTTCTTACCTTAGCTTAGATGAGTTGGTAGCTTCACCCCAGTTTGGCTCTATACCTGTGCTAGGAGAGGCTAAACGCTAACAACATTTGCGCGACGGAGCGCACACACAAAGACCAAAAATCGTCTAAGCTCAGGTCAGAACATATCTCAGTATGGAAAAACCGTGGCCTGTTCCTTTAACTAATGCTCTATATATTTAGTTGTTGCCTGTCTTAAGGGCCTGGAGACTCGGGTTCCCACTGGTCACGGAGATGTCTCCAAGACGTGCCCTGCGAGTCTCCAGGTAGTCTTGGTGAAAACGAACATGTCCAAACAGGTCTCAAGCGGTTGTGTCGCGAATACTATTTGTTCTCAGCCTGTGAGACGTTTCTGTGACGTCCCTGCAATGTGTACGAGACCTGTCGGACATTAAGGAGATCTCAAAGAGACTCCGTATGCCTCTTTGAGATCTGGGGTCGTATTCCTAAAGATTCTTAGCGCAAAGAGTTGCTCCCAGTGGCCAAATTATAAGAAAAGTCTTAGAATCGTGATGTTCTCTTAGAATTTCCCCTAAAAGTTTCCCCTAGTTAAGAAAAAAAGCTATTCCTAAAGAATCCCAGCTCTTAAGAAAGCCCCTAAAGTGAGATCTCTTAAGAGTCGGGAGGAGGACTTTTAAGGAGCTTAGGAGTTCCCTAACACTGGATGACAGTGAATTAATAAAACGCTACAGATTGAATCATGCAGGAATCATGTTTGTGGTTGATCCCATTAGAGATGCACTTACTTCTCCAACCCAACGCCACAATGCAATACCACCCGAAATGAAAGTCATCACAACACTGAAGTATTTGGCAACAGGTAAAATGCAACAATGCAGCAGTGATGACTTGGGCCTGTGCCATTTTACCCTCGTGAACACCAAGGTGAGTAGAAATGTTGAAAGAGCAAAAATGACATATAAGCAAATAAATATAACTATCATTGTGTTAATACTGTGCAAGGCCAAAGTTTTCACACATTTAGTAGGATAATTTTAAAGTATAGCTTACTATTCATTTAACATTAATTCTTTTTTTTTTCTATCAGATTGTTTTTTATGTGAAATATTATTTACAATGACACAGTCTTCATAAGATTAGATTCTATGCTTAAGTTTATCGATTTGAGGGTCCATTCTTTGCCCATAATCACTAAAAGTAGATGTTGTATCTAGCTTTAAGGATCAACCTTATATACAGCTTTTGAAATGATGACTCATACCTAGTCAACTACACCTCCTCACTAAGATAGGAGTTTTTGTCCATTCTTTGCTCAGAGTTCTCTGAGAATGTTCTGGAATCACTCCTAAGCTAAGACTCCTTGCTAGGAATTTTTAGGTTAAGTTAGGAGCTGTCTGAGAGGATTCTCAGAATCTTTAGGAATACGGCCCCTGTTTAATGTTTTACAAAAAATAATAATACAGACTCTCTAGTCCTAACTTTTCTTTAATCACAAAGCTGGTAATACGTTTAAATTCCTTTTGTGTTTTACATTTCAACAGTTAACAGATTATAATCTATTTCTGCAGACGTATTTTGTAGACTAATAAGAGTTGTCCACTTGTTTTGATTTATCGGACTTTGCTGAATAATTTACCCAAACGTATTGTAAGAACTTCCGTTTGAACTAGAATTTGACAGTTTGTTTGGCGATTGACTCATTTTAAACATCTGTACACGGCCCACGTTGACATCTTGTGGGACATTCAGTCACCAACTTTGGCCCTGAAGATGCCGTCTGGTTCAACACAAAAGGTTGGCTGTTTGAATCAAGTGCTGTTTAGATCTGTCAGACTTTGCTCGTTTTGTTTTTGTCCTTTCATCCAAACCTGAGTTTATTTGAGTCCACATTACGATTGTCGTCGACTTGTCTCCTTCATCTTTCAGTCTGTTGATTAGAAACAGTGTATACAAATATTGTCACGTTCATTCCTAAGTGTAAAATAGAGCCACCAAAGATAGAGTTTGTATTGAGATTAAACCTCGTCCATAAGCTTCTCACTGAGGGACTTGTAAATATAGCACAGAGTCACTGTTGGGCTCGCGAGTCCATTAGCGCTGAGCGAGATAAGACGGATGGTAAGGACACAACGATTACATCGCAGACTTCCTGGACACGATGACTTATTCTCCATTGTATAGTTTTGTCTTAAAGGAGACATGTCATGCAAAAATGCTTTTTAAACATGGCGATCCTGTCCACTTTGGTTGTTTCTTCTTCTGCGGCAGAAGCTGTAATTTCTTGTAATGTTTTTAAATGGGCCTTTTCATTTTTCAAGTCCATAATCCATTACTAGAGTGAGTTTATCACGGTGCCATCGATTTGCAAGAATTCCAAGAGAAAGTCGAAGCTTGTTCTATCGCCGTGTTATTCCCACTGCTGCCTGCAGAGGGCGCTCCAGGCCAATTCAAAATCAGTCTCTCACTCCTTTATGTGATTATTTAAGATTGTAAAACGATATGCGATACGATATGGCCCACCTCGACTTCAGACTTCGTTAGCCTGCCCAATGTATTTTTCCTATAGCCGTTAGCATTAGCCATCAAACATCACACATTCTGAAAGTTTCAGATGTTTACCAGCTGTTGTCAACCCATGGACCACATATAGGTCAAGGCTTGGTTACAATTCATACATGAATGCACAGATCTTTTGAGATTTCACTTTAAAATTGGCAAGTGTCCTAAAAGCTAAATCGTATTTAGTCAAGTTTCTGCTTTTTGTGTGGTTGGATAAACATCCAGTGGCCACTAAACACCATCTTAAAATTAATGACAAATAAATCACAGAAATGATATAAATGCCATGCAACTGACCCATATCTCACACTTTAGCATTGCGCCTGGCTTCATTATTCATTTGCATGGGAATAGAACACTCAATTTAAACGGGTCTTGGATTCGTTGGCTGACAAAACGTACACATTTGTAGGAATAGGCTCAGAGCTTAAAGGGATTTTTCAGGATTTTTGACATCGGGCCTAATTTCCTAGTTATCCAGAGTGTTGTCGATGTCTGGAGATATTTTTATCTTAAGTTCATGCAGTTCTTATATTTGAAGAGTTTAGTGGCGCTAGGCTAATGCTAGGCTAACGCATTTCTATGGTATCAGTTAGCCTGCATTAAAAACAGTCTGACCCGCTCCACAGTGCACCTGAGCCAAATCACGTATAACGCCAGACTAACGATATAAATGTCTGCGTCGATATATTATTAAATAATTAAATAATTTGAACCATTTTGCATTTAAAATAACTTATATTTGAGCAGCATCAGCCTCGTGGCTGTAAGCTAATGCAGCGGCGGAGTGATCTGCGAGAAAATAGTCCCACAAAATGCGGTAATTCATGTGATACAAGGTCAGTTATATTTCAAAAATTATTCTATTAACACAGACATTTATATCGGTGGTCTGGCGTTATACGTGATTTACCTCAGGTGCACTTTGGAGCGGGTCAGACTGTTTTTAATGCAGGCTAGCTGATACCATAGAAATGCGTTAGCCTAGCATTAGCCTAGCGCCACTAGACTCTTCAAATATAAGAACTGCGTGAATTTAAGAAAAAAATATCTCCAGACATCAACGACACTCTGGATAACTAAAAAATCCTGAAATATCCCTTTAAGGCATTTCTATAATTTCTATGGTTAGCCCAACGCGAGATAACGTTAAGGTTCTTTTCTAATATCTACATTGTTTTATTTTGACGCACTGGCAAGTTCATGTTGCGATGTAGAAAAACCTGGGATGTTCCGCAGTGTGGCTTTAAATACACCTCAGGTTTCGATTACTGATTCCTTCCCCCCCCCCCCCCCCCCCCCTATGGAGCATAAAATACTGCAAAGGTGTCCAAAAGTGTTTAAAAAAGAGCCCCGCGCATATACCCAGCTCCCTCGTCCCGCTCTGTGTTTTGTTATTTATCGCCGCGTTTTTTTTTGTTCCCCCCCGTCCCCGAGTTTTGGCGGAGGGAGCGGCGCAGGAAGCAGATGGCCGGTTATTTCTGGGAGCCGCTTCAGAAGTGTCCAGCTCGAATGGAGTGTTCTTCCACTGGCATCCGGGCCGCTTTACTCCTGCTCTGGGAACTTCACACGCAGATTTGGACCGACCCGCGGAAATGACCCGGGAAAATGACCCGCGGAAATGAAGCGAGATGAGCGCTTTATGGGTTTGACTTTACCGGAGTGGAGTTTATAGGATACGCCTACAGGATTCTATGGGGGGTAATGGCTGCAGGTGGAAAAGTTTATCACGATCATTTAGCATGGGTTAGCAGTTTTAGTTTTTCAAATGCTCTAATGTGTGGTTGGTAACAAAGTAAATGAAAGATTAATATAATACGTTCTACTCCACTACATTTCCACAAAAGGTCTCTTAAAACTTTCACTGGAAACAAAAAAATAACGTGTTTCATTGTTGCACTGATTCAATGTTTCTCCATATATTTATAAATGCATTTCTCACATACATTATCTCCACGTAAGTAGCTCCTACAGAACAATATTTTGAAGGTTTGCTCTGAGGGATCTTAGCCTGATTTATTGAGTTTGGAATTTTAAACAACAAGATCCTAAATCCCCTCTGAAAAAGTCTTTTTGACTAATATGTCGACAAAATCAAAATCGTAAATTCAAACCTGGCTCGATCCATTATTCAGATTTTGTCGCCAAAAATATGAGAAATTTGGGATATTTTTAGTCATAAACGGCTTTATTTTTATATTAAAACATACAATGATAGATGCTGGTGATCTACAGCAAATGTTTCAAATTGATGATTGATTGAAAAAAAGTTTCTCTATTCACATGCAGTGTCTGGGCTTAACGAAATGTATAATTCACTGTGAAAAATACATTAGTTATGTGCGAGAACCACCGCTGGGTCCAAATGTCCAAATGTCCTCACTGTTCCCTATGAAAACAGCTGTTTCAATCGCGTGTTTCACATTTCTCATGAAGAAACTACTTCAATAAATGGTTATGCTGAAAAGATGCTAATGTTAGCTGCTTACCTTTTTAAATGATGATAGCTTCCTCTCTCGGACAGAAAAAGGCAAGTATAATCCAGGCCGTTTTCTTCATTCATGTAAAATCCATGTGAAATCAAACGTATCTGACTCATATTTATCCATAAATATTCTACTGTCTCTTGAGCTTGGTCAGGCTCAATGGCCGCTGGCTGCTCTGCTTTACGACCGCAACACTGGAGGCTGCCATAGCTCCGCCATAGCTGAAAGTACCTCCATATAGCCGCTAGTCTCCCATTGAAAAGCATTGGACTTTAGACACGTTAAAAACAACTTTAACGCCTGGTTTCTATTTTTTAAACACTTTCTACGGCTACATATTCCTCCTGAGATAACGCTGGGTTAGTCACAATTAAAGAAACCAGGCTGGTTTTCTAAAAAAAAGTTCTGGAGATCTCGTACTAATGAGGGTCGGACTGTTAGCATTGGAGCTGCACGAGCTACACGTCACGCAAGGGCCGAGTCTACAGTGAAGATCCCGCCCCTTATGCCCTTCTTAGGAACATGCTTCATCAGAGCAGGGGAGGAGGAGTCTGTGAATCCGCCATGATTTCCCCCTCGAACGTGGTCATTGTGGTAAACGGGGAGAAGTGAGGAGGAGTTGTCTATTCTTTTTAATGGTCTATGGTCGGGCTTTATCGCAGAAATACATTATTCCCGGAATTTAGCGAACTTAGCAGATGTAGTGCACTCATTCTGCTGGCACTTCAGATTCTGCTGGCTGACCTAATTTCTACACACGTGCAGCACGCATGACGAAAGTAGTGGGCTTCTGTCCAAAACACAAACAGAATCAGTGACTATATAGTTTACTATAGAGGGACTAGGGTGGACATTCGGACACATAAGTGTTTTTTTTAGCCACCCATTCCTGCCCGCAGCTATGTTGAAACCTCCCATTCCCTCAAGATTTGCGTAGGACCCAATCCCAATGCAGACCTCTACCACAATGGCTAATGCCTAACTCATAATGAATAGTTCTTCACATACTTCACTTGTTCATTGTTAAGTAGTTATTAAATGTTAGTCACACTTAACTAATGAATTGTTCATGATAATTAAGTGTTAATTCATCATTTATTAATGCCAAATAAGGTGTAGTTATTATAAAGTGTTTGTAATTTGTATGTTATACTTCAAATTCCTCTGTATTTTCTACAACAAATACTTCAGTACTTTCTCAAAGGTACACGGCGTAACATTTTGGACTATACTGTTGCCAACAATACAAAACATGCTCCCAATGACCAGCTCGACACAGAAAATACTATTTTTGCAGTGGGTAATTAAAGAATGGATTAGGATGAAAACCAAACCTCACATTCTGCTGCCTTTAGTCACATCTCCATGGCGACGAGCTGGAGACGTCCCCACTCCCGGTAACGTTACAGTCACGTCTTAGGAGAGCTGAGCCGCTCACCGCAAAAGCACTGGTTTGTTTGTGCATTTATGAGGTATTTTTCCGTGATGAAACTATCTGTCATAAAATTACAGCTTGGATTTCAATTTTATTCAGTGAGTAAAATTTTACACGGTGTGGCTTTAAGTTATATTTTCACTGATACATTTTCACTTTTACTGGAGCAATATTTGACTGGTGTGTTTGTTGTTTATAATTTGACAATGTGTTTTCAGGCGTAAACATATCTAAAGAAGATTGGACGTTCCACATTTACATATCCGTCTCTTGTCTCCAGCGTTTACGGCGAATCCCTCCCCAAAGCGTCCCCCATTAACCCCGAGCACAGTGCTGTTTACCCGCCTGATCCGCGTCACTCAATCTGCTGCATAACCGCCGCGGTGTTTGCCCGCCTGATCCGCGTCGCCCAAAGCGCGCGGCATAACAACGATGCCCTCGCCGTAACTTTGCGATAATGACGGGTCCCGCCCGTTACTCCGCGGTTATAAACTCAGACGTTAATTACACAAACCCGGACTGAATTAAACATGGCGCGTTTCCACGGCGCGCGGTGTGTTTATGTTGTAAATAAAATCACGGCGGCGGTGATAAGCCCGGAGACGCCTGACGAGAGCTGACAGTCCAAAATTACCTCGCGCCTTATCTGTTCATTACGCGGTCTGCGACAATGGGCGGTCGAGCGACGCGGATCCGGCTTCAGTCCACTCGGCGGCAGCTTGAGCGGATCCTTATCTCTGCTAAACTGATTAATATGGGGGGAATTAGTTTATTCTTGAAATATTAAAGTGATTACCAAACTTCTGTGCAACTTTAGCCCGAGTTTACCTTTTGGTTTTGGCAGTTTGTGTCATATTTTTCATTACGTTTGACAGAATTCCTTTAGTGATGGAAATAATACTGTGTGGAACAATTAAGTGCCATCAATCCATCTGATCTACGCATTTGTTGTTGTAGAATTGACAAATAAAGCACTTTACTTTTTGCTTTCAATTGGGGTTGGGCGATGTCCCGTCAATTGGCAGTTTACAATGAACCATCGTGATCTCTCATTATAAGCATTTTTTAAAGACATTTACATAGCCTATATATAGTATAGGCTGCATATTATTTATGTTAGGAAAAATGTGAGATTGCAGGATGAATGGATCTAAACTAAACATGATCTGAACAGAGTCATGGAACACGAATTTTGTAACAGAAATGTGTGTAAAGTCTCAGAGGGGAACGATTGATTCATCGTGATGTTCGTCATCCATCACGATGATATCGTCCATCAGTCATCTTATGTCATCGTATTTCTGCTGACCAAGTTGAACAACATGGATCCAGTAAGCCCCGGGTTTGGTTACACGTCGACATTGAGGACTAATTGTCGGGGGCATTTCCATTTTTAATCAAACGTCCCGGCATTCCCCCCTTCCCCTCCGCTTTGTCGGAGTGGTGACACTTTACCTTTTGGGCAACGTCCTGCCATTCCAACACACAAGATGATTATTAAAATTATTGGGAAAAAAAACATGGGCGTACTAGAATGACCTATATTTACACACGGCCAAAACGTATTCACTCCCCACGACCACAGGAGACCACCTGGAAGATTTCAGAGTGCCCCTTGTCAGCGGCAAAGTCTAGTCTACAGCCTCTGTTCTAAACACAAGGCCCTTTGGTGTTGAAGGTCAAATACTATCTATGAACTGTACTTTAGTTGTCTTGCAATAAATAGATTCACATTTTAATTTTCAATAACTCGACTGTCCACATTGGAAAAATATTCATGTGCACCGGGTTGTTCTGATCTAGAATGAAACAAAACACCACTCCAGGTATGTTTTTGATGAGAGGAAGCATGTTTAAAGTTCCAAAAAGTCAGTTTAACAGAAGGAGTATGGCAATATAGGTTTTATATGTTTATGGTAGCTGAGTGGCTAGCACACTTACCTCAATCTAAGAAGGTCCGGGGTTCCTGGACCGTGTGGCCAATTCTGTGGGGACGTTGCCTGCTCTCCTGCGTATGAGTGTGTTCCTTCGAGTGCTTCAATTTCCTAACCTGGCGAAAGACATTGATATTACGGTGCAAATATCATTTTTTTTCTTCCCAGAAGTAAAAGTAAATGTATTCCACCTCTGGGCCCTGTGATCGCCGACGGATCTTGACAGGTTTCCCTCAGTGGAATTGAAGGATAGGTTCAAAAATGTCTTTACCGGAGTCAATAAAGTACATATTGATCCTTAACTTCTCTAACCAGGTAATGAAACATTCACCCAGAACCTAGAACTCTGAATTTACTGATCTGAAAATGTAAAAAGTGTAGACATTTCCCAGTTGTACCTGAATGCACCACCGTCTCGCTCGTCCTAACCCATTTGCCCATTCCCGCCGTGTCCCCAAATGCATCATCGTTCGGCGGTAACTCCCGTCCTCCCGAGTCGATTCGGATTCATCGGCGCCACGTTTGTGAAATTGCGCGTTCCCCATTACTCCGCCGCGCCGCTGAAAGCCCGGCGCGATCCCCACCGCTCAGAAAACGTCTCTCAATTCATCTGCCCAACCTCAGCCCGCCGCCGCCGCTTAAAGGCTATCCCATAAGGTGCTATCACCGCCGCGTCCAAGGGCGCCATAAATCCTCCATGACACGTCCCATCTTTGTTATGGAGGGCGCGGAGGTCCCAGCCGGCAGCGGGACGGGGGCAAAAGAGAGAGCACCCTCCGTGGTCCGCGCGCGCATTAACACGGGGGCTCATTACATTAGAGACATGAATAACAGCGGCGGCGGCGAAAGGGGGGGGGGGGGGGGGCAGAGCTGTTAGTGAGAGTAAATAGTGAGTGACAAGGGGCAGACAGGGCGCTCGACACGGCAAAGGACACGCCGCATACAGTGTTCAGGACAGCTGCACGACCCGGCGTGTGGGGGGGGAGTCTCAGTCCCACAGTTTGAGGCCCGGTCCATTCGCAAAGTTTTGTTGGGGACACGATCGAAATGAAAGTGTTGATGTTATTACCAATTCAGCATGAATATATGAACAGGATTATGAATCACAAAACTCACCAAGCTTTGAGGGTTTCATCCCATTTAGATGTATTGAAAAAAAAAAAATCTATGGGATGGTTTGATTAGTCATTATGGACATCTTGTCAGGGATAGATAGATTTCCGATGACGTCACAGAGATTGATGTCTCACTCTCTCTCATGTGATGAACTAATCAATCACTGCACATGTACAGGTCTGTAGCCACTGTTTTTTTCATGTTTCATTTCACTCCCGAAACGCAACATCACGTGGTGCAAGAAATAAAATAACTCTTTTGGGAGCTCTCATTCGGTGCAATGGGGTTCCTTAGCAATGGGGTTCCAATCTCTGATCTGATCTGTTTGCAGCAGCAGGGCCTCAGGTATTTTCCCTGAGGCCCAGACTGATATACTGGTGCATGAAAAGTACAGTGGGGTATCATTCTGGACCTGCCAGGTTAACACTATGTGCCCAAAGAGGTGAGATCAGCCGACTACCTGAACATCCCGAACGGCCAGGTTATTCCATCAGTGGGTTTCTTCTTGCGTGATGACATAGGCATATTCCAAGATGACAATGCCAGGATTCATCGGGCTCGCATTGTGAAAGAGTGGTTCGGGGAGTATGAGATGAATCGTCCAACACAGAGTCCAAGTCCCAACCCCATTGAGGATCTTTGGGATGTGCTGGAGAAGGCTTCGCGCAGTGGTCAAACTCTCCCATCGTCAATACAAGATCTTGGTGAAAAATGTATGGATCCTCAGACATTGCAGAAGCTCATTGAAACAATGCCGCAGAAAGTGTGTGCTGTGATCAAAGCTACAGTAAATGCGTGTGATTTTTATTTTTTTAAGAAATGTCCTATAAACATTTCTTAGGTTTTTGTTCTGTGGATACGTTTGGAGGCGGTAGATGCAGATTGAGGGCTGAAATCAAGCACATTTACTTCAGTAACTTTTTTGAAGAAACTCGAAGCTTTTGGAGTAAGTTTCTCCACACTTTTTACCTGTTAGTATCAATGGGTCAATTGAGTATAACGTTTGTGGAGATTCTTCCCAATGTGAGTAAATCTATAACTGTCAAATGATATATAAAGGGAAAACGTTTGTGTGCACGCTCTGTCGTACTGAAGCATTCCAGACAAAAGACGAAAATGTTCTTTTTAGAGGATCTTTGTTCTGTTTTACCGGACAGCACCGAGTGAGAGGTGGTGAGGGGAATGGGGAGAGACGTTCAGCAAACTGTCAGAGCTTGGACTCAGACAAAAGTTCGTAAACTGGGTCGTGTTCATGTTGACGATCTATGCTTTGCAATGGCGGCCTTCTCGCACGTTGCAAGTCGCTAAATGGAAGATGGCGGTATCGGTGCCCAGATGGCGCAGTGTCAGTGAGTTGTGGACGTTCACATTCTTACCTGTGAGGCTCTGCCGAGACATTTCATGTTTAGATTTATGCAGCGATTGTAGCCGTCTGAAAACTCTATCACACCTAACGCTATCACACAGTCTGAAAACTCTATCACACCTAACGAACCGAACGAAAGGATGAGTAACCAAGTAAAACCCTCTTAAAGGTGGGGTATTGTGTTTTTTTTTTCCCAGAAACATAGTACCATTCTATAGCATACTCAAATAACTATGCTCCCCAAAATTGAAAGTATCAAAAACAACTTAAAGGAACAGGCCACCATTTTTCCATACTGAGATATGTTCTTACCTGAGCTTAGACGAGTTGATGCGTACCTGTCTGGTCTTTGTGCGTGCCCTCGGTGACGCAAAACGACCAAAGATGTTGTTAGCATTTGGCCTCTCCCAGCATATTCCTATGGCTCCCAACGGGGGTGAAGTTAGAAGCGACCACGCTCTTCCACGGGCACAAAGACCAGACAGGTGCGCATCAACTCGTCTAAACTTAGAACATATCTCAGTATGTAAAAAAAACGTTGGCCTGTTCCTTTAAAATAATGTTCCCTCATAGCAACACTGTTCCTGACACTCCGATTCCGCCTCTGTCTCTTTAAGAAACTCCGTGAGCACTCTCCCTTCAGTACGTTGTGGTTTTTTATTTTTTTATTTTTTTTCTTCTTTTTTATGTGCATATAAATGAGTACAGACAACATCAGCCAGGGGTTTCTTACAAAAGTATTTAAAATAGGTACATTAAAAGCTAAGTATGCAGGGGCGGGTGCTGTGGGCTGCACTGAGGAAGAGAACCTGGGAGGAGCCTCATCCCCTCCAGCAAAACAGCAGGAAAATGGCTGCTGGCAGGAGATTCAAAGATGAAATACGTGGATCAGTCTGAGCAACACTGGAGGTATGTTTTTTTCAGGAGGGAATGACACACTAACATGATAAAACAGCTTTAAAAAGTGATTTTTACATAATACCCCTGTTTATTCAGCCTGTTGCTAAAAGATCAGAGGGCTTTACTACGAAGCTGGTTGAAGATGTCCTGGATTAGTTCCCTGACAAACTCCAGACATGGAGCTTCTGGATAAGTGCTAATACAAGGCGCGTGACGCAGTTCATCGGAGTATCAAACTCTATCTCTAAACTCATGACGAAGGCAAGTTTATTTGTAGAGCACAATTCATACACAAGGCAATTCAAAGTGCTTCACAGTTGCATAAAATTACAAGAAAACAGATCAAATCAATCATTAAAACATAACAATTAATCAACTACAGTAAAAGGCGAGAGTGCAGATAAAATACTTTCAGTTTTCATATGCTCGGGTAAAAAGAGCTGTTTTCAGCCTGGATTTGAACATTGTCAGAGTTGAGGCCTGTCTCACATCCTTATGAAGACTGTTCCAGATTTTAGCTGCATGAAACTGAAACGCAGCCTCACCGTGTTTAGTCCTGACTCTGGGAACCACCAGGGGACCCCTCCCTGAAGTTCTCAGGGCCCGAGATGGTTCATACGGCTCTAACATGTCAGAGATGGACTTTGGTGCTAAACCATGAAAAGACTTGTACACAAGCAGAGCTGTTTTAAATTCTATTCTCTGAGCGACAGGAAGCCAGTGCAGAGACCGGAGCACTGGACTAATATGGTGGTATTTCCTGGTTCTTGTCAGGACTCGAGCAGCAGCGTTCTGGATGTTCTGCAGCTCTAACAGCTCATCTAGAAAGAAACGAGCTGTTAGCGCGTCATGAACGGCGTGTGTCGGAACCAAGCAGCACATAAGGAGGATGTTCACATTTCTTTATTACCACTTAAATGTACCACTTGTAGTATTATAGTATTTTAAACCTTTTTCATGTAGTCATCTAAAAATCGGATATAAAGGACCTCTCTCACCACTGCTCAAGGTGCTTCCTCCTCTCACCCCCTCGCTGCCCTCTGCAAATCGCCGTGTTTGGGTAGATTCTCTCCCCTGATTGCTCAAAGAGCCGTATTCTTCTCTTAGTCCAGAGCAGGTTATGAGCTACGGGCATGTTTTCATGGAGATCTACCCTGATGGAAGGTTGTCCAGCTTTGTAAAAACTAGGGCTGGGCGATATATCGATATTTAAGATATATCGATATATTTTAAAAAGAGATATGGAATTTGACCATATCGTATATATCGATATAGGTAAAACAAAAACCAGTGGCTCAATCATTTGGAGATGGTTTGGATAGAAGTGAATGTAGCGGCGAGATATGGCGGCGACGTGCGCTGCGCCATGTGCTTTTGTTTACGTGCGCTGCGCCATGTGCTTTTGTTTACGTGCGCTGCGCCATGTGCTTTTGTTTACTTCTCAGTCTAATAAAGGTTTGCGGTAGATCGTGGATGTACTGTGAAAATATCAGCGTTTGTAATGCTGCCACCGGGAAGGACTATTGCTTTTTCCCCGTTAGCATTGCGTTAGCCGCAACGCTAATCACTCCAGTCCCTCGCTGAGCTCTGATGATGAGCAGAGATGCTGAGCCTGTGCTGCTTGTAAAGAGTAAAGAATCGTTTGTGGCTCAGTTTAGGAGCTTATGTTTGGGAATGCTTTGGATAAAGATAAGAACTTATCTCAAAACCACTGACTAAAACACAGTTAAATCAAGAGCAAATATCAAGAAATTATTTGGGCTATTTATTTATTTATTATATTTCATGATTATTAAGGACTAAACAGTAAGTAATACTTTAATAAGTCATATTTCATTGTCTCAGTTTAGGCTTTAGTTTAGTTATATGCAACATAAAGTTATTAACAGCAAATGGGGTAGAAGAAAAATAAATAAAACAAAAATCGTAATATTAAATATTAAAACACTCCTATTTGGCAGTGACTTTGACTTAACATTTCATTTCACAGCTCTCACTTTGTGGAAAAAATATCGGGATATATATCGTATATCGATATTCCAACCTAAATATATCGGGAAATGACTTTTGGTCCATATCGCCCAGCCCTAGTAAAAACCAGGGATAACTCTGAACTGACCTCACTAACCCTCCGATCCAGCTTCGTAGTATAGTTTCTGACTAAAACGGCACAGACAGGACGACAGCTTAAGAACGCACGCACAGGTATTCATAAGCAGTTACTCTTATACTGTGTGCTGCCTGCTCCGGATCATGGCCGTGTACTGTAAGTGAGGAGAGAGGAAGTGCTCAAAGTGATTACGATCTTAATGTTAAAACCTTTGCTCTTCACAGTCAGATCCATCCCCTCGGTCATAATGATATTTTCCCAGCGCCGAGAGAGTCTGAAGACGGTGCGGAGTCCTCGGCCCCGCTCTTGTGCCGGAGTGGCCTCTGCATCGATCCGCTGTGAAGTGGCTTAGCGCTTCCTCCAGTGTCAATACCTTAACCTTCCCTCAATCCGCCGACAGAACACCGCCGACCGCGTCCGAGCAGCAGACCGGGCCAATCCCGACTACAATGCGGGCGAGCCTTCCAGTGAAATAATGTGGAAACGGAGCAAATTACATTACAGGACAGTATGTGTGTAGGTTGGGCTTTTGTAAGACGAACAGGGGTGGACATGTGGTTTTCGCTGGTGGTAAAGTTGCACGTGATTGGGATCGTCTTGCACACCTCACAAAAAAGCTGGTCCCTGGTTCGATTCCTGGGGCCTTTCTGTGTGGAGTTTGCATGCTCTTCCCATATTCCACTGTCCACCTAATACAAAGCTAGCTCAATCAAGTTCCCCTCAGGCACTGCTTTAAGGATGTGTATAATGATTGTAGTAATTTGCTAGGCCTATAATGGATCCTTATGATTAATTTTTTATTTATTTATTTATTAATTTTTTTTATTTTTTATTTTTTATTATTATTTTTTTTTTTTTATAATGGAACCTTTTGAAGTACTTTTACCCGGTGTAAATAGGGCTGCGTGTGGTTAAACGATAACAATATGGTATCGGGGGGAAAAAGTTAAGGTACTCAAGGTGGGGGGAAAAGTTTTGAACGGCATTAAAGGAAGCTCCAATAAATGATACAAATTTAAAATGATCTTTTGTGGAATAAATTTACATTATTATTCTGTTTTACGATTGTAGCAGTATCGTTCAGGTATTGGTGTGGTAAACCCAAGTATTGCCAAAGTACTGGTGTCTATAATAAAGATAATAATAATGCATTTGTTTCATATAGGGCTTTTCAGGAAACTCAAAGACGCTTAACATTGCATTATTCATTCACTCCATACTCAGGGATGGTAAGCTACTATTGTAGCCACAGCTGCCCTGGGGTAGACTGATGGAAGCGAGGACCAACCACTCACTCACTCACGACAAACGGTCTCCCATCCAAGTACCGACCAGGCCCTTTCCCGCTTAGCTTCCGAGGTCTGACGGGATCAGGCAGAGCAAAGGCGGGATGGTCTATAAAAATGTAGAAAAATTCCTTTAATGTTATAGGCCAATAAGTTAATTCATCTTTAATCATCTTTGACAATTAGTAGTGTGACAATATATCGATTTTCCGATATATCGCGATATTTTGCGGGGCGACACGATACCGATACTTTTTATTCCGATATCGATACTTTTGATGACGTCATGCATATTAATGAAGCAGCAGGGCAACAATAGAGGCCAACAATGATCAGGAATTCAGTCAGACCAGCAGGGGGCAGCACCACAGTTTTAAGCACTTGGACCAAACACTGTCACACAAATAAATTACTTTCAATGATAGTTTTTATAATTATAAAGAAGATTAATTTGGGGTTTATTTATTACTTTTTAAATAGGACTGTGTTTTCTTGTTTATTTAATTGTAAATTAAGTCGCTGGCAGATCTATAGACCCCGTGTGTAAGTCAGGGATCATTCATAAAAGTGGTACAAAGCACATGAAAAGAAATGTAAATGATGAATAATATGTAGAATGTTGAAATAAAGGTTAAAAGCAGCATTTCATTTTTTTTAATCGGGATGTATCGCGTCTTATTTTTGTGCAATATATCGATTATCGCAGTATTGGCATATCGTGAGATAATCGTTGTCGTGAGCCATGTTTCGCGTATCGTGAGCTACCCAGAGGTTCCCGCCCCATTGACCATCAGACCATAAATCTCTCTGCAGTCACAAACCTCGGCGTCCGGTTCGACCCTCACCAAACTTTCTCTCAACATATCGAGAAACTGCATTTTTTCATCTCCGAAATATTGCCAAACTCCGTCCTCTTTTAACCTCTAGAGCTGAGAGAAACACAAAGCCTAGACTCTTGTAAAGCTAAATTGAAATCGTACCTTTTTAAAGAAGACTTATAATTTTTGATGTTTTTAAATGTGTGTGTTTCCTTGTAGATTCCAAATAGAATGCATTATTATTATCATCATCATTAATTGTGAAACGGCGTCGTTTAAGCGAAACACAAAGCAACAGGCGTTAAAACTTTCTAATTGCCTCCTTTGGGAATAATCAATTTTTACTTGGTTTATTAAACGGGTTTTTTCAGAGTTCCATACGCCCATGATTTTGATGCCAGGGTATTGTTTAAAGACACGTGTTCCGTCCCTGTATTGAAGAGTCTATTAGTCTATATTTCGGCATTGGACCTAATTGGGGGGAAAAACTACAGACATATCTTAATTAATACTGCTAATTATTAGGTGTGTAGGATTGTTCACGAAGAAACAAACGCTTTAAATGATGTATATTATTCCTGCCGGTTATAAGCGGCGATGTAATGCGTTTAAACCCACCACCCGTTTGTTCGATGAGGCAGGCGGCACATTAAAATGCCGGCCGCGCTCCTCGGATACTGGGACAACACGGCTTTGATTGTCTCCGTATCAGGGTTAGATGGATACGGCGGCGGGCGTCTGATTAGAAAAACATGCCAGTGCAAGGTGACCAGATACCGCGGCGATAAGCGGAAAAAAAAACCCCGACAGAAACCGATGGCATCGATACGGCGCTGTCTCTCCTCGTGAAGCAATGACGGGTCAGACGTCAGCGTCGGCCTTTGTCGTGGAAATATTGCTAACTGTGCACTGTGTGTTTTCCCGCGATCGTTTCGGCTCGGAAGGTCAGCCGACCCGGGACACACACAGGTCCGGGATAATTAATGTTACGGTGGAGATATCCTGCATGATTGAGGATTTAAAGCGCCATCTGTAGACAGTAATAGGAAGGACATGTTAAAAAAACAAACAGTCTCTTTCATTAGTTCCCCTCAGTACCTCATGACCCCCTCAGTACCTGGTCTGACCTCAGCCACACTTACACTTCGCTCCTCCTCCTCAGTTCAACTCACCGTTCCCCACACCGGGTTGCGGACCATGGGAGACGGAGCCTTCTGTGTCCGCCCCCCCCCCCCCCCCCCCCCCCCCCCCCCACTCTGGAACTCACTCCCTTCACACATACAAATCGCTGATGATATTGGTCATTACAAATCCGTTCTGAAAATACATCTGTTCAAATTGGCTTTTGACCTTACTTAGCATCAGGCCAGCAACCCGTTAGTTCTGTGTGTGTGTGTTCTTGTAACTACGACATTGTGAGGACCGGTGTGAGTTTTTAACCAACAGAGTGAGGACATTTTTGGAAAGCGAGGACATTTTGAGTGGTTTTAGGGTTAGGGTCTGGATAATGCATTATGTCTATGAGTGTCCTCACTAAGATAGAGTTACAAGGGTGTGTGTGTACGTGTGTATGTGCATGCTGGTCCTGCTGTGAAGCGCTTTGGGTGTCTTGAAAAGTGCTATATAAATCCAAGAGATTATTATTTATTATAATTATTATTCGCAATAGGGCTGGGTACCGTTAAACAATACCGGTTTGGTATAAAAAAAAAAAAGTTTCTGTTCTACCGATATCAAAAACAAATCTAAAAAAAAAAGAGCAAACATTTCCTTAAAAACAAAATATTTTTCCCTCTATATAATAGTATAGGCCTTTACAATGCTGTGATGTCACCTGCAACCCAGCAATACACACTAATGGAATCACGACAAAGAAGCTAACAGGCTAACGGGCAAAGCTAACTGCGGGCTAGCACCACTTAAACAGTATTTACAGCCAAGTTTGAGTGAAAAAAAAAAATCTTCATTGTGTAATTGGATGTACAATATTCCTCTCTCCCTTTGTCTTTTCTGTCAGCGTAGTATTTACTGAGTAATGAGTAAAAAAACTCAACATGCTGCGACACCTGCAGTGGCGCTTATGGCCTCTAGGGGCATGAGTTAGTTCTGCTTTAAAAGAAATGTAATGCTTTATAATGCGATTTTAATTCCTTGCCACGAATCTAAACAATCTCGGCATATTTAATTTAGTATAATTTGTAAGTATTCAATCAAACAGAAGAATGAGGGGAAATATTGAAAGCCAAATTTGATGGAACAGGAAACTTTTGTGCTAGATTGTGTCAAAACTGCAGCAGAATTTGGTTTAGTCCACAGTTTTTGTGTTTTTGACGAATGGCTGCAGTAAAAAAAGTTGAGCGATGTCACTGAATGGGTTCTCTAATAAAAAATAAAAATAAAATTTCCAAGACATTTAGATCTAATGTCAGTTTGAATCCTATTTAATCCCTTAATGCCCTAAATTTGAATTAATTAATTAATTAGCGTGCTAGTAGATAGATGGCGTTGTGAAGAACACACTTTGAATGGGTCCAGTGATGGTTTATGGGCCTCCGCGATCGCTTCAGCAGCAGAAGAAGAAACGACCATAGTGGGGAGGAAAACTCAAAACATTTGGCACATGAAATATATGGTATTTGCGCATTAAAAAGCATCGATTTGGACTTGCTGCTGGCATTATGAATCCTGAATAATGCTAGCAGCTTGTATTACCTCCTCAGGACCCGCATTCTGAACTGAAGCCATTCTAACTCCTGTAGGTAATCCTTTATGGCGGTGTTGGACTTGGAGGTCACCAGAGCATAGACATAAATTTTCTAGAGATGTTGGTTAATTCACGGCGCGTCGGCTCTGGAGGAAAAAAAAAAGGGGGGGAAAGGGGTCACCTCCGGCAGGCGCTTTACGGCTCGCTGGGGGTTTATAGACGAACAATATCAGAATGAGAATGACTTCTTTACATTAGCCGTACGAAGCCATAGGGGAGGGAGCGGCGAAACTGGGAGGAGGGATAATGCAGTCAAATGGAAACTGCAGTTTTAATGGTCGCAACTGTCAAAACGCAAAGGCGGGAGTTATTTAGGAAAAAGATATAAAAGTCTCCAGTAGATGATACAATATCTCCTCCCCATGACGTCTTACTGCTGTATCTTTAAATGCTGCTAAACCCATAAACTTCTATAAATATACTGAACCTTGTCAAGACTATACATCACTACATGGTGTTAAGGTGCACATTGTGAATTTTCAATTGCTAGGGGGGGTTTAGACTGTCATCACCTAAACGTCACCTAAACACACGCAATAAAGTGACAGAATAGCAACTGTTATACATTTTCTTTTTTTCATGGCTGGTGTAAACAGAGAGCCGTGGGGACATGTTTTGGTAAAAGGGGTTCAGAAGGACAAGATTGCCTCCTAAATGCTTTTTTCTACGCTTATTTCCTATTTATCATTGTTACCTGCGATACGCAAACCATCCACCAGGGGTCCCTGCAGCAGCCTCGGCGCCCCGGGTTCCCACGGCCTCGGGCGAAAACATTGAAAATATAGATTGAAAATGATAAAATACTGTGCGTTTCTCGAATACGTTCTTCATTCCTATTAGTTTGCAGCACAGCGGCTGATTGCAGGTTCACTGAACGCACCCTCGACCCGCAATACCTCTCAGCGCGTCCTTTTTCACATCAGTCGCCATTGAAACTTTGTTTTTTCTTCTTCTCGCCGCATCTTTATCAGCAGCGAATGACCCCGCGTGGATTCCTTGGCCGATGCCCTGGTGTTGAATAAACACAGACGCCTTTGTTACTTGTCATTTGCAAACACATTTCTCCGCGGAAAATATGTGATTGCAGAAAAAAGGTGCGCGGGAGAACAAGGTCAGTGAAATAACAAAACTGACTGAGAGATGGGAGGAAATTTGTGTGAATGCAGCTCCCGGGTTTTGTAAAACGGCATCCGGCTCTATTGTCTTTTGCACACACAAACGTCTCCATTGTTGTCGGATAACCTCACTCAAATACGTTCGCCGCGTCCTTGGGCAAGACACTTTCACCAGCGCAAATGTGATGTGTATTTGAGTGAGTGGTTGGTTGAGCCAATGATGCGCAACATTATTTTCAGGCAAGATCTTTTTTCTTGAGTGAAATTATTTAAAAGGGGGTGAGTGGGCGATATGAAAAATTGACTTTCTAGACCTGATGTGTTACAATGGTGTTCCCTCATTAAAAACATGGCTGGAGTTGAGTTTTGAGCCACAGAAACTAATCGAAGTGCAGCGATGCCAGTTCATGTTGTTTACTCCAATCTCTCCGATTCAAAACAAGGCTAAAAAGACATATTTTGGGCCAAAATAATCAGAACAAGGGCAGTGTGTAATGCTTTTTCCTCGCACCAAGAAGCTCCCAGGCTCTATCCCTGGACCTGTGGGTCTTTCAGTGGGGTTTGCATGTTCTCTGGTCTTCCGCTCAAGACGGAGTTGGTGTCTTACATACAAACAACCGTGTGCCAGTGCTTTCGCCGGTCGACTGAGGGTGTTGCAAAATAATAATAAGATTTGTCTCCCCCTACAAACGGAACTCTGCCCAGTAAACTCGAGAGGAATGCCGCAGTGGCCTGGGTGGGAGTTGTCGCGAGGTTAATAGCTGTCAAGTGTCTCGTTCTGGCCCGGGAAGCTTCCGTGTTTTACCCGATCTTGGAGCTTGGTTGTGGTGATGGGACGGCTCGCTGCAGGTGCCTGGAGGCCATGAGCGCCACTGCAGGTGTTGTCCGTGAGAGTAAATACTACGCTGACAGAAAAGACAAAGGGAGAGAGGGATATTTTTCATCCAATTACACAATGGAGATAATTTTTTTCACTCAAACTTGGCTGTAAACACTGTTTAAGTGGCGCTAGCCCGTAGTTAGCTTTGCCCGTTAGCCTGTTAGCTTCTTCTTCATGATTGCATTAGTGTGTATTGGCGGCTCCGACCCGCTGGCCGCGAAGTTGCAATTGTGGTTTTCTGGCTAGAGACACCAGGGGGAGATGAAAGACCCCCCAATCTTACCATTAACACTTGTATTACCCCCAGAGGGACTACGGAAAGGATTTATTAAAGGGGGGGGGGTATTATGTAAAATCGACTTTTTCAAGCTTTATATCATGTTATTATGTCATTCCCTCATTAAACACGTGCCTGGAGTGTTGCCTCGGCTCATTCACATATTTTTGAGTAATCAGTAAAAACTCAGACGGCGGCCATTTTAGGTGTAGCTATGCCTCAGTCCTCCTAGGAACGCCCCCACCTCCTGGAGACGCCTCTGGACCTTTCGTCACCAGCCAAGCCGCCAACCACTGCTCCTCAGCTCAGCAGAGCCCCCTCCCCGCACAGTGTTGTTGTTTCAATGCCACAGTAGTGTGCTGAAGGGGGCGTGTCGGAAAGCTTCTTAAAGAGACAGAGGCCTATTTCAAGACGTTCAGTACGGCCATTTTGAGAGAGCAATTTTATTCAAGGCAGTTATTTTAATTTACTGCATATACAGACCAACAGAAGGTTACGTCATCATTGTAGTGCTATAGACTGGTGCTATGTGATTGAAAAAAGCATAATACCCCCTCTTTAAGGTAAACAAGTTACTTGGTATTGCTTTAACATCGCACGCAGCCTCGCACTCTCGGCTGGACAAACTTTTAAGTATTTCTCCCACTGTGAGTTAAACACTGTCCGCGTCCAAAGAGAAAGAATATATCGATGGTCCCACTCCAGCGCCAATATTAAAAAGCGGGTCAATCAAACTCCACGCCATACGGTCTGCAGAAGGAAAAGCTCGGCGAGGAGCCACTGCTGTGCGTGGGAGTCTGTCCCGCCCCCGTTTAGTCCACTTACCGCTGCAGGTATGAAGTTGAAGATGTCACACAGCGCCCCTCGTCTGCGCTAAAGTCTAGTCTACAGTCTGCGTTTGGAAACACAAGATCGGACTGAAAAAGGTATTCTGATGAGAAAATCTCTGTGGGACTCTCCTTTTCCTTAAAGTCAAATAAATAAAAGGGATCATGTTGAAAAGGACACCGAATTACTCAAACAGAGGTGAAACAAAACACAACTCCAGATATGTTTTGCTTGCGCGAGCATCATTCCAACTTATTAAAAACTCCACAAAGTCGCTTTGGCCAAATGACAATCCGCCCGGTGTCATGAACATTAGCAGGTCACCGAAGTTAATGGTCGTTTTGTAGTTTGCTGAAATCCCCCGAAGTCCTTAAGCGTCGCTGGATCACATTTGGGCCACACAGAGGAGAGCAGGAGACGGACAGATGGGTCTAAATGAGCGTTTTGTGAGCGGAGTGCAGGCCTTTAGCTCAAAACGGCGCTGACAGAATCGTCCTGCGGGGATTCAGGTGGAGAGGGATGTGTTACTCTCAAATCAAATGGAAAAAGGAGTCATCCGGCTGTGGGATTCGTTATGAGACATACATTCAATTAATATCGTTTGAGATTTCTTTTGAGGGGACACATTTTGGAGCTTTTAACCACGCTATGTTCCTTCATCAAAAACATACTTTTTCTATGATACCTGGAGTAGTATTTATGCGTCACGGAGATCTCAGTAATCTTGTTCACGTTGGTAGTTTCTACTTCTACAACTGAATCGCACAAACTGTATTTCCTGGATTTTGTTGCATAATTCTGCATGTGTCTATCATAGTGCATTTGTTAACGTTTGTGTAACATGCGTTTATGATTAATTCTCTTTGCTGCCAGCAGGGGGTACTCCAAGCAACAGAAGAACTGCCCTTTTAGTATTTCAAGAAATACATTTAGCCAAGTATTAAATATACGTATTGGTAATTGGGATGAAGGTTGACAGGCTGGACTAAGCTTTTGACAGACAGTAGCACCACAATACAGTACACGACTTTTCCCAAAAGTGCCAGCTCTGATCATCACTTTGAGATTTACTAACAACGCCGTCATTTGTTCATCAACATACTTCATACGCTACGGTATTTAACTGGGGACTGAGCCGCGCCCCCACCTTTGGAGGTAGAGGAAACCGTGGCACCCGGAGGAAACCTGGCTGCCTTCAGTCTCCCCTGATCCTCTGAAACGGTGCATCGCCTGCTGGGTTTGTCCCTGTTTCAGAGCGTGGTGTCCTGCACTGGTCAGCTCCTCCTTCCTCTTCCTCCGGCGCAGCTCCCTCCACTTCACAACTGTCTTTCATCATCTTCTGGGAAGAGCTCAGCAGATCATCTGTTTTTTTCTCCAGTGAACGTCCATTAGCCAGAACAATAGAGGGCATGCGTGGCTTAGCTGTGAGTCTCGCCCGGATACCTAAGTCATTTAGATTTTTAATTTGCGCTTATACTCGCTCTCAAGCTTCAAGCAATTATTCTAGTAGTAGTTTATTCGGTCATTTTCATTTTCATTCTTTTAAACATAAAACAAGCATCTCCATAATTCGTGCACAACACGACCGAAAGGGTTTAGGCTGAAGTAAAAACTTATTGTGCCGAACCCGATTTACAGACTTCCACGAGAAAACAAACACAAACATTAATAGTAAACAATATCAAGTGTCAAACAGAAGAGAAATAAGCATGTATTTAGAATTGATTTTAACATAAATTTCAACACTCCAATATATATGTAATTATACATTTTGTTTTACATTTTAACTAAATCATGTCATCATTTAAATTCATTCATTATGGATCTATTAAAGTCTTTTCACTAGTTTCTTACTTTATTCATCCTTAACTTATATATTTTTTAATGATTTTTGAAAGCTTTGACTGTTTTCGACTGTTTTAAATGATCTTCCAAATCGTTCCACAGATTAACACCTCTTACAGAAATACATCGACTTTTTTAATTCTTTTTAGCTTTTGCTTTTTTGAATATGGCTGCTCCTCGGAGGTTATACGGACTTTTAAATAACTAAGTACCAGGTAAAAAATGTTTATGCTTTGAAGCCCTTCTCAAAAACATTGTGTCTGATGTCTGCAGCGGTCAACTGTGAGCCAAACATTTTACCCCATGCCCTTTTATCACCTCTAAACCCCCCCTCCCCCAAGCCATAAGACATCAATCTTTCATTCTGTTTTGGTCTCTGTTTTGGGGGATTCCCTCGTGGATATTTACTCTTCTCTTCTCCTTTCTATCTCACAGCTCACGGATCATAATTGGTCTTGGGGAAGAAGGGGAGAAAAAAAAAGAAAGAGAGAGAGAAAGCACGCGGAGAAGGTCAGCCAAGACTCCTGCCGCGGCGTCGAATCTAAACTCCACCGGACTAACCATCGCGGGACGGGGCCAGCGCCCGGGAGCCAGTGATTGACAGGTAGGAAATAATTCATGTCCGTAGCCCGCTGTATTATGGATAAGCACCTGGCAGGAGGACTCTATGATCGTACACGGGCCGCTGTGCTGTGATTACTGGAACACCTCTGATAGTTGGACCAACTTTGGAAGCCGCACATGTTCTTGTATCCGCCTTAAAGCTGCTTGACCTCGTTTGGATTGCCTTCGTATATTTTAGGGGCTCGGGTAATTGTGTCGAGTGCGTCAGAGAAGTCTAGAAAGGCTTGTTGTGAATGTAATTCCAAGTCAAGACCAATGGCACTGTAGAGCAGGTATGGCAAGGTTTTCGACACAAGGTTCACATTGGGTTTCTGAACTGGCCAGAGGGGCTGGTCGGGTCGTGGTTTGGTGCATTTTAAACCAGTGCGATTCCCGAAACAAGCTAAACTAAATAGCACCAGTCGTGTCAGTGAAAATGTTGGCGTAGTTCACCCTTTATGGAGCTTGACCTGGCTGGATGTGTGCAGAGAGAAGCGCCGCAGTGGTGAGTTTCCTAATTGCTTGCGGCAGCGGTATCACTCAAATCTCAAGCGACAATCAGAAATATCAATGTTTGTTGCTTTCGTTCCGGTTTGGATACAGTTTGACAGTCGTAACTTGACTGGGGTGAGTGGTTCCTTGATGTAAAAGCGCTTCGACTGCCTATTGCAGGTTGCCTGGCCGACCATCCCCTCCTGCTTTTTGCATCTGTTCAAAAGCAGGACGTCTGGAACTTTGCGAACAGCCAATTGAATCTCGAAAAGTTTTATATCGATCCAATCAGGAACTGAATTAACCACTCGTGAAGTATTTTCCTAAATGCACTTAACAAGAATGTAGCTTCATAGGTGTTGATGCTTCATCTTCTCTGAGAGGACTTTCTTCTTGTACAGCACATTGATTGAAAGAGCCGTTGCACATTTGTGTTGATTTCTCTTATGTTTAAAATCTGAACCGAGTTGCTACTGACTCCTAGTGTTTTTGTTGCAAAAAAGACATAGATCGTTCACATTTGTCTCCGCTCTTCAGGCCGATATTGGTTCATACACTTGTCAATCATGGCCATTAAGAATTCAAATAAATCACCCCTATAATCCATCCATCCATCTTCTTCCTCTACTCCTCTAGTGCAGGGGTGGCGAACACGCGGCTCTCGGCCCTTTGCATGATTGGATATGTTTAATACAACGCGGCTCTTTGCAAAAGAATTGGTACATATTTCCCATAAACGGTAACAGTCTTTTAGAATCTTTACCAAAAATCCAACCATAGTCCTACAGACCCTGTTTCCCTCCTTTCCGAGGCGGCGTGTAAAAGCTGCCCGTGCAGCAGCTTCACTCAAAGCGGGATGTAGGTTAAACAACAGTCAGGCAGATCGTGGCACTGGGATCAGCTTCTGTGCGTTTCATATTTCGGATTAGCCCACTCTTCATTTGATGAAAGTCGGCCTCATATTCACAGAAAAAGATCAAAATTAGGAAATGGAAAAAAAGCGGAGCTCTAATGAAGCATATGACGCGAAGCGCGACATCGTAACGCGGAAATACGCAAAGTCATTGACTTTTCTGTCACATGTTGCAACTGTAACAAATGCAACATAAACAGAATCTCAGACGTCCTCCAGAGGCTCCTGATTAAAGTTTATGAACTTCTCTCTCTGCACAGTCCAGTCAGGACCAGGCTGCAGACGCTCAGCGCACAGGCCAGGGGCGAACCAGAGGAGGGGGCTCAGTGGGCAGGGGCCCCTCACACTAACACACCCAGGCATTAAAACAAAAAAAATCTAATTCTGTCCCAGTCAGAGCAGAACAGCACAAAATGTCAGTTTATTTAATATACATTTATTTCAATCTTGGTGAGGAGTAAAACTATTAAATCTAATACAATTATTGAAAATAAAATAAAAAGGCCAGACATAAAGTTATAGTTTGTTGTGATTAAATATTACGGTCACATTGGTTTAAACTACCGCCCCTGGATCTCGTGAATGGTCGGTGCCTTTATGGCTCTTCAAAGGATCAAGGTTGAAAATGTAGGTCCTTTAGGCCCTTTAGCTCAGCAGTGGTTCATTTGATCGAGTGTTCACCCTCTGAATCAGAGGTCGCCAGTTCTATCCCCCCTCCGTTCAATGCAAAGGCTGCCCGATCAGTTTCAGGCAAATCTGACCAGTTACCATTTTTAAAGCCCAATGTATCGGCCCGTTTCATGACCTCATTGCCGGGTTAGAAATAAAAGTCACGCATTCAGACCCAACAAAAGTCACCCCTGTCGGATCTGAGCCAGTTAGAATTCCGCGTAGCTCCATTTTTTTTTTTAACCAAAACGCGCGGCTTTGAATGCAACACGTAAGGGCGTTCTTGAAGAAATCCCATATCACTCCGCGCTTGTCTTTTTGGGGGAACATCTGACCTTGCGTTGAAGAGACATGAAACGGCTGTCAGTCAATCAGACGCGACGCCTTTGTTTTCGCGCCGCGCGTCATCCTCTGGAGGAGCCGAGCCAAAGACAGAAAACACGCCGTTTTTTTCCGTTATGCTCTGGGCGAAATGCATGTCGGCCCCTTTTTCCACCCAACTCAGCATCGCCCCGGGGTAAGGTAGAAAGAAGGTGAACTCAAACTTTGCAAGGAAAAAAAAAAAAAAATGAAAACGCCTTTGAATGTAATCAATTTGTAGGCTGGTTAGGCGGACATGTTGGAGCAGTCAAAGTTGGGTGCGACCTTTCCGAGTTTAACCTCCAAAAAGGCGTCTCCGTGGCCTTGACTGTCAAATATGAATAAAATAGGGCGAGACGGGGGCCGGTGCGGCGGCGTTATAGGAGGGGGCATTAAAATGTATGAAAGTGAAAAAGGAGAAATTCGCGGAAGCCGCCGCCGTTCTGCCGAGACATGCCCCAATCTGTCCCCTATTTTCCTGCAGACTGTGTGGCGCTCGTAGTGAGGGGAGAGCGGGGGCAGGGGGGCCAGGGGGAAAGGGCTGGGGGCGGTGGGCAAAAAAACGACATATTAATCAACTTTTAACTTGATTTGTTTCATGGCCGTGGACGACACCTTTGCGAAAGGGGTTTGGGACAGGCAGTTTTTGGACTGGACGTTGGTTCCTGCAGATCGACTCCCATCAGCCCTGGGTCTGTCTACAGCCTGTCCGTCCATGGGAGTGGGTCTTTCCCTGTTGAGGTTCTCCCCGAGGTTACTCTTCTCTCCCAGTGGGCTTTTGAGTATTTCCATTCTACATAGAAAGGCTTAAAGATGTGATATTTGCGCACCAACAAATGAATATCTTGATTAATTTAAGTGTCTCATATTGAGCATAATATCTTTGTTGTTTTGGCATTTGACCGAGATCATTTAACTTGTTCCAAGATGTTTCTTACTCGATTCAATAAATTTTGTCTTTATTTCAGATTAATATCTTTCCCAGTGGGGTTAAGGAAATTGCACCCATTGCCAGTTTTATTTCAAGTGATTACCTTAGAACCAGTCTGACAGGTCATCAAACGAGCAAAGTAAACTTTGTCCGATCAGAAATTAATGTCTAAAAAAATGTCTGAAAACTGCTCAAATCAAGTATTTTAAATCCCATGCTTTTGTTTTAGTTGCCTGAACATTACAGTCATTATTTGTTCACTGATTTAATGTTTAGTGTAGCCCTGTGAGGAAACTTGTGTTGTGATATTGGGCTAATACCAAGCAACCTTTTTAGATACTTTAATTTAAAGGTCCTATATCATGCAAAATCGACTTTTTGGAGCTTTTAACCATGTTGTTATGCTATTTCCTTCTCAAAAACACCCCCAGAGTGGTTTTTGGATTCATTCACGCAGTTCTCAGTAATCCTCCTGAATCCTGCTCTCTGAGCAGCTGATCCGCCCTCTCCTGGTAAACGACTGACATGTTCAGTTGTGTCGTCACAGCGGAACGGAAGTGCTCGACGTCTGTAATCTAATGCCTGATTTTTCATTATTTCTGTCGTAAAAAAAAAAAAAAAAAAAAAAAGTGCCTGACGCGTCCGTGCTGCCCCTGCGGAGAAATCAAACGCACCCCCTGAGGGTCTGAGCAGATGTCGCGTTTGCACCGAAAGCTGTGAAGAAGGAGCTCTTTCTAACCTACTCTGGAGTCTGGACACCTGTTCTTTTTTGTAACGATAATGTCACGGAGAAAAGCGCGTTTGGCTACGAGGACAGGACTTTATTCAACCTAAAGAAGGCAACCACTCGCCAGAAGTTGGAATTTCTCTCCAGGATTCAGCGACTCAGCCAAAATAGTGTTTGTCTGTGACCGTCACTGATGGATGTTTGGTGAACCATGGCCAGAATCAAAGTGGATTAACTTTTATAACCAACATAATGGAATCATCAGAGCGGTGAGTCAATCAAAATGCGTGTTAGCGTGTGTGTTAGCCATTATATATATTTCTACTACTGCTAAAGTTGTATGAGCGGAGAGAGGGGGCGGAGTTAACTGAATCCAAGCGTTTTGTCTTCCGGGTTGGAAAAATACCTCCAGAAAATACTTATATTTATCACAAAAATTAGTGCTCCGTAGTGGTAGAGGTACAATATATCATATAAATGCCTATACTTTACTTTGGAATGGCTAAAATAGCATGATACAGGTCCTTTAAAGGCACACTGCGTAACATTTTGGATGATACTCTTGCCATTAATACAAAACAAAAGCTTATTATACTGTATATACTGTATATAAGTTTAGAAAAGTGCCTCTTGTGTGTTTCTGATGACAGAATCAGGGGTTAAAACAGCAGCACATGTAAATCTTCGGCGCATTATCAGACTCACATTCCTACACAGTGCCTTAACTGTCTTTATTCATTGCCTCCGCGGTGCATTAATTCATTCCCATTATTATAATAAACATGTCCGTGTCGAGTGGCTTCCTGTTCCTCTTCCCACACGTTTCCCGTTGGCCTGAACATCAGTTTTTTCTCATCCCTCTTTAATGGAGCACTTGTTTATATTTCATCCAAACGCATATGGATCTCCCTCCTTGAAAACAAATGGCTGTAATTAACTGACCTTTTGTGATTATTTATGATCGCACATTTGTACTGCACTGGCGCGCACAGACTCATTAGCGTTTCATCAGTCTCACTTAAGAGCAGCGCCGGGAACTTCCATTCAATTACTGACATGAGAACGAGTTGCACGGCGTGAGTCGCTCCTGGCGCCGGGTAAGATTCCGGCGACACTTTTTCTTGTGTGGAATCGCTGCTTGTATGAAAAGTGGTTGTACTCCTGATCTCATTGAGCGGCGGAGTGGTTGCCTCAGTAACGGAGACGTTCATGCGCCGTTTGAAGGCCATAAACCTTTGCCAGGCCCGTCCCAATCATTTCAGCTCTCAAATTCCTTGCTAAACGTGCCAAAGCAAACTCAGAAGAGTATTTCGATAACGCTCGGTGGCGGCCCGGTAGCACAGCGGTTAGCGCTCGTGCTTCACAGCTAGAAGGTCCCGGGTTCGATTCCCACCTGGACGGGGCCTTTCTGTGTGGAGTTTGCATGTTCTCCCCGTGTCTGCGTAGGTTTCCTCCGGGTACTCCGGTTTCCCCTACCACTAATAACATGTACAATAGGCCCAGGGACTGCAGGTGGAAATGAGCACAAGTGCTATAACCTGGTACAATGCATCTCTCCTTTCTGAGGCTAATGTATATTGTACACTGTCCCTGTTCAAATAAATAAATGAATTAAAAATGTATATTAACTATTAATAAGACATTAATAAACATTAGTAATCTGCCTATAAGTGTTGTATAAGCAATCTATAAGACTATTTATAAGGTATTTAAAAGATGTACAATGTGCTTGCAACATTTATTAAGATGCTTTATTTTAATTAGGCAAGGCAAGGCAAGGCAACTTTATTTATACCGCGCATTTCGTACACAAGGCAACTCAATGCGCCTTACAAAAGAAAAAATGCGAAATTACAATCAGGTTAAGTTAAGGCAAAGCACATATATAGACACATCAAGACATGGGAAATACACAGCACACGAGGTCACGTGCGGAATTTTTTCTTGGGGAGGGGAAGGACGACCGGCCATTGACCCGGGGGGGCGGGGCTGAAGAAACGTGTTGAGGCAGACGCAGAACGACGGGGGCGTGGTTAGGGAGGGGGGTATGTGTGTGCGGTTGTTTACAGTCTGAAAGTCAGTGTTATGCAAAATATGACCCAGAGAGCTCAGTCCTTATCAGGTTTAGCTCCGTGGCTTGACCTTGAAGGGAAGTGTTGACGGCGTAGGAGAGATAAGCGGTCCAGCTGCTTCAAACCTCCTCTCAGGAGGACGAGAATTATTCCAGTAACAGTTTATACATTTATAATGAATTAGCTTTTTTCTTGGTCTTGGCTTTAGTTCAGTTCTCCAGAGCAGGTAGTTCCCTTCAACGTTCAACCCCTTCCTCCCAAAATATAGTCCATCTATTGTCCGTCTCCACAGCGAGCTGCCAGCTCGTACATAACAGTCCACGTTGTGCGTTACTTTCCGGTGTAATTCCATCACTCGGTCACTTCCTGCTCCAAAGTGCTTGTTAATTTCAATGGACAGCAGCGTGGTCCGATTGAAAACTGCTGTCTTTCCAAATTTCCGATAATCCAGGGCAGTCCATCCAATAAGCAGGTACCCTGTTATCAAGAGTCCAAATATGTAAATATCTTTGATGTCTCCGACCGACAGGACCGCGAGGCAAACGACATCCATCGCAAACCGAGCTGTGAAAATCCCGTCAGGGAAGACGACCTCCTCCGTGGCCTCACTTTGTGAAAAAAACTTATCAATTGCGCTGAGATTCCAGTTAATCAATTCCATAGTTTAGCGGTTCGGGAGGACAGCGAGCAGGTGGTCCAAGAGGAAAAATAAAAGTCAGACAAGACACTCGCAGAGGCAGGAAAAAGCACGAAAGCAGGAGAAGTGAGAAGACACGTCCGCACTCGACAGAGACAGGAAGAGAAGAAGGGTCAGAATAATTAATAAGCAGCTTATTAATACCGAGTCCCCGAGTCTCTGTGTGTGTTCAGTGTCGCGAATACTATCTGTTGTCCTCCACCTGTAACGTCCCTGCAATGTCTCCGAGACCTGCCGGATACCGAGGAGACTCCATACGTCTCTTTGCGATGTCCGATGGCCGCTGGCTGCTCTGCGCCGCCATAGCTGTAGTACCTCCATATCGCCGCTAGTCTCCCATTAGAAAGCATTGCACTTTAGACGCGTTAAAAAACAACTTTAAAGCCTGGTTTTTAATTTTCCTAAACTTTCTACAGCTGTGATAACGCCGGGTTAGTTACAATTAAAGAAACCAGGCTGATTTTTGTGAGGAACATTTTAGAGATTTTGCATAATTAATAAGGGCCTGACTTTGATTGACAGGCCGTTAGCTTTAGAGCTAATGGCGCGGCTACGACTGAACTCCACAGTCTACAGTGAAGATCCCGCCCTTATGCCCTTTTTCGGAACATGCTCCGTCAGAGTCTGTAAATCCGCCATGAATAAGCGAAGTCGTAATCTCAATTGCTGCAATGAATTATGGGATCGCTCAGAGGTCAATCGGGATAAATTTGACCCGGAAGTATGTTTTGACGGCGCAGAAGCAAATACGAAGACGAGAAAGTGCAGATAAATGTAGTTTAAATTATTTGTATGATACTCAAGACTGAGTGAGAGGCTCAGGTGGACGATACAGAGGTGAGTCGCTCTGTTTTTAGACGATGGACATTCGCTAATGTGAAGTTATTTGTGTGGAAACGTGGGCTATCGCTAAGCGGCTAGAGGGCTTGTTGGCGGCCGACACAAGACGGGGAAACTCTGGCAGATCCTTGAAAATTCCTTCAGTGAAACGGGTCGTGGAGACAGATGGAGTTTGCTGCTGATCTACGATGTGCTTGTGCCGGGACATCCGGTGAAAACAGCACCATGTCCGGGACAGAGTTTACCGTCGTGGGTCTGGAAGTGTCGGGCCACTTTACCGCAGATCCACTGGGGCTTGAGGAGAGGCTTGTTGTTTTTGATCACATTTTATTTTTGATCTACTTTATGCCCTTCTAAGTTTTAAAGTTTTGTATAGTTTATTATTTACATTTTATGTTTCATGTTGCACAATTGCTCTGAAGAAAATTCCTACTTTGTGAAGCTGTTCAATGTGAATAAACCCAATTCTGATTCTGTCGGATTATTAACAAGGACAAGCTGAAAGTTTCTGCACATCTGGACGGATGGACTGATGTTTTACTTCAGTGCCGAGCGTTATCAGAAAAGATCCAACAAATTACATAAAAAGCATGTGATCATTGAACAGGACGCGTAGAAGGTGCTATTGTACATGTTTTGCAGGGTATGTTTATTGTTTCCTATGCTGTTCCCTAGTGTGTAACTTTTAGGAAAGAATTATCCCCCCACCCAAAAACTTGACATTTAATGTAGCTTGTGCTCCTGCAATTGGAAATTAAAACTAATGTATTTGATCAAAATGTTCGCGGAAGCACAGATACTCCCCCTCGATATATTTTTGATGATCTGTTAAAGTACCACAGTTTTTGTGCCTGTAAAACGATCTTTATTCCTGCATATTTTACATTGGGTTTCTTGGGAGACTTTTATCCCGATTGACCTTTGACCGGAAGCGCTTCACGACTTCGCTTATTCCCCCTCGAACGCGGTTGTTACGGTAAATGGGGAGGAGCGGTGTGTATTCGCCAGGTCTCGGAGACGTTGCAGAGATGCCACAGAAACGCCTCACGGGCAGAGCCACAGCCGCTCGAGACCACGTAGACCTGAGATCACCGAGACGACCTGGAGACTCGCTTTAACGCCGTCCATCTCCGTGACCAGCGGCGACTCGAGTCTCCAACTAGTCTCTGAGATGGGCCCTTCGTATGCGCGCGATCAAACTGGGTTGCGGAGACTCTCCTCCCCTGTTAAAGGCGCCATGTCACCCATAAAGCCGGTGATTAGCTCTCTGATCATATTTCTTGGATTCTGGTGAAGAGAAAATGTAAGAAACAATGAGCCAGTACCTCGAAAGAATCACAAAGATTCATCTCAGAGCCACAAGCCCCCATCATTACTCAACTACTCACACGTGTGAACGAACCAAGACACCACAGCAGGTGTCCGTTTCATCGAGGAACGACGTTATAACACAGTGGAGACCTGCAGAAGTCTGTAATTAGCGTATTATGTCCGCTTTAGTAAGACCACCCGTCTCCACTGTCAAATGAGGCAGAGTGGCACATCATAAAGACGATAAGACGCTAACACAATTACTGCAGCGTGATTAAAAAAGGTTAAACAGGTGATCTATTACATTGATCTTAAATGCATTCACAGCTAATTTAATTGAGCGCTGCGCTAATGCCGTACTTAAAATACGTCCCGTTAGCCGCGGCGGCGTGTAGCGGTTAATTACGGAGTAATTGTCGCAGCGTTTGGACAGTGGCTGCAAGAGTGAGGGTGATTTATTTTCTCCGCCGCCGTTCTGAGATAGGCTTTAATTACAGCGAATAGCCTTATCTCCAGTCACTAATCCGCACTTTGGACTCCCTCCTCAGTCGCCCCGTCGATACCATCAGAGCGGCGGGGTCGCGGGGCAGGAGAGAGGAGGGGATCCCACCCCCCCCCCAAAAAAAAAAAAATCCCGGAGTCAGGGCTCATTCAGGAAGGCTGACTCTGGACTAGATTGCGTTTAAGAGACATAATACCTTCACCTCAAAGGATGCCTCGCAAAATCTTCTGAAGAACCCTTGTAATGTCGTTAAATACAAGACTGGAAAATTGGGTTTCACCGCATTGTGAGGAACGTCTGTGTAAGTTCTCAGTCATACAGGAGTTGTCCATCTTCAATGGAGGTACTTGATTCATCTTCTGTACTCAGTAGTTGAAGTCCTCGAAGGACTCGAGGACTTCAACTACTGAGTACAGAAGATGAATCAAGTACCTTCATTGAAAATTGTGAGGAACATGTATTTGGTTGGATTCCAGAATACAGTACACTGCGGTACATGTTAAGTGAGCAAGTATCACAAATAATGCTGCACGATTTTGACAAAAACCCTAAATGCGTTTTATCCGACAGGTGTTGCGATTGTGATTTTAGTCGATTTGAATATGTTTGTTTTATTTTTTATGCGATCGAGCTGCCATTGAACTGCAAATACATAAACATCATGGTGCTCAGTTATTACATTTCGGCTTTATGCAGCAACAAGATACAAATCTACAAGAGGCAAAGAGGCATTTTATGGAGTCAAACATCCTTAGCTTTAATCATTCTCTAATAAATGTGGCAGTCTCCTTATTTAGCTACGTGAATGCCTTCTCCAACTCACATGTCAGCATTAAAGAAAAACAACAACAACTAGACTGTACATCTGAGAAGGGTAGGGTGTGGGTATAGACTATAGAGGAACACGTTTTCCCTTTGATGAAATACTGAATACTGTCTGTAAATATTATGAACTGTATTGTCTTATGCTTTTTGTACAGTGTTTTGTAATTGTATGTCTCGGGGAATGCAGATGGAAATTAGCTCCAAGAGCTGAAGTCTGGTACAAAGCTTCTTTTCGTATGTTGATTAATGCTCCTGTACATGTCCCTGTCAAATACAGGAATAAACTAAACAAGCTGCAAAACGCTGCTTGGTTTATGAAAATCTGCCTCATATTCACATATTCTCAAAAGGCACAGCTTAATACGACGATGAGCCGTGGCAATCTTTTTTTTTTACCACCCGCTCTGTGATGAAATTGTATTTCCGTGACACAACCCTGCCCACAGGTTACAAAACACTCTTTGATTATTGCGAGCGGTGAGAATAATTAGCAGTTTGCACAGCGCGAGACCCAAGTCAGAATCAGAATCAATCAGAATTGGTTTTATTGCCATGATTATGAACAGGTTCACAACTAGAACATTTTTTGTGTCGATCGTGCAACATGAAACAATATAACTTTAGGTAAATAATAACCTATAAAGACTTTAAACTATAAGACTATAGGCTGTAAGGGTCTTGTTTTTGTTCATGAGTCTGATGGCGGAGGGAAAAAACTGTTCAAGTGGTGGAAGGTATGGGTCTGGATGGACCGTAGCCTCCTGCCTGAGGGGAAGGGGTTGAATAGTCCGTGTCCAGGGTGCGAAGGGTCAGCTGTGATCCGACCCACACGCCTCCGGGTCCTGGAGGGACTACAGAGCAGACAAACCCGATTCTTCTGCAGGCCCTTCTGATTGGCAGCAGCCACAGGCAGCGAGGCTCGATCATTCTAATCGGCGAACACGTCTTTCACTCAAACGGCAGAGGCACAAGACAGACAAAAAAAGCAGGAAGGGTTCAAACCTGGGGCCAAAGGAAGCCATTGTGGCGAAGCAGAAAACCTGAACGCCCATTAAAACTTCCCTGACGAAACAAAGGTCCGGTCTGTGGTTGATTTGTCCAGTCCACAAATCATGACAGAGTGAGACATTTAAGTTTGAACAGAATCGTAATTTTCTGTCAAGTCCAGGAACACATGCATTTGAGAATATATGTGTAGAGCTGTACTGCAGGGTTAGCAGATTTTATTATCCAGGTATTATCCAGTTAACCAGGAATCACGCACATTTAAAAACGTCTTTCAATTTGGTTTTCATGGCAAAAATAACGAGGTGGTTTGCTAGTGCCGTCCTCATCGCGGTCCCTGCTGCCGCCGCCCAGTGTCCCGTGGTTCACCGTGGCCCCGTTGGCCAGCAACGTTTCAGGGCGATATCCGGGACAGCCTTCATGGCTACCGTAGCGGCCCATGGGTTTGTAACCCATACCATACTTCGCCTGTCCCAGCATAGCCCAGCATTTGTCCCGTTTCCACCTCCCACGACGAGGGCGAGGGGTTGGACATTTGGGAGACTGTCTTTCTTTGGACATGTGATCAGAGCAGACGATGGTTTGGAGGAAGCCATCATGCGAGGGTCCATGGAGGGAAAGACAGGCAGAGGAAGACCCACAACGAGATGGCTGGACAATGTGTTGGGAAAACTGGGAATGACTCTGAAGAACTGTCTTGTTACGGCAAGAGACGGGACGAGACGGAGATGCCCAGTCGATTTGGTCACCAGGGGTTTAGAGTCGACCTCATGGATGAAGAAGAAGAAAAGCTTCTTGAAAAAAAAAGCATCAACACAGCGAGAAAAACGTGAGGAAAACGCAACAAAACAGAAGAGTGGAGATGAAAAAAGTAAAAAAAAAGTGACGGCAACAATGTTAGGCTGTAAACTCTCCAGTCGAGAGGCTTTCAGATTTGGGTAAAACTGGAGAAAATGTGCTCGATTAAGGCGGGTGTTAATATGACCCCAAGGAGAGACACCGTGTTTTGTTGTTGGAATACAATGTCGCTCTACCTAAACAGATTTTGCCGCCCTAATCCCGATTCTTTATGGGGATAAGTTTGCGAAGAATCTTGGCGCGCTAATGCTAATACCAACAGCCCTATGCATAAAGGGAATAAGAGCCGCTATACCATTTTTCATAACGTGGTTGAAGCCAGATTTGTGTCAGCGAACATCTGCGGAGCGACAACGAGCGAATAAAGTTCTCAAGCGCAGAAGGCCGCGTGTCAAATGAACTATAGGATTCCAAAATGGCTGCAGGCAAAACGGTGTCATCTCTGTAGCGCCGCGTCTTCCCCCGTTTGTCATGAAGACGTTTCCCCAGCTTTATTTAACCATATCGTGCGTTTAGAGCTGTCGCCCTCGCGTTGCCAACAGTTTAATTAGTGAATCCTGACAGTGTTGAGTTGGCTCCGGTGTTTAATGCATATATTAAAAAGATGTCGTGGCGTTGGCGGATCGTTCAGGAGTGTCTGAGCTGCCAAACCAAATTATCTTCTGCCCTTGTTTACTACAATACTGTTTACTACAATACTGTTTACTACAATACTGTACAATACGGAGATTTACAGATACATTTATATACCGTAGCGTTGGTGTTTTACATTTTATTCCACCAGCGGCACATATGATCTACTTTATTCTTTATAGTATCTGGGCCAGAGTGGGTCTTGTCAAAGTGTCTCGTAGGGTGTCTTCAGAGCAGAAAAGTCCCTTGGTCCGCTTGTTTGTTCCGGATCAAAAAGTGGACTTTTTTTTTTTTCGTTTGGTGCAGTTCGCATTCAGACTGTACTTGTTGCAAGTGAACTATATTTTGTAAACACATACACGTGTGTGACGATCGATGCCCCCGTTGGACAGCAATGACCACAACAAATGAAATGAAAATGAATATTTTTATTTTTATTTATTTTATTTATTTTTGAACAGGGACAGTGTACAATCTACATTAGCCTCAGAAAGGAGAGATGCATTGTACCAGGTTATAGCACTTGTGCTAATTTCCACCTGCAGTCCCTGGGCCTATTGTACATGTTTTTAGTGGTAGGGGAAACCGGAGTACCCGGAGGAAACCTACGCAGACACGGGGAGAACATGCAAACTCCGCACAGAAAGGCCCCGTCCAGGTGGGAATCGAACCTGGGACCTTCTAGCTGTGAAGCACGAGCGCTAACCGCTGTGCTACCGTGCCGCCACGGTAGCACAGCCGCATTTGATGCTTACTATGACAATAAAAGAAAGAGACTAAACCATTAACCTCAGCTTCACCGGAGTAGCTGGAGGAAGAGGTGTTTTGTGCGGATGAAGGGTCGTCTGCTGAGCTGTTTGTTTCTGTTATGTCCACGGGACAAACTGTTGGTCTTGTTCCTCCGCTCTTCTTTAATGCGTCTCGTACTTCCATTTAAGTTTGCCGAAGTTTTTTCCGCGGCTGTTCAGGACACTGCTCGAAGCCTCTGCTTCATTTCTCGCTGAACATGAACGCATGTTTGTGCGTCTTTTCTAGCCGTTGGGTTAAGTCCACATCTGCCCAAATATCCAGGAGGCACAGTGTCTCCTCATTGCTCCAGGTCTGTCCACAGCTTATTGTTTGTAGCATCCATCCAGTATTAGCGTTAGCGGCCGCGGAGGGCCACTTTTTCCCACGGTGCCTTGCTACGGGGGCTTGTTAAGCCCAAAAAGGCGCATGTATCCTGGAGTTGTTTCGGATCAACAGTGGTTATATTCACACCTGAAGCGAACGGGACCAGAGTCCGTTTGGAAGCGGACCGAGACCATCTGAAGAAGTGGGTCTCGGTCCGGTTCTTTGACCCGCACCAGGGCTCGTTTGTTGTATTCACTCCTGCATAAAAAGTCTGGACCAACGTTTGAAACGAACCCTAGTCCGTTTATAGTGGACCAAACAGTGCAGGTCTGAATACACCCTGGGTTATGCGTTCTTTTTTTCTATACCTGCATACTTTTTCAATACCAGTAGTACCTAAACTTTTTTATTTTATGCCATACTGGAATTGTTTAACCTGTTATTTATTTGCCAGCCAATAGGCTTAGCAATTGTGCATATCCAAATCTCAAAGCGTATTGACTGTACAGCTTACAGCCTATATACCATTGTGATACTACATTTGAAAGCCAAGACCTTCTAGTTTCTAAAACTATGTACAAGATCTGAACCTAACCCTAGCCCATAGCTGTCAAGCGACCCGTGTCCCGCCGTCCTCTCGTATTAGTATCATCCCGTGAATCTCCCGTATTATAACAAAAATAATAGTAATAAAGGATTCCTTTGCCTCTCCAAACAAAATTCCCAAATTTCTGTAAACATACAGCCTGACACTTTCTCTGAAAATGTCACTCAGTATCTGGAGTTTGTTAATAAATTATTCTCACATAATGCAGTAATGTCTTAAAGAGCTTATCGAGGACGGTTGTGATTAAAAATATTTCAAATGAAGGCGTGGCCTGATTCCTGGTTAAACATCTGAGTCATGGGGAAGAGAAACTGGCACAAAGGTCAAAGCAAACTGCCTTCAGAGGAGAAAAACAGCTTTGGAGCTTGATATGAATCATTTTAAAATAACTTCATATTCTATTTATTCTTAACCTTTTTAATAAACTGCAGATTTCTTTACAAAATTACATTCATTTCTGAATTCACGCCTCACAAACAGTCGGCTACATGTGTGTTTGTAATAAGCTTTATGCTGATTAAAAATACATTTATTAGCACAAATTACTGCAGACTAACGGAGAAATTTAGGTAAAAAACACGACAAATTAAGTGGATCGGTAACATTAGTTTTTGTATTTCAAATAAACAAAGCAGTCAGTGGGAGAATTATTAGTAATGCAAATGCCAAGAAGCCACAACATCTGTATTTACTGTATTCGTTGTAATCGTTTGGTTTCCCGTCCCTTTACGTGAACTTTAAACACTTGCAGAACAACATTGTCAATAAAAGTTCAAAGCAAGGAAGCAAAATAAAGGAACATTAAAATGACTAGGCAAGAACCGACCTATAATTATAAAAATCATCATAATCAGACAAACCCCATTTGTTTTGACGAAAACCTTTACAATTGACCATCAGAAGTTTCCAGTTCACAAAATACAATATTGCTTCAACTTTTCAAGAATGTAAACCTGGTCTAGTGAACTAGTGAATATAGAGATGTGGGGAACAGTGTGTTACAATCCCAGGGTTCAAAGCTAACCCCTGTTCGTTTTGTCACGTCTCGATAACTACAGGGAAACCGGAGAAACGGGAAAGTCCGGTTGAGCTAATCTGACCTCGGCACTCGAGACTAAAGCCTATTTCCACTAGTTCTCCTTTAAAAAGAATTGTAATGGTGGACGATATGGAGATGATCTATATCAGGAAAAGTAGAGTCAGCCTCAAAACACAATTATCTGAGTCATGTTTCGGATCCAGGGGCGTGTGCGGCGAGGCACATGTTATTGACTCCAATATAAAGTAAACAAAACTGCGGGGGGAAAAAATGCAACTTGCTGTCTCTGGCATTCTCTTACTTTGAAATAGCATTCATTTCATTTTCATTCATTTATTTATTTACTTCAGGCAGAGGGCAACAGAGAATATACAACAGAAAAAAATAAATAAAACAATCCACTTCCACCTGAAAGGGAGTGGGAAGAAGAAAACGTATTCAATCCCACCCCCAGTTCCCCACCCAGCTCAACAGGCCGAGCAGGATAATAAAACAGACTGTTTTAGCGCCCCCTCTCGTATCGTCAGGGCATTGGAGGCCAGCCTAGGGAAGTGTTCATAATTTATTTTTAGATAAGTAATTGACTTTGAGGTAATTGTGAGTATTGCGGCAGGTGTAGGCAGGTGGGCTGATAGGCAGGTAGATGAGCAGATGATTCTTTATCCAGGTGATAGAAAACCCACAAAAAAACATTTACAAATGTACTTTACTTTTAGGGGCCGCAGCTCCGCCCTCTTTACACGATATCCACAACTGATAAAACATTCGGGCATTTTTTAACCACGAGATTGATTAAAATCATAGGAAATCCCTATCATCTTAAGAGAATGGACTTGTTTTTATAAAGTTTATTGTATCTTTTCATTTTTGTTTTTTTTCCATGATGACTCTCCTGACGTCACTGCCACCAAAGAAACTCCTTCTGTCAGAGTCAATATTACGAGGGCTCAGAAGAGTTTTGCTTTCCCCCCCATGTTCGAGAAAACTTTAAATAAAAACTAGGGCCGGGACTTTTTTCGATTAATTGCGATTAATTAATTACATGAGGTTTAGTGCGATTAAAAATATTAATCGAAATTAATCACACTTTGCTTTCCACACTTCAGTTTCCCTTTTTTCCTGCAGACGCACAATTAATGGCAATATTGCACTGGTCTGTTGGACTTGGTTGAACAAACATAAACAATATGTTGTTGCTTAAGCTCATGTATTCAGTCATTATTCAATGGTGTACTAAAAATCCTTATGAAAAAACGTACTTCTCACTGTTCTCAGGTCAAATATTTATATGCGATTAATTCTGATTAATTAATTACAAAGCCTCGAATTAATTAGATACATTTTTTTAATCAAGTCCCGGCCCCAATAAAAACATGATTTACATTTCTCTGGAGGCTGATGTTACTATAGGCATCTGTGCAGTGCAGGGGCAAAGTTCAGGCCTCTTCTGTCGCCTCTAGAGACGAGCCGATAAAAGCGCACGTTACCCACAATGCACTGCTGCATCAATAAAAAACAACTCCAGTGTTTCTGTGTAGAGTCCGGACCCGGCTCTGAGAGGAAGTGTCTAGATCAGCAGCAGGATTCACCTTTTAGACCAGGATGTGCATGTGTGTTGTATTAGGAGTCGTATGGCGAAGTGAAGCCATGACGGGTGTTTTCAGTTCGCGATGAGAGGATTAAGCTGAGCAGGGGGTCAGGAGGGGAGGAGAGGACCTCAGGGGGGCTTTTGGGAGCTGCTGCCCGGGGAAGATTTAAAAGATCACTCAAAGGTGCGCAACACAGCTCTTGGTTTTGTAACATGGCTCGTAAACGCCTTTATTACAGTTTGATGTTTCCCCCCCCCTTATTTTGCAGTGCAGCCGCTCAGAAACACAGACCTCACAGAGAACCCTAAAATAACTGCTGACAGACTCCGCGCCGAGTGTGGAAGGATGCGGCGGCGGCGGCTCAAACACGCGGCGCTTGGCCAGTGAAGTGGAAGTGCGCTCTGTTTCCGGACGTCCTCCCCGTGTTTTTTATTTTTCTGTCCCGCTCATGTTCTTTCGGCCGCTTTCACGCGCGATGACAGCGACGGGCCGCCGCGTTCTGATTGGCTGAGCCGCGGTGATGCCTGTCAGCCTCGTAAACACGCGGCGAGGAGAGAGAGAGAGATGTCAGGACGCTGCACTGCAAAAGAAACGGCGTCTCGCGTTGTAAAACGACTTTGAGGGGGAGACACGGGCAGAGCTCTAAGCATAAGCTTTCACCTAGAAACAAATGAATCGCCTGATGTTCCCAATAACAGGGAGCGCCTATAGCCACCTCAATGGAGAAAACGACTGTTGTGTATAGGCGCTCCTCGAAATGTACAATGCAGAATAGGTTGAGCAGGAGGTGGGCTGGAGCTCGTAGGGCGCCCCCTTCTGGCAACAGCTTACCAAACCTTGCATTGAAATGTACTCACAGATGACCAAACATTAAAGACACAGAAGAAGTAAACTATATGTTTATATATGCACGTACTGTCCATGTACGGGTATAAGTATGACAATGATGATACTATATGGGGCAGTATTAGATGGCAGTAATAACCTATTACTATTGGATGTTTAAGAATACTCAGTACAATGCAAGGCAAGGCAAGGCAAGTTTATTTGTAGAGCACAATTCATACACAAGGCAATTCAAAGTGCTTCACAGTTGCATAAAGTTACAAGAAAACAGATCAAATCAATCAATAAAACATCAACATAAAAATGTATCAATTACAGTAAAAGGCAAGAGTGCAGATAAAATACTTTCAGTTTTCTTAAAAAGAGCTGTTTTCAGCCACGTTTTGAACATTGTCAGAGTTGAGGCCTGTCTCACATCCTCATGAAGACTGTTCCAGATTTTAGCTGCATGAAACTGAAACGCAGCCTCACCGTGTTTATTATTGACTCTGGGAACCACCAGGGGACCCCTCCCTGAAGTTCTCAGGGCCCGAGATGGTTCATACGGCTCTAACATGTCAGAGATGGACTTTGGTGCTAAACCATGAAAAGACTTGTACACAAGCAGAGCTGTTTTAAATTCTATTCTCTGAGTGACAGGAAGCCAGTGCAGGGACCGGAGCACTGGACTAATATGGTGGTATTTCCTGGTTCTTGTCAGGACTCGAGCAGCAGCGTTCTGGATGTTCTGTAAGACAGTATTCTAAACCCGATTCTATGCGTCAGAAGCCTATGCAAACTGGTCTCCCATGTTTGATTATGGTTATGTATCTATATCCAGAACTATGTGTTATGTATATCTTAATTGTACCATAATGAGCTGGTCTCAGAGAACAAACCGAAATGTAAACCAACGGCAATTGTAAAGTTTGTAAATATGTTGAACGGGGTTAGGCATACATAAGCATTGTTTGCTTCGGCCTACTCCTTTTTGGGCATTATTGTGTTTCCTTTGGTCTAACAACTTCCATCCATCCAAAACTCCAAACTAAAAACTAATAATAATACTAAAACTAATATTTGTCCCGATTTTCTGCGTGTTTGTGGGGAAAAAAAACGTCCCTTTCCTGCACTTCTTACTGTCCCTGAATGCATCTCGCTCTTACCAAAACAACAACGCGTGGTTCCAGTGGCTACACCACAGATTAGTGTTGAGGCTTATTTATGACTTCTGACGTGTAAAATAAGCGGCGATCGGGGCAGTGCAGGTGGAAGACCGGCCTGTTGTTGTGGATTACGCAGAAGAAGTTTTGCCAAATGGACACTAATGATTCACTGGACGAGTGAGAATGTATACTACTCAAATAAACAAATAAACTAAACTAAAAACTGGCTATTATGGGCTGGTCTACTTGCTCTTTTTGTTCCCCAATTTGGCAAACCTCATCAATATGGGATGATGGGCGTTGCTGTGCATTACAGCTACAATATGCTCAAGACTGTATGAGAAGTAGGACATATTATTTATTATTGTATCAATATGACCGGCGTATACCCTTAAGACTTGCAATGTAGAGATGATGGCCAGGGCTATATAGGTTTGTATAGAGCTGTGCTTCTCAAACAGTGGACCAAGCCCAAAATATGGAGCTGACAGTTATTTAAAAATTTGGTTTGGCTTATTTAAAGCAGTACTAAGCAACTCATGCCCCTAGAGGCCATAAGCGCCACTGCAGGTGTCGTAGCGTGTTTTGGTTTTTCACTCATTATTTGTCCGTGAGAGTAAATACTGCGCTGACAGAAAAGACAAAGGGACAGAGGGATATCGTGCATCCAATTACACAACGGAGATCATTTTTTTTCACTCAAACTTGGCTGTAAATATATAATATAGAGGCGCTAGCCCGCAGTTAGCTTTGCCTGTTAGCCTGTTAGCTTCTTCGTCGTGATTCCATTAGTGTGTATTGGTGCTTCCGGGACGGAGCAGGGAAAGCTGCAAGGGTGGGTTTCTGGCAAGAGACACCAGGGGGAGATGAAAGACCCCCCAATCATCCCATTCACACTTGTATTACCCCCAGAGGGACTACGGAGAGGATTTATTAAGGTAAATCTAATGGGAGCAATGTGTGAGGGGTATGAAGTCGTCAAATGCTTAGAGGCTGACGGTATCTCCTACACCATATACTACAAACAGTGATTTTTAGTTTAAAAAAAAAGCAACCACGTAGTATGACCTGCATAACCACCGCCGAGGCCCGCCGTCACGTTACGGAGACGCATCGCCGCTCAGAAAACCGCACATTCTCTCCCAGTCGCCTTTTCCGTCCCCTGAGCCTCGGCTTCCTCCACGTCTGCGGCGCCGCTCCTCGTCAACTTTTAATGTAACTTTGCACAAGTTCCCGGTTGCTATTCCGAACGCGGCGCCTGTGATAAAGTGCCTTTCCCTGCTTTTTCATTTAGCCGCGTAAGATTAATGCATTTAAAGGCACATTAGCTTCATTTGCCTCCATTTACTCCGGCTGATGATGATGGCTTTTTATACATTTTCAAATCATTATTCTGTCATTAAGCTCCGAGCCCCTTGTTTTTTGATTCGGTATTTGCATATAAAATATCACCTGCCTTCTCTTACGGGGACATAAGTACAGCCGGCTTTACGTTCCCCCCCCCCCCCACTTTCCAGCCAGTCAAAAGTTTGTAATTTCGAGTCCGGAGGGAGAGCCTTCTGTGTGATTAGATTAACAAGCATTTACGGTTTGTAATGAGGCATCTAGATTCAGATTAGTGCGGAGTGTTGCGACAATGGACCTCCTCGATGGTTTGTGATGCAACACGATTTCATCTTAGGGGGAAAGAAAAAAGAAGCCTGTAGACAGAGAGGCCCCTGGATTACATAACAGAGTGTAAGATGTTAGTGGGAGAAGAGAACATGTAGCGCCATAACTAGAGTGGGAAACCCCTCCGAAAAGTGGTAGAGAATGACCAAATATCAAAATGGAGTATCCAGACTGGTGTTATTAAACCAGATTTGAAATGTTTTGCCCCTTCGATTATTATAAATGCAAATTACATTTTACAGAAGGGGGTCCCGGGTTGCTTGTTGAGTGATTTTGGGGGTCGTGGCCTAAAAAATGTGGGAATCCCTGGAGTTCCCAATCGTTTTTTGACTCTCACGTATCCGTTGAGTCATTAATTTATGCTTTATACTATGTATCCCCAACCTCGAGGATCCGGCCGAAATGTTTACACTCTGATGTATTAATGATTAATAGAGTATAAAGCTAAATACTAACAAAATACTTTTACTGAAAAGCCTCATTGTAATTAACCTCTTACCGCCCGCCTAAACTATATGCATTCTCTCCTGTTTGCCTGTAGGCCTGTGTAATGCCTTATTTGAAATATCACTTTGACTAAAATTAAGACTAAATATTTTAGTCGACGAAATTAACACTGCGTAGAAGGACCAGAGAGGGCTCGTTTTGAAGTTTGAAATCTCAAGTTTCCAACACAAAAGACCATTTACAACTGCGATGTTGTAAATGAGTATGGGGTTAAAAAATGAAGGCGCAATTCGGCGCCCCCTCCAGCAGACGGCACCCAAGGCGGCCGCCTGGGTCGCCTATGCCTAGGTCCGGCCCTGCTTCTTACAACGGTAGGGAGGCTGATTGGGGATTGCTGCCGGGTGAGCTCTGAAGATGGTCGGAGGGAACAGACAGACACATGAGGGCGAGGCTGCCATGACAAGGGCCGACTCTCAAACACCTTGGTCAGTGTCCGTTCATCTTCAGCCAAATCGCCTTTTAAATACAATCCCTCGTTTTCTTTTTCATGACAAAAAGCTCATCTCGGCCACGTTAATATTTAGGCACAAGTGAAACAATACGTTCAGTTAACGAGACATTTCCGCGCTCTCATGCGGGTCACAATGAATGCGTTTCTAAGTCGCCTGTCTGCGTGAGGGAACACGCGTCTCTATATCAAATGTTACATGAAATATTGAAACGCGTTGATTCAGTTTTATGCTAATGTTTCGGCTCCTCCCGGCTCCGCTTCACATTAACATTTAAGGATCCTTCTGTAATGGCATTAATCATTTGAGCGGCTGTTAACAAGTCGTCCAATTACCGCCATCACTCACAGCACTGCAGAACACGTGGATATTATTTGGTTTGAAATGATTCCTAATCATATTTAGTGTTATTTTACTAATTTCTACCCTATTTGCTATGTTTTAAAAAGGTGTCTGAGTGGGAAAAAAAATATTATCTTAGATGAGAAGAGGACTTAAAAAACATGAGTAGATTTGGTCTATCTTAAAATAAGATTGCCAAAGGAAAAACTAGGCTTTCTTGGCAAGCAAGAATACACACTTTTCCTATATTTTTTTTACAAAGACGTATCTGGAATTGGGGTGATTTCTTCAAATTCCAGATGGGTGTGATGGACAAGCGTATTAACCAGATAACATGCAAGCGTCATGCGGTTTGGGGTTATATGAAGCATCAGCCAGAAGAATGGAGACGATCACTTTTTTATGCCATAGAAAGCAACAGTATGCTAATGCTAGTGGTAGCAATATTTTATGCTAATGCAGGAAACTTAATACTCACCTAAAGTAATACGATAACATTGTCCACTGCTGGAGTAATGGCCAAGTATTTGTATTTTAGTTTATAAAATGCTGTAAAAGAATAACTGATTTAACAAACTTGTAATGATCAGACCACTTTGGGGAGTCCCATCCATCCATTTTCTTCCACTTGTCCGTTGCCGGGTCGTGGGGGCAGCTGTTGGAGCTGCCCAAATCACATTGCACCCCTTTGGGAGTTGTTAATCTAAAAGCCTGTCATGTAACTAAAGATAAAGATATTATTTAGTGTGGAAAAGTCCAGTGATTGTTGTTAAATGTTTTTACATTAATTTATTAAATAATTGATATGTAAGGTCTTGTTTGCAAAAGAAGATGGAAGATGGAGAATAGCTAGACTAATAGTTTTGTACACTGTCCCTGTTTCAATAAACAATAAACAGAAGATAGACTTTCTTGATCTTGCAATGAAATATAGCGGGCCATTCACTTTTTCACTCAGAGAGACTTTTAAAGTCTCTTAGTATCGGTTAATATCGGATATCGGCAGGTATGCTGCATTTTTGACATGGTTCATGGCTATTATCTCTGTAATGGTTGGACCTATCCAGATGAAACATAAACTGTGACAACTGTCAACTATCTCAAAGTTCAACATCTTCTCTCTAGGCACATGTGAACTAAGGTCAAACTACTGTCTCATAAAGGCGTCCATATGTGGAGACAATATTCAAAAGGATGTGCTTGATGTCGGTCAGATTAAAGGATTTTCAGCCATAGGAGGAATGTGGCAGGTTCCAAATAACCATCAGGGAAAACATTTCTGTTGTATCGACCCCTGCTCCAGAGGAAATGAAGACATGACCCTCTAGAATGCTTTTATTGATATTGAAGGCCATCATTTTGGCACAACACTACATTCAATTGCTCAAAACCCATAAATGACTACATTCGTCGTCTTTTGGCAATGTTCTCGTATTGCAGTCATTGTCCCTCTCTCTTCTACCTGTTTCCTTTGTGCTGTGATCAATATTCTGAGGGGTGCGTGGGGCGGGCTGTGGCGAACAGAAGCCGCTCGCCGACAGCTGAAGTTATGGGCCGGTAATAGCTCTGTCAGGCTCTGACAATGAGGAGAAAGCCACACCATCATCTCCCATATTCACGTTAGAAAATCTCATTCTGCGCGTCTCTTCATCGCGAGCCGAGCTGTCAACATGTAATTCAATGAGCCGCCGTCTGATACCACTTTCCGCGCCTTCACTCCCTCCACAATTTCCACTTTTGTTAAACAGGCCCGTCCCGCTCAGACACGCCGCCTTCTCCGCACATAGTTATTCAATTATTACCTGGGCATGAGTCATACAACAGGTTTTTTATTCAAATATCGGTGTAAAATGCGCTGGTATTTTTCTTTATTACACAAGAACGCTGCTGTTCGGCGTAGTTAAGAGAGTGTGAATGTCTAACGCTGCGGGGACTTTTGTTGAGAAAGGAATAAAGGAATTAATGTTCATCTTTTCTCAGGCTGATATTTACATTCAAGTGCGTCGGTTTGTTGTATGGAAACCGTACTGTTTGACCGTGACAATAAACTGGACTGCGTCGTTTGATGAAAATGTCATTTAGTTTCAGTCAAGATTTGGTCAAATCTGTTCTATACTAGGTTTTATCGTAAATCGATCATTTTAGTCATTTATATTGTTCATTATGGCAAGGCAAGGCAAGTTTATTTGTACAGCACAATTCATACACAAGGCAATTCAAAGTGCTTCACAGTTGCATAAAATTACAAGAAAACAGATCAAATCAATCATTAAAACATAAAAATTAATCAATTACAGTAAAAGGCAAGAGTGCAGATAAAATACTTTGTTTTCATATGCTCGGGTAAAAAGAGCTGTTTTCAGCCTGGATTTGAACATTGTCAGAGTTGAGGCCTGTCTCACATCCTCATGAAGACTGTTCCAGATTTTAGCTGCATGAAACTGAAACGCAGCCTCACCGTGTTTAGTCCTGACTCTGGGAACCACCAGGAGACCCCTCCCTGAAGTTCTCAGGGCCCGAGATGGTTCATACGGCTCTAACATGTCAGAGATGTACTTTGGTGCTAAACCATGAAACGACTTGTACACAAGCAGAGTAATAGTCATGATCATTTCCCCTGCTTGACGAAGCTTTTCCCAACATGGACAAAGGATCAGACCTGTTTCTTGGGCACAGTCATCATGAAGCGAGCGTAAAGTGCAATGAAGGTCACCACATCGAGGCCACCGTGATCGAATGGGTGCAATACAGTCTTTGCGCCGCTGTTTTATTAATACATTTGACAAAACACGGCCCGCATTCCATGGGAACGAAGAGTTATAAGAACGATGTGCCAATGAGAACAATGATGAGAGGATGCTTGCGCCGCTCATGGGGACTTCACGGACCATCAAAGCGCAGTAAATTCATCAGCAGACAGTAATTCAGATGTCTTGACAAAACGTTTTGCATCATGTAGAGTTCTCTGGTGCCTGTGGTTGCAGCAGCACGTGTGAGAAAGGAAAGAAAGGAAGGCCCAGAGAGACAGAGAGGGAAGACGCATCTGAGCTGGAGCGCCACGTTGGTGCAGGGGCGGTGCAGATAAACTCTGGGGGCACCAACAAATGGGGTCGGCCCATTAGTCCGATGTCTCATTATTCCGAAAATTTCCCATAGAGGAGGGGTTGAAAAATAAAATTAGGTTCAGGCAAGAGTCCACGGACCTTAAGGTTAGGGCCAGTGGTTGTCTTAAGGGGCTGTTGCAATTGGCGCATTGACCGCAGCGATTTTGTCCCTCAATTGTTCTGCGTCAAAATTGAAATTGCGATAAGCCGCAACGGTCCCAAAGTAGACTTTTAAGAAATCGCAGTCACGGTAACAACAGAGTACGGGCTGCGATTGGATAGTGTTTGAATAGTGTCCAAATGCGAGTGGTGCAAGGAAGAAAGCGGCTGGTGAGCGGGTGGTGAGCGGCTGGTGAGCGAGTGTTTCACGGGCCACAGACATTGATTGTGCCAAGATGCCACCCAGGAAGACCAACGCCGCCAAAGTAAAGGTACTCGCCAAAGCCACAGAGAAGACCAAACGGGGGAAGAGGAAACAGCGTCTAGCCCAGGGGTGGGCAAACTTTTTGACTCGCGGGCCACAATGGGTTCTAAAATTTGACAGAGGGGCCGGGCCAGGAGCATTTGGAGGGAGTGTTTGGGCCGGATATACTAAAGCATTAAATGTAGTGTGTGCAAACCTCATAGCACAGTAAGAACACTACAACCCAATTTATTAACTGTCTTTCAAATGTGAAAAATAGCCCTTATCAGTTAATAAATTTGTCTCAAGGAATATGCAGGATATGGCATTTACATACTATTTCGCAGATACTGGGAGGAGGAAATGTAAATAGATTAAAATAACATACGCACTGTGATTTATCAAGATTGCGTCTGTTTTTAATAAGTTTCAATCGAAGGTGCAAAGTTAAAGAAATCAACATTTATTGAAAAATTGAATCACTTTCAACATTCATAACATATTATTACACAACGAAATACTCAAGCTCAATAATGCTGCGTTTACACATAAGCACGATGCGTTACGAATGCCACAAATGCACATTCGTGGCCAAGGATCACGAATTTGATGATTCGGGGTCGAGGTTTCACGCGCCGCCACTAACTGTTGCGACTTGTTACTACGCGTTACGATTAATGGCACGAATTATTACGCACGGTCGCGAATATGCGTCCCGCGCTGCTGCGTGGTGTTGCGCGCTGCTGCGTGGTGATGCGCGCTGCCACGGGCTGTTACGGGTCACTAGGAATATTCGCGTTCTGTCCGAAATCTGTCAAGAATTGGGCGAATGTGGAGTGATCTTCTTCCACCGGGTTGGAGGCGGAGCAGTGGCCGTGCTCTCCCCTGAGTCATTGGGCTCTTCTGGCTCCAACTCCCGAACATCAGGTACGACCCAGGAGGAAGAAAGGTCGGAGGAACACTTTCAGCACCCCGCGGAGCGGCAGCGCCAGGTGCTGTCCGTGGCTTGGAGCGCGGATTGGCCGACTTTGTGACACTTTTCCTTGGCATAGCTACTGCAGGTACGAACATTTACTTTGGGCGTAGCGTGGGTTTCTGTCAATTTTAAGCGTGAAAACAGTTATTCTGCTCCACGAATGCTCCACGAATGCTCTACGAATGCTCTCACGCTGTATTACGAAGCGCCACTACTCCTCACGAAAGGACACGCTCCGTTGCGAACTCCACGAACAGAGGGTGATTCGTGACGTTCGTGGAAGATTTTTTGACAGGCAAAAACTTTTTCCACGAACGTCACGAATGTCACGAGCTGATGCGTTCTGTTAAGAATCCCATTGAGATGCGTTAAGTCACGTCACGAACGTCACGAATGACGGAAAAATGACATTCGTAACGCATCGTGCTTATGTGTAAACGCAGCATTATATCTACTTGTGTTAAACTCCGCAAAATCATGGATGGATTGTCCTGACCGCGCGCTCTACAAACTCGCCACGGACGCCCTCGCCTTCACGCGCAAACAGTACACGTGTATCGTTGCCAGGCACACAGACATAGGCTGCATTAAATATCCTACCTGCAGCTGAAAATTTAAATTTAAATTAAGAGCGATGTGCGGCGTGTTAATTAAGCTACTGTACCGCTGCTGTGCGTAAATGCGCATTGCTCTTAATTAAAAGCTGTCCACTTTCCTTCTCTTTGGTCCGCTCATTTTCACAGAAGGGCTTAATGGTGACGTGAAACGAAGTGAAAATTAAAGTGAAATAAAGAGAAATACGCGCCACTCCAACAACGGTCAATGTGTTGAGTGCGCCATCTATTGGGGAAACGTGGGCATTGCAGGGAAAGGGAAAAAAAAGGAGGTTTTTACTATAATTTGGACAAGTTCGGCGGGCCGGATTAAAAAGCCTAACGGGCCGTATGTGGCCCGCGGGCCTTAGTTTGCCCATGTCTGGTCTAGCCTCTATATACCTACAGCAGGAATCGCACGAGACTGATCCCGGCGCTCACCAGTCTCTCACCATCTGCGCGACTGAGACGATTTATCTTTCACCATTCTCGCGACCGTAGCGGCTGCGGCTACGTTCAGTCGTAATCGACCTCCACTGAATTTTGTGCATGCATGACATTCAGCTGCGACTGATGATCCAACTACAATTCACACCTTTTCATGCGGTCATGTGCAGATGCCCGAGTGCCAAAAGAGAGTGTTCGCATGACCTTCATATTTTGAGTCTGCACATGATCGTATAGTGCCCGTGTGCCAATTGTGGCAGGCCCTTAATCCACAACACAACTGGGTTAGAGATGTCAGACCATGTACAATAGGCCAGGATGAATGAGTGTGTTTGAGAGTGCGCATGGGGGACGACGGATGGAAATTAGCCCAAGGCTACAATCCGGTGTGGCTTGTTCATTAACTTGCACTGTCCCAACCAAATAAACCAATAATGGCACCTCTGCCCAATGGTAAATTTTTTGAATAATCAGACGTCAGAGTAATGGGTTGTAGGACCAATGGCATGGCACCCCAACAAATAAACTATTACATAATAATAATAATAATGCATTAGTTTTATATAGCGCTTTTCTGGACACTCAAAGACACTTTACATTGCATTATTCATTCACTCCATACTTGGTGGTGGTAAGCTACTATTGTAGGCACAGCTTCTCTGGGGTAGACTGAAGGAAGCGAGGCAACCAGTCTGCCCCTCCGACCACCACCAACCACTCACTCACTCACTGCATTCGCTAGGCTTCCTGATGTTCCCAAACGGTCTCCCATCCAAATACCGCCCAGGCACTTCCCTGCTTAGCTTCCAAGGTCTGATGGGATTGGGCATATCAAAGGTGGTACATCTAAACTCAATTATTTAATTTCCACAATAATTGTGTGTGTTGAGAGTGTGTTTAATTGTAATTCATCTAAACTTAGATTAGAATCAGATATTTTCTTTGACTGATAATATTAACAGAATGTGCATCCCTAATGTATGTCTTGTGAAGCTTTGTATTCTCGTAAAAGACCCAGACCTGATTGCCACCATTGACTGCTGGCTCGATTTCATTTTACAATACATTTTACTCTAACGAGAGCTATTATCAAGGAATAATAATGAAAAAAAAGAATGATTAGCTCAAGACAAATAATAGACATATATTTTTCGAAACAGTTGCTTGATTTAAAGTGTACTTGTCCCTAATTCTTTTAGATTTCAGATACTTGTATGAAATCCAATAGCACATTTCTCCAGTCAGAATTCCTTTGCTCGCGAAGCGCCGCTCCTCGGATGTTTACAGTGAAGCCCCTGACAACAGCAGTGTCTTTATCCGATCCGAGGATGAAATGGTCTGTCACACGGAGGGGAACTGAAACCAGTCGATAACAAGGCTGTCTGCCGCCTCTGAAACATAAACACACGGAGCTATTGAGACGAAACATCCAGGCGCCCGAATCTGCTTCAAAAAGCCCTGAAGTGGGCAATTCTGAGGTCGCGCGATTCAAATCTTTGGTCTACAATTGCCTGGAAAACAAAGATGCAGCAGATTTCAATTGATGCTTGAGAAAAAGACTTACTTGGAAGATGCCTTTGTTTTGTTGACGTAGACGTACACAAAATCGACTTTTTGAGGATTGAGCCATGTTATGTTACATCTTCATCAAAGTCATCTCTGGGGTTTGTGTTTAGACATCCTCATTTCCGAATTACGTGTTAGGTCACTTTGAGGCTAGCTGCGCAAACACAAACAAGTGATAATGGCGGCAAGTTGGGATGAACTAGTTCCATGACAAAGGAATCACAGCCATATTGGGTCATGCTGTAAGGCCATACCACCTCTGTCTGTAGCACAGTCATAACCTTGAAATACGCTAATCGCAATGCTAACGTGGCTAGTGCTAACGTCCACAGCAGCTTAAGGGCAATCAGCGGTGTTATTAGCGTTTTAGGTAATTTACCGCGGAATAGAAAAAAGCTCTCATTCTCCCGTGCGCATCCCAAGAGTGACGCTGCTCGCGAGACAACACGTGACCGCAAATAAACGAATCTGACGGCATGGATCGGTTTCAGTTTGGCGGCAGCAACAAAAGTGAGCGCCCTGCCCAGACTCATATCCCCGTGTATAAAATATACAGAGGGGTATCATTCTGGATGCCAGGTTTGCTCTGCACCTTGGGAAACATAATTATTCTTCAGAAGGACTTACCGTAGCAGCGCTTCCATGTCGCCTTTAGAGTAGAGTCAACTTTGGTAGAATCAGTCCAATAGCTGTAATCAGGAGCGCTGAAGTACTTTTTCGCATATGAAGTAGCCATATGGGTCATTCCGCCAAAACGGTGCATCCCAAGGAAATAAACAGCCACAAAATGGCAATCACGACCAGTTGTTGAAAGACAACTATTACATAACATTATTTGGATATTTTTTTGTAATATTTAATAGTTTTTAAACCATTTCAACAATATTATAAAAACAAAAAAGAAAATCCGAAAATTGAATTTTCATAAAAAATTGTTTTTTGGCCGTTAATAAGATATCAAATTTGTAAATTGTAGCTAGACCTACACTTAATTAAGATTAATGTCTGTGTAAGTTCTCAATGATTAATTGATTAATTAAGTGATTACTGTAATTTATCACTTAATTACATTGTCCACTAAGAGATCTCATTATTTTACTTTTTTTTACGTATTAAAAAAAAAATCTTATTTCTATGAAACATTTGCAGTTTTATATGTGTCCCTAGCCTGTCCTTTGCCATCCGTAAACTCCAGTCAATTATAATTTCCCTACATGTACGTCTGGGTCTGATCTCAGTGGTTACATCGGTTGAATTTCCACCTATTCAGCGAGCGGGGGAGGCGGGCGTTGTAGGTGACGTCAAGCAATTATTTGGACACACAATTGCGCCGCATTTGCTGGTTGTGGCGGCGGATACGAAAGTAATGGAAGCTCTTTAGTCCGTTCTGGCTCGGCTCCCAAATATCCAGAAATTAAAATTGAAGCCTTGGAATGCGCAAGGAATGCTCACAAGAGTTATGAACGTTTGCTTCACTCACTCGGGCGCATTACATACGTCACGACCAAACGCTAGAGAAAATCAGATCCAATCGTTTCAAAAGAGTTCACCCCTCCCACCTGATAACGGAGCTCAATTGTGAAGATCCAGACCCTCTGTACGAAACGAAATGAGTACGAGGGTAGTGCTAACGTTTAGTCATTCCTGTTACCAAACTACCAAACCTCTCCACATATTAATGGTACAGTCCAATGACAAGAAATGTTGTCATTCCTGTTACTATTCTGAGGAAGAGAAATAGGACAAATCCATTCAAAAGAGAAACTGAGATGGCCCCCATACATTTTTGTACACCTAAACGTATGCCAATTTTTATTTTATTTTTAACTGTTTTGGGGCGGTTTTAAAGCTGAAAAGGCGGTGGGACTTGGCGTGGATCGAGACTCCGGCTGTGAAGTGGGTGCCGTCTTCTCCTTGATGGCAGAGAGGAAGAAGAGGCCCTGTCTGATCCGCGGCAGGAAAAACCCGATCCAACAGTCGCGCTGAGAAACTACGTTGTCAAAAACTTCCCATAACCGAGAACTTACCTAATGTAGACTCTCCATTTTCTAAAGTGTAATACTCGTAATCATGTTTAATTCAGAAACGAGAAGTTCGAGACGCGTTCATTATTTCCATTACGAATGATCCACCGAGCTTGGCTGAAGGGAAGCATAAATCGTGCTCACCCCCAGCGACATCGTAAAAAAGAAAAAAAAAGAAAAAATCCCCCAACTTTTTCCATAAAAACGTGGAGCAGGTTTTAATGGCGCTGAGTGATTAAAGCTAACGACTCGCGCTCACTTTCAGATCATTCAGCCTCTACGCGCGAGACAATGACACTTCGGGGAGACGGTACAATCCAGCTAATTTGTAAAGTCTTTGCACCAACAATGTGTAAAACGGTAATATTTATATTGCGAAATCAACTTTTGGCGTGCGCGTGTTTTACATAATGTCCAGAACTCCTTGGGGTAGGATTTAGCTTCGTTCGCACAACGCCCTTCCAACTGTTGAGGCCCACAGTTCTGCCAGCCATGTGTTTCCATCGCCGATGAGCCGGTGTGCCATTAAACAAAAGTGAAAGCTTGCGTTCACCTTTTTGTCACGTGCCATTAACACAGGTGCCTGCAGAAGTAGAAATACTGTTGGCCCCAATGCAGAAATCGTCAGTTTCAAAGACCCTTTAGTCACCCAACACAGACTTAAACAAGGAGTAACACCCGACTACTCGCCACTACTTATCATCAGAGTGGGATGTCATACCGCTAAGCATCATGGGATTAGCAGCGATTATGAACGAATTATTTTAAAAGGTAAAATACTGGAGACACCACAGTGTAGACGTACCGGCAGTAGCTCGACAGCTTACGGAGTTGCTCCACGGCTTTTTTCTCTACTTTTTATCGTATTGTTTTTAGCTAATGTTAGTCTATGGAAAATGTATGCTAACAGCTGCAAAGATGGCGGATCTCCATGGTAATGGTGACATTTCCCAAACTCTACTCGTGACGCCACAACATGCTATAGAGCCGTAGCTTAAAATTGAGGTGGAGCGACCGAACATTCCAGGGCGGTAACTATGGTAACTGGCGAATCGCAGATTTCTTTGTCTTTGTCTTTCACGTCCATATGAAACAAAACCTGTATATTGTCTCCTCTGTCGGCACAGATGAACTAATCTCCAATTATCTGGTCTGAAAGTCGTCCAATAGTGGTGACAATATTAGAAAACATGAGCGTGACGTTGACCAATAGGAAGGACTTTCAGACATAAAAATAATGGGTTTGTCAAATGCCGATGAGTAAAATAATTAAGTTTTGTTTTGGGGATTTCTTACAAAAACTGTACTTCTCCCGTAGAGTTGTATTGGCCCCTGCCCTCCACCTGACATTGTGACATCATCACATTCTAAAACGTGATCGTTACCATTTCCACCGTTTATAACCTTGTCTATTCTTCCATCAGATTAATGAACCCTCGTGTGATCCTTCAATTTAGCACCCTTTAAAGACCCTAATGTCAAAAAAATACACTTCAAAAAAGAGCCAGAAAATTACCACACATTCATATTTAGTTTCTTTTTACAAAAATCCTTAAGTGGCTTTTGGGCCATTTGGATGGGCCGCGGCTCCAGTGGCTTCCGGGTCAAAATGACCCAAGGCCCACACGAGGGTTAACCTTTCTCCAATACTTTGCTCTTGTCCACTGCGTTTCCCACGCGTATCCATTCACAAATACTAACGCGTACACGCACATTACAAAACAGTCAAGGCCAAAATATCATACTATTGTTCAGTCTTGCACTTAACAATGTTTTAAAGGTTTGCTCAGATGGGATTTTCTCAGTATCTAATATCAAGCTTGCTTTGTTGAGTGTTGAAGCCCAAAAAGCAAAGCAAATTAGACTTGTTACTGATATGTCAACCAACTTAATAAAAAAACAAACAAGATATCCCAAGAAGTCCCATTTGAGCAAACCTTTGTAACTAAAAACAGACATTTAAACCTTGCGCTGCACATGACACATTCATTGAACCCATATATTTTGGCCACTTTTACCTATGAAAAGCCTTATTTTCATATGAAAAGATACTGTGACAGAAAACTTGCAATACATTTTCTCTCTCATGTTCATGTCAGTAATCTACAGCAAAGGTTTCAAATTGATATGGCGAAATTTAAATGTTCTCCATATTCAGCCGCAGCTCCTCGCCTTATTAGTGTCACAAGTGGTAAGACCGAAGCGCATGATTCCCCAGTGTTTAACATTTCATAAACACCTCCAGGTTACCTAGTTCTTACTTTCTGATTGCGTTTTGTTATGACACCTCCTCTCGCTCGCTCCCCTGCTCGTAGAATGACACTAATTAAAGCCATTGATGTTTAAAATTAAGAACCGCGCGTCTCGCTTGTTTCGGCGCAGACAGGCAGCCGTAGCAGCTCTAACCAGGCGTGCTTATCATGTCATTTGTTTGTACGCCACGTGTAGGCCATAAAACAAGGCGCACCTGAAATGATCCCGGGCTGTACGAGACGCGGCATCCGAAAGCCGCCGAGGAAGAATCTCCAACCGGGCTAGTCATTAGCGCGCGGTAATATACGATAGCGGCGCTCACCGAGTCCAAATTTAATCTAGATTTTATTTGTTTTAATGTGCAAAAACAATAAAAGAGAGCAATTTCGAGGAGCGGCTCCTCTTTCCACGCAGGTTTTTTTCCATCACTGGGGGAAAATTACACAACGGAGAGGCTCTTATTGCGGTGGCCAATGTTCCGTAATTCTTAAAAGAGTTAGGAACATTATCTCTGCAGCATTAAAGCCTTAGGAGGTACAAAGGTATGAGGTATTGGAGCCAGTACGGCTTTACTGGTTGAGGTGAGGCGTTCATGTAGTATTCTTCTTGTCTGTTGTAGGATTGAAGAAAAAAAGTGATTCCTCGATACTAAGTCGATAGCTACTAAAAGTAGAGCATAGAGCAGCCCCTCCTTAACTCGAAACTTAAGGTAGATGGCTCAATAAGACCCTGAATAAAGTTCTATTGTTTTCCAGAATTTGCAAGTGTGGCTAATGTTTGCATTCCTATGGCTTAGCTTAGCATAGACGCTACCATTCGTTTACATATATCAGTTAGCATTTTTTCCCCCTGAAAATTATGTAATTACGTGACTCGTGATTTTATTTGGATCTAAGTCACTTGTTCACCTTAATAAATCCTTTCCGTAGTCCCTCTCGGGGTAATACAAGTGTTAATGGGATGATTGGGGGGTAATTCATCTACCACGGTGTCTCTGGTAGAAAACCACCCTTGCAACTTCCCTGCCTCCGGGTCGGAGCCACCAATACACACTAATAGAATCACAAAGAAGAAGCTAACAGGCTAATGGGCAAAGCTAACCGCGGGCTAGCGCCACTTTAGGAGTATTTACAGCCAAGTTTGAGTGAAAAACATGATCTCTATCGTGTCATTGAGTTGTGGCACAATGCACAATATCCCTCTCTCCGTTTGTCTTTTCTGTCAGCGTAGTATTTACTTTAACGGACAATCAATGAGTAAAAAAACGCAACATGCTACAACACCTGCAGTGGCGCTTAAGGCCTCTAGGGGCATGAGTTACTTAGTTCTGCTTTAAGGTTGAAACAGACGGTGTTTTAGCATGATGTTCATGGGCCAAGTCCAGTCCTGTAAATAGTTTATATTGTTGTTTATATAGCCTAGCATAGCATATGACTATGAATATTGCAGCTAAAAATTCAAAACCTTTACAAAACAAGTTACTTTAATTACAATGATTTTTGAAGAACATGGTACAACCAAATAAACACATGGTTGAGTGAAAACATTTCCTACAACAAATATAGTTAGCTAATGTTAGTCTATGGAACATGTATGCTAACAGCTGAAAATATGGCGGATCTCCATGGTAATGGTGACATTTCCCAAACTCTATAAGTTGAGACCGGTTGTGTTCACGTGACATCACAACATGCTAAAGAGCCGTAGCTTAAAATTGAGGTGGAGCAATTGAAATAGTTTAGATTTATAGGAGGAGTTTTTTTTTTTTTTACAGTATTGAAATAGAGTTTGTCTGTTGAGCACTCTTTTGTGGTTGTCCATAGTGTTGCCCACATTTAATTTTATGGGCCAATAAAGACCTATCACCCCAACATAGTGATTGACAGATTGTTCCCTCGACATTTCGCTCCATTTTGCGGTTTTGAGTAATCCTTGCCACTTTCTTTGCTTGTTCTTTTTCTGCTGAAACTTCCCGATCTGGATTTGCCGGATTGTGTTGCATCATAAATGGAAAACAATGCTGTCCTCCACATTTTTAATCCCTATAATCCATCAGCAGACACCTTTCTGAGCAATTCTGCGCTCATAAACTTGCTTATCACAACGCCATACATTTGCTCGAATGCCGCTAGCTGAAAGTGAAAGCTTGTTTTCTCAGTGTTCTTACATGTCATTCCCACTGCTGCCTGCAGAGGGTGCTCCAGGCCGTACTGTGGCTTATTTACATTGTCTCAATGCTTGTACTTGATTGTTTCCCCCCATATTTCTGTCGACTAAAAATTAATACTTTAAAACATTTCCGTACGTTACAAAACAAACCGGCAGTCTGGCAGACATCACGATATTGCAATTAGCAGAGTGATCCTTTTGTCTCAAAGTTGTCTGAAGGCTGCATCCAAGTGAAATAACTTGTCACAGGCAATATCCACGGTAAATCAAGTGCTTTGTGGCTTGGTTCTTTCAGTCGAGAAATCTTTAGTTTGTATTTTACATTAATGACTAAATACTTTTTCACTGTAGTTGTTTTGAATTTGTTTTCTACAATAATTTCCAGTAGTCAGGATAGGAGTAAGAAATGCATCATTTACTGGGTTTGGGCCAAAATGAAGGCTTTCAATGTCTTTAAACGCATTAAATTGTCTGTAAACAAAAAAAAAACATTTATTGGAATTGCATCGCAGCTATTCTGTGATTGTAGCATTAAAATATCGTGGTAGAGAAATAAAATGGCATCAAAAGTATTAGATTTGACTTGCCTGGAAACCTGGATTATGTATCAGAATACTAAATGTGCCCTTTAATCTAATTTCCAACCGCCTCCTGGGTTGGTCCCGGTTTCAGAGCGTGGTGTCCTGCACTGGTCCACCTCACTCTTCCTCTTCCTCCTGTGCAGCTGTCCCCGCTCCGACCGCCTTCTCTCACCCCCTCTCATCTTCATCTTTGTCCTCCGCCTCCTCCCCTGGCACTGAAGCCATTCCTAACCTGAGGGTCACCTGTGAAACTCCGCCTTAGAGTTGAGCCAGGACTCAGTGCGTACATTATTGTGTTGTGTCGCTTTTGACCTAGTGTATTCCCCGAAACGGTCTATAATTTATTCCTATTGATGTATCCACTCTCTGCACGACACTTGCAATCAAACGTACACCGATCGATATTGTTTTCAATTAACGTCCGCGGCCCCCGTACGGGCCATCTCTCGGGCCACATTTCAACCCGCGGGCCACCATTTGACTAGCCCCTGCCTCCAGGCTCGCACGACTTTCGCAAACCGTTATCGCTCGCTCCTCTTTATCATCCCCGTCTTTCTTTCCCCTCGACTTGAAGCACCTTTTTCAGTCCGCGGGCCGCGTCTGGCATCTGTCCCGCGCGCCTCTGTCTGTTTGAGATGCAACACAGTCTCCGCGGGTTACCGAGGGCCGGCTCTATCAATCTGTTCCCTTCCGGCCCCCGAACGCTCCAGCCCGTGCGCTTAATCACTGCCACTAATTATCGTTAATTACTCGTAGCTTGCCCGGGAGACCCCCCCCCCCCCCCACATCCCATTTTAGCCCCCTCCTCCCCTCACTCTCTGCTGGTTTTGAAGGTCCTGCGTGGCCCAGGTACCAAGCACATTTATATATATATATATATATACGGAGCACATTCCCGACTGCTTTTTTATGGCTAACATTTCGAAGCTAATCCCCAGTGCTCGCCCTCCGGTGGCGGCGGGAAGGTATAGACCGTAATGAAGGGCGAGAGGAGGGGGGAGGAGGGCGTTTTTGACCGTCTAATAGGCCCAGGTAGGATTTGTAATGGCGGCGCCTTGGGTCCCCCGCGCAGTAATTTGCACAAAAACATCATTCAGAGCGATGCAAAGGTAAAGTGGATTCCATACTGCCGCGACTCCGCCGTGAACTTTTGCAAATGTCACGCGCATAAGAGAAATGCGATTGGTAGGAAAGGGGGGACTCTGTGTGGCATCCGGTGGATTTTTATTTCATTTTTTGTATTCACTTTTCTCGGTGTGGCTGTTTGGGCGTGCAGATTGAGCGAAGGCGGGCTGAATAAGTACAGTGTTGTCAAGTAGACAACACTGTACACCTGGACGGGGCCTTCCTGTGTGGAGTTTGCATGTTCTCCCCGTGTCTGCGTAGGTTTCCTCCGGGTACTCCGGTTTCCCCGACCACTAAAAACATGTACAATAGGCCCAGGGACTGCAGGTGGAAATTAGCACAAGTGCTATAACCTGGTACAATGCATCTCTCCTTTCTGAGGCTAATGTAGATTGTACACTGTCCCTGTTCAAATAAATAAATAAATAAAAACACCGGTTTTGTCATGACGCGCCACACCGCCTTTGCTCTGCCCCGTCCCGTCAGACCTCGGAAGCTAAGCAGGAAGGGCCTGGTCGGTACTTGGACGGGAGACCGTTTGGGAACACCACGAAGCCTGGGTGAATGTAGTGAGTGAGTGGTCGGAGGGGCCGATGGCGCAGACTGCTAGCCTAGCGTCTGTCAGTCTACCCCAGGGAAGCTGTGGCTACAACGGTAGCTTACCACATGGAGTGGTTATGGAGTGGTTGAATAATGCACAAAATTGTAAAGCGACATTGAACTTCTGGAAAGGCGCTATATAAGACTATTATTATTAATTAAAATAATTATACAAGTTGCTGACAAAATATTCCTCTGTTCTTTAGTTTTGTCATATGATGCAAATTTTAAAAGCAGTTACTGGCTCTATTCTGTGAGGAAAAGTGACTTCTAGGTGCCGATACGATCCGCAATACAAGAAAGAGTGCGTTTTGATAATTCCTTAACCTGGATGAGTTGGAAAAAGATTTTAAAAAATCCGACTTTCCAAGAGCTGTAAACCAAACATCATCCAGACCGACACAGAATGAAATATTTTGAAAAGTGCAAAAGCAGACAGTGTTCGCAGTACGAGAATGACGGGCAAACAGACGGGCCTGAAGCAGACTGCGCCGGAGCCTGGTCACGTGACTAAAGTGTTGATCGTCTCGAAAAGTGCTTCACTCTGCAAGTTGTGCATCGGTCTGTCAAAGCGGTTGTGTCGCCGGGGTCCGACAGTTTTGAGCGGCGAGGCGCTAAACCACCGGGGTTTTCTGGTCCTTACTTTTGCTTTGTCCTCGTTTCTGCAAATAATCCAATCGCCGCACGCCTGTTACGATACGATACGATATACTTTATTAATCCCGACGGAAATTCACTTCATCAGCTGCACCTACAAGTCACACATAAAAACATTGGATTAAAAAGAAACTAGAAAAAATTCAATAAATAGGACAGTGCAGAGAATAAATATAATATATATATAATATAATATAAAAGTACTGTAAAGCCATCATTCCCATTTAGCCCCTCCCACCCAAGGATTTGTTATATAGCCTGATTCAAGATTCAAGATTCAAACCTCTTCATCAAGTTTGCAGACGACACAACAGTGGTGGGTCCCATCCAAGGCCGTGGGAACCCAGGGGGCTGAGGGCGCTGCAGCACCCCCTGGTGGATACTTAGCAAATTGCAGGCAATATTATTAAATAGGAAATATGCACAGAAAAAGTGGTTTTGGGGTAAACTTTATCCCTCAGCACCCCCTAATTAAAAGTTCTTCCCACGGCTCTGGTCTCATCAGCAACAGAGACGAGTCAAACTACAGGAGTGAGGTGAGCAGTCTGGCCATGTGGTGCACACAGAACAACCTCTCTCTAAATGTGGAGAAGACAAAAGAGATTGTTGTGGACTTTCGTAGAGCACGGGTCCAGCATGCTCCTCTAACAATCAATGGTGCTGCAGTGGAGAGGGTGACCAGCACTAAGTTCCTGGGTGTTCATATCACAAAGAACCTCTCCTGGACCATGCACACTACATCTCTGGTCAAGAAAAGTAATCAGCGTCTCTACTTTCTCCGCAAGTTAAGAAGAGCCAGAGTCCCAGCCTCCGTTATGTGCAACTTCTACAGAGGGACTATAGAGAGCGTCCTGACCAGCTCCATCACTGTGTGGTTCTTCTACAGAGGGACTATAGAGAGCATCCTGACCAGCTCCATCACTGTGAGGTTCTTCTACAGAGGGACTATAGAGAGCATCCTGACCAGCTCCATCACTGTGTAGTACTTCTACAGAGGGACTATAGAGAGCATCCTGACCAGCTCCATCACTGTGTGGTTCTTCTACAGAGGGACTAGAGAGCATCCTGACCAGCTCCATCACTGTGTGGCACGGCTCCAGCACTGCCTCCTGCCGAAGGAGCCTCCAGCGCATCGTGAGAGCAGCGGAGAAGATCTGTGGAGCTCCTCTCCCCTCCATTAAGGACATGTACTCCACCCGTCTCGCCCGCAAAGCCGTCAGAATCACCAGGGACCCCACGCACCCATCACACAGTCTCTTCAGAGTAACGCCTTCAGGGAGGAGACTGCGGAATCTACGGGCCAGGTCGAGTCGACTTAAGAACAGTTTCGTACACAGGGCCATCGGGAAGCTGAACTCCCTGCCCTCCCTCCCACCCCTCTTCCCCCACCCCCCGCTCCACAATCAAGGATGAGAGAAATATAATTTCAAGCGTCGGCGCTTCAGTCGTGTTTATGAGAAGTCGCAATAATAACATTTGTCCACAAGAGGCCAGTGTTCAAACAGAATGAAGCACCTTTGAAGCTCTGAGTCTTTTTACAGGAAAGCGCGGAAGTGTCACTCGCCCTTTACTACAATACAAGCCTCCAATATATTCACAGGCCAGATGTCCACCGCAGTACATGAGACCAGCCATACACTCCTCTTCCAGAAAGTGTTCCTCCACTTTTAAAACCCATTCAACTTCTCACAACAAGGAGGGTTTGGGGTTTTGATTCCGGGACCATTTGGGGCCTCGGGGTGTGGAATTTCCATAATCTCCTCCCCCGTGTCTGTGCGAGTTTTCTCCCTGTGCTTCAGTTCCATAGCCCGTGAGTGGGCGTCGGCCATTGATGCGCTGTTATTAATGGTTTTGCATTAATATTCGCGCGGGACTATGACTCACGCAACTCACCATGTGGAAGCCCCATATAAACTACATCAAGGCAGAGCTATGTAAATCCCTTGCAATAATATCTAAAGTTAAAGAACTCTTAAATGAAAAAAAACATATATATTTTATACTGTTCCCTGGTTCTCCCGTACATGACCTATGGCCTAGAAGTTTGGGGAAACACTTACAAAACCAATCTAGTATCATTCAAAAAAGAGCAGATCCGCATTGTGAATAAAGTGGCTTACAGGGCACATACAAATGAGCTTTTCCTTAAACTAAAAGCGCTGAAATTGAAGGATTTGGTTGAGTTTAAAACAGCACATTTATGCATAACATAAGCTATAACAAGTTACCTGTGCATATCCAGGGATTGTTCCAAAAACGAGACTGCTTTGATCATTTCCGAAAGGAAGAAATGTTTCAAAAAACATATGTGAGAACGAGTGCAAAGCAGCTTTGTGTTTCTGTTGTTGGGCTTAATGTGTGGCGTGAGTTGGACCAAGAGCCAAAAGACTGTGAAACACTAATTCAATTTAAAATTCTTCTGAAGAAATCAGTTTTAAAAAAATACCATGAGAATGGATGCTAAGGATGCAAAATTAAGATGATAGATTTTTTTATTTGTTCTTTGTGACGATCTAAACATAAAAAAATGGTATAACTGTATGCATAAGACATTGGCAGCTTTTACTCTTTGTTTTGTAAATACACTGGGAGGCGCAATAAGCTTTAGCTTCTGCCTGTTCCATTTCAGACTTTATGTTTATTTATGTCGTTATCTGTTAAATGTTTAAATGTCTGAATAAAATAATCTGAATCTGAATCTGTTTTTGGTCATTTACCGGCCACACGCTCCTTCTCGCTCTCGTGCGTCGTTCGTATTTTGTTATTGAGGGACTTCCGGGTCCCGTTGTTCGCCACCGGGGGGAGGGGTGTCCGGACTGATCCCCCCCCTGTATGAAAAAATATAGAGGGGGCTCATTCTGGTCGCACTAGGCTAACTTCCACTAGGCTAACTTCCATCCATCAACCCCCCGAAACACGAACAATGAACTAAGACTTCCTAACCGTCTGTTTGAAAGCGCCTCACTGTTGCCAGCAGAGGGCGCAGTAAAGATTAGAGCCGTGAACTCTATTTCTTCCAGCTTTTTCCATACCAAACTCTATGTCCGAAAGTATCCCGAACTCATAACTAAAGGATAATATGAGCCCCTTAACCACGCAGTCCTTTGTAAAAAGTCTGTCCCGCTGCAGCTCTCTGTCATTAATTGTGTTCGCTGTGACTCCGTGGGCCGTGTCGCTTCGGGCGCCATTCCAACCCCCTCCCCCCCCCCCCCCCCCCCCTCTTCTCTCAGTAATTTTGTCTTAATAGATTCAATTTGCTTTCATTTGTTTTGTATTGATTTATTCGTCCTGCTTTGTCTTGTCAAGCATAGAAACCTATAATTTCTCGGCAAAGTTTGCGGCCCGACGGTGGGAAAAAAAGCTCATTTAATTTGCTAATATCGAGCGAGTTATTAAAACGGGGAGAAATGACGAATGATGTTGATAAGGTGGCACAAGCGAAGCCTGACTGAAGCCGTTTTTTTTCTTTTCTCCGAGGCCAAAATACGGCGGCGGGAAAAACAAAAAAAGAGGCTGGAGTCTTGAATAAACGCGTCCAATACGAGGACAGAGGGCGGTGGGTTCGAGCGATCGCACCGTTCTGAGACAACGGGACTCCGGTTCAAACAGAGATGAGTCGTAATTCAGGCTTTTGTGACACTACCATGACTGAGACTCCTTTTTAAACTAAAATCTCAATTAAATTTGCAGCTGGAGTGGCCCAGGTGTGAGCAGAAAATAAAACGGTCCCGCAAAACAACCCAGGGGCATGTCGGGACTTTTTTGCATTGGGGAGGATTTTTGCAAGGGTTCAACGACCAGCCAAATCTTTCGTTGAGAACGTTCACATTTAGGGCTGGGTAACGTCGCAGTATTTTCAACACCAGTACTGTCCGATACCTGAATGATACTCTTTTTGATACCTATACAAAAGAATTCTCGTCTAGAACCAGAAAACAGAACAACAAAGCGGTCTCAACTTATACAGGTGAAACTCTGAAAATTTTAATATTGTTAAAAAGTGCATTCATTTCTGTTATTCAACTTCAATTGTAAAAACTAATATATCATAGAGTCATTACATGCAAATTGAGATATGTATAGCCTTTATCTGTTATAATTTTGATTATTAAAAGCTTGTAAAAACCTCAAATTAAAAATCTCATAAAATTAGAATATTTTGAAAATGGACTGGAAGCCATAATTATCAGAATTATAATCAGAATAGATTTGATTCGCCATTGACTGAGAACAAGTTTACAAGCTAGGAATTTTTCTTGATGCGGACGTGCAACATAAAACATATAACACAGAATTTAGATAACATTAAGCTATAAAACTTTAAACTATAAGGCTTTAAACTATAAGGCTTTAGGGGGCATGCATAAGGAATATTAATAAATAAGATACAAAATACAAAGTAAAAAGTAAAATATAGTAAGATGACAACAATAGACTTCGAACAACAGTGGGATTATATTTACAGAGGAGTATGAGTAAAACGTAAAGTGATAAGTGACAGCAGCGGGAACATTATGTTACTTTGCATGTAATATCATATTAGTTTCACATTTTAAGTTGAATTGCAGAAATAAATGAACTTTTGAACGATATTCTAATTTTCCGAGCTTCACCTGTATAGTGCTTTCCTACCTTCATTAGGCCCAAAGCCTTTACAGAAAGGAACCACCACCCATTCACACTCACTCATACGCCACTGTACCCAGACACTGGAGGCAAGGTGGGTGAAGTGTCTTGTCCAGGGACACAACGGCAGTGTGCATCTTCAGGAGCTGGGATTCAAACAACCAAGTGTCTTCCTTTAATGCTGCCTCTGGACCCGACAGGCATCTCTAAATATTATATATATATTTTTATACCATAATGGTACCTGGCTGTATGAACATTTCAGCATTCTGGTAAACGTGTATGCAGTTGGTTTATGTTGTTTATGTCTCCTTTCTAATATTTCTTTGTTTCTTCAGTATCACCTCTGTCGCCCGCTCCACTATTATGCGTTTCCGTGCGTTTGAACAAAAGGTTTGAGTCTTCACAAAGGACATCTCTATGAAACCAATCATGATGAAGCGTTGTGTAAAAGATCAGAAGATGGAACTGAGCGGTTCCGCTTTGCGCGAGCACTCACACTTCCAAAGGTTTCCCAGTTGTAAACGTTTTCAAACAACCCAATGCGGCCGATGACCTTGAAAACCGTCAACACTGTATGTTGTTCCACATTCATTTGCCAACTCTTGAGGGCGGTGCTCCAGGGGAAGCCCATGAAGAGAGGATTAGCGGCCTCTGAAAGGGGTTTGATTTGAACTGCACAGAGGAAGGCTGTTCCTTTGCAGTATTCTATTGCGAATGAGTTGTAGGTTGGGTGAATTGATTTTAATTGTTATTATGCTAAAACACTGACACTTTCCCCCACTCTCTCTGATGGGTCGGTGTCATAAATACATGCCCCTGATGATCCCAGGGAACCTTCAGACTAGGAGCGTGACAATATATAAATTTTCCAATATATCGCGATATTTTGCAAAACGATACGATACTGTATCATACTTTTTATTCCGATATCAATACTTTTGATGACATCGTGCATATTAATAAGGCAGCGGTGCTCCACTGTTTTCACAGTCAATAGAGGCCAACAATGATCAAGAATTCAGTCAGGACAGCAGGGGGCAGCGCTACAGTTTTAAGCACTTGGACCAAACACTGTCACACAAATAAATGACTATTAATGATCGTTTTTATATTTACAAAGACGATTAATTTGTGGTTGATTTATTCCCTTTAAATAGGACTGTGGTTTCTTGTTTGTTTAAATGACAGTTCTATAGACTCATCTCCAGCGTGTAAGTCAGGGGTCATTTATAGACACAGAAGAAAGGGTACAAAGCACGTGAAAAGAAATGTAAATGATTAATAATATATAGTGTGTTCAAATAAAAGTTAATCGTGATGTATTGTAGGTTATTTTTGTGCTAATATATCGATTATCGCAGTATCGTGAGATAATCGTTATCGTAAGCCATGTATCGCGTATCATATCGAATCGTGAGGTACCCAGAGGTTCCCACCCCTACTTCAGACGCCAGAGGTATGTATCTGCAAAGTCATAGCTCAGTGTATCTCCTTGGATTTAGGCTAGAAGTGTTGGACGTTTTGAGGTTGGGATCGGAAGCTTGATGTACCAGTCAGGAAAGATCATGCAAGGAATATCGGTTGTGTAAAGATTAAGGTTAGGATTGGGGACGTGGGATCAGAGTGAGTATGAAGGGAGTTTGGAGAAGCAGCTGTTCCCCGAAAAACATAGGTTTGGAGACCAATCCCGTTGGTCCCCCATCCAAAAGTAAAGCGAGAACTTTCAGAAGAAGCCGATGATGACACAAAACTACCTACACGGGGATCGGGTTAAAACCATGATAATAATAAGACGCATGTAATATCCACTTTTTGGCCTTTTGCCCACCCAGTCCCTCTGTTTGTTAGAACAGATGACAAAACGACCATGTTCAGGAGTCGGGGCGGCTCTTAATCACCGGTGTGAGGTCGAGGCGATGCCGGGCCACGGGCTAAATGCTATCATCATCATGTCAGGGCTTCGCCGGTCACAACAGCAAAATGTCAGGCTAAAATACGGTTGTATCACGCTAACGGGGGCTAACGCGGGCTAATGTCAGGCTAATGTCGGACGAACGACAAGCTGAGGGAAAGCAAAGGTCTAAATAACGCTCTATGATGGCTGATGGAGGGGCAAAGGAATATAGAGTACGGCTATCCAAGGGAATTAAGGGGGATTTGAGGCTGTGTAGTTTCTTTTCAAGTGACTTAAGACTTGAACATTCCTTCCATCTCTTTAGATTGTGTGAAACAGAAACATATACGTTTTTTCAAAATCACTAAATTACAGTCATTACTTAAAGTGCAGCATAATTAACTTGGTCACATTGCACAGTGAATGGATCGACTGTGTGAAAAGTGGCTTGTTCTCCCTTGGACAGATGTACCTGAAGTGTCTCCTGCATTGACAAAATCCCATAAACCATTTCTGGACCCGTTCCGACACAATCTGCTTTCCCATTTATCACAGCGTCATCTGTTTGTTAGCAGGCTCTAAAAATGGGACGTCTGTAAGCCACAATATGTCAATTTTATAGAACCCTAAATTCCATTGCGATGTCAAAGGTCAAGGATGGGTCAGGATTGTCAAGATTGGGGACAATTAACAAAGCAATAACATGATTTCATCTTAAAAGGAGCATGTTCTTACCTGAGCTTAGACGTGTTGATGCGTAACTGTCTGGTCTCAGTCACGCAAAAACACCAAACATGTTGTTAGCATTTAGCCTCTCCTCCGCTCCTCTATGGGGCCAAATGGGGTGAAGTTAGAAGCGACCAAACTCTTCCATGTTTACCACATTTAAATATGGTTACGTGGGTTACGATCCAAGTATAGTTACACAAAGTTAAACATGTCGATTCATTCATCCAGGGAGTATCCATCGTAGAAAAGGTTAAATCATGAACTGGACTGGGTATTTTTATTTTATTTTATTTATTTATTTATTTGAACAGGGACAGTGTACAATATACATTAGCCTCAGAAAGGAGAGATGCATTGTACCAAATTAGCACTTGTGCTAATTTCCACCTGCAGTCCCTGGGCCTATTGTACATGTTTTTAGTGGTAGGGGAAACCGGAGTACCCGGAGGAAACCTACGCAGACACGGGGAGAACATGCAAACTCCACACAGAAAGGCCCCGTCCAGGTGGGAATCGAACCCGGACCTTCTAGCTGTGAAGCGCTAACCGCTGTGCTACCGTGCCGCCCCAGGTAAAGTTGAGGACATAAAGAGCTAGAAGATGCTTCTAGTCCAGTTCATGATTTAACCTTTTCTACGATATATCGTAAGTAAGGGATAATGCACTCCGAGGTGTCCATGATCAGAAATAACTGGATGACATGGAGGCGTGAACGGTTGCTTCCGCGGAGTCCAGTTATTTATGATAATGGACACTGCATTGCCCTGCGAAACTGAAACTGTGTATTGTGGCCTGTTTGCTTATTTTTTTAAAGGGGCTATGTGGAGTTTGACAGTTTTGTGCTCGCAATTGCCCCCTCAGGCCAAACGCGTAACTGCAGCCTCGATGATGAGCCCGTGCATGAGGCGCTCAGGCTTTACGAGCACCAGAAATAACAGTCCCGTTCTGGTCAGTTTACAGATTTGCAGGCGTGACTTCGACTGAGGTAAGAAACATTACTGTTTTTGTGAGATATTTAGACCAAATCAGTTTGAGTGAATAAGATGCGATACTTGAGCAAATGCAGCAAAGTGAATCGAGTGAAGAAGCCAAATAATACAGATAAACGAATAATTGACGTTTGAAGGAGAAAAAAAATAACTTGTATACTTTGTATGCATAAACACAGGCCTAATTGTAATACTAAAATAATTCCACTGGTAGAAACGCTACTAGGAAAAGCCTAAATCGTCTCTTCAATTTCCTGGGCAGAAAGTTAGCGTAGCTAACTCGTAAACTATATTGTAAACGGCACATGTCCACTTTTTGTAGTCGTTTCACTACTTATAAATCCGTGAACAGTCAGGCTTATTTTGCGGCCAAGAAAAGCTAACATTAGCAGCATTATTGTTGCCATTGTAAATACAGCACCATTACCACCGTTACTACTCAAATGTTTTGTAGGTACAGCACAATTACTGTTATTACTGACACTACTAGTCTGCTACGAATACTACACAACTTCTCTGTAGGTATAAAACTATTAGATCAACTATTTTGGTAACTGCTAAATATGATTCTTTTATGGCTTGTTTGTACAACAGGCACGGTCAGTCGGACACCGTTGTTTTGAAGCATCAAAGTATTTAGTCATAATTTCTTACCTTTCAAGCAAAAAGAAGCTGCGGGTCTTTAGAGAGATTCTCTCAACATTTTCCGATGTTTACTCTGGTTCTTTGCCTACGCCGATCAGACTCGACTTCCGCCTTTTTTGTCACACTCGAATAAACTCTTCGTTTCTTTTTGTTAGTTGGGGTCTGGGCTGGAGTTTCGATGGTGCTTGAGGCCGGTCTCCTTTTATTCTCCGCTAAATCCATCCTCCCAAAGTTACCACTCGCTCGGCAGCGTCAGTATAGAGGAGATACAGCTAACGCTACAGCTAATGCTACAGCTAACGCTACAGCTAATGCTACAGCTAACGCTACAGCTGAGCGTGAACGCGCATGACGTCGTTACGCTGTTTGCTAGTTCGCCCCATAGACTATTTAAGTGACTTTACAGACATATAGAGGCGATCACGGTGAAAAGGCCAGGGCTCATTCTACTCACCAGGGCATTGCTGGAGCATGTAGGAGGAAGACATTTTACATTTGTATGCATTTATTTGGGGTAAAATGTATGTATAGTCCCTTTAAGTCCTGGGCAGGAGTTATTTCACTTTTTAATCTGTTTTTTTTTTGTTCCGGATTTGGTAGAGACAAGCAACTTGGAATTAAATAGTACACTTAAAATGTAAAATGTTTCAACCTTTAATTCTGGTGGTCTTCTGACATCTTTAAAACCATGTATTCCACACGATTTTTTCGAAGATGCAAAAAACATCCCAAAACGTGTGAAAATAGTTGTAAATGTTGTACATATATTATACTGTTTTTACACAATAACCGCCAAAGCAAAAAGCAAAACCTTCTTCAAAAAATCAGAAAACACCTACAGGTCTGGGGCGTAATGACGACCAGATAAGAGACTATTTACAGGATAAAAAGTAGTTGTTTCTTTTCATATTCATCCTGTAAACCTTGGCCTTTCCCTTTGTTACTTGGCAGACAGATGTATTAAAGTGAGGATTAACCGGCTTCTTTTAAGAGCACCTCCATTAGTCAGCCATTTCCATCGTCTCTGCAAATCAGATGTGGCCTAACCTCTTTATCAGCGGATATAGTCTCACATTGTATAGTCCAGTTCATTGCGTCGCGAGGAAATGAGAAAACTTAAAGCGAGCACAGAAGTTTAAAAAGTCCGACTCCAAACAGGCGTCTCTTTCCTCCAAAAAACTATAATTGCATTCCCGGAACATAAATAACAAAGATAATGTAACCTTGTGTAATGATCCTGTGCGTATGCATTTGAACGTAAACAAAGGCAGGACCCGAATCCCAAATCTAAAAGTAATGAACAGTAAATCCCTCGAATTACAAAACAAGGCGAAGCGTAACCGCCGCGTCCTCCACCAGAGATCTTCTACTTATCTCCTTCAGCAAAATCAAAACTTGTTTGTCTGTACGCGCTCGTCATTAACTCCGGGCACAGACGACTCAATGAGAAAGTGTCGGGCAAATAAAATGGCCGACTTTGTGACAACTTTGCGAAAGGGAAATTACTTTTTACTCTTTCTTTCTTTTTCTTTTTTTCCTTTTGAGAAACAAATATGTCACCTGCCTAATGAAATGAATTAGCGAGGCCTGATAGACTCGTCGCTGTCAGGAAGGACGTTTGTGTTTTTTTTAATGGAGCTTCATTCTCGTAATGTGTGGGTTCTGGTTAAATACAGCCCGAGTGTTTGGCGGGGGAGGTTAGGGAAGCTAAATAGACTTATCTCCCTCATAATTGTGTTTGAACACGGGGCAAACGTTTAGTCTGGTTGGACGTCCTCACGGTTTTTGTCGTTAGCAATTGTTTTTGTCAAAGTATTGGCGTGGCCCTGGAGTCTTTGTGACTCAGCAGTGATGCCAGTAACTACAGTCATTTGTAACAAGGTAACTAATCTGATTACTTTTTCAGTAGTAAAAAAATCAGATTACAGTCACTTTTCCAAATCACGGTGAGTTACTATTTTGTCATTTTCCTTAGTAAAGAAATACATTGCAAGCAAACAGGAAGCGGAGTAAACCAATCAGCGAAAGGGCGGTCAGTGGCGTTAATATTCAAACAGAATTATGATAGTGATGCGCCTATGTTGTATTTTCCAGGTTAGACGCCTGTAACGGCTGCTCACAGGCTTTTCTAAACGAGCTGTTAGAGCTGCAGAACATCCAGAACGCTGCTGCTCGAGTCCTGACAAGAACCAGGAAATACGACCATATTAGTCCAGTGCTCCGGTCCCTGCACTGGCTTCCTGTCACTCAGAGAATAGAATTTAAAACAGCTCTGCTTGTGTACAAGTCTTTTCATGGTTTAGCACCAAAGTCCATCTCTGACATGTTAGAGCCGTATGAACCATCTCGGGCCCTGAGAACTTCAGGGAGGGGTCTCCTGGTGGTTCCCAGAGTCAGGACTAAACACGGTGAGGCTGCGTTTCAGTTTCATGCAGCTAAAGTCTGGAACAGTCTTCATGAGGATGTGAGACAGGCCTCAACTCTGACAATGTTCAAATCCAGGCTGAAAACAGCTCTTTTTACCCGAGCAGATGAAAACTGAAAGTATTTTATCTGCACTCTTGCCTTTTACTGTAACTGATACATTTTTATGTTGATGTTTTAATGATTGATTTGATCTGTTTTCTTGTAATTTTATGCAACTGTGAAGCACTTTAAATTGCCTTGTGTATGAATTGTGCTCTACAAATAAACTTGCCTTGCCTTTGTTGACGAGATGCGAGAGGAGGCTCATTCAAAATATCAGACACGGCCTGATGTCGCAGCTCGTCTTAGGTCAAACAACGGTTCTATTTTAAATCTTTGTCCCCGTCTTATTGTCCAACCTGCGATTTTGAGCTACGACCTGAGATTTTCTCCAAGATGTGTGAACATTCGTACACTCGGCTTAAGAGTGATTAAACCAGAGGGTCACTGATAATAATACTGATTTTGTTTGTCTGGAAATTGTACAACAAGTGATTACGCTCTAGATGATGCCTCTCTAGAAAGACTACATGATGGGAGTCGAGACGTGAGCTCTCCTTCGTAAAGTTGCTTTTTAACCGCTCTTGGCCAATGTTGTTGTATTGTTAGTCCAAGAGAGATCCTCAACAACGGGCCTTATTCTGAACACACATCACCTTCGCCTTGGTGTTCTTCTGCAGTGTAACCACCAGAGTCTGTCCACGAACTAGATCAGGACAAGTTCCGAGAAGATTCACAGATGTCTCTTTAGTGAACCGGCTGGTCTCAAACACTGGCAGCCTTTATGAACTAGAAATAGTCTCGTTCGGCCTTTCCCAAAGTTAAAAGGATGGCACCAGTAACTAACAGTTTGACAACCTGTAAATCGAAGTGTCACAATGCTTTTATCAACACATCTTTCAGCTCATGAGGCTGAACTTCGTTAAGGCAGAGTGGATCTTGGTGACCTCTGTGTGTTCATCGTCAGCTTTGTGCAACAGAGACACATTTTAATGGGTTTGTTAAAAAATCACACTCTCAGTTTAACCTCTAAATGCTCCAATGTCTTTCATATCCTAACATTTTTAACAGGTTACATCTAACCTCATCTCCGCAACTGCCCCGTTAATAAAGCAACCGCTCGGCTTTCAGGGTGTAACACCGGTCTCCACGGAGCCCGAATCGGAATTTCAACGAGAGTCAAATAGATTTCTCCAACTATTTTTTCTTCTAATGATGCAAATCTCTGGTAATGCTTTTGGAATGTAAAACCTGGGCTAAGAAGTCAAGTATACTTCCCTGTATTTTGGATGAACAAGATGCAACGCGGTGAAAGACGTCTTTTTACCGTTTTTTTTCTTCCTTTTGCTGAGTCAAGAGGGAAGCTGGTCACAATGGTTCGACGGCTGGGAAACGTTCATCTTCTTTTGTTTCAGTTGTTTGCGCAACGGTGGCACGCAGCTGATATGTCGTTCCTTTAAACTGTTCATTCCTTCACAAAGACCTCGACTTCAAAATGTAGTGAAATAAATAAACTGAGAAGGCACAGATGACGGAGACGATGGGATCTCGGGCTTTCACCTCCTCTGACCTAAATGATAGAAAGAAATATGAGTAGTGGAATAATGGTGGTAGAAGCACGTAAAATGGGAACACCGGGATAGACGCTGAGGAGAGGGACCAGGAGGTATTTGTAGGACAGAGACTGGAAAGGGCGTATGTGAGATGTGGCACTGCTCACAAACTTAAAGAGGGGGCATTATGCTTTTTTCAATCACATAGCACCAGTCTATAGCACTACAATGATGACGTAACCTTCTGTTGGTCTGTATATGCAGTAAATTAAAATAACTGCCTTGAATAAAATTGCTCTCTCAAAATGGCTGTACTGAACGTCTTGAAATAGGCGTCTGTCTCTTTAAGAAGCTTTCCGACACGCCCCCTTCAGCACACTACTGTGGCATTGAAACAACAACACTGTGCGGGGAGGGGTCTCTGCTGAGCTGAGGAGCAGTGGTTGGGGGCTTGGCTGGTGACGAAAGGTCCAGAGGCGTCTCCAGGAGGTGGGGGCGTTCCTAGGAGGACTGAGGCATAGCTACACCTAAAATGGCTGCCGTCTAAGTTTTTACTGATTACTCAAAAATATGTGAATGAGCCAAGGCAACACTCCAGGCATGTGTTTAATGAGGGAATTACATAATAACGTGATATAAAGCTTGAAAAAGTCGATTTTACATAATACCCCCCCCCCCCCCTTTAAAGGAACAGGCCACGTTTTTTCCATACTGAGATATGTTCTTGCCTGAGCTTAGACGAGTTGATGCGTAACTGTCCGGACATAGGAATAGGACTGTCTGGTCTTTAACCCCTAACCCTAACTCCTAAACCTATAACCTAACCCTAATACAAATGTTAATGGGATGATTGGGGGGGGGGTCTTTCATCATCAGAAAACCACAATTGCAACTTGACTGCCACTGGGTCGGAACAGCAATACACACTAATCGAACCACAAGGAAGAAGCTAACAGGCTAACGGGCAAAGCTAACTGCGGGCTAGCGCCACTTTAACAGTATTTACAGCCCAAGTTTTATTATTATAAATTATTTCCATTGTGTGTTTAGACGTACAACATCCCTTTGTCTTTTCTGTCAGCGTAGTATTTACTCTCACGGACAATTTAATAAGTAAAAAAACACAACATGCTACGACACCTGCAGTGGCGCTTATGGGCCTCTAGGGCGCACGCCTAACTTAGTACTGCTTTAAATACGCTTACGTGAGTAGTTACACGGTCCAAGTATAGTTACGCAAGATTACACATGTCGATCACGCAGTAGAGAGAAGATATTACTGTGCTCCTGAGGTGTTATTACGCCGTACAATATAGTACCCCTTTTTATCCGGTTTAATTTTGTGCAACTTTACAACGAAACAACCGGAGCAGGTTCCCGGTCGAGGTCCATAACGAGCAGGAAACAGTCAGATTGTCGCCCGTCTACCTGGCATCTCAAATTGTCGACTTCTTTCCAAATTCACGCCTTAATGTTCTAGTGTTTAAGCCCCAGCCAATAAAGGTCGCATAACAATAAACAGCTCCTCTCCCGGCGTGGGGATTATAAACGACGAAAGAGGAGCGTTTGGTGCCGAGTGAATTCCCCTCAATGTGGGAAAAACCTTGCCTTTTTTTTTTTTAACAGTTTGAAAAGACATTTGCTGGGTTTCAATGGCTCCCCAGAAAGAGTATTCATCTTTCCAATAAGATAAATCCCGCCGCTTCTCTCATTAAGCCGCGCAGAGAGAGCGAGCGAGAGAGAGAGAACCATTGAAGTTTATTTTTAGACTGAAACGTTCGCAGCTCGAATGTTGGTTTTCCTCGCCGCGCCGAGGCACCGGAGTCTAGAGGGTTCGGGCTGAGTAAATGAACGTAATACTGCTCACTGTTTTCTCCGAGCAAACAGCGGAGGGCGAGTGTCTCCGCGGAGGAGTCCGGACATTCGAAATGTTTTAAAACCGAGAAAAAAAACAGACGCGTGTGTTAAATTTGCGATTCAGACCCCCGGATGTTGGATCCAGCCCTTGATTCGTCAAGGCTTTTGGGATAATTAAAGAGGGGGTATTATGCCTTTTGCAGGTATTTGGCAATAATCAACGTCAAAGAACACATTTGTCTTACACTTTGTTGGTTAGAAAATGCACTTCCTGATCCTCCGAGCGGCCTAAAATAAGCTCCTCCCATTTCTCCCTCCTCTCACTCCCCTTGGCTGCGCGGCTGTTTCAATAAAGAGAGAAAAGACAAACACCGCTTGGCTGTAGTGAAGCTATGACGAGTGTTTTCGATTCACGGTGAGGAGTTTTTTTGGGATCTGTCGCCGCAATGCTAAGAAAACGAGCTCTAATATGTTTTTGTAACGTGATAGAAAAAAAAAAAAGAAATTAGGGTTCCTGCAGGGTATTTTAAGGCATTAAAAGTCAACATTTATTTCTTAAGAGTCATTAAAAAGCATTAAATTCAACTCAGTTTTGAGGGGACAATAATGCCATTGCTCAACTGTTATTACTGCTCGTTTAAAATCCAAATGTTATGGTTAAATTTGGGCAGAAATTAAAAAAAAATTAAAAACATTAAAACATTACTTCTTGTGTCCTATTTGCTTTTGAATATCGAAATATCTCCTCGTTCCTCTGCCTGATGGAACGTGTGCAAATCTTATTAAATGCACGGATTTGACATTACAGCATTACATTTCACTAGCTGATAATACCCTTGTTTAAATGCCAGTTCGTGGACTGGCCAAAATTTTGGATTTTTCTTTCTTAAAGCTGTGGGAAAACTGTTTTGTTTCCCCTGCACCACAATTGTGAAGTGATCCTCAGAAGTTGGTTTCTCATTTAATTGTGTTTTAAGGCTACACGTTTATATTTACACCAGTGAAAGCAACTACAAGGCCTTGGCTTAATAGGTTGCATTCACGTGACATCACAACATTCTAAAGAGCCCACATTTTTAAATTGAGGTGGAGGGCAGCGGAAAATTCCATAGATACAGAATCGCCCATCTCCTCCTGCACCACCTTAATGTGGTGGAGGGGTTTGAGCGCCCGAATGATCCTGGGAGCCTTGTTGTCGGGGGCTTCGTGTCCCTGGTAGGGTCTCCGAGGGCAAACAGGTCCTAGGTGACGGGTCAGACAAACAGCGGTTCAGAAGCCCCTTATGAGAGACCAACAGGCCCGTTTAATTGTGAGGCCGTCCTTCTGTGGACCCACCACCTGCAGGAGGAGCAATTGGGGCTGGTGCAATGTGATTTGGGCAGCCCACGAGCCGGCAACGGACAGGTGGAGGTAAATGGATGGATAGATGGATAGAATCGCCCATATATGGTCATGTGAGACAGTTAAGGGGGAAAACAAAAGAGAAAAATCTGAACTTTCTCTTAATTATTCAAAAACGACTTTAACAAATGCAGAATTATTGAAATAGTTTTCTACCCAATAAAGATACACAGACATGGAAAGGGAGCAACAGCCCGTAATTACATAAATAACGGAGAATGCTAACATTATGCTTCATGTTAGCATCGTGCTACATGCTAACGCTAGGTAGCGCTAGCTAAGACTGATGTTTTTTTGCTTCTACTGACCAATCTGCTGTGAAAAAATATGGACCCGATTTAGACTTGGCTTTATTTATGTGTGATAAATAAGTTCATATTCCACCAGAACATGGCTAAAAAGATTCTATTTTAACCCTCGGCGAGGATGCCGTCTGTAACTATGGCGGTAACTATGGTAACTGTGGAAATTGTGGTAAGTGGCGAACTGCTAATTGTTTTGTCTTCATGTCATGAATCCACATGAAACAAAAACTGTCACAAAGTTCAATGTCCAAATATTTTCTCCGAAAGGCGTCCAAAGGTTGGGACAATATTAAAAAAACATGACCGTGATGTGCCAGTAGAAAGGACTTCCAATCACTGATGAGGGAAAACATTTGGACATTTTCGTTTTGGAGATTTGTAACAAAAACGACATTTCTCCCATAGAGTTGTATTAGCCCCTGCCCTCCATCTGAGATTGTGACATAATCACATTCTAAAACGTGAACGCGACCTATTAAGACACCAAGATCGCCCATGTTGACCATACACAGGCTCAATAAACCTACAATTTCCGAGGACTGGTCAAATAAGGCCTCAGATCCACAGATTTTCAAAGCCAAAAGCCCAAAGCAACTTTAGAACAGACAAACATAGCTTCTCTGGTTCCGAACTGGAATGTGGCATAATAAATAATATTGACTTTCTCTGGACCAAGGACTTGGCATTAAGAAGAAGAAAACTATTAGAGAAACGTTGTTTACGGAGATTAATAGGGAACGCTGTTTGTGAGTAATTCGAATAGTTTAATCCATATTAAAATAGGTAAATGAAAAAACTGCAGAATAACAGGTCGATTCATCTGTGTGTTTACAGCTAAAGGAATTTAATATAGGGCTCATCTTGAAAAAACTTCTCTATTATGTGACTTTACTTAGGTTTTGCTGCCATTGCAAGTTTGAAAAATGACCACATTCGCAGCTCTGGGAGTCAATTTCGATTTCCCCATCAACAAACAGACAGTGTTTTGTCCATTTGCAAAGGGGACGTCATAAACAAAAGGCAGGTGTCGTTTCTGGGGATGCGAAACAAATATGGAGGGTGTTTACGATCGTCTTCGGCTGGATTTGTCGGAGTGATTCACTGTTTGTTCCAGACTAAACCCACAGACTCTCTATAACCGAGCCGTAACTGTCTCCACCAGGATCCGGATGAATGATGTTTGCGGAGCTTTAAAGGGACAATATTTGGATACATTGGTATTTTCTCTGTTTTGCTCCCTTGTTTTTCTAAAAAAAAATAGAAAACAGATCTGGGGTAGTGTCTAGTCCCCAAACCTTGCGACGTCATGAGGGTCTTTACCAGACTCTTTCAGTTCAGCCCTGGTTTGATCTTTGAATTGACCTTGAAGGATGGCTCAAATGCAGGTCTATATTTGAAACAGTATAAATACAGATGGGTTGTTTGAGAAATCCATTCATTTTAATCACCTTCTGCTCCACAACTGTATACATGTCTTAATCATAGGTGTGTATTTGTCCATAACAAAGAAAAGAGACATGGAGAATAAAGTGCTTAAACCGCTGAAATCGACTACGTACATAAATAACAGGCTACGGGCCAGATCTTGTGCCTGGTGGAAGGAGTGTCCAAATACCAAGGCCGACTTGGAGATGTAGTCCCTCCAGCATGTCCTAGGTTTTTACTTCTAACTTACAAAGCTTTAAATGGAGACCTGCTGATGCCATACCATCCCCAAACAGAGCACTAGGCTCCCAAAATGTGGGCTTGTGGTTTCTAGGATTCGTAAAAGTACTCTCAGAGGTAGGGCCTTCAGCCACCAGGCCCCAAAGACTCCCACTCACGTTGATGCTGAGACTCTCTGAAATTTGAAAACCTTCTTATATAGGGTTAGATTGCGCAGGTTAACATTATTGGATTCATATTGCACTTACTAAATCTTATTTAAAGCAGTACTAAGTAACGTGTTTACCTTAATAAATCCTTTTCGTAGTCCCTCTGGGGGTAATACAAGTGTTAATGGGATGTTTTTTTTTTTTTTTTTTTTTTTTTTTTTGGGGGGGGGGGGGGGGGGGGGTCTTTCATCTCCCCCTGGTGTCTCTGGCCAGAAAACCACATTTGCAACTTGACTGCCACCGGACCGGAGCCACCAAAACACACTAATGGAACCACGAAGTAGAAGCTAACAGGCTAACGGGCAAAGCTAACTGCGGGCTAGCGCCACTTTAAACAGTATTTACAGCCAAGTTTGAGTGAAAACAATTATTTCCATTGTATAACTGGATGTACAACATCCCCATCTCCCATCGCCTTTTCTGTCAGCGTAGTATTTCCTCTCCGAGACATTTAATAAGTTAGAAAATCGTAACTTGCTACGACACCTGCAGTTGCGCTTATGGCCTCTAGGGGCAAGAGTTACTTAGCTTTGACAATTTATCCTTTACACACATTTCATGATTTTCCTTTATCTTCTGATAGTCTTTTAAGAATGCCATCATGTTCAGCGCTGTGTGTGGGAAAAATGCTCTACAAATAAATATTGATTCACCGATTGGTTGCTCTGAGGAACACCTGCCCAAGGAGGCCATCAAAAGGCATCTGGAACAAACGACCGAGCCACTTCAGATGGCTCCACTAGACGTGAAAGAGCTCACCCTATCTTTGAGGATATGCACCGCCGGAGGAAACAGTCATGACCCAAATCCTATGACCGTGATGCGAGTAGGAACATAGATTGATTACCAAACGACGTAATTTCGACTCAATCCCCCAGTCCCATAAACCCCTCTGACACTGGGAGTGCGTCACGTCGTCCCGCGCCGCCCACCGAAGGTGCGGCGTCTCGATGGCCTCGCTGTGATTCCGCTCATAACTCAAGCCTCATTGCAGCACTTAATCCACTTCGCCTTCTAATCTTCCCAATATTTCATTTGTGCGCTGATTAATCGCGCTCATTTGCGTCGCGTGGAAACATTTGTTTTTAATTGTGCATGTCAAAAGAATTTTCCACTCATCCCGTTTGGCGCTTCGGTCGCCGCGGGATCCTCGATAGATTTTCACCCCCCCCCCCCCCCCCTTTTCCTCTTGCTTTACTTTATTCGGCGGTTTTGGCGCCGTGTGTGGCACCACGGTTAATTACTCCGGAGGAATTGGCGGCGGAGGACTCTCGGAAACAGCAGGTGAGCGACCCGCGGCCCCCGAAGCTAAACCAACAGTAACCGGTCAGGGCTAGCTGCGCTGGTTCGCGCCGCTAGTGCTTCATTACAGATCAGGCGAGGTGCAATTAGCGGCTAACCCCCCCCACCGCTCCATAATTACCTTAAGACAGCCATTTAAAGGGGGAGCGCGGTATAAATCACATCCCGTTGGCGTTGCGTAATGCCAGCAGATGTCACGGACAATCCCCGCGGCAGCAGCGGCTCTTTTAATGAATAAGAATGGGCTTTTGCCGCTCCTAATTGAGTGCTAAGGTGCGGCGAGAAAATGAGCGCCCCGGCTGGTTCTGATGGTCAACAAAAGAATGTCGGCGGTGAAGCTGGAGCTGCCGGTGGTGTAGAAAATGAGATTGAGTTGAACGTACATTATGGAGGAATAACACATAAAACATAATACTTTCACAGGAGTCATTTATTTATTTTTCTTTAATGTCAAGGGGCTGCCGATTATAAGAAACTGAATGGAACATTTTCACAGATTTTTTTTCACAAGCAATGCCTTGGAACAAATAAATAAAGCTCAAATTATATTATTTACATATACTGCTATTGACACGTATTCATGAACTGCACGTTCTGAAACATATTGCAAAGGTGGTTAAGACTTGCTTTATTGTCACCGTAATGAAATTTGTCTCCTTCGACCCTTAAAGGGCATGTGACGCATTTGACACAAGTTTTGCTAAAACATAGTTAACACATCTATATTTAATATTATTTTTTTACCCAGCTTTCTTTGGTTTGACCATTTTTGTGATGTTTACAATTTTACTTCCTTATTGGACACTGACAGGAAGACATAGAGGCAAACCATTTTAAACGGTTGCCGTGCCGACCATGTTATGTCAATGGTAAATGAGTCAAACTGCTTTGGGGCTTTACCTTTATCTGTGTCACGTCCTGCCAGTAGCTTGAAACTGGAAACGGGAGCACCCGGAGGAGGCCCACCCAGACACGGGGATAACATACAAACTCAACACTGCCATTTCTGTGAATTAGACCTTTTTAACCTTGTTACTGTGAGACAAGAGCCATGGTGTCGAGTCACAGTCAGGAGTTGACATACTGGCCCTGTGTGGTGCTCTGGTCTCCCACACCACAACAAAAATATGTACAATAGGATTCCCTCAGGGGCCGGGACACCCCTGAAACAGAGGTTCTTAAAGGGATAGGCCACCGTTTTTCTTACCTGAGCTCAGACGAGTTGATGCGTACCTGTCTGGTAGTTGTGCGTGCGCTCAGTCAAAAAGACCAAAGATGTTGTTAGCATTTAGCCTCTCCTCTGAAGAAGTGACCAAGCTTTTCCACATTTACCCTATTGAAATACGGCTATGTGGGCAGGGGCGTAATAACACCATAGGAGCACTTTGAGTCCATGGCACGGACGTCGAAGTGCTCCTACGGTGTTATTACGCCTTACAATATAGTTCCCCTTTTTATCCGCTTAGAAAATGGACATGTTTAATTTTGTGTAACTAGACTTGGATCGTGTAACTGCTCACGTAGCCGTATTTAAATGGGGAAAACATGGAAGAGCTTGGTCGCTTCTAACTGCACCCCCGTTTGGCCCCATAGAGGAGAGGAGGAGAAGCTAAATGCTAACATCTTTGAGCAGACAGGTACGCATCAACTCGTCTAAACTAAGGTAAGAACATATCTCAGTGTGCAAAAAATATCAGTATGAGTTAATGACACAAAAGTCCAGATATATGTGCGATGAGGAAGCATAACGACCAGCAGTGGAACTTTCTTCCCATTACCCGAAATGAGCGGAGAGCTCAGAAAGTCATTTTAGCGTAATACGGGACCTTTTATTAAAACTTTTTTTTTTTCTTCTCCCGTCACTTCACACCAACAAACAATCCCGTCAGCAGCTGCGTCTCAGAGTGGCCTTTCTCGCCTTCGGCTTTATGGTTATATTTCAGTGGAATTGAGAAATACGGCGCACGGAACGGAATAATTGAAGCCCCAAACAAAAGGTCAATTAAAGGTGTGTGAAACGCGACAGATCACCGCGCGCCGCTGACATTTCCCGGTCGCCGGAACGCGGAGCGGAGCAGGTGTTTTTTTAAGTGGAGACGACTCTTTGTAGAACACACGGGGCACGCCGAGGACATGGGAATACATTTGAATAACACGGGGCGCGGGGTTGGGGTTGTCTGAGGTACTTTGGGACACTTCTCTCAAAGGGGTAGTATTTGTCGACGCGAGCGCCTGAGAGGGAAGCGTGTGTTTTAGAACTGACGTGGCGCTTTTCTGTTCACTCGCTCATCAAACACGTTTTCGGGGGGCGAGGCCACTAAGATGAGGGCGGGTACTTTATAGTCCTTGATGTGAACTTTGTTCCACGCATTTGACCATTCTTCAAAGCCGCAGGGGCGACCCGCCAGGAGCAATTGGTGACCGCAGTGCAGTGCCTGGGAAACCATCTATGGATTCTTTATGGAGTCTTTTTTTATTTACTGTATTTGTCTTGGAAACTCCAATTGATTAGTCAAATACATTTTTAGCAGTCCAATGTTTAGTAGTTTAATTAGTCTTCTTGTAACAATTGCTAACTTGTAGCCAGACCTGTGTGTTATTTCATTTTATTTTTTTTTATTTTTTTTATCCCTGTGGGGAAATTAAGCATAATAAGCAGATAACAATGTCAGAATAAATTACATTGTACAGACGGTGGCAGTGTGGTTAGCTCTCTTGCCTCACATCAAGGTCTTGGGTCTGGACAGCGGGCAAAGTTGTAGTGGCTTAGGATGTAGTGATGGGCTTTTTTTTTTTAATTTAGGAGAGGTTTTGATTCATGGCTTGTTAACTGTGCTTTTCGACCACTCCCTGCACAAAACAACTATTGCCATAATGAAACTGTGATATTGGCTTATAGTGGTGGTGTTTTGTCTTCAGGAATCAAAGTGGACTTTTCCAGGTGGTGGAGCTATTGTTTATTATAGCAACACACGCACTTTTAAGGCTGGAACATATATGTACTCTTTTTTTATTTACAGTCAAAATTTTTAGTGTTTCTCCCATAGCTTCTCCCCAGTCCCTCTGCTGCGTCTGTCGCAGAGAGAGAAATACAGACTGCAGACATCACTGAGGTCCAAACTTTAGCCTGGACTCCTGTTGTACTTCTGCTTTAGTTGCGTGTTTATTTTCACTCCACAAACCCAGCGTAACATTATCTAACCATAAAACCGAAAAGATGAGGCGGATCTCTCTCAAATAAGGAGTGGATGAAAGCTAGAGATGTACGGACTACATTTATGGATTAGTTTAAGTTTGGAGAGATCTTGATTTTGTGTAAACAGCAGGTTCGTTCCTCGTGGACGGGCTGCTGCTGCAGATGTTTTACCCATCCGGTCTCCCTCTCTCCCCGAACCCTTCTCTTACTCCTTTCTCTTTTAGTCTTGGCCCTTCTCTATTCGTCTCTAATGTAGCAGAGAGCGGTGTATGTAGAGCGTGATAAACATGCAACCTTAAAAAACAAAAAACGTCTCACTTGTGAGACTCGGCTCTCATCGTTCACTCAAAAGAACGAGTGAACGACCCATCACTATTAGGATGGTTGCCTCGATCTGAGTTAAGAAATGTTGCGGCACATTGTGTATTCTGTGTATTGTACAATGACTACATTTAGATGCGATCAATAACTATTTCATAACTGGAATATTAGCAATAACCTGGTTGCGCACGGCCATGTAAACACGGGCACAAACCTGAATATGACCCCTGGGTTACTTTTCTAACTCGAATGTTTGGTTCCTCGCTATAACACGGTTCACCTTTCGCGGCCTTGCTGTTTCGCAGATTTTTTCAGTACAATTTTGCATGAACGACATTGTGTTGCTAGCTCAACTGAACGCCTGAAACTGCCACGATAAAACTTTGGTCGTAGCTACGATTGTCTCATAGTTTGAACAATCGCACAGTGAAGACGAGAGCAGCTCACGATGTTTCCATCCCCACGTCTGCAATGTGACATCCATCCATCCATCCATTTTCTTCCACTTGTCCGTTGCCGGGTCGTGGGGGCAGCCGTTGGAGCTGCCCAAATCACATTCCACCAGCCCCTTTGGCTCCTCCTGCAGGTGATGGGCCCACAGAAGGACGGCCTCATGGTTCTAACGGGGCCTGTTGGTCTCTCATAAGGGGCTTCTATTGTACATGTTTTTTAGTGGTAGGGGAAACCGGAGTACTCGGAGGAAACCTACGCAGACACGGGGAGAACATGCAAACTCCACACAGAAAGGCTCCGGGCCTTGGTGGGAATCGAACCCGGACCTTCTAGCTGTGAAGCACGAGCGCTAACCGCTGTGCTACCATACCATTATTTTTGGAACGTGACCCCCGCGATAAACGAGGGACCGCTTTATACGAGTATCGGAATATCCCCATCGAAAGGAACATTCATTTGTGTTCTGCACACGTCTGCAGGAACAGGAAGTACTTGTATGCCGTCTAGCGTATGTCTGGCACTAGGCCTACTGGAAAAACACAAGAAACACAAACCCAGACACAGCACGGCACCGCACTTTCGGAGCGAGGAGGAAACCGATGACTTCATTAGTGTGGTGAAAGACATGGATATACTGTACTTTGCGTCACGATGTTGTCCGTGTATCGCAGTTTTGGATCAGGATATCCCAATGGATTACAATGACCATGCAACAGGAGTAACTGTCTGCTCAGGTATGTAAACGGGTTATTCCAAATGTTTCAGAAACCGAAATATTGACCGTAACCCGAATATTGGCGGCATGTAAACGTAGTAAATATGACAAATAAGCCAAGTGGGGCCACGAAAGGTCCCACGTCAGAACCGAATCTCTGTGCCAGCCTTACCTTTGCCTGGAGCTGTCTGTAGTCACAGCTGAACATGGGCAAAGCTGCCATTTTGTGTCAATAGCCGCTTGGACCACTACGCATGAACACATTTAACACATTTTAACATAAGGTGCAGCATGTGAAGAGTCTTGCAGAGCTCTAAATTATTGCTTTGATTTGGGCTTCTTCAAAAAACCTGTCGCTAATTCATTCCGTCTTCAAATCAAATCCTAAAAAGCGATGACCCAGCTGTGCCCTCATAAGCTAGAATGCAATATGACGAGTGAGACGAGGTTTTGCAGAGATCAGACTTGAAGGGGAGACACGATTATCTCATTGACACCTGTTCCTCGTCGTGAGAGCTTATTGTTTTGTCCCTTCGTCGTTTAACAGAAGGGGAATGTGTCGCTCTCCAAAATGAGTTATGACATTTATTATAGTTTTGAAATGTCAAGAGATGTTTGGCATTTTTCGAAGATTAAGGGTGGCGCGTAGTTAAAAAGATCATTCTTGCACAGGCACAATGGACTAAAAGCAGAAACAAAGTTGAGACCTAAAACAGGCAGATCCTTCAGACTGGTTCTTTCGACCATAACAATGAGTATGCTTTTCTATATGTTGTTATTTTTAAAAGCGGCGGTGTCAAAGTTAATTCCCCTCCTGGGATAAATAAAGTTTCCATGGACCTTTTTTGACAGTGAAGGACAATCCAGTATCCAGAGTTCTCTCTCAGAACAACTTGGCCTGATCACCTGATCACTCACGCAAAATTACTTTGGTCACGATGGCAGTCGAACCATATACCATTGCTCTAATACAAACTCTGCTTTGTGGTGGGCCTACAGGCTCTATGCACGCGAGGGACATGTGACTTTCCACTCTCGCTCAATAGTTCAAGAAAACATCACTGGCAGTGAGATGCTGAAGGGAAGTCACTGGCTATGTGTTAAAAACATTGCGTTGGATTAGGGTGACCCCCCCGCCCCACACACGAATTCTTTGTCTGTAAAAGTCTAAAGTAAATTTAATGGAACGATCAACAGTGAAGTGATACTTTTGTGCCAAGCAGTAGCTATTGACACACACATGGTCAAAAGTCAAAAACGGCTGCTTGGGACACCTGGGACAGACATTGTGTCAAACTGGGACAAATCAATGATTTTGGAGAAATCCACTGGGACATGGGACAGAGGGCTCAAAACTGGGAACTCTGGTCTCTTTTTGTTTTTTGGACAAGACACCGCTACTAACTCAAAGGGAAACAACGGGACAGGAAGAGCAGCGCCTCCTGAAGATGTGTATAGCCCATTGTCCTCCTCGTCAAAGGTCCAGGGGTTGAACCTCCCAATCGTGACCCAAAGTAAAGCTCCATTCTCTCCAAATCCCTTTTTCAATTTTCTAAGGTTTTGTAAAGGCCTTGTTAGGATCTCAGACTGAAGTACCCGAGCTAGAGTTGATGATAAAAGCCAAGAGAACCTAGAAGAAGAAACCCATCCAAACCCCAAACAAGGCCCAAAGACACTGTAATCCAACCTGGGACCTTCTTCTCGAGAGGCAAAAGCGCTGAGCGATATGAGAAAATGACGTCATTGCGTGTTTGCTGTTAGCGCGAAAAATGCGGATACCGTCTGAAGCGCCTGCCTGTCCCTAAAACAAATGGCCTGCTCCGTCTCGGCGAGTCCACGGCACACGCTATTACGAAGTTTAATGATGTCGAGAGAGTCTTCAGCTCCACTGAACCGGGCGGAGGCGAGCTGCCTTCTGAGCCAGAAATAAAACCTCTCTACAATTAACTTTTGAGGGGGAAAAAAAAGAAACACAACTCGGAATGTGCCTTTTAACAAGAAAACAGGCGGGCCTCAGCCTTGGAGCCATCCACGCGTGAGCGCTTCAAATCTCAGACGATTATGTTGCAGTTTAAGAAGATTTTAGACGGATTTTGCCAATTAAAACGTGCTACCGCCAATGAATTTATAATTATGCATTTTAATGTTTTTCTCGCTGCAAAGGAGCTGTGAGGAAGTCAGCTGAAGGAATTTCTGCTTATTTTATATATTGCTTAATGCGTGTAGTCAAAGAAACTACATATAGAACAGTCAGTAATGCTACTTTTAGTTGGGGTTCAAATCCCGGCTTTCGCTGGTGCAGTGTCCTGTCTTTTTGAGAAGAGTGCTAATTTGATAATATTGTAGCATTGTTGGATAAATGTTGCAGGATTTTCTAATATTAAATAAGTAAATAATTAAGTGCTTTATTTGTGAATGAAGTTGCGTATATCAGATATAGGGTTAGTCCTGAGCTGATGCGACATAGATGTGCCATAGACATAATTAATAGGCCGTCATTACTCACCTCTCCCCGTTTGCCACAATGACCGCGTTCGAGGTGGAAATCATTGCGGATTTACAGACTCCTCCTCCCCAGCTCTGACGAAGCTTGTTCCTAATAAGGGCATAAGGGCGGGATCTTCACTGTAGACTCGGCCTTCGCGTGACGTGTAGCTCGCGCAGTTCCAATGCTAACTGTCCGACCCTCATTAAGTACAAGATTTCTAAAATGTATCCTACGATAACCAGCCCGGTGCCTCTGATTGTTTCTAACCCACAGTTCCAAAAAATTAGTCACCGGGCATTAAAGTTTTTAACGTGTCTAAAGTGCAATGGTTTTCAATGGGGGACTAGCGGCTGTATGGAGGTACTACAGCAATGGCGGCCTCCAGTGTTGTCGTCGCAAAGCGGAGCAGCCAGCGGCCATTGGACTGAGCGCGCCGCGATTGTGGGACAACCTGAGCAGCATGTTTTTGGAGGTCGGGGAAAGTAGAGCGCCGTCTTTCAGTGCTCCTCTGAAATGGTGCCCCACCTCCTAGCGTGGTGTCCTGCACTGGTCAGCTCCTCCACCTCCTTCCTCCCACGACACTCCCGCCGCCTCCTCTCACTCCATCTCATCTTCATCTTTGTCCTCCTCCCCTGGCTCTGACGCCATTCTTCACCCGGGGGTCACCTGTGATACTACGCCTTACAGTTTAGCCAGGATTGAATATAAACACCAGTCTTTCAGCAGCTTCTGGGAAGAGCGTAGCAGACAAATATAATCCGGTTTATTCTCCAGTGAACATACAACGATAGTAGGGGTAGAAGGCTTGTGAGCTTAGCTGCAAGTCTTGCCCGGATACCTCCTCATTCACCTCTTAGTGCCTCTTCAGCGTTTAAGAAGAAGAACTCTGTGGATTTGTAGGTCTCGAATAGGGTTTTGCACGTCCATTTTTTTTATATTTCTCATGAAGAACATCAGCACATACAAACAAAGAGAAAATTGTGGCGATTACTTCATTTACCTTGGGTTTTATTGGTGTCTGCAGATTTATTAATAGCAACTTCCTGAGTGAACGGAACAGTATTTAATGTCTAATAGTACTGCAATGACAGAACAGTGAGTGAACCTGCTAAACCAGTGAATTTAAACAGTTTTTTTCTGATTTTCTGGAGATGGAGAACTTCTTGTTCCGCACAAAAATCAAATCTCCCAAAAAATAGATGAGCTCTTGGCCCGAACCGAGCGGGACCTTAGTGATTGGCATCATGAAAACTTTAACGGCGCCGGAATTCTTACAGTGAAAAAAAAAAACCCCACATCACTGCTCGTTTCAGAGGTTTCAGACAGTCACGAAGCGCAGCATAAAGCCAGACCTTGGCCACGTTAGCTTTCCTTTCAAAGCGCATCAGACGGCGGATGATGATGTTTGCGGGCGAACTATGCAGATGGGAAGAGATAATATGAGGCTTTATTGGAGAACGCAGCTGCGGTCCCTGTACTGCGGGGTCAGAAGGTTGGCGGGAGCCTCAGGTCGACTGTACTGAGTGTTAGCATTTTCCATCTGAACTCTGCTTTGTCAGACTTTTTCACTTTATTTTTTAGTGTTTTCAAAGTCAACTCGGATTTATGTACAATGGAAAGGTTAGCCCAGTGGGTCTTTAGCGGCTGGATACAAGTTTATTAACATTTTTGTGATTGAAATTGATGGTTACACTCATGATTTGTTTCATTGTCTCAAAATGAACATAATATTAGACATTTGAGTTGTTTTGATGAGTTTAAATTAAGTTGGGCATTTGACCTTGAGTATTTCACTGAGATGTTTCTGACTCGATACATTTTGTCTTTCTTTCAAGTAGATTTCTTTGCCAATGGGGTAAGAAACTTGCACTTGTGCCATTGGCAATTTTACTTTCTTATTTCAAGCGAGATCTTTGAACCTTTGAGAGCAATGTCCTCAAACTAACAAAGTAAACTTGGTCTGATCAGGGAAAATGTCTAAATGAGTGAAAACCACCATAATGATAGGGAAAAGGGCTGCAATCGCTCTTGTGCCGTTGGTTAGGAGGTCCCTGGGTTAGTTCTAGTCAAGACAGAATGGGCCAGATCTTGTGCCTGGTGCACGGACTGCACAGGCTTCCAGCGAAATTAGATTTTCTGACTGGCGGAGCTATTGCGCTCGGCGCCTTCGCCACTTGCAAGAGGGCGTCGCTTATAAAAGCAGGTCGACTGAGGCGTGGTTTATTACAAGCAGCAGTGAGAGTGGCGCTCTGATGGGAGCACCACATTCATTTGCTCGTTTACCGTCCATCGCGTGGCCTTGTGTCCTTCCTGAAGCATGATATGCTGTCACAGGTCAACCTAAAAACTTTATTAATGGGATATTTCAGGATTTTTGACATAGGGCCTCATTTCAGTGTTGTTGATTTCTGAAGATTCTTTTTTTTTTATTCATGCAGTCCTTATATTTGAAGAGTTTAGTGGTGCTAGGCTAGTGCTAGGCTAGCGCATTTCTACGGTAACAGCTAGCCTGCTTTAAATACAGTCTGACCCGCTCCACAGTGCACCTGAGGCAAATCACTTATAACACCAATAACCATATACATGTCTGTGTTGACAGAGTAATTTCTGAAATATAACTGACCTTGCATCACATGTATTATCACACTTTGAGGGACTATTTACTGGTATATCACTCCGCCGCTGCGTAGCTTACAGCCACGAAGCTGATGCTGCTCAAATATAAGTTATTTTTAATGCAAAATGGTTAAAATTGTTCTATCGACGCAGACATTTATATCGTTAGTCTGGCGTTATAAGTGATTTGCCTCAGGTGCACTGTGGAGCGGGTCAGACTGTTTTTAATGCAGGCTAACTGATACCATAGAAATGCTTTAGCCTAGCATTAGCCTAGCGCCACTAAGCTCTTCAAATATAAGGACTATATGAATTAAAAATATATATATCTCCAGAAATCAACAACACTCTGGAGAACTAGGAAAGGATAGCCTGGCCTTTGCCATCCGTAAACTCCGGTCAAATATTTTTCCCTGCATCTACGTCTGGGTTTGATCTCAATAGCTGCGATTCAAACGGTTGAATTTCATCCTACCATTCAGCGAGCGGGGGAGGCGGGTGTTGTAGGTGACGTCAAGCATAGCTTGACTCGGCCGGGCGCATTACTTCACAACCAAACGCTAGCGGTTGGGTAAAATCAGACCCAATCGTTTCAAACTTTAAACAGACCCTCCCACTTGTAAACGGAGCTCAATTGAGAAAGTCCAGACCCTCTGTACGAAACAAGTATGAGGGTATGGTAAAACCAGGCTAAGGAAAGGAGGCCCTATGTAAAAAATCCTGAACTATCCCTTTAACCCCAATGTTCATGTCCCGAGAGAAAGAGATTTAGCCCGCAGCCGGTCCCGCTGTAGCGCGGGTCGGCACTAGCTTGATCGCTAACACGAACAAAACAAATGCACATGTTCACGCCCCCACAACCCCTCTCCCCTTCCCGTCCGCGGAGTCTGGTTGGAGGAAAAAGGTTCTTGCAAATGGTAAATGGCCTCAACTTTTTCCAACGCTTTTCTACCTTCATCAGGCCAAAAGCGTTTTACAGCAAGTAACCAGTCACCCATTCACTCTCTCATTCATCAATGTACGCAGACACTGGAGGCAAGGGCCATAATGACATTTTCCATTTGTCTTCATTGCAAATGTATTTAGCCAAGATATGTCCTTTCTTATGTACCATTGGTTTGAATTGGTGGGTCAGGCGTTCGGTAATTCTTTGATATAATGTGGATTATTAAGTGGAACTTGTGGATCATGGATAATTTAACCACATGCAACACCACCCTTAAATCCCTTAAGTCTGGAGGATTCTTTCCACCACCCAACTCAACCAAGCAGACACACGAAAATGCTAACCGTTGCCTGCCATGATGGTAATTCTCGCCATTTAGACTTTTTAATATGAAAGATTAGCGTAGGGTCGGCTATACTTGTACACTCATGCCATTGCCAGTCACTTGCAAACAAGCCTTAAAATGGCCCCTGACAATAGGAGCCAGGGGAAGCCCCGACACATGTTGCATACACCGAGAAAAATACTCGGGACCCAGCTCTACGCCAAGCGGGAGAAGAGCTCCACTCACCAATGAATTCCAGGAAGAACTAAAACATACGCGTCTCTGCAGAAAAGCCCAAGCCCAGTAATACATGATCAGTTTGAGGAAGCGAGTGAGAACAACACTGACGACAAACCAGGAGACACGGGTATGTTTCACTAAAGAGACACACGACTAGTCTGCAGAATTGGGCAGAGAAATGCCTGGAAACAAAATGAGCAATGGGTGCCTATGTAGCAATGAAACATTTTGTGCAGAGGTTTTTACAGTTGTTAAATATATTTCGAAGTTCAATTTACAATTCATTTTTGTAATGTTTCAAATACAGTCATGCTCAAACGTTTACACACCCTGCCAGAATTTTTCAAAGAATATGAAAGTTAGTGGTTGTGTGAAGCCATTTATGGTGAAACAACTGAGTTTGCGTCATAATCATAATGAAAAAAGAAAGTACCAAAATGACCCGATCAAAAGTTTTTCATACGGTGTATTGCCCCCTTTAACATCAATGATGTTAAACCCACAACTACCACAAAAGCTTGGAGTCTTTTGTGGTAGTTGTGGATGAGGTTCTTTATTTTTTCTGATGGTGAAGCGGCCCCAACAAAAGGACATATCTTGGCTAAATAAATGAGCAATAAAGGCAAAATGGAAAATGTCATAATGGCCCAAACATCGCATGAATAGCTACTTTCTGTTTGAAAGCGATAGAAAGGTATAGACTAATCATGAAAGCTAAAAACTGAGAGCTCACATTCATCAGTGTCTTGCCCAAGGACAGAAGCTGCAATGGCACAAGCTCATATTCCATTTATAAAGCTCATTAGGCCCGATTTTGTGTTTTAAAACGCAGCGTAACATTTTGGTCGAAAAGCCTCCAGGTTCCTGTAAGTTCCTGGGCTGTTTTGCGTGAACTGCGCGTTTGAGCTCTCCCCACAGTGGTTCAATGATATTGAGGTCAGGAGACTGAGCTGGACACTAACTGGACCTGGACTTTATTCTGCTGGAGCCTGTGGAGCCAACTGTCAACATTCGGAAAATAACCGTTCATTGGCCAATTAAAAAGTAACCGATAAACCTATGATAAAATACTTTTTTTTTTTTAATGAAAGTAGAGACTTAGATCTTTGTTTCAGTACAAAGCACGTGGCTCTCAGAGTAGGTCAACATTTCCGGTGGGACATCGAAGATTGTCGAGCAAAAGAATCCTGGAGACTCTTCACCCTCTTTGCCTCCACTGTCTGCGTATGAATGCGAGAGTGAATGGGTGAGCGGTTCCTTGATGTAAAGTGCTTTGAGTGTCTAAAGCAGGCAGTAAGGCGCTATATAAGTGTGACCATTTACTCCTGAACAAATAGATGGCACCAAAGACATATTCAGACGGTAAGGGATTTACATACTGAATATGCAACATAAATATTAAAGCAAAACCATCCTGCTTGCATGAACACATTTGGATGGTGTTGTTACTAAATCTACTATTTACTGTATATTCTCAACACAGTTTTCTCTTTATCACAGTTTTGTTGTTGGGGTATTGACGGAGCCCTATAGCAGAAGCCAATAAACCCTATTTTGAAATGTACGTCTCAACTTCTGCTTTTACTGTTTCTTATCTGTCAATATCACTTGCGCCGTGTTTTTAGGCCGTCTGCTCTCTCTGCTCCTCCAGAAATATAGATCATAGGACTATCTCCCGAACACAAGTCTTCGAGCCCTGCAAAAAAAAAAAAACCCAGACAAAAACACATCGATTTTCCCCACAAATTCGCTGCTTCGCTCCAGTCACTGTGCGTTACGACATCGAGAAGAGAGAATCACGAGGGCCAGTGCTATGAACACGAGAGGTAATAAAAAGCAAGGTAGATGTTACGGAATGTCCTAATCTCAGATGGGGACGAAACTCTATGGGACGGACCCCAGATCCATACGATGGCACCGTTGGGAACGTAAACATGGAAAAAGGATCTATAATGATAATGATTTATTGCTCACCAGCTGTGAAATTTCGGGCATACGCCTTCATGAGACGCCTTTGGGAACGCACGCTACATTCAAAGCTGCTTCTTCGCCAACTGCTCCAACAACTACTTCAACCAACGCTGAATTGTAGATGTGTTTTCTGACAAATAAAGATACAGAAACAAAGTGGTTCAACGGCTCAAATGTGTACACAAATAACTAGGGGTGTAACACATCATGCACCCAAACAGAGCTCATCATCACTAACCTTTAAACTGAAGGCTGCAAAGTTCTATCCTCCAAAAACACATGAAGTCCTGCAAATCACCTGGCTTTATAAACTATAAAGCCTTATAGTTTAAAGTTTTATAGCTTAATTTTATCTAAATTCTGTGTTATATGTTTTATGTTGCACGTCCGCATCAAGAAAAATTCCTAGCTTGTGAACTTGTTCTCAATCAATGGCGAATAAAATCTATTCTGATTCTGATTCTGATTCTGAATGATAGATCCAGTGCACCAGACAAATGCATAAGATCCAATGTTGGAACAGTCCAGGAACAGCCCAACATGGTACATGAGTTCATGATGCATTCGTGCATTAGTAAATCCTGACGTCTCAGGAACAAACACGATCACATGTTGGTTCATGGACGACTTCAGCCCTGAATTAAACGTCTAACTACTGTAATGAATGTACATGAACATTTTAATAATTCATCATGATCATGAGGATCATGCATGAACTTCATGACTCATATGGTCTACCTGCAAATTATGGACAAGAACACAAAGTATAACTTTATAGGATAAGATTTACGGCACTTATGAACTTATCGTTTTCTAATCCTTAATACAATATGATTTCATTGATTGTGTCCCCTCAACTAAAGTGATGTCTTTTTGTGTTCTTCATATAAAAGCAATATACAGTTCAAAATAAATGTGATTATGATATAAATTATGAATAAATGTTTAGTTCTTAATAATAATGATAATAATGCATTAGTTTTATATAGCGCTTTTATGGACACTCAAAGACACATTGCATTATTCATTCACTCCATACTTGGTGGTGGTAAGCTACTATTATAGCCACAGCTTCCCTGGGGTAGACTGACTGAAGCGAGGCAACCAGTCTGCGCCATCGGCCCCTCCGACCACCACCAACCACTCACTCACTACATTCGCCCCAGGCTTTCTGGTGTTACCAAACGGTCTCCCATCCAAGTACCGACCAGGCCCTTCGTGCTTAGCTTCCACCACCAACCTCTCACTCGCTCAGTGCATTCGCATTCTTCATTACTTCATTTTGATTGTGTCCCCTTAACTAAAGTGGTACATTACCCTAAACTTTAAAGTAAACTATAAAGTTATACTTTGTGTTCTTGTCCATAATTTGAAAGTAGATTTCCGCCACATGAGTCATGATGTTCATGCGTGATCCTCATGATCATGATGAATTAAGATGTTCATGTACATTCATTACAGTAGTTAGACGTTCAATTCAGGGATGAAGTCGTCCATGAACCAACATGTAATCATGTTTCTTCCTGACATGTTCTGAATTACCACTGCATGAATGTATCATTAATTCGTTCATTCATACACAGGTTCATGAAAATCCTGCATGAACTCGTGTCCCATTATTATAAAGTGTTACCGGGTGTGTTTTCGAGCATAATCATGAGGCCACTTCAAAAAAGCGAGAGTTTGTAGCCCCCGGACGGTTTAGTGAAAGTCTACTTAATTTGATTACGCTCCTATCCAAACTCTAAACCCACCTGCATTGTTTGGTCGGCTGGTGTTAATGTCTGCGGCCTTCACTGACACAAAGGCGAGATTACGGGATCAAGTGCGGCGAGATGAAAGGCGGCATTTAGCCGAACTGACAGGGTTTTCTTTCCCCGAGACGCGAGACAAGCCCCAGTCATTTCCCAGATTTTGAAGGGTCGAGATTAAACTCCTCGATAACGCTCGGAGAAGAGAAGTGATTAAAAAAAAAAAAAAAACTATGCTGATGGAGAGAGGCAGCAAGCGGAGCTGCGGGCCAGACGGAGGCGAAGGGCAAGAGTCTGAATTGACTTTGGCGTATTGGATTGTACAGTTGGACAGACATCGCGGCTCGACTATATTTAATCTGGGATCAGATCGCTGCTCTCTGTTCTCAAACTGAGGGCCAAATAATTAATGAAAAGTAGGTCTGCACTCTATTGTCTCCTAAATGGGGCAGAGGTTTGGAACTTTGTCAAATTGTTTGGAGGAAATGTTGGTTCCGGTTTCTTGAAAGTTGGACAGATTTGATCCGTAGGAATTTCTTTTTGACGATCGATGAACAAAAGCATTAAACTATCAGTAAACCTTAAAACTCTTACCCCGCGGCCATGTCGTCGGTGCCATCTGAGACATTGTTTTACATTATTGTGTGTCAATTTTGCACCAAAACCGTAAGATTCTGACGATCGCGAGTCGACGGTCCGCCATCTTGAAATGCACTGAGAAACTACAGAATGACGTCGCGACAAACTGTCCAATGGTAGCATCTCCTTTTGGCACATGGCCGCGGTTCTCCAATTGTAACGCAAGGAAACCTCTACCAAAGAGTGTGAACTGGCTCAAGATAAGTATGTCCTCCGTGTGCAGCGCTCCCTGACCCGGAAACGATCAGACACAGAGGCAACAAAAATGGACAAGTGGAAAGGGTATTATCCCTATCGCCAAAACAAATGCGGTCTTTGTAAAGGTTACGCGTGGAATCTGGATTACGTGCATTCGAAAATGTGTTCAAAGTTTATTTGACTGTAATAATACGTCGTAGGCTCGGAAAGGATCACACATCAGAAGGTAAGTAGGAAATCTGCGCTAACACCCGCGCAAAATGCTATTTTGAGCCAGCCACTTATAAAATAGTTATAACTTTGGGTTCTTTTGTTTTGACCAATTGGACCACATACAACATTTGTATAATGTTTATACCCATGTTCAGCCACTTTTTTGGGTTTATTTTCGCCTGAATTATTCCCTTATATAATGGTTAAAATAATTTCAATTAGATGCATCTGAACCTAACAAGTCCTACAGATCTAAAAAGCCCAGGGTGTCCTGAAAAAAAAACAAGGTATAACAAGTGATGTATAATATTGAAATAATGGACAAAATCTTTAAGTGGGGAAAAAATACAGGCGAGAATCCCAAAATATAGCCCTCAGATGCCTAAGGGTTTTTAAACAGAATTAACATAAAACCTGGTTGAGATAAACAATAAACTATAAAAACTTTGAAACTATAATGGCGTGCATAAAGTAGATTAGAATAAAGTTTGATAGAACCCCAAGTCCGCCTCAGTATCTGTCCTTCAGTGACTGTTTTACCAATTTACTTAAAAATGTATGAAAGACTTGAGCGTTCCTTATCAATTAAACGTATCTTCAGCACAGACAGTGAGCCTTTTGTTGACCAACTCTTCTGCTCTCTGCTGAAAAAAGACGAGGATGTGATTAAAGTCCAAAAACGGAAACGGAGCGAGAGTCTGATGTCAAAGTAGCTTGTACACAAACGCTTTCTGATCTTTGATATAGGCCCAGTAAAGCGTTGTTGGAAAGCACGGAAGTCTTTTTTTTAACTGTCTAAAAATGCTCTCAACATCGTGTGATGCCGTGAATCAAAGCAGTTTGTTCCCTCGCCCATCAGTGCCCTTTTTCGAAAATCCCCACATTTTCACATACTTGTTTTTTTTTCTTTTAAACATCAGTCCTCATTATGAAGCATTTACTACTGATTTGCTAATAGCCGTGTCTGGGCTGTTTCACTCTTCCCCTACTCTACTCTATTGCTGTCAATGAACGAGTGTTGAAAGAGTAAAAATAAATTGTATTTACGGCGTTGTCGAGTCTCACTTCTCTCAAAGTCTCTTGAGTCTTTCACTTCTTACTGTGATTTCTTTGTATATTTACATTATTTCATGATGTAAAAGAAGAAGAAGAACTTTATTTATATAGCGCCTTTCACGGACATAATTACAAAGCGCTTTGCATGAGACAATAATACATTCACCCCACACTCAGTGTCACATCTGACACCATCATTCATTCACACACACACTTCATTCATCCTGGCCTATTATATGTGTTTTTAGTGGTGGGGGAAACCGGAGTACCCGGAGAAAACCTACGCAGACACGGGGAGAACATAAATTAAGTTAAGTCATACTTTTTAATCTCCATAGAGAAATTAGTTCTCTGCATTTGATCCATCCTCAATGTCGCTGTGGAAACCTAGCGTGGGCTGGCGCTGGGGGACCCATCTCCAGATGTGGAGCCAGGCTAATAGTCAGAAACACCTGGTCAGAGGATTCACCTATTGTACATGTTTTAGTGGTAGGGGAAACCTACGCAGACACGGGGAGAACATGCAAACTTCACACAGAAAGACCCCATGGGAATTGAACCCGGGACCCTCTAGCTGTGAAGCACGAGCGCTAACCACTGTGCCACCGTGACCGTAAAAGAAATACAGATACAGACGGCATCTCTGGAATGCTGAATTATGAATATATTATTCCCCCAAATAAAGATACAGAGACATGGAGAGGAGCAACGTCATTCAACAGCTAATGGATACAGAAATAACGGTCAATACTAACCATCAATCTAACGTTGGCTTCATGCTACATATGCTATCGTTAGTCACAAGTGCCATTTTTTTTCACGTCTACTGATGTGAAAAAACATCCACATGGACCAGATTTTGACTTGACTTTATCTGCGTGTGGTAAATATGTTTATAGTCGGCCAGAAAAGACTGAAAAATGATTAGATGTGGTTCCTAACACATACTTCCTTCCCCCCAATAATGTTCAACACGGCCACTTCAGCATGAACTGTCAATGCTAAGGTATAAGTATATTAAAGTGTCCAAGCACCTCAAAGCGAATGTTTTGTTTGGGAAAGTAAATGTATAATTCCGACAGCACAGTCCCGATATCCGAAAATGATTAACACCCCGTGAAATTTGCCCTGACATTTAACATGCAACATTTACAGAAACCTCACCGTGGCGATCCATTCTGTACGTGCCTCGCTTTCTCTCTCTCCCCTTGGCCTTTCCGCTCTCTCCAAATCCCTGCTGCAAACAGCCACACTTGTAATCAGCCATTGTTTTCTAATGGTGTCCATAGCGATGCGTTTTCCGCCGTCACTCCGTCCTCGGCCGCAATTTCTGCGGCCATCGATCTCATTGTGAGCCGGGTCGGAGAGCCGTCTTCTCCGTCCGCTTTTTAATAATCCGCCCCGCATTCCCGCCGCATGGTTCCCGCTAATGACCGGCCGGCGCGGCAGCCGCGACCGACTCGAATTGGGCCGTCAAATCGATGCGTACAATTGAACCTGTTTAACATATCGATAGGCGTTTAGCGGCTAATGCGCGTGGCCCTGCTTAGCCCCCGGCGGAGGGGGAGAAGCGACATCGGGACGGCTCAGCTCTTCTTCTTCTTCTCCCTTCCCTCCTCGTCGTCTTACGCGGTTATTTATTAGGTGACATTTAGCCGGGGCCCGGTGGCAGCGGCTCTCCACTTTAATTAAAGGTTCAACCTCTTCAGCGGATGACAAATTGACTGGTTTGTGTCTCGGAAAAGTGGAAGACCGCGGAGGAGGCGGGGAGAGAGAATGGCATTTCTGGAAGGGGCAAGGTCAGGGCGTAGAGAGATGGATATAAAAGCTGCGTTTTGACTTTTAGGAACAGGAATGTGATCTTCGATTTATTGTTTTCAACCGAGAGTCAGACATGATATAACAGTTATCCGCCTTTCATCATCCTGCGAAAGACTTCTTTAAAAGGAACAGGCCACCGTGTCTCCATGACATATGTTCTTACCTGAGCTTAGACGAACTGATGCGTACCTGTCACGCAAAAAAGACCAAAGATGAGACGGGGGTGAAGTTAGAAGCTCTTCCACGTTTTCCCTGTTTAAATACGGTTACGTGAGTAGTTACACGATCCAAGTGCAGTTACACAAAATTAACCCCTTCATGCATAGTGGTCCCTACAGTGGACCGCTAGTCAATTGTTGTTTTCTCCTATATGAATGAGTGTAAATGTCACAGGTTTCTGTGCAATTTCTGTCCACACCTACCAGGTAAAAAAAAAAAAAATACAAATATGGGGACATCAAGCAACACCTAAGGAGTAGGTGTTAAAATACCCAAGTATTGTTTTTGTGATTTGAGGCAATTCTGATGAATCATGTGTCCACTAAATTGGACATCGTGCATCGCTAGCTATATTTTGACTACAATTTACAGCAACTTTGTTGTGTTGTGAATACTTCATCTGCAGTAATGTTTTGGCTTCAAATGGTCCTGGAGACACTGGCCACACCTCACTGACAGAAGAAATGCAAACAGATGCCATGACTCTGTTACACTATAAAATATTTATATTTATATATATATATATATATATATATATTAGGGCCGGGACTTTAACGCGTTAATTTAGATTAATTAATTACAAAAAAGTAACGCGTTAAAAATGTTTGACGCATTTTAATCACACTTGTTTTTACAACGCGGAACGTTTCTCACTGGATGAGTTTAGGCGGACCGATTATACTGGAGCACCAACTAGCGTTCAGACAACAACAAACCACCGTGAACATGGACAGAGAAGCTGATGAGACCTCTTTGGTTGGCCTTGTGGATGGGAACTTTTGCTATAAAAAACGAATGGAGTGTGCAAGCTATGCAACAAGGACTTCGCACATCACCGCAGCACATCGAGCCTCAAGTATCACCTCAATGTTAACAGTATGTGGACGTTAGCCCGACCAGGACCAGGATAACTAAGTCCACGTCTGAAAAATTAACCAACGGCCTGGCTCACTGGATTGCACTCGACTGTAGACCACTTGGAGTGGTAGAAGATAAGGGCCTGCAAAATGTACTACAGATTGCGTTGCGTTGTTATTAAGAGTTGGACTGAAATTATTTTATTTTTTTAAACTAGCTGTTGCTAAATCAACAAAGTCTGTTATGACCTCTGAATCAACAATAAACAATATGTTGTTGCTTAAGCTTATGTATTCAATGGTATACTAAAAATCCATATGAAAAAACAGTTGTTCAAATGCACATGTCACCTTGAGGAATGCATGTTGGAAAACAATTATTTTCTTTTCATGCCTAAGGAGTAATAAAAACACTTGAAAAATCCTGAAGCAGCCTATCGTAATTTCTGCATGAAAGGGTTAAAGATGTCGGTTTTCTAAGCGGATAAAAAGGGATACTCTATTATAAGGCGTAATAACACGTTAGGAGCACTTCGACGTCCGCGCAGTAATAGCTTCACTCCTTAAGAATTCTGAAGATATTGCTGTGCGGACTGTGCTCCCACAATATAGTGTAGTGCAGCGTCTCGCCGTAATTTAAAAGGTTTCCAATCATTACAACGGTACGATGAAAATGCGACAAGAAGGATTTTATTTTGGTGAAGCAGAAGTGTCTTATTGTGAAGGCTGCTTAACTGCAACTGTCGCCATCTTAACAAGTTAAGCTCGCTCTCTTTGTTCAAAAAAAACCTGAACGGCAAAGACATCCGAACCTCTGTCATGATTGAAGAGGCTTTCACCGCATATCTACCAAAGCAGAGCAGCTCAAACTATAAGCCTCGGCTAAGCGTGACACGTCCACTTTAGGTTATTTGCTTCAAGGCTAAGGTGTCTGACAGTTTTAAAAAAGCCGCCCCAAAACACAATATAAAGACATTAAACACGCTGCTAGATTTAGAATAAGTTAATATTTTGAAACAGGTTTGAACAAAAAAGGCATGTGTTTGGAGAAGCTCTCCCCGTGTCTCGCTGTGGAATCGGTGGAGTTGGAGCCACGTGAAGAGTGTCAGTGGGAGGCACTTAGTCACAGCCGCTCAGTGTAAACATAGCATAGCCTCTTTCACCCGCGGCAACGGAGCCACTCGCCTAAATGCATTTCTAAAAAGCAATGTTCAAGTGCTCAAATGAAACAGTAGAGAGAGCTCAAAACTCCAGGAGTTTCCATAAATCCAACACAACTCGATCATCTAGGTTTAAATGGCCACGTTTCACCAAAAAACACGTAGCTCTTCGGTGCCTGAAGTGACAGCTCTGGGCCTAAAAAGGTCAAGTGTATAGCCCCAAAGTGTCTTCCAGATTTATTTAAACACATAGCAACACACAGAGGAACAATAAGCTAGGAATGAATACTACTGAATAGAAATATATATAAATAGTGGTGAGGTTGCCCGGTTAAAACCTCTTCTAAATACACCCAGCTGAATGTTTTACTGCTATTGGTCTGTGGCCCTGCAACATGAATAAACACTTGGTTGGTTAGAAAGGGCAATTCTGATCCAAAGCGCATGACAACAAATTCACGTCCTCTCGCAGCCGTGGTGGCTGGTTTTACCCTGCGATGAAAGGAGTAAGCTTAGCGAGGGATCGTGAGGTGAGGAAAGCACCTCAGAAGTGTGAACATCAGCACCTCCAAATCCGAGGCCATGGTTCTCCACTGGAAAAAGGACCCATCCCGGGAGGAGCTCGGAGTAGAGTCGCTGCTCCTTCATGTCAAGAGGAGCAGGTGAGGTGACTCGTGCAGCGGTTAGCGCTGGTGCCTCACAGCTAGAAGGTCCCGGGTTCGATTCCCACCTGGACGGGGCTTTTCTGTGTGGAGTTTGCAAGTTCTCCCCATGTTTGCGTAGATTTCCTCTGGGTACTCTGGTTTCCCCTACCACTAAAAACATGTACAATAGGTGAATCCTCCAGCTAGGTGTTTCTGACCATTAGCCTGGTTCCACATCTGGAGATGGGCCCCCGAGCGCCGGTCCGTGCTGGCAGCTCACTGCTCCTGCAGGAGATTAATAAAGTATAAATTAACTTAACTTCAGATGCCTCCTGGTCCCTCCCGTTCCAGGCATGTCCTATTGGGAGGAGGTCTCGCATAAGATCCAGGACAGGCTGGAGGGACTATGTCTCTCAGCTGGCCTCGGGGTCCCCCCAGAACAGGAGGTCTGCGTAGGGCATCTCTGCTCAGACTGAAAAAATAGATGGATGGATGAATGGAAAGCATTTCCTGGATACATAGGACCTCAAGAAGAGCTTTTTGGGAGCTGTTGCAGGGCTGCCTAGAATAGTTACTCGGGAAGACTCAAAGATGGGCAAGTGGGTTTTTGAGACATTGTGAAAAGTTCAATAAAGTAAATTTTGCATAACAACCACACATTTAAGTCTTAAACTCCGGCATATCAATCAAGATGACTCAGTGGTGTGTTTATTTGTGTTCAGAAAATGACAACAATGATGACTTGACTATTTTATGTAGATGCAAAATCACCCAAAGACTATATTGAGTGGAGAATCCATTCAAATTTAATTGCAAGCGCCATGGTAACGCTTGCTGGGAAGGCAGGTTTATGCTCCTGCACTGATTGAAGCACTTGGCTTTGTTTACATATAACATACCAGCAAGAACTGACTCTGAAGCTCATTTGTCATTTGTTTTGTAAATCCTTATGTAAAATTCACAAGCTAGCATTAGTGTGTGTCATTTAGCCACACTTAGCTTTTAGTTGGTAAAAACAAAACAGAGGAACTGAACACCAGACCTCATACGGAGCGTTCCCATGAAATGTGCAGCTTACTTGTTATTATGAGTTGTCTAAAACGTATCCGCGAGCGCCTGGTTATGGGACTATTCTGTTTACGGCGCTTTATGACCTTCCGTGTGAAATGTGTCTGTAACATCCGTTCGTAAACTCGACACTACATGAGCGCCGCCCGTCCCTCGCCCCCAGTCCATAAACCCGGAGCCGCCTCGTGTTTGCACAGCCGCTCGAGCCGAACAAAGTTGATCGTATCATCTGGACGCGCTCTTCCGGGCCGCGCCTCGCCACAAACTCGAAGCGGAGGAGGAGCGGGCAGCAAGGGAACCATGCAAAGTGGACATATTCTCCAGCCTGCCGTAAAATAACCAGGCGCCGCGCCATTAGCCATGAGCCGCGCGCCGGATCGCACAGACACGGGGGGGGGGAGGTCAAAACTTACAAGAAAGACGCCGATGGTTGAGGGACGAGATTTGGAGATACTTACACGAAACAATATAAAATGTTCCTCTCCCAAATGGACTCTGGGGACCTTTTATCCTGAATTAAATGAATTATACAACAGTGAAATTTGAGAATATTCAACCTGATCAAGCTTCATTAGTTCTTTGCATATACTGATCGCCATATGTCCAAATCATCTTAATCTCTGCTGACTTCATCAACAAAACACAAGTGAACATATCCATGATTGTAGATTTGATACATGTTATAATTTAAAACAATTTTTGTGTTTGGAAAGTAATAAATAGTTTTGCCTGTAGTTGCTGGAACATTTTTAAAATTCGGCTCTCTCTTTAAGCTAGTGCTGTGCAAACAAAGTACCATCATAAATGTAGTACGAGTGTAGACGAGGGGGGGCACGGCTTCAAGGCAAGTTTATCTGTAGAGCACAACTCATACACAAGGCAATTCCAAAGTGCTTCACAGTTGCATAAAATTACAAGAAAACAGATCAAATCAATCAATAAAACATCAACATAAAAATTAATCAATTACAGTAAAAGGCACAGCAAGAAGTTTGCATGTTCTCTCCCCGTGTCTGCGTGGGTTTTCATCCGGGCGCTCCGGTTTCCCCTACCACTTGAACATGTACAATAGGTGAATCCTCCGGCCACGTGATACTGACTAACAGCCTTGCTCCATATCTGGAGATGGGTCCCCGGGCGCAGTACTGCCATCGCCCATTGCTCAGCAGGTCGCCCCAGCAAAAGGATGGGTCAAATGCAGCGGACAAATTTCCCTACGGGGACAATAAAGTCCGCCTTAAAGGAACAGTCCACCTTAAAGGAACAGACCACCGTTTTTTCCATACTGAGATCTGTTCTTACCTGAGCTTAGACGAGTTGATACGCACCTGTCTGGTCTTCTGTGGAAGAGTGTGGTAGGTTCTAACTTCACCCCCGTTTGGAGTTATAGGGATATGCTGGGAGATGCTAAATGCTAACAACATCTTTGGTCGTTTTGCGTGACTGAGCGCACACACAAAGACCAGACAGGTGCGCATCAACTCGTCTAAGCTCAGGTAAGAACATATCTCAGTGTGGAAAAACGGTGGCCTGTTCCTTTAACCTTAACCAAGGTATGGACAAAAAATGATCAGAAAAACTTTGAGAAAACTGGAGCTCGTCAGAACGGCAGGAGGCACTAAATAAACATCAGCACGATTTTAATTATTTGTGCTGTATTTTCGCCTATCGCCAACGCATTTCAGCCCACAGTTTTCATCAGGAAATGCTAAGACGACAACAACAACTATTAAATAATTAGTAAAAAAAAATACTTTTGCTTATGCCATCTTTAAAATGTACCTCTGTTCCATACAAACAACAAGTTTTTAAACATTATTTCTAAACGAATTAGACAGAATTAAATCTTTGAGTGAATTGTGAAAACATTTGTTAACCGTCATTATCTTTGTTTGGAAATAGTGACATGGTTCAATATCTGTTTGTTTGCTGAAAATACCTGAAACAAATATTGCCCAAAAGAAAAATGGCCTGCAAAAAATGTGTAAGGAGAAGTAAACATCAAAGATCCTTTGCCACAAGCTGCAATGCAGGTCATTACTCCTTGGAACAGCCACATTTTGAAACCCAGCAGGCATCTCAGGTTCACGGGTGTTTCGTCCCTTAACCTGTACACCTCGCCTGAGTGGGGCAGCGAAGACTGACCAGGCTTCACCCGCGGAAGGGTTCCGGCTGCTCCTGGTGACTTTCTTCAGCTGTTTGGGCTCCAGCCCCATCGTCTGGAGGAAGAAACGCACCGACTTGGCAGGAAACCTGTGACTTCAATGGGAAAGATTGTTGCACGCCATCCTTTTAGAACAGCTTCGTGGATCAGGTCTCGGCACTTGTCTTGCTTCAACTGGTCGAGCCAGTTTCTGTACATTTTTGCACGTAATCGACTCTGTGCATAACTTCAAATCGTAACAACGCCGCCCAAGAAGTGACTACCTGTTTCAGTCCAGCACGCCGAAATAAAGGCCCGCAGCTCGCCTCATTGGTTAGTTCAGCAGGTACTTGCAACTTTACACGATTATAAGTAAATACACACATTTTAAGAGTTTTGTCTGTTAATAGTTAAGCAGAAAGAAAGTCGAACTAATAAATAAGATGGTGCTTTTATTTTGGCGTGCTGGATCAAAACAGGAAGCCACTTCTTGGGCGACGTCAGTTTACTCACTTTACATGACAACCCGGTAACTACTAAGTAATTACCTAGTAGTTACCGGGTTGTCAGTGGTAATAACTAGTAACAAATATCAATAAAAGTGGTAGTTCTTGTGTAATTAAAGTAGTAGTTAATAGTAACTCTGCTCAATAACTGCTAGGTAATTGCCTAGTAATTACTAGTAATAAATATCAATAAAAGTGGTAGTTCTTGGGTAATTAAAGTAGTTGTTAACAGTAACTCTGCCCAATAACACTAAGTAATAATCTAGTAATTACTGGTAATAGTTGAAATAACTCTGCCCAATAACTGCTAAGTAATTGCTTAATAATAACAATACTAATAACTATTGGATTATTAATGTGGTATATTTTTGGTATCCATAGGGGTGAGCTACACATGCTCATCAGTAAGTCTTACATTGTCAGTGTTATTGGGCTGAGTTACTATTAACTACTACTGTAATTACACAAGAACTACCACTTTTATTGATATGTATTACTAGTAATTACTAGGCAATTACCTAGCAGTTATTGAGCAGAGTTACTTGTTACTAGTTGTTACCACTGTAATTACTACCGTTATTACTAGGTAGTTTCCGGGTTGTCATTTAAAGTGTTACCGTAAATTTTAATGGATAATTTGCTCAAAAGTTTCCCATGTCTGTCCACATTTTGTGAATATAAACAAATGTCCATCTTTCCTTTGGACAAACACATTATGAATGCATAGATCTTTGCGCCAGTGGCTTTGGGATGGGAAAAGGCATACATTTTTATAGAACCCAGAACTACAACGGCAATCGATAAGCACCCGAAGACAAGTTATTAAGACGCAGGGAGAACATAAAACCGCGGGAAAAGCTCCAAACAGGAAGTCCGCACACGCTCCATCATTCACACGGAACCTTCTTACGGTGAGTTCGCGCCGACCGCCCCGCCGCCTTCGCCTGCGACGCCCCATCCCGTGTGCAGACGTGACACCGGGCCTGTTTGCGGCCAGGGTTTATGGCCTTGTTTGTGTCGTCGCCTGTTTGTCTTAATGGCCCCGTGTTCCCGACGCCGTTTTTTTTATCGCTTTATGTTTCGTCTTCTCGCCTTTAAGAGCACTCGCCGGCGCAGTATACCCGAGCACCTCCTCCCTCTTTCCCCGCGTTTTGATAAAAAATTCAGAGGCGCATTCTAACGCGAGTCGAGGGAGTCGGCGGAAATGGCCCGTCTAATATGTTAACGTTCGTTTTGAAGAGCGCTTTGATGTGAGGGTTTGTGGCGCACTGTGTTAGAGGGCCTCAAGAAGAATTAGAGGCACAACATCTGATGTACAGTGATCGGCTCGGCTTTATGCTTCTTTCTGTGGCTCGACTTCAGTTTGTCACGGAGCATTTTGCCCTCTGGGTTGAAAAAGAAAATGGGTAAAAGATTCGAGTGAGTTGGATAAACATTGGGTCAGCGCGTTTGGGCCAATCCAGAAGCTTCTGTTTATTATATTGGAGTAAAACCGGCTCTGCTCCCCCTTCACCGAGCGAGTACGCGAACTTCAGATTGAGTTCCTCTATTAACCTCTTAACCCCCACCGGAAATGACCACATTTTCTCCAGTTTGGCTTTAACCAAATCTAAAAGCTTCTTTAACAAAAAAAAACACTTTACGACGACCCGGTAACTGCTAGGCAATTACAGCAGTAACTACTATTAATAAATATCAATAAAAGTGGTAGTTCTTGGGTAATTAAAGTAGCAGTTAATAGTAATTCATTACAATAACTGCTGGGAATTCCGAAACACTAACGCTAACCCTACACTTTAATTGATATTTATTACACTGTAAATGCAAACATTGAGCTTACTAGGATACACATTTTAAATATTACTTGTTTTTTCTCAAAAAATTGATCTTACTTGCAAAAACATAGTGTAGAGCCTGTTTAGACATCACACTTGGAAAGGGCATTGAGAGGCACTGGACCATTTCAAGGAAACTATACTTTAGTCTGTTTTAGTGCTATACCATGCCAGGACGCTAGGTGGTGACATGGAGCACTCCAGTCAGTTTGTACTGCACACGTGCTGTGGAAGTGCAGAACTAGTATTTGAATTTGAAAACTAGAAATGTCTCTTCAAATCGAGTGGAAAACACGGTGGAAACGGCTCATTTTTTACCACGTAAGTAAGATATTGAAACTTTATTAATGCAAATGATGCATTTTGTGAGAGAAAGAAACACGAAATAGCCTGTATAGAATAGGCCGTGAAATGAAAGTGTAAAATAAAATGGTAAATCCTATTTTGTTTAACTAGTGTACCTTGAGTTCACAATACTTGTATAGTTGAATTACGTAGACAAGTGTTCTTGAACAAGATATTTCTTGGGCATCCGGTTTCCTGGTTTCTACCAAGTAAACTTTACCTGTTACAATTTACTAGTAATTACTAGACAAATACCTAGCAGTTATTGGGCTGAGTTACTATTACTCAAAGAACTACCACTTTAATTTATATTTCTTACTGTTAGACAATTACAGTTATTGGAATGAGTTACTATTAGCTACTACTTCAAATACCCAGGAACTACCACTTATTATTTATTACTAGTAGTTACTACTGTATTTACTAGGTATTTACCTAGCAGTTACCGGGTCGTCATGTAAAGTGTTTACCCAAAAAGCTTTTTAAAAAAAAGCATAGAAACAGCGACGAAAACTAGACGGAAATGTGACGAAAACGCTATTGAAAAAGCCACAAAAATGCAGCAATAAAGTGACAGAAAAGGCGATGAAAATGTGACAAAAAAAAAGTGACAAAAACGTTTCAAAAAAGCGATGACAAAATTGGATGGCAACGCAACAAAAAAGTTTCAGCGTGATGATTACGTGAAGACAAAGATCAGTTTTGTAGTTTTCGAATGAGGCGTTACTCTGGCCTTTTGGCTGCAAGCTCCAGTCAAGAGGCTTTTTTTTAGATTTGGGTACTTCATTCTATTCATTTATAAAGGTGCACACTGTCATTGTGTCTTTGAGCAAGACACTTCACCCACCCGGCCTCCAGTGTCTGCGTGCACTGGAGAATGAATGAGCGTGAATGGGCGAGTGGCCTCTTGATGTAAAGCGCTTTGGGTAAAGGCGCTGTTGAAGTTGAGACCATTTACCAATTAAAATGTATTAGCCTCTATTAACCCCCCACTGTCCAGTTCTGCTTTACCCAAATCTAAAAGCTTCTTACAACCCACAGGCCAGAGGAATGCCTCATTGGAAAGACCTACAAAACTGATCTAAAACTTTAGCTTTAGTCCAGTGCCACACAGAAGAAAAGACATATATGTAAACAGTGCCTTTGAAAAAAAAAAAAAAAAAAGTAAATCTCGTACTTTTAATGACCTGTCCCATAAAAATATTAATTCAAAATCCGTGCAGTTTTAGTTTTGCAAGTGCCACCTGGAGAGTACAAGAAAAATCATGCATATACTGTTCAAAATTCAAAATTGCAATTGCGGCACAGAGCAAAAAGACTTGATTATTCAAACACACAAGTCCAAATAAAAAAAAAAAAAAAATCATTTTCTTTTAAAATAACTATTAGGAGGTTTTCCACCGTGGCAAAAAGTGACAAAACGCTGCTGTATCAAATTTGAGCGAAAGAATCAAATCACAAAGGGGCAATCAAAAGGTCCTGAGGCTGGATAAATAATACAATGATAATATGAATACGAGCAAATATGTATCCGCGTTGGACCTGGGGTTTATACTGGGTTTAATGTAGTTCTTGTCGGATATTATTGGTCTGCAGTGTTCAATGTAGATCAAGTGACGCTTCAAAATAAAATCCCATTAAGGTATTTGAGTATTTATTTGGTTTAACCCGGATCTTAGTTGATTTGTGCCAGGGAGCCACAAACAGTGTATATATTTTTTTTACTCAAACCCTTTACAGCGGTTTAGTGAAATGACGCATATTTCCTGACTCTCAGATATTTCCGGTCGGTTTTCCCGTTTTTTAATGACCAAAGTCCCCCGTTAGCCTGAGCCCCGTATTCTGCTCTCAGCGCTCCCGGGGTCCTGTCCAGAGACCACCATCACTGCAGGCTGTTCTCGCCAAACTACCTCACAACGTCTCCACTGAAAACACTCTTTTCAAACTTTTACTAAAGTGTCTCCACCGCAGCTTTTTTTTTTTTTTATGTTTGACTGCGCATGAAGTGGCGGGTTTTTATTTTATTTTGTTTACGCCAAACGCCCGTCCGCCCTGGTGCAGTGTGGGTGAAGTAGAGATGGAAAAAAGGTACTGTCTGGTACGAACATCTTTGCTCCCGAGCTTAGTGTATGTGTACAAACAATAAATGTAATGAACTGCGAGTTTAAATCAATGAGTTCTCAGATTATTGAAGTGGCGACGAGCAGCTCGGGCGTCCCCTGTCCTTAGACTCTCCAGCACGGCAAGGAAAAACTCAAAAACCCGGTGGGAGAAACGAGAAACCTTGAGGAGAACCACAGAAGGAGAGAGCCACTCCCATGGACGGACGGGCTATAGAGACCCAGGGCCGAAGGAGTCCCTCAGCAGACGGGCCAAGGTCACAGACCGTCCAGTCCTTGTTGTCAGTAGGCAGGGTTCCTCCGTTCAGCAGGGTTCCTCCGTTCGATCTAGACAGGCACTCCCAAGGGGGAGGGGGACAGGAGACACCATGTGAATAGTAATGAACAGACTACAGATAAAATAAATATTGTATCATAATAAGACAAAGTTTTCAGTAAGAAGAAGAAGCGGATAGCGCTCAGTGTACCGTACTTCCCACAGCAGTGTTTCTTCTAAGGCAGCTTTACTTCAGGCTGTGGGTCAGAGCTTTACCTAACTGACCTGATCATAAGCTCATTCGAAGAGGTACGTTTTGAGCCTAGTCTTAAATGTAGGGACTGTGTCTGCTTCTTTAACGTGAGCTGGGAGTTTATTCCATAAAACCGGAGCTTGGAGCTAAAGGCTCTTCCTCCTACAGTGATGTTGGAGACCCGAGGAATCACTAGTAGCCCTGAGTTTTGAGAGCGGAGTGCTCTGGTTGGCCGATATGGAACGATAACGTCTTGGAGATAAAGCGAAGCCAAACCCTTTATGGCTTTAAATGTGAGGAGCAGGATTTTAAATTTGATTCTAAACTCAACAGGAAGCCAATGGAGAGACTTTAGCACAGGTGTAATGTTTTCTCTTCTCTTTGTACGCGTTAACAATCTTGCAGCTGCATTTTGAACTAATTGAAAACTGTCACGGTCCTGTTAAGTGGCTGTGGCTGATTGTTATTGTGGCATCTGTAGGTTTAGCTAGCGTTAGCCAACTTTAGCGCACCGGAGAAATGTTCCTATTTTTAGAAATAGTAAAAAAGTAAGAGGGTGCTTACCGGGCAGTGCAGGAGTACGACTGGTCCACAAGGCTGTGCTGTTGCATTTAAGGAGGAAATCATAAGGTTTCTCTGATTTTTGGTTTTGCTGGAGACCTGTCTGTTTGCTTTAGCGTCGATAGTCCTTTATCCTTCGTTGGATAGTTTAATATCTTGAATACATCCCTCCACTGCAGACTGTGACCCCTTTTTGCCTCGATCTGGAGGATATTGCGGCGGTATCGCTTCAAAAAAGGTCACTGACACGCACGGCAATCTGTTGCGCCGGTCGTGTTTGACCATTTGTTTTGTCGGGCGTAGCAACAGTAACTAAGGGGGGGGGGGCGGGGCTCGGCGAAAGGTCAGTTGCAAAGGGGCGTTGGGGTCACCGATGTGTGATAAAATGATAAGTCTTGTTAGTAGTTGGTCTGACTGAAGACGAATAATGCTTTATTTCCATTGAAACGTCTCCCGATTTGAAAGCCGAAGCCGTTCAATGGACAATATCAGACATGGGACCGTCCTCTCCCTCAGCTCAACCCCCGGCACCGGGACACTCCTCGAGAACTCGCCCTCGATTTCCCTCGTCGCCCCTGGGATCCCTCCGTCCCGCCGTAAACCATTCCGAAGGAAGGACATGTAATTGCCCGGCGCCCTGTAATGAGTTTGCAAACTAATTAAAGGCGTGATATTAGGCCCGGTGGAGATCAGGCAGACAGAGGCAGGGACATCTTTTAACGAGGCGTCCGTGATAACCCTTCCAATGCAGTCGCTCCCGCCTCGTAATGATGCCCCGGTGCCTGCGTATGGATATAGGAGGCTCGGATTTAGCACATCTGACGGCCCTCGGCGGCGTCGGCGGGCGGCCTGTGTTTAAATGATTGTAGAGTTCTCCTAGAGATAATTTGCCGACACCGTCCGTGAGAAGGTGTTTGGAAAATAGCTCCCCGCTGCGGCGGTCTCATTGTCGCGGCGCAGTCATTAGAACTTCCTGGAGATCGTCAGCTCTTTGAAGTTTCCCTCCGGCGATTACGGCCGAACTTTGTTTTACACGTTCCGTAAAAGGCTCCATATTATGTGCCACTAACTTTTTTTGAGCTACACGATGTAGTCCTGCATAATGTCGGCATAATGACAAAAAGGGGGCCGCTTGTTTGTCATGATCAAAACCAGCGCTTCAGTCACAGCTGTCTGAGGGGTCCAGGGGTGACGTCCTTCTCTGGGAGCTTCAGAGCCCCTCATTCCCAGGAAGTAAAGTGCTAGGGAAGTCATGATTTCAAATATTTGAGTCACGATTATTGTGAGAAAATATTGCGATTACATGATTCTTCAGGATTATCGACCTAATGAAAGATTTGTTGAGACGTTTCTGTCGTCGGATACGGAGTCTCTTTTTTCATGATTAATTATGACTATTAATAAATGGTAAAATGATCACATTTATTTTGATTCAAACCTTTATTTAACCAGGAAAAAAACCTCATTGAGATCAAAAATCAATTTTGCAAGAGTGCCCCGGGCCAAGAGGCAGCAACACAGAAATAAACAATTACACAACACACATTACAGCATCATCATTTCCGTTAAAACATTGACAAAAACGATTTTCGTCCGATGTCTTGATGAACAGAAACGTGAATAAAGTGCAGTCATGGCAGCTCATCTCCATGTGTGCGTCCAGCTCAGCTTTACCCAAATCCATGAGATTACAGCCTATAGGCCAGTGTAACGCCTCATTTGAAAGCTAAGATTTCTCTTTCCTGTTGGGTTTTCATCACATTTTTGCCACATTTTCATTGTTTTTTTTGTCACTTTTCTGTTGCTCTTTTTTGGCTTTTGGCGTTTTCATTGCTTTTTTTTCATCTCATTTTTCCCCCAGCTATTTTGACACTTTTTCCCCAAGAAGATCTTAGATTTGGGCAAAGCCAACCTTGAGAAAATGTGCTTCTCAGGTGGGGGGTTAAGAGGTTAAACTGCTTCACTGCAAACGTGGCAGCAAAAGGCACTCAAGGCTCTCCTTCTGAACTTCTCAAATCCCGCATTGTATAAAGAAGTGCCACTAAAGGTTTTACTCGCTCATATTATTCAGTTTAAAGTTGATTTATTTATTTTTTCCAAGTAAATATGCCAATACCGGTGAAGGACACGGCGCAAACTTGCTTAACCCCCAGTTTTCCCCACCCCCCCAATCACGTCGACACACGTCTGGCGTCTTTTCTATATTTGAACGTGTACGTTTTAATTGACAGCTCTCCCACTCCACTGTTTCACATCACAGCCTCCCCGACGCATTAATGTTTCTATTCTCCCCACTCTGTCAGTTTCTTAAAAATATTTCACTCAGACCTGCCTGTCAACCCGGTGTACCAGGGGGGGGGGAATAAAAGTCACGACGCGGCGGAACAACCCGGATGGCGTCTTTAGCACGGGTCGGGAACAGAGGGAAGTTGTCAGGGATCCCGGGGAAATCAGTGACAGGTGCCAGAGTTGACGAACTAGAAAAGCTCTTAGCTCGTGGGCGTCGCGTTGTGATCTTTTTTGTTTGTCAGCGCCATTAGAAAGTGAGCAAAGAGGGACCAAAAGGCTACTCTGCCGAAGACGAGCTTTCTTAAGCTGCTCCGATCGGCTCAAGGTTATTGGCTCTGGCGGCACTCGGCCAGTAGTGTCTCCTTCCCAACGCCGCCGAGAAACACTTTGATGACAGGGAGGTCAGAATTTTAGCCAAGGATTGAGAAAGAATGGTTAAAAATTAAAAAAAAAAAAAAAAAAGTTTAGTTTTCGTTTATTTGTTGTTTTGAGCAGTAAGGAGTGGGCTGAAGCGAGACCCCCAAAAAAAAGTCACACAATGGCACCGAGGGAACAAAACATCCAAAAGACCTCATCCAAAGAGAATTTGAAACATTTCAGCAGCTACATTCGCACAGACCAACTAACAACAAAACAATATTGGAACTGTTTATATAATTAATTGAAACGAAGCACAACTACAACAACGATCTCGTTTCATGTGCGATGTCTAGCACAAAGCAAGTAAAAAAGTGTGATCCTTATTTCTTTCAGATTTTTACCCGTGATTACCGAGAGTTACTTTTATGTTATAAAGGTACATTAATAGATATTATACTCCGAGATCTTGCTACTTCCCAGTTGTCATTACCATCCTCAGTATAATTTTAATTTGGGTTTAATTATCATCATCATTATTATTATCATAATTATTATTATTATTATTATATATGTATTTAATTGAGTTATATGTGAAGTATGATTTAATCCCTGCGTAGTGCGGTGCATTAAAAAGCCAGAGTGTAGAGCAGGCCAGTTGAAGAGGGCAAGAAGTCATTAAAAAAAAAAAAAAGCAGCGGAATGGCCTTTAGGCAAGAGTCCACTGACCCTAAGGTGAGGGCCAGTGCTTGTATATGGCTCTCTAATCCACAACACAACTGGGTTTGAGAGATTTCGGACTAATGAGAGGTCGGACTAATGGCATGGCACCATTTTGTGAGCTGATTTAGGACCATTTTGCTGTGCTGAATCCAGAAATCACATCGGTTTTGCCGAGGGCTATCGTCTTTATAATGTCTTTTGTCCTGGTGCCTGTCTGTCCGAAATTAGGTGGAGACTGGGGTTGGTTGTAACATAATGCATTTGTGCAGATAATGTTGGTGACAATTTATGAAAGCTGAATACGGGCACTTCTATTATTTGATAAGCAAGTTCACTTCTTAGAAATGCCAACGATGATGAAAGATTTTGTGGAATCCGACCCCTTGGCTGGGGCAACCCCGTAGGGTTGGTTGGAGTCAAACTCATGTGCCGTTCCACAGGCGGGAGCAGCGACTTCAAAGGCCCTGTCGCCCATTGTTTTGGGCAGTGTGCTGGGCATGACCAGACGATGCTGTTGGCCTGACCGGGTCCTGGTTGATGTGTTAGGTGTGAGCAGTTGGGTGAGGTAAGTGGGGGCCGCACCGTGCAGACAGTGATGGGTGTGAAGGAGGGCCTTGTATTCTATTCGGGACTGAATGGGGAGCCAGTGCAGTGTACGGAGGATGGGGGTCTGATGTGCTCGTGTTATCCCACCCTCATCAGGACCCTGGCAGTGCTGTTCTGAACATACTGGAGCTTTTGGAGGCTCCTGCCAGGGATCCCGATGGGGAGTGCGTTACAGCAGTCCAGCCTGGAGGAGACAAAGTGTGAGGGACGAGACAGGATAACCACACTGCCACATGTAAGTTTTCCGATACTCAATTTGAACAGCAAACTATTATTGCACAGATTTCCGCACCCGAAGTTTTCTTGTTGAGTAAGCTCTCACTTTAATTGACAGCCGCCTTATGAAACCGTATGCGCTTGGTCTAAAATAACTCCGCTTGATGTTTCCCCTCGTCAAACGTGGCCGTCAATTACACGCCGATCACAGTGACATGTGCCGCGGTGATCTGGAGACACGCCGGGCGGTGGCATCATTTCCGTGACACTGGCGCCGCGGTTCATTTTCCGGTTATTATAAAGTCCGCCGTTGGTTCTCGCCGCCCCGCTCTTTATAATGAGACGGCATTGATTTCGGACACACACTTTAATTACCGCAGTAATAAGGCCATAAATAAATGATTTGATATTCGCCACACAATTTCAGAGTTATGAATTATAAATGACTTTTTAAAAAGGCGCACTTGGGCCGAGTGAGGAGAATGTATGGCCGTATCAGCGGGTTTGGATTAAGGAGGAAAATCGCAGGGGAGTTTTTGAAAGTTCAATCTGTATTCGCGTTGATGCGTAGTTTTATGGTTAAAATCGTTGAAAACAGGAGTGACTTTAACGTGGATACGTTTATGGAACAACCCGAACAATGGCGGATTAAATGGACAAACTCTCCTCGTCTCTTCTGTACCTCGTAAATCCATGAATCCCTTTCATGTTCACTGTTTACATGCCACAAAAGTTTACTGCGCAAGTACACATTCGCTTGATGCTAATGCTGGATGCATCGTGCTACATGCTAACGCTAGCTAGTGATAGCTTACACCTCGGGCTCTGAGGTCTGTGGATCAAAATCTGCTAAAGGTTCCGCGCACTTGTTTTCGTACTAGAGGTGACCGATCCTTCCAGGCTGTTGCTCCCGGGCTTTGGAACGATCTTCCGCCCTCTTTGCGCTCTACTGACTCTGTTGATACTATTAAAACCAACCTTAAGACTCATTTATTTGTTCAAGCCTTTAATTAGCTACTTTTGGGCTGCTATGATTTCTGTGTTGTTTTGACCCATTTTTATATTGTATTTAATTCTAGATGTTTTACTGTGTTGTGAAGCACTTTGTGGCCTTTGTCTGTGAAAGGTGCTATACAAATAAAGATTACTTACTTACTTACTTACATGCGCTATCTACATCTTCTATTATTTGTGGTAGCGTCACAGCGCCACACACAGGCCTGGTGGATGAATCGCAGCGGTGGACGCACACATACTGAGCTGGCTCTGTGTTTACAGAGAATGTTTATGCAATTATAGATACAGGCGGCATCTCTATAATCCCCCCATATATGGTCATGTTTTGAAGCAGTTGAGGGGGTAAACAAAAAGGAGAAAAATCTTTCTCCAATTATTCAAAAAATACTTTAACAAATGCTGAATTATCAATATAGTCTTCAACTCAAAGATACAAATACATGGAAAGGAGCAAAGTTGTTCAACAGCCCATAATTGCATAAATAACGGAGTTAGCATCGTGCTACATGCTAACGCTAGCTAGTGATAGCTACGACTGCTGTTTTTTCACTTCTACTGAACAATTTGCCGTGAAAAAAGACCCACATGGACCCGATTTAGACTTGACTTTATTTGTATGTGATAATATGTTAATATTCTGCCATAAAACGGCTAAAAACAGTGAAAAATTGTTTCCCAAAAGAGATACTTCTTTCCCCCTCAGCGAGGCCACTCCTCCTTCTATGTCGCAACGCCGTCTGTATGTATCCAAACTAATGTCATTAAACGAGATTTTAAATGCTTTGTACCACACATTATTATAAATGCTGATTACATTTTACAGAGGGGGGTTCCGAGTTGTATGAGTGATTTTGGGGGTCGTTACCTGAAAGGATAGTTTAAGTTTGGAAATCTAGAAATGACACTGAAAATGTGTGTTTCCTGCTCTTAATTGTGGAAGCTTCACTTTATTTACACTATATAGAAAGAAAGCACTTACCTTTGCGTACAGTAAAAGTCCGGGACACCCCTCACCTGTGAGTTATTATGTAAATACTTTGGCACTTTGGACCTGACTCATCACAGGCAGCAGCTGCGGCGAGCGCCCTCGCTGCGATGCGTTCAAAACACCAGGTAAGCTCCAGCCTGTTGTGGCCAGATGGACCGGACCCGCAGTCACCATCAATGAAGGTCATGATTAGTTCCTCATTCTGGATTCCATCACGTCTCCCACGGCGCCCCCTGACTCCAAACGAATTCAACTACACCTCAACACACCGCACGCTTCTTCTGGCCTCTTAACAACTAAAGAACACGAAACGGATCCGGATTTTTAGTTCGAGGAACACTTTTGGTCCCATTGAGCACCATTTTATCATCTCAAATCGTTCTGGGTCCCCGGTTCATTTTGACGATGCTTTCACTTTAAGCTAACGGCATGCTAATGGTCAATGGTGCAGAGATGAACACACCTTGATGATGATTTATTTACTTTGAAAATGTGGAGGAAAAGTTTGGGTTCCAAAAAATCTAGGAAAGACAGGTTAGAGCGCTTCAGCAGCAGCAGCAAAACAAATTAAATGATTTCTTTGTTTAGTGGTTGAAATCACAGCTCCTGAAGTGTAGTTAGTTGTGTTCTTGGGCAAGACACTTCACCCACGGCCTGTGTTAATGTAGTGTGTGAGTGAGGGGCGCAGTTTGGCCGCCTTGCTTCCGCCCCGCGTACAACAATAGTGTGCCACCACCAAGTTCGGAATGAATGACGACTAGAGCAAAGGTTCTCAACTGGTGGGTCGCGAGCCTTTTCCAGAAAACATTTCTTTTAATATATCATGTACAGAAAAAGTAAATAATCACTACCTAAAGCCGCACCGCGTAGAATTTTACCCAACACATAAAATTGAAATACAAGCATTTATTTCATGACCGATATTTTCATCATTGAAAAATACCTCATAAATGACATGACTGTGACTTTACTGGGAGTGGGTAACTCTTCAGCTTGTTGCCATGGAGATGTTGACTAAAGTTAGCAGAATTTGAGATTTCAACAGGTTAGGTTCTCATCCAGATCCATTCTTTGATTACCCACTGCAGTGATAGCATTTTCTGTGTCTACCTGGTCATTAGCTGCATGTTCCTTATTGATGGCAACTATATTACGCAGTGTCCCTTTAAATCTGTCACAACGACTGTTATTGTGTCGTTTTTATCATTTCAGCTTTTTTGACTTATTTAATGCATTTTTTGAGGAAAAGACAATAGTTAACATTATGTTTTTTAAGTCGCGGCTTGTTGTTCCATGGTGACTGTGGGTCCTGACGACAGACCCGTTGAGAACCGCTGGACTAGAGTGTAGCGCTTTGATAAACTTGTCAACTCAGGCGTGACGTGTAAAGCACAATACAAGAGTAAGCTGTTATACTAACTGTGTGAATGAAGTGAAATACCCCAGGTTTGTATTTGAAACATTTTATTTATTTTTTTGCAGTGTTGTAAGTTCACATATTTATTTTTATTACATTTATATTTATTTTATTATATTTATATTTATTATATTTTTTTTGTTGTTGAGCTTTTTTACCACGTTATGTTGTTCTGTCATAAAAATAATTAAAGAGGGGGTATTATGCTTTTTTCAATCACATAGCACCAGTCTATAGCACACTACAATGATAGCCTTCTGTTGGTCTGTATATGCAGTAAATTAAAATAACTACCTTGAATAAAATTGCTCTCTCAAAATGGCTGCACTGAACGTCTTGAAATAGGCCTCTGTCTCTTTAAGAAGCTTTCCGACACGCCCCCTTCAGCACACTACTGTGGCATTGAAACAACAACACTGTGCGGGGAGGGGGCTCTGCTGAGCTGAGGAGCAGTGGTTAGTGGCTTGGCTGGTGACGAAAGGTCCAGAGGCGTCTCCAGGAGGTGGGGGCGTTCTTAGGAGGACTGAGGCATAGCTACACCTAAAATGGCCGCCGTCTAAGTTTTTACTGATTACTCAAAAATATGTGAATGAGCCGAGGCAACACTCCAGGCATGTGTTTAATGAGGGAACGACATAATAACATGATGTAAAGCTTGAAAAAGTCGATTTTACATAATACCCCCCCTTTAATAAAAAAACTGGAGATGTGAGCCACTCGCGCACCTTTGATTATCCTTTTGAATCTTCTACGGTGGCTTTACTTTACCCAAGAAGCTCCTCCCGAGGCCCCACGTATCCAGGAAATCCTCATCTCTCCATCTCTTGCTAAGCTTAATCCTGTCATTGTGGGCTGTGATGAGCTTGAGCGTGAAAATCAGGACGTGAAACTGCTTCATAATATTCCTCAGCCATTTAAGATCCCATTATGCGCCGCCTAAGCAACAAAGAGTAAGGTAGTGATCAGATGTGTTTGGGGTCATTACCGGAAACCTGCAAAAAAAAAGCATCATACCGCCACTTTAAATTTAATTGCACCATATGAATTAACAATGTTTAACTTGAAAATCCTTTTTTTATTCACGCTCTGCATCTCAAGCAGCACTTTTCCCTCTCTCCTCCTCCTCCTCTCCCTTCTATCTCAGCTCACCCCACCATAAACACAGCACCTTTTTTTTTCTTCTTCTTCTTCTCCCTCCTCTCTCCGCCCGGTCACCATATTTCTTCCCGCCGGCCCTCCCGCTCAGACACTGACGGTTGTTATTTCGCCGGTGGCTGCTGTCAAAACTAACGTGGCTTAATTGACTGCGAGCGAATGAGCTTTTGGATTGGGCCCGTCAGACCTCCTCGGGAAGAAATGCAGCTCCATCTGTGAGCTGCGACGCCCGAGACAGCCACAATCTGTTGCTTGGGAATGAGCCAAGCCTATAACCCCCCCCCCCCAAAAAAAATAAAAAATAAAGGAAAAAAAAAATATATATAAAAAATTACAGCAAGTACCCCGGGCGCGCTGCGTTTAGTGATCGGCTGTCAGAAACGGAACAAGCAAAAGGAAGCGGGAGTCGCTATGCTCGCAATGTAATTTTTGCGTCATGGTTAGCAATGTGACAGTTGCGGCGGGGGGGGGGGAGGGCGGCGGTCCCCGTGAAGGAAAGGGAGAGGATTCGGAATAGTTTTGCCCGCCTTGTTAGACATTTGATTTGAGCGAAAGTGTCCCCGCGGCGATCTCCAAAATATAGCTGCCACCTCCCGCCTGCAGCGCTGTCAGGTGGAGGGGATGACTGGGGCCGCCCGAGCTCTGCTGGAGCCGCTGACGTCTGAGGGCTCCAATTAGCCGTTTAGCGCCGCGTTCTTAGCGCGTTTGTGCTTTTGAAGTGCATCATGGGCAGTGGCGGCTGGTGATGTGAAAACCGGGGGGGGGCTGTTGCCTATGCCTACCTTCAATTATATTTTAAAAGATACTTATAAACATTGTTTTTAACTTAAAAAAGAAATATTTAATATTATTATTATTATTTTATGCAGAATATAATCAAAACTAAACTTATTTAGTTTTATTAAAGTAAAAAATAAAGAAGCATGGAATTAATGCTTTTGGAAAATCTTTTTTCTGATGAAATGACATTTTTGTGTAAAGATAGTCACTATACATATTTTTGTTTTGCACCACTGATTTGTGTTTTGTACCAACAGAACAAAGGCAGGAGGTGTATCAAAAAAAACAAACATGTATATATTAAAGTAAATTGGGACGTGGAGAACAAGCTTTTTGCGGAGTGTCCCCACCAACATTGACACCAAACCTACGCCCTTGTCAGAAATAACTGTGACTTACGTGTTTAGATGAGAGTCCTCCTCCGTAGCACCTGGAGCTCCACCTGTTTCACTCAATGAATGAATGAGTTCCCCTCTTCTGTCGTAGCTCCTCACGGTTCTGAATCTTCTCTCCATCAAATGTCCACGTCCTGGGACATAACTGTCCACGTCCTGGGACATAACTGTCCACGTCCTGGGACATAACTGTCCAAGTCAGCGAGGGTTGTCCCAAAGGTGTGAAATAAACGAGCAGTAGCTAAAGCAGACGAGCTAGTTAGCATCGTAATGCTACCTCCAGTAAAGTCCGTTTAGACGTCACTTCTGACTGAAGAAAGTTGTCAAAGTCCATAAGTTGGAAAAAATCCTTTCACGTCCTCTCAGGAAACAACACGAAGATTCTCCGGTCTCTCAAATGAGAAGTTTTTCCTCCGATCGTCCGTGAGCTCAGAGCTGCTCCTCGCGTTTTGTTTACAGTAGACGCGTCCTCGGTTTTCACATGTCAGAGACATGAGGCCGAGCGCCCATGGGAGATTTAACATTGCGCGTCTCTGATTGGTTGAATTAAAGATATGTAGTGACGTTTTTAGACCCTATCAGAGCGCCATTGGTTAGATTGCTGGGGCGGCAGGAACGGCGCCCACGGCATAAAACTACACATTTATGACGCTGTTAAGGCACACGATGAAGCAAAAATTGATAGGAGGGGCGGCGCCCATAATGGACCAGCCGCCACTGATCATGGGTAGTTTTCCTGATTATAAGACGTAGAGATGTCCCTCAAACAGTTTGGGACAGGTCTGTGAACCTTATAGAAATCGGAGGTAGCCTACAACTAAACATATTACTGACAATACTTTCACAAAAGCATGTCAGATACCAACATTTTAGCAAAAAATAAATAAAATTGGTTTGAAAGAGTAGTCCAAGAATCAATTTGTGTAAAGAAGAGAACCCCTCCATGAACAGGAACTTCGATTTCATCTTTTCAGAAATCTCTTACCGCCCATACTTCGAGGGCTCTGTGATGCTAATGAGGCTGAAACTGAGCCCGGGACGGATCGATAGGCAGGTGATTAGCAGTGATCAGCTGAGATTAGGGCCGTTCAGACTGAAACCTAAGTGTGATTTAGGTCATTAGGGCTTAAAATGACAAAGACTTGTATTGCAAAGGTGTTTACCCACAGGTGAGAGTAGCCGTTATTAGAGGGGTGAACTCCTCCCTGTGGTTTTTATCCGAGCTGCGAGCTGAACTGATACTTAATGTCGCTGATGAAGCCTTTTGGATGAGAGGCGAAACCTTTGACACTCCAACTGCAGAAGTACAGAAGACGACTCAAGGACCTTCATTGAAGATGTCAGATACCACGTAATTGGGTAAAGGCCACCACAATAAAGTGAAGCGAGTCTGGTGACCGTGGCATCAACTGCATTTCTACAGTGTTACATACGCAGGCAAACAGGAAGTGGAGTAAACCAATCAGCGAAGGGCGTTATGGAACTCACCTACTGTCGATGTATTTTTGGTCATTTATCGCCAATTGGAGATAAGGTCCCTCAAACTCGCGCCGCCCGTAGATTGTTGTTGACGGGGCGTCCGCGAATAAACAAATCTGATTGCGTGGGCTCGTTTGAGTTTTCTGATGCCGCCAACGAGGCCGTGGGTCCCAGACTGATATCACACTGTGTGAAAAAAAATCCCGAGGGGCATCATTCGTGAACTCAACCTTGAAAGACTGATGTCAGCGTCGCCTGCCTCCAGCCAATGGTGGTGGCGCCTGCGAGGGCCACACCTCCACTTCAGCCCATCAGTGCAGAGCCACACTTTCATCGCAGCCAATCATCGCCCCTCGGCCCCGCGTTTAAGCCCCGTCTGCTTCCCAGATGTGCTGCGACCCACCTCCACCCCTTCACCGCCTCTTCTATCCACGACTTCGCCCTGCTACACCCTTCACCGGTCTCCCATACCGCCACCAGTGTCCAGGCTCCAGGGGGAAAGACGTCCCTAACGCTGACCCACCAATCCACACATATATCAATGTCTACTGCTTTAATGGGGCTTGAACGCCAACACATAAATATGTTTGAGTCTATCCGGGCCGACATGTCATTGGTGTTCTCAGAGTCAAAAATGGCAATGGATAATTCAGAAATGTTTAGCTTTTTTAACAGTGATTGTTAAAAAAGAAAACGCGTAATAGTGAACAGAGATTGAAAACTATGACCAAAACAGAATGCAAAGATGTATCCACCTGCCGAGACTAATCACAACTTCTCCGCACTCCCGGAGACTCCAAACACACAATAAACAACCACTCACTCACACACTACACAGAAGAGATGTAGAGAAAAGAGCTGTGGAACAACTCCATTAGCTGCTGGTAAATACGTCTAACACACTGCACTGTCCCAATGAACAGTGACTCAGTACGTTGCATCTTAAAATCTCCTTTTGCTTCATATTTTTGGCCTGCACCAGGCAAGGCAAGGCAAGGCAACTTTATTTATACCGCACACCAGCACTTCTAAGCTAAAACACAATAGCCAGTTGATGTTTTGTAGTAACCAATTCATTGTATAGGAGTACATTTCCTTTGCCACCATGAATCTGCATCGTAAACACATCATCTGTGCCAGACTCCACGATCTCCGCGTTCGCCCCGTTCCACTCCACCCCGACCCCCGCAGCAAAAGCGTTTGGTATTTTAACTGTTCAGAAACGTTCCACATGGTTCTTCCCCCGCTCAGTGGGGGCCCCCGTCGCCTGCCCGCCTCTCGCCGATAAAAACACGGGTCGAGTCAGCGCTTCAGCGCCGGCCGGATCGAGCTCAGTTCAGATCGCACCTCGCGGGGGAAGAAAATGGCAACGGCAAAGTAAATACCCTGCACACTGACTTTACTCTAATGAACATGTCACTATTGTGCACAAACTCCGAAAGAGGGAAATATCCAGGTTATATTATAACAAAACAACCTCACGACCCCATTAAGCTTCTGTTGATCTCATTCACGCAACTTTTTTTCTGCTCCTCTCGCCCTCGCATGCAGGAGAAAAATAATACAATAAAAACAGCTCGCCTGTCCTTAAATAGTTGTTTATTATTTTTGCTAGCGGCACCGGCGGAGAGGACCGGGGCGGACTGAAGAGGAGGTGCACTGTATCGGTCTGAGCTTCGACTGAAACGTGCATAATGAACTCGCGAGAACAATCAGATGTGTGGAAGGGTCTGCGAGAGCTGTGAAAGCTCAGATTTGACAAAACTCAGTCCCTTCAGGATTTCAGGGGCATTTCTTGTGATTGTTGCTAAAATTCCTGAATTTGCGGGCCATTTAATTTTATTCAATTACAGTAAAAGACAAGAGTGCAGATAAAACACTTTCAGTTTTCATATGCTCGGGTAAAAAGAGCTGTTTTCAGTCTGGATTTGAACATTGTCAGAGTTGAGGCCTGTCTCACATCCTCATGAAGACTGCATGAAACTGAAACGCAGCCTCACCGTGTTTAGTCCTGACTCTGGGAACCACCAGGGGACCCCTCCCTGAAGTTCTCAGGGCCCGAGATGGTTCATACGGCTCTAACATGTCAGAGATGGACTTTGGTGCTAAACCATGAAACGACTTGTACACAAGCAGAGCTGTTTTAAATTCTATTCTCTGAGTGACAGGAAGCCAGTGCAGGGACCGGAGCACTGGACTAATGTGGACGTATTTCCTGGTTCTTGTCAGGACTCGAGCAGCAGTCCTGATATATCATCATACATCATCACTTAACATTATTATTCTCCATGAATTTATCCAGACTTGGGTCTTTTTCAGACTTCAGAGAAAACAGGAAGTTTGGAGCACGACCGGTCTCTGCTGATTGGTTAAACGCCACAGAGGCGGGATCTGTGATGTAGGATGAGCTCTTCTGATTGGCTGAGTGAGGACCACATGCTCCTTTACCTTATCCTGATGTGCAGGAAGGAGGCCGTATGTAAAGCGTGCGGAAATTACCCAAAGTAGTCACTTCCCTATAAAAAGGGTTAAAACAATATTATTTGTTTACATCAAAATCAAACTTTTCTTTGCATTTGACATCAGTTTAAAAAAAAAAAAACTTCAGTCCAACAAAGGGCCTGTTCGTTCCGAGGCAAACTGCTGCGTAGACTTCCCGCGCAAACAACAAGCCCAACACAACTCGAGGCACGTTTCCGGGCGAGGGAACAGCACGTCTGCCGTAACGATTTGCGCGGGTATTGACGGGGCTAAAAATGCCACGCGCAGCACATCGCGTTTCGGAGGACAAGGTTTCATATTGTCGATGTATTTCTGCATCCTGATGTCACATTGAAGTCCGTCTCCCCGCGGTGTTCCTGCGGAAAGTCGCACGCGCCGGCCTTGTTAGACGCGGAGCTGTCCTCGGGGGTATTTCCACTCGTCACACGTTCCCACTGCGCTGTCACTGTCTAAAAAAAAAAACGGAGGCGAGTCCCGTCAGATATCACACGTTTGTGCCTCGCGCTTCCCCCCATACCTCGATATTGTTCTATCTATAGACTTTGACCGTCCAGAAGCTTTTTGTGAGTCGCTTTCATTCATTTTACAATGGATTTCCAGGTAATTCATCAAAATTATAGCTGTAAAAGGTAGAGATACATGGTCAAATATTATTCAAATGCAAGTAAAAATGAGAATTATTTTAAAGGGCCCTATACCTGATATAAAAAAGGAAAAAAATAGAGGGAGCCACTAAATTAAAACATTAGTTATGTCCGAACATTTTTTCTTGCGTCCCAATTCTTCACAGGGACGAGTTTATAAGCATATTTCACAACCTGCACGGTCACTTCTTAGGGTCACTGTCACAGAAATACTAGAAAACGGGGTCAGCCCTATGTTCCCCGGTACTTCTATTGATTAAGATTAGGCCTTAAAGGAACAGGCCACCGTTTTCACATACTGAGATATGTGCTTACCTTAGCTTTGACGAGTTCATTTGTACCCGTCTGGTCTCCACGTGTGCCTCGCTAACGTAAACACAGCACAGATTAGCATTTAGCCGTTAGCATTTAGCCTCTCTCTTCTCCCCTATAGCGCCAAACGAGGTGAAGATAGAAGCTACCAAACTCTTCCATGTTTTCCCTATTTAAATATGGTTACCTGAAGTGTTACGCTATAAAGTATAATTACACAAAATTAAACAATGTGGATTTTCTAAGCGGATAAAAGGGGGAACTATATTGTAAGGCGTAATAATACCAGGAGTAATTCGGCATCCGCGCAGTAAAGTGAAGATATCACTGCGATATCGCTATTCCTTAGGTTAGTGGCTAAGGGCGGGGTCAGGGTTACGCTGATTGATATATGTATGACGTTTCACTCTCATGACTTGTGATTGGTTGAAGTACCAACTCACCTACGAAATAAATAAATAAAGTAAAAATCGCACCCGGGGGAACATAGGTATGCACCCCTAGAAGACTAGTCTGCTAGTTCATGGAATTAATACAAATGCTTTGTAATTAGGTGCAAATTGTTTTTCCCACAAATATCCCAAAGGAGGACCTTTTAACTAAAGCTCTGAAGGATTTGTGCTTGGAAATACTTTAGTATGCAAGGTATGAAGTACAACCTCTTAACCCGCACCTGAACACAGCACATTTTCTCCAATTTGGCTTTACCCAAATCTAAGGGCTTCTTGAAAAAAGCGTCAAAATAATGACAAAAAAAAACGCACTGGCAAAGCGACAAAATGTCCACCAAAACTCGACAATAAAGTGATAAAAACATTGTGAAAAAGCAACAAAAACTTTTCAAAAATGTGACAAAAAACACGGAGACAACGTGACAAAAACGTTCTGATCACTTTAGTAGGTCTTAGCTTTCAAATGAGGCATTACACTGTTGCTTCCAGTTAAGAAGCTTTTAGAGTTGGTTAGACTCGAACTGGAGAAACTGTGCTTGGTTCAGGTGGGGGTTAAGAGGTTGACGTCTTACTTGTAGAGAAAAAAACAAAGACCAAACTGTGACGTTTCTTTATTGTACGCACGTGAACCGGCTGGTTTCCCACACACACGTTTTCATTCACAAATATTGACAATGTTTGGTATCCACGTGTAGCAGGAAAGGCGACCGGACTCAGATGACGCTGAAATCCAGATATGGTCGTTTCCTCTTCTGGGAGACGGCTGTGGCCACGAGGCTAAAGAGACTTGACAAAGACTAAAGTTCTCACCAAGCAATTCTTCACGCCAAAAATAACTTCTTAATAATTCATGTGGACAAAATGGCACCTCTCAGTGACTACAAAACTGTCAGCTTTTATACCTCTCCTAATTGGAAAGGACCTCCCGCGGGTAAGTACCATTAGCTTGATGGGTAAATTCCAGATGTAAGTTTAGCTGGTAAGTTTTAATTGTACATAAAACAGGTTTGGTCCAAAATTACAACTGTTCAAATTAAACTTATAAAGACCATACAAAACCAAAAATCATATACAAAAGGAAATTCTGTGAAACGTTTAGACCATTTACCCCCCCTCCTCCCGCCACATGGTTCAGCCTAAGATTTTTAAATGGCCGACAAAGACCGCGCCTTCCCTTTGTTCCAACCATGTGGTGCAGGTAAGATTACAGACACGCACACACACACACACACACACACACAGACACACAGCAAAGTTTTAAACAGACAATCTTTAATGTAATTATTAACTAAACAAATAATGAATCCGGTGGGTTATTGTTAGCTGATGAATATTGCAAATGAAACAATGTGTCTAGAATAAATAATGGGACAAACCCACTTTGTCACGTTTCCTCAAAACATCTTGAAACATCTCCGCTTCTCCAACAGACTCTAAACTTTCCAGTCTCGGGCTTAACAACAGTCTGACGGTTATTCGGTGGGATTTTTCAGGTCTAATTCCAATAAATCAAGGCGACGTTTGAATTATTTTCAGGATCCTGGCTCTATCCATTATTTAGATGTTGTCACTAAAAATAAGAGCGATTTTGTAAATTTGTATACATAATTTTTTTAAATAAAATCACAGAACAATTATATTTTTTCCCCCTCATTTGTATTTCTCTAAACTTCATATTGTTCCCTGTTCAGCGTCTCACCTTCAGTGTTTCTGAACATTTCCATTTATTCTTTTCAAGCGCTGTAACTACCTGGCTGCCCTTCCCGCCTCTCTCTATTGTCCTGTATATTTTCCTCGAGTAAGTGAGCAGCACCTTCTGGCTCCATTAAATATTTAGACGCGGCTGTCGATGGAGGAAGTGGAGGAATAATCCGAGGGACAGATGCTGCGCCACATCTGGGTGTCACCGATGGAGAGGGAGCGACGCCGCTGCCACTCAGGCGCCCACCGGAGTGTGCGAGCGCCCCCATATACGCTCTCTCCCCACGCCGCCGATTTATACCGAGGATCATCCCGACTCTACACGGTGCGGTGGATGTTTCTGTTTACGCGTGTTTATCCTGATATGTTCTTTTCCTGAGGGGGAATTTAAACGCCATATAATGTGAGGGTGGCTGCCTATAAATAATGTGAACTCTAGTTGGAAAACATTAGATCCAGTGTTCTCCGACGACGAGGGGGTACTCGAGGCCTTGGCAGGGGGGACTTGGTTTGAGCTGCTGCGATAACGTAACCTCCATTGTTTGAGTGGTAGACATGTTCTCCAATCAGAATTATTGAGCCTTGCTGCCTTTGGCTCAAAAGTAGGGGTGTGACATCCATCCACTTGTCCGTTGCCGGGTCGTGGGGGCAGCTGTTGGAGTTGCCCAAATCACATGCACCAGCCCCTATGGCTCCTCCTGCAGGTGGTGGGTCCACAGGAGGACGGCCTCATGGTTCCAAACGGGCCTGTTGGTCTCTCATAGGGGCTTCACCCATTCACACTCTCATTCATACACCAGTGTACGCAGACACTGGAGGCAAGGAGGGTGAAGTGTCTTGCCCAAGGACACAACGACAATGTGCACCTTCAGGAGGCGGGATTCGAACCCCCGACCTTCCGATCATGAGACGACCCGCTCTACCATCTGCGCCACTGTGACAGTATATATATATATATATATATATATTTTGCGGGATGATACGGTACTTTTTATTACGATATTGATACTTTTGATGACCTCATGCATATTAATAAGTATTGTCATACATATTAATGAGGTAGCAGTGGTTTCATTTCATAATAAGAATTCAGTCAGAACAGAATTTGTAAGCACTTCGACCCAACATGTCACAGATATAATCTTTTTTTTCTTCTCAAAATTTTAATCTAATCGTGATTTTAATAAAGGTCGATCACGATAATCGCGTGGTGCGTTTTAATCGGGGAGAATTGGCCAATCCTGTCGCAGTACGAAACAAAATATGGAAGGCGCAATGCTGCAGCGCCTGTCAGGTCAATCCGAGGGATCACTCGGCCCAAACGAACAGGAGGCCCAGGAGCGTGGCACATGCGGCAACAAGGAGAGGACCTGGGCTGATTCAGAAACCGTTACTTTGGTAAGAGGTCTTACGCCAAACCGGATGTGCGTCATTATCCATCATGACAAGAAGCCTCCGAATTGGGCTGTCGGTTAGGAAGGAGTTAGGAAAAGGAGCCTCCATGCTAACTATCATAGCTACTTTAGCATAGGGATTTCTGACGCTACCTCACTGGCGATTAGGAGCCATGTGCCATCCCATAAGCCGCGGCGCCGCATGCCCGCCCCCTCGCACCCACCCTCGAGTGATTCTTCACTGTTGATTGACAGTTGCACAATTAATAAAAAAATATATATATATAAGAGATTCTGCAAGCCAAACTTTATAAAAGTGAGGAAATGCATGTTAGAGTCATCACAGCAAAGTCGCATGTCAGTGTTTTAAAGCGCCTCCTCAGTAAATGGCTTAAAGGGAAGGCAGTTTGTGCTTTTGCTTTCATTTAGTAGAAGCTTAAACCACATTAGCATATTGTAGCTTTATGAAACAGCTGTTGAGATAAAATAAGGCTAAAGGGAAATGTGATGGCTCATTTAGATTTATTTTATTTCTCCTTAAATGTCTTTATTTGGACACTATGTTGTTGCATATGCACTACAGTAGGTGGCGGTATGCGCTTTTGTTTGCCTGCCAATATCCTTAAAGAAGAAGAAGAAGAACAGCTGTTGGTGATGTCACTTCCCCTTCACCTGGGTAAGGACGGTCGAATTGGGCAAATGCTGCTGAAGCAGAAGTTCACTAACTGCATAGGGATCTAACAGTTGACCCCATGAAAGGTTAAGGATTAATTGCTACTTAGAGGCTATACTTTAATGGTTTCGGAATCAGCCTTGGTGATTTTATGTGGAAAGTCGGCTACAAAGTTGCGCTAACTCGTCCAATGAGCAAAACAAACACGCGGGGAGCCTGAGTGGAGGCTCGAAGCTAACAGGCTAACGGGCAAAGCCAACTGCGGGCTAGCCCCACTTAAACAGTATTTACAGCCAAGTTTGAGAGAAAAAAAAAATCTCCATTGTGTAATTGGACGTCTTTCCCTTTGTCTTTTCTGTCGGCGTAGTATTTACTCTCATGGACAATTAATGAGTAAAAAACCACAACATGCTACGACACCTGCAGTGGCGCTTATGGCCTCTAGGGGCCTGAGTTACTTAATACTGCTTTAAATGTAAATGACACGATACCACTGACCGATTAGTGTCCTATTTTCAGTGAGTAAGTCAGGCATCATTTATTCTTTTATTTATTTATTTATTTAAGAATAAGGGATACAAAGCACATGAAAACAAATCATGAATAATATCTTGATGTTACGTAGTTTATTTTTGTGCAATGTATTGATTATCGCTGTATCGTTATCATATCGAATGGTGAGGTACCCAGAGGTTCCCATCCCTAATCAAAAGTGTCTGCAGGGGAGCTCTGTCTGCAGCTGCTCTACACAGACTCCACGTGTGCCTCAGGCTGAGCAAACCGCGAACTACGCTCACCGCTAGTAGCGAGTGTCTCATGACTTGCGGGTAGGACCGGGTCACAGAATTATCATTTCCTCGAGGCGTGGGTTCGGGTGGTCAAAAACAGCCGATCACCTCCGCTCATCGCCGTAAGCGTGGATCATTGTACCACATTAAGCCTTCCCTACACTGTAAATTCTCATTCCACTTACTTGGAATAAGTTGTAAACCTGAGGCATAGTTATTAAGCCCAATGTTAAGCAATGATACCTAGTAACGCTAGTATGATTAAGTGGGATTTCACAGTATTTATTATTTATGATACAAGTTCTGATTACTAGACATGTTAGTACAGGCAACTGGGAATTCTGAGTACTGATTAGTGTTATTACTTAAATAGGGTATTAACCTGCACTATTATTCTTAGTAATGGTTATTGGAATATTCCTGTTCCCTTCATGGTTTATTTGTCATTACCTTTAAGTTTTACAAATGTAGTACACAATAATGTAACATCTTTACAGTAGGTTCGTGACGCAACTATGAGGCTGACTTTCTTAAAACTTTGTGATTCAGAAAATTATTGTGATAGGATTTAAAAAAGACTGGCTCTTTTTTAAATATAAAATTTGAATAACGCCAGCCGGATAACTCACAATGAGAAGGCACTTTACTGATTCAAATTACAATGGGACTGATATTTACGCTTTGAAAAACGTGTTTGAGAATAACAATCTTGATTCTCAACTAATAAAAATAATAAAATAATTTTTAGTGCATTTAGCTTTGACTTTAGAGCAAAAAGCTTCCACCTGCTCCAGTGTTGAGCTGATTCTTGTATTCGTTCGGGCGAGTTCTGGGTAAAATTTACTGAAAAAATATGCATATTTTTTCACAACTGAGATCCGGTTCGAACCGTTCACCTTATTAAAGAGCCGATCAAAAGAGCCGGTCGGTTATGAACGTCACATCACTAGATAACTCCTTCATGTAGCTGAATAGATACAGACGGCGTCGCGTCATAGAAGGGGCGTGGCCGCGCCGAGGGGGAAAATAGTCATTTTCTGGCAAAATATAAATGTATTTCTCACATATAAATATAGTCAAGTCTAAATCGGGTCTATATGGATGTTTATTCACAGCGCTAGCTAGCGTTAGGACGATGCTAACATGAAGCATCATGTTAGCATCGTGCTAATGCTAACGCATGAAGCATCATGTTAGCTTTCTCCGTTATTTTTTATTTTTTTATTTTTTTATTTGTACAATATACATTAGCCTCAGAAAGGAGAGATGCATTGTACCATTTATGTATTTATGGGCTGTTGAACCACTTGGCTCCTCCCCATGTATTTGTATCTTTATTTAGTAGAAAACTATATTCATAATTCAGCATTTGTTAAAGTAGTTTTTGAATAATTAGAGAAAGTTTTGATTTTTTTTCCAAATGGTTTTCCCCCTTAACTGTTTTCAAACATGACCATATGAGCGAGTCCAGAGATGCCGTCTGTATCCATTGCTGGGTTGCAGGCGACATCACAGCGTTCCAAAGGCTAATACTATTATATGGAGGAAAAATGATTTTGTTTTTGAGGACATTTTTGGTCTTGTACAGAGAGATCATGGATCCAGTGACTGATATTAATGATAATTTTTGTAATTCATACTCTTTCTTTTGAGCTACGACTTGTGAAAGTGTAATGTTGTTAATAGGAAAAACTGGGTCCTGCCCCCCCCCCCCGCTGGGTCCGGTGACATCATCACATTCTAGAACCTGCAACCCAGCAATAGGGAAGGAGAAAGAGTGAGAGCCTCTTTGCCTCTTGCTGCCTGATATCTTGTTGCTGCTCGAAGCTGAAATGTAATAACTGAGTGGTCTACCATGATGGACAAAAAAAAAAGACACCCAATTCTGATTCCGTTCAACCTTCCCAATGTTGAAGTGTTTTGCCCTTGACAAAGCATTGGGTAAGATTTGAACCGCCGACCCCCTGGTTGTCCACAGTCGACCTTCAAAACCGACAATCAGTCTTTCCATTTCCCTCTCATTACAGTTAATTACTGCAGCTCACGAGATGAATCATGCACTTTCCCATTTAAACACATTGCTTAGAACGCATGAAACTTTCTCATAATAAGGTCGTTCTATTTATGCGACTGCTGCGGTTACATTGCGAGCGAATTAAAACGTACCTGTTTCTAAATGCAGTGGAAAACCGCGCGGAAAACAAGAGGCAGACTCCGCTAATTAACGCGAGCTGACACGCGGTAATCACGCTACGGGCTTTTTATAAATACGACGGGGGAACAGGACGGAGGTATGGAGTGAGAGAGATGAGGTTCGAACCGGCACATCCGTCAAAACAAAGCGACAGGGGAAGAGACGGGTATCGATTACCTGGTTACCTCCGACCACGGGCCGAGGCGTTTTGGCAGGACTGTCCTTGAGGACGACGAGAAAGAAACTGCAGATTTGGGTCAACGGCTTAAATAGCGTATAGGAAAATCTGCCCTCTGACCCCGATTAGAGCAAAGCTTTAGTGGTGTTTTTGCCTCTTTGTTTTGCTATATACGGAGAGTACTTCCTGGTTATGTCGGGCCATGGGAGTAACTTGAGGGAAATCGGAGGAGCAACGTATGCGCAGACCCTGTGGTACTTTGGATAATCGCTGTGACATTTGGACGGCACGGTGGCGCAGCGGTTAGCGCTTGGGCTTCACAGCTAGAAGGTCCTGAGTTCGATTCCCACCTGGACGGGGCCTTTTCTGTCTGCATGTTCTCCCTGTGTCTGCCTAGGTTTCCCCCGGGTACTCTTGGCTCAAAAGCCAACTTGCAATATGGTAAGGTTATACTTTATTAAACCCTGTAGGTAAATTGGCTCTCTGCCTTTGACCCATCCTCAATGATGCTGAGGCGACCTGTAGGAGCAGTGGGACGCTCGGGGACCAATCTCCAGATGTGGAGCAAGGCTGATGGTCAGAAACAGTCAGGCCCTAAAAATCGCTTCCACACCCCAGGGCAACTGTGGCTACAATAGTAGCTTACCACCACTAAGAATGGAGTGAATGAATAATGCAATGTAAAACGTCTTTGAGTGTCCATTAAAGTGCTATATAAAACCTATTAATATTATTAAACACCTGGAGGATTAACCTAGTGAACATGTTTTTAGTGGTAGGGGAAACCGTCGTACCCGGAGGAAACCTATGGGGAGAACATGCAAACTTCAAAGAAAAGCCCCACCCGGGGGTTGAACCTGGAACCCTCTAGCTGTGAAGCCCGAGCACTAACCACTGCACTTCTTGAAGATCACCAAGAAGCTCTTAAAGGGGGATTTTGCATAAGACTGTAGAGAAATTCTCCTGTTAGTCGCTCTCATGAACACACTGTGTGATGCAAATTGTAAATGTGCAAACAAAGAACAAGCTAAATAATAATAATAGAATAGAGTGAACTTATGTACAAGCCATAATTTTCAACTTTTAACTGCTCCTGACCAAGATCTTGATTCAAGATGTGGAAGTTACTCCTTGAGTACTGCTACAGATACAGTAAAGTCTAGAAAACGAGTAAAACTACACTGCATAAAGTAATTAACTAGATTAGTATAAATGTTTCAATTTGAGCATAATAATCAAAATGTGAGTTGTTTTGACTAGGTACGATGTATTTGGCCATTTGACCTGGATTATTTCACTTGTTTTGAGATGTTTCTGACTCGATTCAATACATTTTGTCTCTATTTCAAGTCATTTTCTTTGCCAATTATCTCATTGGCAATTTTACTTTCTTATTTAGAGCGAGATTTAACTTAGAACCAGTCTGAAATGTCCTCAAACTAGCAAAGTAAACTTGGTCAGACCAGGAACAAAGTCTAAATGAGTGAAAACCGCTCAAAACTAGATACATTTCCTCAATTCAAGACATTTAAGCCAAATGCTTGATATTTACTTTTTGCAGTGTAAAAACTTATTTTATTGTATGCCAAATCCTGTAATGCATAAAATACACAATGTCTCACACAGTTTGATTCAGCTTGTTTAGATGAAGAAGAGAAGTGGTTCTGCCGCTTTGTTTTTATTACCTAAGATAATCCTTTCAAACCTTTTTGTGTCTCAGAAACTAAATTTTACAATACTATCAATAACAGGCGGCAAAGTGAACTTGCTAAACTCACTAGATTGCATCTTGGACGACCCCCGTTCAACATCACTCGCATCAGAACTCAAACTTCAAGTGGGATCCCGTGCTGTTTTTAAATAGCTCCGCTCCTTGTTTAGACTCGGGGTAACAGGTGCTCTCCGTAGGTGCGTCGTGTCACAACATTTGAAGGAGATTGAGTGCGCAAAAAGCCGCCCACTTCTTCCCCTCTCCTCTCCATCACCCCAGCCCGAGCAGCCGACCGAGCAAGCTCCTGCCTGGGCCCTAAAAATCGCTTCCACACGCCAAACGTCAGGGCAGCGGTGATTAATGGCGCTGCCGGCTCTCCCCATCTCATTCTGTTACTGTCAGAGTTAAGTGGGCCGAAGACAATAATAAACAGTCAGTCTAGTGTGACCCCCCCCCCCCCCCTCCTCGCACCGTCATGGCCGCTCTCCCTCCTCTCTCCCCTGCGAAGAGGAGGGAGAGGAGACGTGAGCTACGAGACGAGGCCGCCTGTGTGTAGAAAGCTCCAGATGTGCTTGTCTATAAGAATACCATGTTTGCTTGAGTGAAGTGCAGGTGTGGAGGTAGAGCGTGCTCTACTTAATTGTTCTCGTGATGAGGAGAGGGAATGGACCTTGAGCTCTGGTGTTTTACCTAACTGGATGATTAGCCTGTTGTGCCTGTTTATAGGTTGATCCAGGAAACCTACTCGGACATGGGGAGGATGCGCAAACTCCGCACATAAGGTGGAAAAAAGATTAAATCGTCGACTGGACTGGACTTTGGCTTCTAGTTACAGAAGCTCCTTCAAAGCTCTTCAGGTCATAAAAGACACTTTTACCGAAACTGGATGGGACTAAAAAGGCCCAGACTCCTCCCAGGAGGAGGGAGCCAGACTGCCAAAAATTCCTATTCAAGTTGTTTACCGTATAACTCAAGTAGCAGGTCTTTGTCCTGCTCTGCTGCTGAGCCAATGGGCGTAGGCGACCCATTAGCCTAACAAAAGAGGGTCGTTCACCTGCTCTCAATAGGCCGTTATCGAGGGGGGGACAAGGCACGTCTCCGGCCTCCCCTCCCCCTCTATTGAGGCTTGGTTTCTGTCGTTTTACAAGGATAGCTTCCTCTATTCCCCGTTCGTACCATCTCTTCTCAATAGCTAATATTTCTACCTCTTTGTCTTCAAAAGTGTGGTTAGTGGATTTCAGATGGAGATGGACAACCGACTGTGGACCACTGCTGTTTTCCCCACGGTGTTGGGACATTCTTTTGAAGAGAGGTTGTTTGTTGTTGGTTATCTGAAAATCCTCTGCCGCTTTTCTCCTACTCCTGCTACATAAGATTTAGCCACTCCTTTCCTTCTAGGCTCTGTTTCCGGTCTGTTCTGCCTTTTTGCTTCTTTGCGCTCTCTTCACCTTATCAAAGGCCCATCTTCGGTATCCACAGTCCACTGTCAACGCATTCTTCCGATGCTGTTCTTAGCAGAAGCTTCTGACCCAGTCCAGTCGATAATTTGACCCTTTTCTAATGGTACTTGATTATAGAAATTGAGACGCCCTGGATGAATGAGAGCCTTCACATCCACACATAAGGGTTCCTACAGTTCCAACAAGCGTGATTAACCAATCTGAGAAACATATGGTGCGCCCAAAGACATGAAAATAAGTCACACAAAGTCACACAGAAGAAACCGGCATCGCGCTAAACTCACAACCTTAAAAGTGATTGCATTAATTGAGCTAAGATTAAGGCCTCAAGTATCATTAATAAAACGTTAAATCGTATGCCAACTAGCTTTGGGAATTTTGAAAGTCGGACATTTTCCCATGAATTTGTGGGAATTGAGGGGAATAAATGGAACTGAAGGTTACTTCTTTACACACCAATATTAACTGCAGCATATGAATCTGACTTTAGAGTCTTGTACTGAAATATCTGTCACTGAAAAGTCTCAAATAAATCATCTTCGCCATGTCTGACACCGGGGTTTGAAAAGGACAGTGTTTTAGGTATGTGGTCAAAACGAACAAGAGCTTTTCGAAATGGAATAGACTCATTCCAAGTTTGTATCCATCATGCTTATATTCACAGAGTGTGTGCAGTATTATAATAAAGTATATTGTTTTAAGTGCCTATGTTTCTTTCTGTAGCGATTGTTCTATAATTCAGGTCTATTCTGTTTAATGCAGCTCTGTGCACAGACACAGGCGTCTTCTGTTGCTCGTATAGTATTGGTCAGTATTGGTTTGTCATGATTTGAGTTAGAGACAGATAATTGAAGTTTACCGTTTGTCCCACCACTTATTAGAAAGAAAATGAAGCAGTATTTAGTTTGACATGACAATAATGGCCTCACACTTCTGAATGTGTATAATGTTCGCACCGTGTGACGTTACTCAAATGCATGTTTTATGGTTCAAAAACATAATTAATGAGCAAGAAATAGTTAATGAATTGTTAAAAATAAAATGTTTATTAACGCAATTTGACATTTTTTAATTATTTTTTTCTGAAAACTCTACAAATTCCCAAGCTATAGCGTTCCCAATGAAAGTTTCTGGAAATGCTCCGCCCCTTTGCAACCCCTAATCCCAACGGGCATACAGTAAATCTAAAAATCTTGGGAAATAGTGAAACAAAAAGGCCTATAACACTATAACTGCAGTTTTAAGTTTTAAATGACATACATTTCCCCACATTCTTCAGTTTGGTGAAATGTTTGCAAATGTTAAAGAATACAATCTGCACAGATTTGTTTTGCGTTTTTTTTCATAATGTTATGGAACTCTTAAGACAGTTTTCTGCATTTAGGTGACACGTTACATATTTCAAGATTCAAGATTGTTTAATTTGTCAAACCATGACTGATTTGAAATTATATTTCTCTCATCCTTGATTGTGGAGCGGGGGGTGGGGGAAGAGGGGTGAGAGGGAGGGCAGGGAGTTCAGCTTCCCGATGGCCCTGTGTACGAAACTGTTCTTAAGTCGACTGGCCCTGGCCCGTAGATTCTGCAGTCTCCTCCCAGAAGGCATTACCTTGAAGAGACTGTGTGATGGTGCGTAGGGTCCCTGGTGATTCTGACGGCTTTGCGGGTGAGACGGGTGGAGTACATGTCCTTAATGGAGGGGAGAGGAGCTCCACAGATCTTCTCTGCTGCTCTCATGATGTGCTGGAGGCTCCTTCGGCAGGAGGATTAACCCTAACCCTAACCCTATTTGCATCCGACTTCAAGCAGGCTTCCAAACGCTCCTGTTTTTTGAGCAACCGCAGAAAGTTTCCAGACACGGGGGCACACTCACACTTAATGAAATGCCCCAATTGCCCCAACTCTTTTTGAGGCGCAAGTACTAGCCACTCAGCCACTGTCCTGTCACTTGTAGCAGTGCCCCTCGTTTGGTCGAAGCGGCCAAACACGATGACTGATATCCCTGACTAATGAACTCGAGCCAATATGAAATGATCCATCGGTAATCTTGACCCACATTTCATCCCTTCAATTTCCAGTACAACCCGAACTAATGACCGGCCCGGTCTCTAAAGAGGACATGGGGCTTGGGAAATATCGCCCTCCTCACCCTCCCGGCCTGCTCCTGGCGTGGGCTCCCCGTAATCACATCTCCCTGACAGATGAGCCCCAGCGGAAACATAATAAAACGCTCCCAAGATTAAGATTGCCATATTTTCTGATTGGATTTTGATTGAAATACCTGACATCTCGCTCCGACCCGGGTTTAAGGCCCTCGGGAGGCTCTTAACGCCAAATTATCAATCCGCCGGCATTAAGTCAAAACTCGTCATGCAACTTTGCGCGGGGCATATCCCTCATTTCGGCTGATGGATCCGAGGAAGAAGTCCGTGTGATGGGAGGCTATTTATTTAGATTGCGTTTTGTTTGTGTTGAGTGACAGCGCGGCTCTAGGTGCACATTAAGGCGCTCATATCAATCACACCTGATCAGTTTATCAAACGAGGCCATGAGGCATCGATCATCGCTGGAGAGGATTCTCACGACGGCATGCATTTTGAAATGATCTTCTCTGAAAAGCGTCTCGAGATCAATTCGTGTTCGTGCGCTGTGTTGTTTGAGTCTAGTTCGCAGGCAGGAGGAGTCATCTTGTTCCCATGTTGTTAAAATCTAGTCTTTCTCTTAGTCCCGAACCTGAATAAAAGAATGAGAGAGGTCAAAATCCTGACAGTCTTGATGAATGAAGCTATTCTTCAGTCAGCCGGACCTGACCCCAGAGTGTGTGATGTGTAGGAGCGGAAAGTGGAACCGATGATCTTCTCAGCCGCTGTCACTCTGCACTGGAGGCTTCTACAGCTGGTCAGGAGGCTCCCTGTGGTTCCCAGAAGGCCAACAGGATTCTGGATCTTCTCAGTTTGCAGGGGCAGTATAGAAACTGATGTCCATACATGGCCAGTGATCTACACTGAACACATTTTTAATGTGCTGAACTGAAAGTCATGAAACATTTTGCTATAAACACAATAGACCCATTTCTTTTAAATATTGTCCACAAATCTGACTAAATCTGTGTTAGCGAGCACTTCTACTTTGCCGAGCACACCAAGAAGATGGTATTAGACAGCATGAATTTTAGGCTGAGGCTGTCTACAATAAAAGTCTACTCTGATTTGTATTTAATTTTACACACATGCACAAGGCCACTGATGTCGCAAGCTTTGGGGGAGTGTGCAAGCAATGTCCACCCTTCCTCGCACCATTCCCTGTGAGAATTTGACATACTATGTGTAACCAGACCAGGACCGGAGAATCAGATGAAAATGTTCGAGGCACTCTGATGTGGTTAAAAGTCCTTTATTGAACTGAGGACGCCAACACATTTCGACCTGGCACGGTCTTCATGCATCAGGACCAGAGAATGTTTTATGTCTTTGAGTTCAGCGCATGAAAAATGGCAGCAAAAACAAAAGTATTCAGTTTTTTTTTTTGCTTTTGTTCCGTGGATATGTTCTCTGTGTTGTGCAAGCCCAGGAACTCTGTGCTGGTCACCCTGTCCACAGCAGCACTGCTGGAGCATCCTGGATGTTCACAACAATCTCCTCTGTCTTCTCCACATTTACCGAGAGATTGTTATGTGTGCATCACCTTCTCCGCTTTTAAAAGCAATAATTATGGAATCACCCTAACCCTAAGTACCAGAAGTGGAAAACCATATTTAGCCTTTATCTCCATACATCAGCAAAGCCTGTGTGTCTGCTCATCTTTAGACCTCCCACCGACCACTAACCCCCCCCCCATCTTGATCTCCGTGCCTCAATTATGCCTGCGCCATCAAAAGCCATCCAGCCTCTAATTCCACTTTCCACTGGCGGCTTTTCACACATCCTTCCCCCTGAAAGGCCCCAATCCTCTGCTTATCTGCACGGCTATTACCAGCGTGTGCAGCCAGTGAAAACAATAGGAGCTGCAGATGAGATCGCGCCACTCCATTCTGTGCAAAAAAAAAAGAGAAAAGAAAAAAAAAAGCACAAAGAAACGGCACAGGACCAGGATTCTCTCGGTCACTGCACCACGGCTTAGCGGCGGGTCATCCCCAGTAATAAGGCCCTCCGATGGGGGGGGGGGGATGATGGGGGGAGATGGGCTCTCTGGTGGTGAGGTGGCCGAAAACCAAGGGCAGTGACTGGAACCGAGACGTAGGCCCGAGCTCGGAGGAGAATAAATGATTTCAAGAGCGACGGCGTCTCCCGAATCTCGCTGGAACCAGAGGGCGATGGGATTTTACCGCCGTGCAGCACGGAGATGCGAGAGCTGATATCTCAACACTATGACTTAATATGAAATGTGTGATTTCTGGCAGATGTCGAGTTATACTGAGGTCGCGCGACCTCTTTGGTTGGCGCTTTCTCTCAGGTGTAGCTACACGCTCATGTCATATTCAATTGGTGGTGGGTTTCCTCCTGTTGCCGAGATGTCCAGTATCAACACTAAACATGGACAATAAGGTACATCCTTCAGCGATAAGAAGGCCTGACAAATCTCAAAACACTGTTCCTGACAGGTTGCCCGGGTGGCACTGAAAGATGACTCAAATGAAGATGACAAATTCCCTTCTAAGAACAAAAAAAAAAAAACTTAACACCTGACAGTTATACACTGCCTGATCGAAAAAAGACAGCACCGACATTTTACTTTGCAAATAGGTAAGAGCTTACTATTGGATAATTACAGCATGTTCTGCTATGTTATGCGCCCAAAGAATGAGGTCATGTGACTACCTGAATATACTGAATGACCAGGTTATTGGATTTTTTTTTTTCCTTCCCCAAAACAACGTACAAGTGGTTCAGGGAGCACGAGACTTCACATGGATTGTTCGCCACAGAGTCCAGATCTTAACCCCACTGGAAATCTTTGGGATGTGCTGGAGAAGGCTTGGCGCAGCGGTCACACTCTCCCATCGTCAACACAAGGTCTCGGTGAAATCATTGAAATAATGCCACCGCAAATGTGTCCTGTAGTCAAAGCTTAAAGGCGGTCCAACCAGATAATGGAGTGTGTGGCCTTTTTTTGGCAACTTTTTTTTGGTCAAGCAGTGTAATGACTTTGATTTAAATTGTGGTTTCAGATCATAACCACTCGCACTTCATCTTGACGCAAACCTTGAAGACTCTGAAAGCACTTGCATACAGACTCCCATGGCCATGTTATGCACGGTAGTTCCTCCCCAAGCTCTTACAGACTGTTCCAGCCTGCAGTGGATGGCCGGGGTAGGGGGCGCAAGTGCTGGGGTTTTGGTCACGTTTCTGTGGTGTGAAGTTTGCCCTGCGCATCGATATATTCTCTCTCTTTCTCAGGACACGGACAGTGTTTAACTCACAGTGGGAGAAATACTTGCAGTTGTAGTTTGTCCTGCGAGAACTCAATAAGATACCCGAGGCTAAGCGCAATGTTGATGTAAAGAGAGCGAAGAGGCAAGCGCTCGTCGAAGTCGGCGTTGTTTGTAGTACACCACTTGTTTCTAACCTCAAGCGACTGGCGAAAGCACTGGGCCACGATTATGTATACGGAAGATACCAACTTCGTCTTGAGCAATGCTGTTGTTGCGCCAGGCGGATGATCGGGCCCCAAGAGAGATGGATAGATTCCCGGATTAATACTGTATTTTGCATGTTCTCACTGAATCTGAGTGGACTTTTGATAGTATACCCTTTATAAAACTAAATGCATCCATGATGAAACAGCAACCTGTAGGTGTCTAATGAACGATGATTTGGTAAATTCCTTGGTTCAGCCCCCACGTTCCCATTAAGCAGCCCTATTAAAAATGCAGACCCCAACCACACAACTCTCACCCCTTCTATTCTTCTACTTTGCAACCTTTATCCTTATTCCATTACAAAATATACACTTCCTTTTCCTCTTAGACCTCTGATTATCAACAGCGCTCTTGAATATTACTTATTAATTCTTCGTTCTTAGATTCATAAAACTTGGAAGATCATTTGCAGTTGGCCTCTAAAAAAAGACAAATGGTTGTTTCGATGGCTTCTGATAGCGGGGGGCATAATTGCCGTGCTGAAAATGGAGATTACTGCTTGTAATAGTGGAACTGGGTTGGTGGGAGGCCCGCGAAAGGTTAGGCACACAGCGCGCTCTCGCAAATGAATACGCCGTGAACTCGAAAAACGGTGAAAATAGACCACTGTGCTCCTCTCGCCGCAACCTTTAGACCCTGGACACGCTCGCGCTCTCCTCTGATTGGGGTTTAATTTCGCGTTGAGCTACAGTGAAAAAGTGGGAATATTTTTAGTCGCGGATTTTCGTCAAGACAACGCGGGTCGGAGGATTAGCGCTCGCACGGACTCCATGGGACGATAATTAGCCGGCGTTGGCACGTTCAGGAACGCTAGAGCGGAACTAAAACCTTATTGACTCGTTGAGACAATTTCATGTTAATTGGATGCCTCGGCCTGATTACATTTTTTTTCTCTGTTGTTTGAGGGGAAACGGTAAACAAAAAACACCGCCGTTAATGACGCGCCGCGAAGATTGGGCTTGTGCAAAATCGTGTTGTCGGAGGGAAGGGAGTTTGCCCACCAAAGGAAAAGGAGTTTCGAGCTGTCATTTGAACTGGTTGGATTTCGAATTGAGGATGTTTCGCCTCGCAACTCAAGAGGCTTTATCAGCAACTAATCTTCATCTCTCTGACAGCAGGATGTACCGCTACGCTTGCTCCAGATAACTTTATTCTAAAAAGCTGCTCTCAACATGTCCAATGGTCTGTATCGTGCTCATATGCTGGAGAAACATCAATTCAATGCTAGAAAACTGGGTAACCCTTTATAAAAAAAACACACATCTCCAATGTGTTGCTGGTGTGGGAGGCTCCTGGTGCCTCTTCAGTGTTTCAGAAGATTGTATGTGTAATCCGGTCAGAGGAGGGCATTTGGTATTGTTTGGTTTGCAGTGTTTTTTTTCTTTATGCATGTTTTAAGCTACGCCCCCTCGTTTGCTACCGTGGAAACCCCCGCCCACCTGCCTGCAATCACCACACCTGCCTGCAATCACCACACCTGCCTGCAATCACCACACCTGTTCTGTGGGAAAGGACACAGGATAAAAAGAGTCGACGCAGTCAAACACGGGGAGCAGAAAGAGGAACTGTGAGAGACGGAGGAGCAGGAGAACGACGGCGCACACGAAACCCACCCACCCAGCTGGACAACCAGACCCTGCCTCGCCCGTCCGGAGATCGTTAAGCGACCAGAGAGCAGCAGGGGACGCAGTGCGGTTCGGGGAACGCTGAGAGGACGGATCAAGCAGTGGGAGAGTGAGGAGCTCTCCCTGTCAGTGAGTACCGCTGGGACGCAGAACTGCACTGCACTGAGTGGCCTTGGGCCTTTTTCTATCTGGTGTAGTGGACGTGTGTGCTGGCTCCCCTTTACCTTTTGCCCAGGTGCGGCACCGGCGGTTCAAAAGGGCTCCAGGACCTGGGACCAGGGGAGAAGGATTGGCCGCTTTCCCCACCAGTGACTCCCGCCGCGAGATTCGGGCCCCTCTTTGCGTTGTGCTCCGCCCCGATTAATTTTAGCATTTTTAACATTTTAAATCGCATTTTAAAGCTTGTTTTTAGTTTTGTAATAGTTTTGACAATAGTTGTCCTTATTGGTCACACCAGCCTGCTCTTGTTTTAGTCTTCAGTTTTTATTCGGCACAATTTTAATTTACTACTTAATTTCTGTTTTACACAAAAAACCCCATCACATATGTCTCTAATGTGTTTATGTCATAAGCTGGCTGTTTGTTTACTTTTAAAAAAAGCTGCTTTCTTTAGGACCATTATGGATTCTCAGCAGTGAACAAAATAAACCCGCCAAACCCCACAAAAACACGGCAAAGACGTACACAGAAACCACAAATGCAGTTTTCAGAAAAAGGCGAGAGAGAGGAAAGTTGCTGCTAACTCGTAATGAATAGTTCTTCAGTGTTAGTCACTCTCAACTAATTGCTTGTTCATGATGAATTAAGTGTTAACTCATAATTTATTGAGGCTAAATAAGGTGCAGTTATTAAAACACAAGAACCTCTAATCTGCAACGTCAGTCCACCGTAAAAGGAGTAATCATGTAAATTCATGTAACATCCTTCACCGAGATGAGTTTATGAGCATGTATCACAATTTTCAGGGCTTTCACTGTCATGTAAACTAGCTGCTAGTACATAATAGATAAAGGCTTTGCCTTCACTTTACAGTGAAGGCATAGTGTGCAACAAACATCGCTGACTACAATGAGCGCTTCCTCTTTGCTTTCTCCTTCTTTACAGTAATATCACGTGCAGCCTTGTTCATCTTATTAAGCGCTCGCAGGACAAACTACAAACCATTTCTCCCACTGTGAGTTAAACACTGTCCATCTCCCGAATATATCGATGGACCCGCTCTAGTGCTAGTATTAAAGAGCGCCGGGCAAATTCTACGCCGCAGAAACATGATCAAAAAACCCAGCATGTGTGCCCCCGATGGTAGCGGGAATATTCCAGTCTTGCACGGTCTGTTGGAGGTGAAGTTTGGGGAGGGACCACTGCAAAAGTCTAGTCTACAGCCTGTGTATAGAAACGTAAGATCGGGCCCAAGAAATCTTAAGCTGTTGTCTAATTGGCATTAATTCTTCTCATGACCGCAGCCCCAAGTGCAGCAGAAGGTGCCTCCCCTCCTCACATCTACCCCCCTCACCATTCATCCCGCCCCCCGCCTCCCCCTGTCCGAGGCACCTGGAGGGCCATGTGCTTTCGGTATCACGCTCGGATCCATCCCACTCATGACTCGCGCTCCGGAGATGGCTTCAAAGACTGCATCACATTTCTGATTGTCCCCACGACGGAGGGAGGACCGACTATTTTCACATGAAAACGTGTCCAGAAATGTCCCACAAAATGGTCGTCATCAGATGATCACATCAACACCATCGGCCCGCAATCTTTAATTGAGATGCAGCCAGGTAAAACATGTAGTGTGGTTGGCAAGCAAAAAAACTTTAGAGACCAAGTTCTGATGCTGTTGGTCCAGGCACAGCAGTGACTTGGTGGTTTCAGGTCAAATAAATGGCAAGGCAAGTTTATTTGTAGAGCACAATTCATACACAAGGCAATTCAAAGTGCTTTCATCCATCCATCCCATCCATCCATTTTCTTCCGCTTTATCCGGGGCCGGGTCGCGGGGGCAGCAGTCTCAGCAGAGATGCCCAGACTTCCCGATCCACGCACACCTCCTCCAGCTGTTCTGGGGGGACCCCGAGGCGACACCAGGCCAGCACGGAGACATAGTCCCACCAGCGTGTCCTGGGCCTTCCACGAGGCCTCCTCCCAATAGGACATGCCTGGAACACCTCCCGAGGGAGGCGACCAGGAGGCATCCGATACAGATGCCCTAGCCACCTCAGCTGGCTCCTTTCGACGTGGAGGAGTAGCGGCTCGAGTCCGAGCTCCTCCCGGGTAACTGAGCTCCTCACCCGATCTCGAAGGGTGCGCCCAGCCACCCTGCGAAGGAAACTCATTTCGGCCGCTTGTATTCGCGATCTTGTCCTTTCGGTCATTACCCAAATCTCATGACCATAGGTGAGGGTGGGAACGTAGATCGATCGGTAAATCGAGAGCTTTGCCCCCTGACTCAGCTCCCTCTTCACCACAACGGTCCGATACAGCGACCGCATCACTGCTGACGCCGCACCGATCCGTCTATCGATCTCACGCTCCATCCGTCCCTCACTCGTGAACACGACCCCGAGATACTTGAACTCCTCCACTTGAGGCAAGGACACCCCACCGACCTGAAGCGGGGAAGCCACCTTTTTCCGGTGGAGAACCATGGCCTCAGATTTGGAGGTGCTGATTCTCATCCCGGCCGCTTCACACTCGGCTGCAAACCGCCCCAGTGCGCGCTGGAGGTCCTGATTTGAGGAAGCCAACAGAACAACATCATCTGCAAACAGCAGAGATGAGATTCTGAGGTTCCCAAACCGGACACCCTCCGGCCCCTGGCTGCGCCTAGAAAGTGCTTTCACAGTTGCATAAAATTACAAGAAAACATCAAAATCAATCATTAAAACATCAACATAAAAATTAATCAATTACAGTAAAAGGCAAGAGTGCAGATAAAATACTTTCAGTTTTCATATGTTCGGGTAAAAAGAGCTGTTTTCAGCCTGGATTTGAACATTGTCAGAGTTAAGGCCTGTCTCACATCCTCATGAAGACTGTTCCAGATTTTAGCTGCATGAAACTGAAACACAGCCTCACCGTGTTTAGTCCTGACTCTGGGAACCACCAGGAGACCCCTCCCTGAAGTTCTTAGGGCCCGAGATGGTTGTGATGATGTGAATTTAAAATAAATATTAATATTGTTCTTTTTTCTGGTTCTGGATGAGAAATATTGTCGTATACACCTCATCGCAACAATTTGGAGATGGGAACCCCCCGAATATTAACAGGTATAACCGGTATTTCGCACAATAATGAAGGCCATTCACCAACAATCCACTACTCCATCCATCTGATCATCCACATGGCACTCGCCAGTGAACAAGGCTGTCTGAAAATGAGTCTTCATGTATTTCTGGATCCACTGCAAGCCTCTGGAGGGTCCTACACCGTGATGTTCGGGAGACTCCAGAGGCTCCAGCAGCTTCAAATACCGGTTTGTTGCTTTGTAGCAGCTGTTCTCTTAATCTCATGTATTTGTCTGGCAGAAACCGTCCTTATTGTGCCTTTATCTGCACAAACCCGTGTGTGCTCTGAATCAGCCACAAATCTCTTAAACGTACGATGATTGGGCTTAATCTTTTGTGAAATGTCAAAGGTTTTAATGCCTTGTCCATCGCTCTCATCAGCAGAGAGATGCTTTTTCTTTACTATATTGCTTCAAAATGGTGGCCTGATTAATAATGTGGAACGTCCTTTTTCAGTAGTTATTCCCTTAACTGGGCTCACCTGACAACTCTGAGACTGATGTCAGTGAATCAAAGAGCCCATCCATGAGTTTCACTGAAAAACCTTTACGACACTGAAATACAATCAGGAATATATCGTTGAGGTATCAGTATCGCAAACCAAGTATCGTTAAAGTCGGCCTGTCACAATAACACAGTTTGGGGTATGATCTATTGAGGTAAGAAAATGTTACGATAAACAAATTATTGAGGACATTTTAATGCCATAGAAACCAAGTGTAAAGATTTAACACTGACAGTAAAGCTTTGTTCAAAAAGTGTTCCACATGTTCATAACTCCATCGTTTTGAGCACAGAGAGAAATGGTCTCCACTTATATACCTTCATCAGACCCAAAGCGCGAGAAAGAGCATCTTTGATTTGAACAACAATCGCGTATGAAGGTCAACGGTGCTCGAATGCGAAAAAAAAAGAAAAAAAAAAAAGGAACATGTTACAAATTTGAAGAAGTCATGTTTAGTAATCTGCCCCGGTCTGCGGTCTGTATTTGCAGCCTGTTGTGTTAATTACCCCCCGGTCGACGCATGGACAGTGAGGGCGTTGATTCTTTTGGACAGCGGCTGGAGCTGGAGGGCAGGCAGCGGATTGTTTTGGACAGGGCTCTCACCTGGGCGTGCATTTTAATCAGGACGGCGCTCCAGGAAAAGCAGAGTGAGGGAGAGAGAGGGGGGGGGTGAGTGAGGACAGCGGTACAGCGTCTGGGAGCACACAGGCTACACGGGGAGGAAAGGGCATAAGGCCTTTCAGTATTATGCAAAAATCAACTTGTTAGAGCTTTTTGCCATCAATTCTTATCAGAAACGGAGCTAGAGTTGTGTTTCGTCCCACTCGCGCATCTCTGAGTCATTTTTGAATCTTCTCATCGCAGTCAGAGCTCTTCCCGAGGTCCTACGTACCCAGGAAATGCCTTCCTCATCTATCAAGCTTAATTCTCTCGATGCGCCATAGTTCACTACAGTCGCAGTCGAAGGTGGGAGGAGCTTACAAGAGGTTTAAGCGAGGAAAAAATCAGGAAGTGAAACTATTTTGTTCCAGCTGTTTTAGATCAATATTCCATTTTCTAATCGACAAAGTGTAACACAGTGATTAAGATGTGTTTTGAGATCATCATCATAACAGCAAAAAAAAAAAGCATAACGCCCCCTTGGTAATGCGTTAGAAATCTCTCACAGTCAAATATTGCCCGTTTGTCCTTGGGCATGACACTTAACTTCGACTGCAGTTTTGGCTGAGCTTGTAAATATATATATTTTTTTTACTCAAAAGTTCAATCAATCACATTGTGTTTGTATAGGGCCTTGCAACAGCCACATGGTGCACAGGGTGCTTCACAGAGTAGAAACGAGGGTCAAAACACAGATAAAACATCAATAACACGGTCGATTGGTGTTGGAAAAATAAAATTGGGTTCAGGCAAGAGTCCACTGACCTTAAGGTTGGGGCCGATGGTTGAATATACGTCTCTCTAATCCACAACACAACTGGGTTAGAGATGTCGGACTAATGGCACCTCTGCTCAATGGTACATTTTCGGTATAATGAGACGTGTTGTCGGGCCAACGGCATTGGCACCGTTGAATGCTCTGTCTAAAAACACTTGTGGGTGTGTTGGAACAAACCTTTTGGAATCTGACCTGGGGAGAACCAAAGGGGTTTGTAGACTGTTGCTAATTCGGCGAGGTAGGCCACAAACAGCAGGACCTTAAATTCCACCCTAACCCACAAGGCTATTGCTGGGTTGCAGGTGACATCACAGCATCCTTCTATGGAGGAACAATTATTTTGTTTTTGAGGACATTTTTGGCCTTGTACAGAGAGATCTTGGACCCAGTGACTGATACTAATGATAATTTTTGTAATTCATACATTTTCTTTTGATGCTGTTAATAGGAAAAAACTGGCTCCAGTGACATCATCACATTGTAGAACCTGCGACCCAGCAATAGTTGGATGTTCGTGGCCAATTGACTTTTTAATATCAATACTTTTCTTTTAGTTTTATTTTTTTTTATTTTTTGCATTTGTGGCATTAAAAGTAGTAATCGAGCATTGCAATGGCATCAAAAAGCATTCTATGTGCGGTGGTGCTTCCTGTGTAAACCCTGTAACAATAATAATAATAGTAACACAGTTAAGTTTAATAATAGGACACATTCATGGTAATCAGAGCTGCTCGTTCCGTGATCCCTCTGATCCACCCGTGTTGAACCTCCTGACAGTGAAATGCGTTTCTAATTTTTTTTTCCAGCTAGCGAAGCACCGAATGGCTACATTTGTGAATTCCAGAGTTCATACACGTGGCAACAAGTTCACATTCATTGCTTTTAAATTCAATTTTAATGCCCAAACGCAACACAGAATAATCGGCGATGGTTAATTTCTTAAGATCTGCAAACATTCCGTCAGACGGAGGCGTAATGGGGAAATTTCAACATTAAAAAAAACAGTTTGACACGACGCGTGGCTTTGTAACCTTGCCAGCGCGCTGAATTCTTCGTGCTATTTGTGAGTTTTACGAAGAAACTTGAGCTCACTGCCAGTTCGAATCCAATTTAATGCTTTAACCCCTTTTTAATGGCACTTTAGACCTTCATTGAGACACAGTTCATTTAATTACTTCTGATGTTTTTTAATGCTATGTGAAAACCATGTACATTTTCCCACTACCTTCTCCACCTTTCTTGCATATGTCTTTCTTTCTCTCCATTCCCCCCCCTCGTCTCTGTCTCCGGTGGCCTGTATGGAGAGCTGTTTGCAGATGCCACGCCACATCCTGACCTTGAGTGCTTTGTTTTATCTCGCTTCTGTCCTTTTGTCATGTAATACAGGATGTCGACAAACACACACACACACACACACAATCACCCTCGCCGCCGACACACCGGGATGAGCCATTCTTTCGGTTCCGCTCCTCGGCGTCTGATTCCGTCCACGTCCCGGGTCAGAGGTTCGACAGATCAGAAATGTATAGGCGCGCACGCGGTGTTTGCCGTCCGCGAGAGCCGGCTTTGTTCGCGGCCATTTATTCCGGGACATTGTCGCTTTTGAAACGGAGGAAAGAGCAGTCGGGGGAAATGTATGGGTTGCCATGTTTGCTGGCGCCGTACGGACACGGTTAAGGACGAATGATTCGGGCGGCTTTCGCTATTGAACTGAAACGATGAACTAAAGCAGGTCTCGGTAGCCAAACCCCCCCACAAAAATATCTGTCTCTCGCCGGGAAAAGAAGCTCTGATTGAATTTTAAAACCTGCAGACGGAAAGGTATAAAAATCTGCCTCAAACCTGGCAACCCTGGCCTGCAATAGCCTGGCTAAGAAGACTCTTGAACTTTACTCACAGCAAATGTTTTCCCTCGTCAGATATTATGATCGATCAAAAAGTCAAACGATCAACTCGCCGGAATACATTGACGAGTGTCAGGCTCAGTCCCACAACCCACTGCTTATAAATGTGGGCGCGCCCGGGTGCCCACAGAATTGCCCGAGCCCCGCAGCACCCACGGGATCCGCACCTATGAACGGTAATTCTGTAGTGCAGGGGTTCCCGAGGTGGTCGCGAGACGAATTCAAGAAAGTACTTTCAAATAAAATAACGTTGAATTCAATGTATTTTTTTTATTTTTAAAAGTATATGTTGGTGACTTTGTGCAAAATAGCGAAACAAAGTCTGTGAGTGGAAACACAACTTGCATCACATGTGCCGTTCCTAGCCCTAATCATAACCCTGACCCCTGACCCTATAGGCCCCTGATCAGAGGGTCTAAATCAGGGGTGTCAAACTCATTTTGGGTCGTGGGCCGAAATTCAGCTGCCACGGCGGGTCGCGGGACACATATAATGTAAACAAGAAAATAAAACATTTTTCCAATCAATGAATAATAATAACAACAGCTTACACATTTCACTTACAGTGAATGGTCCTCTTTTCAAGTCTTTTATTTTCAAGTCTTTTATTTTTTTCTTGCAAAAGAGACGTCAACATTTATCAATTATATCAATCGATAAAATAATGTAAAAACATTCAACAAGGATCAATGTATACATATAGGAAGAGGTCCATTTTTCTCTTTTTTGACATTTCACTGAAGAGGGCACCAGAGTCAACAGAAAAAGCAGGTAAAGCGATAGAACTGACTCAAACACAGCGCCCCAGCGGACAATATAAGAACTGCACATTTTAAAGAAAATGAAGTTTATTCTGCTTTAATAGAATCAGAATCAGAATAGGTTTTTATTGCCATTGTTATGAACAGGTTTACAACTAGGAATTTTACTCGGTGCGTTTGTGTATATATATATATATATTTTTTAATAATGCATATTTATCCCGTGGGCCGGACTGAACCCACTGGCGGGCCGGTTCTGGCCCGCGGGCCGTACGTTTGACACCCCTGGTCTAAATCATGACGAGAAAACAGCTAAACCAGGTCCAATTATTAATTGTGCTTAAAGCAGAACTAAGTAACTCGTGCCCTAGAGGCCATGAGCGCCACTGCAGGTGTCGCAGCATGTTGCAGTTTTTTGTCCGTGAGACTAAATAATACGCTGACAGAAAAGACAAAGGGACAGAGGGATATCCAATTACACAATGGAGATTTTTTTTCACTCAAACTTGGCTGTAAATACTGTTTAAGTGGCGCTAGCCCGCAGTTAGCTTTGCCTGTTAGCTTCTTCTTCACGATTCCGTTAGTGTGTATTGGTGACTCCGACCCGGAGGCAGGAAAGTTGCAATTGTGGTTTTCTGGCCAAAGACACCAGGGGGAGATGAAAGACCCCCCCAATCATCCCATTAACACTTGTATTACCCCCAGAGGGACTATGACAAGGATTTATTAAGGTAAACACGTTACTTAGTTCTGCTTTAAGAACAGCAATGCATTAACAAGACGTTGGTCATAAAGGCCCTGTTTTCGATGCCCGGGCTGAGTGATGCAGTATATTCAGTTTAGCAGAGTTTATCTAAGCACTTTCCAATCCAAGGCCTGTGTTAGAAAGTGCCCCGTCTTCATCGACTCTCAAACCCCCGGTTACGACGAACTGCTTGACTGGAAAGCGTGTGCGTCTCTGCAGGTTGGATCAGTATTCACGGCACACGGCTTCGCCCACTTCACAGGCCGTTCCTAACTGTCCCCAGCCTTTGTGCCGCTCTGAAAAGCCGCCGCACAGATATTTAATTAAAAGGCTGTTGCTCTCTTTTCCCTTTTGTGCCGAAAAACAAAAGTTTGCACAGACGAATGCACCTATATATATATATATATATATACCAAGTTTTAATTAGGACGTCCCTCTCTCCTCTCGCGTCTCTTCGCGCCGGGTTGTAATTTCTGTTTAATTGTTGATATTTGCGGCGGCGGAGGTTTACCGGAGTTTGCCGTGGTGCTTCCCCCCCCCCCCCCCCCTCGATAACGAGTGGGGGAAATTTATTATCGCGCGCTGAAGTAGTCTTTCCTTTTAATATGCTAATGCCGCAGATATAATCAGCTGGTAATTGTGAAACACTTCAACACATTCGGCGGCACTTGTCTCTCCTGAATGAAGAAATCACCGCGATACAGAGGGAGGGAGATGGGAGGAGGCGCGAGTGGAAATGTTCACCGCTTGTATATACATAATAGTATTTAAAAAAAAAGGTGTACTGTCTCGTACTCTAAATCACTTTACGGTTTCCACGGAATAGACTGACAGGAGCGCGACTGCATCATAGACGTAATAAATAATAGACACGTCTGCTCACGATGGCCGTGTTCGAGAGGGAATCTGTGGCGGATTTACAGGCTCCCCCTACCCTGCGCTGATGGAGCGTGTTCCTAAAAAAGGGCATAAGGGCGGGATCTTCACTGTGGACTCGGGCCTCGCGGGGCACGTAGTTCGGTCGTAACCGCGCCGTTAGCTCTAATGCTAACCGTCAGTCAAAGTCCGGCCCTCATTAGTATATGAGATTTCTAAAATGTTTCTTACAGAAAACCAGCCTGGTTTCTTTAATTGTAACTAACCCAGCGTTACCACAGGAGCAATATCGGGCTGTAGAAATACCAGGGTTTGCAGTTGCATAAACTGTGTGTAAAGTGCAATGCTTTCTGATGGAAAACTAGCTTTAGCTGCCGCCCCGAGATTTGTTTGTTATTATATTTATTAATGGATCCCCATTAGTCTTTACCTTAGTAAAGACTATTCTTCCTGGGGTCCATGAAAATGCTACATTTAATCGCTCTTATTGAGCCTATCATCATACATTTGGTTTTTAAAGCATTGATTTTTAACTTATTTTCAGTAGCCCAGTTCGAAATTAAATTGATTTCTTGTTGAAGAAGACAGTTTAACTGACTACTTGTATTAGCAGATACATAAAGAGTTACGTCATCAGCATGGGAAATTAACTTTCCTTTTTTTAGAGCATAAGAAATTTCATTTACAAATATGCTATAAATAAGAGGCCCAAGGCAACTTCCTTGAGGAATGCCACACGACAGCGGTTTCACATCAGAAAGAGAGCCATCAAAATGCACACATTGCTGCCTACCGGTTAGATAACTCTTCATTAGAGTTACTGCTGAGTTTCCAAAGCCATAAGCACTCAATTTACTAAACAGTAGCTTGTGGTCAATCACATCAAAGGCAGCACTAAAATCAATAAATGCCACACCAACTAGACTTTTTTGATCCATCTGTTTGAGCCACTCGTCAGAGAGCGTTGCTAGTGCAGTAGCAGTAGAATACCCAGGCTTGTAAGCATGTTGAAGATCTGAATTTTCTAATAATTTGCTTAAAATAGGTAGGATGCTAATGGGCGTACTGTTTTGGCCGCTAAGTAGATCCTTGGAGTTTTTTACCAGTGGCACTACTTTAGCAGTCTTCCACATATTTGGGAAAGTCTGTTTTTCCAGACACATATTAAATATGTGACATTAAGGCCTTGCTATACACTTCGCTGAAAGTAGGAGAAGCCTTGAATCCAAACCATCTAGTCCAACAGAGGAATCACATTTAACAGACAGGAGGAGCTCCTGCATTTCCTTCGCAGTTATGGGCTTGAAGTCAAACGAGCAGTTCTTTTTAGACATTATTTTATCTTTGATGATGGAAACAGACAGCTCACTCTTAGTTAAAGGCATTTCTTTTCGTCTATATTCTCTATTTTTTCAATATAAAAACTGTTAAAGTAGTTAACTTAGTCAAGAATTTCCCATCAACTTCGATGAATACAGGAGCTGAACCTATCCTTTTCTAACCCAGAACATCATTAATAGTTTGCCTCAATCTTTTGCTGTCAAATTGGTACTCTTCAAATTTATTTTGATAGTGCCACTCTTTCTTTTGTCGGTTTAATTTAGTCACTATATTTCTTAATGACTTGTAGGCTTGCCAATCTCTTGGGTTTACCGAAACAATGGCAATTTTTTTCAGCTTATCCCTCTGCTTCATGTGATTTCAAAGCTCCTTATCTATCCAAGGAGCTTTTGAAGCTCTCACAGAGATCTTGCTAAAAAGGAGCATGCTTGTCACATACAGAAGTAAACAGATTCATAAATGTGTCCAAAGCTTTCTCCATATGTGGTTCTTCTAAAATGTCACTCCAGTTTATAATCCCCAAGTCTGATGTAAAGTTATTTTCACACAAGGATTTATACATTCTTTTCAATATGATTTTTCTTCCACTGCAATAATATTGTGGTCACTGAAACCCACAGGAACAGAAACCACTTGAGTGCATTTATCAACACAATTCGTATAAAGATGGTCAATACATGTGGATGTGACTGATCCATCTGGGTTCACTCTGACTCTTGTTGGAACATTAACTACCTGCTTTAGGTTACATACAGCGGCAGTGTCACTCAGTTTGGTTTTCATATAGCAGTGACTGGATAGCCAATCCACATTCATGTCTCCAAAAACAAGGACCTCATTATTCGAGTCCGTTGCTTGCTGTAACATTAAGCAGATATTATTCAAATACTCGCTGTTACCACTAGGTGGTCTATAGCAGCAACATACCAATATAGGCTTAACATGTGTGTTTAGGGGTGGGACTAAATAAGTGTTTACTCCCCCCCACTACTTTTCGGACAGGCTAATCTAAAATGTGCAAAAGATAAAACAAAATTGAGCTCACAACTGCCTCAGTCATGGCAGGTTGTATTTTGAGTTCATATAAGTTTGTGTTTTTAAGTTTTGTTTGTGGTCCGAATAAATATTTAATTCATTCTTTCATTCATGAAATTCTACATACATTATTGAGAGCAGACAATGCTCCGCTGAAAGGCCGTGAGGGCTCATGGGCGACGCCGCTTTGACGAGTTTGATATGAAAATTGTACCAAAAACCAGCCATTGTTAACGCGTCGCGAAAAAAGCCCCCGGAAATCTGCATCTCATTTGGAGCCGTCGGCGAGAGCTCTATTTGTGAAATAATTCTCACTATTTCAACAAAAGTACCCACAATTCCACTCTTCCCGGTGCCAATTAGACGTGCCAAGTCCACGCGCTGCAGTCAGTGGCAGATGTTCAATTCCAGACATTTTTATTGAAAACTCTTCTAAATTGCCTCAATTTTGTCAAAATGTCCATATTTTATGAAAAAAAACTAAAAAAAAAAAAAAAAAAAAGCAGCAGATTTTACTCCTTTGTTTGACGACTTCACAAGTTCTTCAGACGGGTATTTAACGAACCATTGTTATCGACTGTGGAATGATTATTTTCTTCAAGTTTAAAGAGATTGTCGGCAACTTCCTGTATCGGGAGCATTTACATATTAAACATTTATTGTTAAAGGTGTGAGAGAGGATTCTGCGTTGGAAGATATGTCCAACTGTTTGTGCATTTCTGAATAGAGCGCATGCGTCAGAGCCCCCTCCTTTGCAATAGCTCCCCACGTAAGATACGCCTCCGCCGATGATTTTGCATGAAAATATCATATAGCGTACTCCATTGAGTATGTTTTTGGAAAGATTAACAAATCATTTGCTATCAAATTAGCCTACACCAGCCTCGCACATTAGCATTCTCACGGTCAGTGACGTCGCATTAAAAAAGCCGACTATTCTCCTTTTTTGTTTAGCTATAGACACACACACATGTCAAATAAGCCGTGGCACATCTGTATCTTACCAGTAAACAAGCGAGGGACGTTTGCGTTTGTTTGTGTGTGGAGCAGGGAAAGGCAGGCGTGAGGTAAGACCATTTTTGTAAAGGGACGAAGCACTAGTAGCTTAGCGGCTACAAGAAGGCTAACAGGAGAAATTAATGAAGTTCTTCCGCAACCATGACGGCCATTTAAATGCTGATAATTTCACCAAACGTCCACGATCTAGCGTGCAGCGAAAAGTGAATGAGAAAGATTAAGAACTTACAACTCGAAGGTTTTACGAGGAGCTCACTGTTTACACACTGGAGGGACAGGATCGCTCGCCACCAACAGCTGTGCCGCGGTCATTGCAACAAAACTATAGGTCTTAGCTGCACTCAGGACTAGAGGCTATACAAGTATTATGTCCACAGATTAAAACAAAAAAGTGCTGAAGCTTGTGCGTCTCTTGTACAACTAGCCGCGATATAGCTAGAAGACGTCGGAATACAGCTAGGCTAAACATACAACTTTAAATGTTTTGGACTTTACATGTTTCCTAAATAACAAAGTACAGTACTTACTCATGACTTACCTGTCCAGCAGAAGTTTCGCGACCAAAGCATCCGTCTTAAGATTCCTTAGCACTTTTAGCGCACGCCATCGCTCAAAAGAATCTCCTACACAGATAGTTGTTCGGCTCCGCTCTCTCCGACTTTCTCTCCTCCGTTGAAACGCCTCAAAAAAACAGGCTTTCTTTTCCGGTTAGGTTTTTCAGGGTTCTTTTCCGCCATTTCTTTAAAAGTTCCAAAGACCACAAGGACAGAACTCGCTCGTAGCTTCCTTCGTCTTCGTCCTGCGGGGTAATGGCGGACTGCTGACGCTCGGAGCCCACGTAGATAACGTACCGGGGGCGCTTACGCAAAATGTTTGATTGACAGACTAGTAGCCAATCGACTTGGGAGCGACGCTCAAGTCAATAGGGCTGGAAAGTCTCGTACCAGAAGCACTTCCGGTTCGTCGCTCGGATACAAACAAACAACCAGCTGTTCGAGGAGGCGGCTGAATTGAATAGTGCAAAATGCTTTGACACAGCGAGCGGTTCGCCTTAGCAGTTAAACACGAAATGCCAATCAACGCCAACACCAGCACATTAAGGCACGGAGGTCCGCTGTTGATCAAATAGTTTACAGAGGCAATTTATACCAAAGACTTGAGTTTATTTCACTTTTTCTTTTAGTTAAAACCTCTTAACCCCCACCTTAACCGAGCACATGTTCACCAGTTCAGCAACGAGCATAACACACAACAAAAAAGCGACAAAAAAAGTTATAAAAACATGATAAAAAAGCGACAAAAAACTGTGAAAATGTGCTTGGTTAAAGTGGGGGTTAAGAGGTTATGACCATATTTAGTTCGTGGTTTGTTTCACAGTTATGTTTAGTTTAGTTTAGTTTATTTGTTTATTTGAGCAATACACCTTGTGCTCAAAAGGAGTGGGCTGAAGCAAAAAGCTTATGAGCCCCCACCCCCAAGTGCAATAAAATGCAATAAAATAAAAAAGAACATTTCAAAACACTACAAAACATTACAAGCAGCTACATTCGTACAGACCAACTTACAAACTTACAAACTTACAATCTTACAAAAAATATATAATAATAATAATAATAAAATATATGAACTGTTTATATAATTAATTGTATAAAGTACAAAGGTACATTAATAGATAAAGGTAGATTGTATAAAGGTACATTAATAGATATTATAATCTGAGATCTTGATGCTTTCCAGTTGTCATTACCATTCTCAGTATAATTTTAATTTGGGTTTAATTATCATCATCATTATTATATATTTATTTAATTGAGTTAAATGTGAAGTATGATGTTCCTGCATAGTGTGGTGCATTAAAAGTATGATGTTCCTGCATAGTGTGGTGCATTAAAAGGCCAGAGAGTGAGCCAGTTGAAGAGGGCAGTAACTCCCCTTCAACAAACCCCCACACGGCTGCCCTAACAGCTGATTTTGTAGAATATGTTCCTATGCTGAGTGGTGCATTAAAAGACAAGGTTTTAAGCCCGTTGGGAGGATTCCTCTCAACAGATCCATAACCTGCCAACCCTAATTCTCCATTTGTGAATTTGAGCAATAGAATGACAACCGTTCCAAGCAGCAACACTCTTCCTTGAATATAGAGGAAAAATACACATAATTGATCCTACTGCTCCCCCTAGTGGCAACACATTTCTTCTTGTCTGTATATTTCAAAAGTCTTTTGTTTGTATTTATATTTGAACAGGTTGATGTTTGGACATCGTTTCAATTCCATCTCCAGTTTATTCCACAATTGTACACCATTAACTGTTGGGCTAAAACTTTTCAAAGTTGTGCTATGTTTCTGAATCCTAAAGTTTAATTCATCACGTAAATCATAACAACCAGTACGTTCTTGGAACCTTCTTTGTATTTGGATTGGTAACAATTTATACCTTGCTTTGAATAACATCTGTACAGTTTGGAACTCAACAATGTCACAAAACTTCATGATCTTTGATTTTAAAAATAATGAGTTTGTGTGGTCCAAAAACCCAACTTTATGAATTACTCGGATAGCTCTTTTTTGCAACAATATTATTGGTTTAACTGTGTTTTTATAAGTACTACCCCAAACCACAGTACAATAATATAAGTAGGGCAAAATCAGAGAACAGTATAAGGTATGTAGAGCTTTGATGTTTAAAATGTGCTTTGCTTTTGCTATTACTGAAATGCTTCTAGAAATTTTCGTAGATATATATTTAATATGAGATTTCCAAGTAATTCTGTCATCAATAATCACACCGAGAAATTTGATTTCATGCACTCGCTCGATAACAACACCCTCTATCTGAAATGCTTCCTGAGCATTGGAATTACAGTTGCCAAATATCATCATTTTGCTTTTACTCAGATTTAAAGATAATTTATTTTGTTTGAACCACTTATTGACACTTTTGAGTTCCAAGTTAACAATCCGACACAGCTGCTGTAAGTCGTCTCCTGATGCAAAAATATTTGTATCGTCAGCAAACAAGATAAATTTAAGTATTTCAGACGTTTTACAAATGTCGTTAATATACATATTAAACAATTTTGGGCCCAGAATAGAACCTTGAGGTAAACCACAGACAATTTGTCGACAACTCGACTGATAGTCACCGATTTTCACACACTGTTTTCTATTTTTTAAGTAACTGGTAACCCACTGTAGAGCTACCCCCCTAATTCCATAATGTTCTAGTTTATTAATTAATATATCATAGTTTATTGTATCAAACGCTTTACTCAGGTCAATAAATAATCCGATTGCATATTTCTTGTTATCTACAGCATTAGTTATTTCTTCAGTTATATCAAAGAGCGCGTGTGAGGTTGAGTGATTGTTCCTGAAACCAAACTGATTGTCCGAGAGTAAATTACACTTTTCGATAAAGCCGTCAAGTCTAGAGTTAAAAACCTTTTCTAAGATTTGTTGAGTCCTTAGAGGCTTCAGTCGCCGTAAATGACCACAGTCCGTCAGTAGAGGTGTTGCTCTCACACACGGAGCTCCAAATGTCCAGTGACAGGGGAATAACAACAACAAAAAGCCAATCAAAGGCAGAGGAAAAGGCAGGCGTGCGTGTCCTTGACCAAGGCGTCTACAGATATAAAAAGGCGCATGTCACTACGAGTACAACTTACTCGAGTATTATCACTAAATGGGACCATGCCAGAGACCTGAGCGGGGCATGTGCCGATCCACTCAGCGACTAGCACGGCCGTATACGAAGTTTTTCATCCCAGTGAATAACACCGAAAAAGCCATCAGAGTATGAAGTGTGCGATATCAGTACAGGACGACCAGCCTGTGTTGTTTGTTTGTATCCGTGGACGGAAATCTCGCAAATTCTCGCACTTCCGCTTTCCAGCCCAATTGGCTAACGTTTTGCAGGCCCCACCACGGCCACAGTTTATGGATATGAATTTTTTTTGGGGGGGGGGGGGAACCATAATTACAAGAGTGCCACCGATCAATTAAGTAATTTTAGTTGAATCTGGCAACTTAATTTCTGGGGAAAATCCTCTCTAATGCCTTTAAGAGTCTTCCACAAAGGAGTTGAAGGCCCTGTTCCTGCTTTTTTTTTTTTTTGCAGCGTCGGAATCAAATTAGTTTTGCACAGACGCGTATATATCGTAAAAGACCTTTGTGCGCGGCGCATCTAATCGTATAACTTTTTTTTTTTATCGATCGCGACCCGGCAGCCTATTCTGTGTTTACGTTACTGTAACAATATTACTCCCCGAAAGTTGTGGAGAATTGGGATAAATGTGTTTTGAAAAGTTAGGAACGACTTTGGGGGGAACGAGCGAGTAGCCGGATAAAATGTGAGCGCTCTCTTTTCATTGTTCCTAAATCAGTTTATTGGGCCTTTCACATTGGTTTGTTTGACCCAGTGAATAAAATGCAATAATGTACATTTAATTTATTATTAAGTGTTTTTATTGGTCCTTTGCAAAAATCGACTTTTTAGAACTTTTTAACCTCAAAAAGCTGTGTTTCGTGCCGCTTGCGCACCTTTGAGCAATCTTCTGACCTTTTTCAATCCAAAAAAATCTCCTTTTCCATAAAAAGCTCCCCCTGAGGTCCTACGTACTCAAGCTACGCTTAATCTTTTCATTGCGAGAAAAAAAAACTAACTCTAGTCCACATAGTTTCGAGTAGTGTCTTTAAAAAAACAAACAAATGAAACAGCTGTGCAGCAAAGGGGAGCGAGTTTTATCTGGCTCGGAAGAATAGGAAGTGAAACTATTAGATATTTTGTTTTAGATTAATATTGCATTTTCCAACCAACAAAGTGTACGATAGTGATGAAGAGGCCTTTGACATTATTGCCAAATAAACCTCATTTTAAAGGAACAGGCCACCGTTTTTCCACACTGAGATATGTTCTCACCTGAGCTTAGACGAGTTGATGCGTACCTGTCTGGTCCTTACGCGTGCGCTCAGTCATGCAGTAAGACCAGAGATGTTGTTAGCATTTAGCCTCTCCTCCTCTCCCCTATGGGGCCAAACGGGGGTGCAGTTAGAAGCGACCAAGCTCTTCCACGTTTCCCCCTATTTAAATACAGCTACGCGAGTAGTCACACGATCCAAGTATAGTTACAAAAAATTAAACACGTCGATTTTCTAAGCGGATGAAAAGGGGAACTATATTGTGAGGCGTAATAACACCGTAGGAGCACTTCGACCTCCGCGCCGTAGAGTCAAAGTGCTCCTACGGTGTTATTGCGCCCCTGCTCACATAGCTGTCTTTCAATAGGGTAAGCGTGGAAGAGCTTGGTCGCTCCTAACTGCACCCCCGTTTGGCCCCATAGAGGAGAGGCCCCATAGACTGAGCGGCACGGTAGCACAGCGGTTAGCGCTCGTGCTTCACAGCTAGAGGGTCCGGGTTCGATTCCCACCTGGACGGGGCCTTTCTGTGTGGAGTTTGCATGTTCTCCCCGTGTCTTATGTAGGTTTCCTCCGGGTACTCTGGTTTCCCCTACCACTAAAAACATGTACAATAGGCCCAGGGACTGCAGGTGGAAATTAGCACAATTGCTATAACCTGGTAAAATGCATCTCTCCTTTCTGAAGCTAATGTATATTGTACACTGTCCCTGTTCAAATAAATAAATAAAATAAAAATAGATAAATAAAGCCCAGACAGGTACGCGTCAACTCGTCTAAGCTCTCAGGTAAGAACATATCTCAGTATGCGAAAACGGTGGCCCTGTTATTGATCTATCCTTTTTAAAAATAGATCAATAACAAGTACAATCACTCGTCTCATTATCTTCCCAATACTAATGCTTTATTCTGAATGGCCACTGTCAACGCAACATCGTCAAAGTCAAGCCGATAAGTAAGAGCATGTTTGGTGACAGCAGTATAGGCTACAACCTGGCGAGGAGAACGCCGTCGACGGATCTACCCGGTTATTCGGTGAGGCTCTGACCTTTTGTTTTGCTCATAAAAACCCCATTCTAATTACTATTTTTACGCGATTTAATAAATGACGCTCTGACATCGCCTCTCTCTCCCGCTTCAATATCCGACACTGACACGAGTTACGGCTTTGCCCTACTCCCTTTCTCATTTAGTTTTTCTTTTTTTTTTATTCTCAAAATCCGCATTTGATTAGCACTGATCCCGCCTCACTTTTAAATGAATCTCTCTCTCTTTATTGTACCTTGACGCCGTGATGAAAGTCTCGTCTCCTTTACCCACACAATCCTTTGGGGAACTTCTCTCCCCCCCCCCCCCACACACACACATTTTTTTTCTTCTCATCCCTGTGGCGTCCTGACTTTGTTACTGCGGCTCGGGTGTTATTTCCCGGTAGGTTTGACGGAGCTCTGAGTGATCGAATGTGGCTTGTATTCTCGCAGTTTCGGGAGATTTGGAGTTATTGAGAGGAGTGGGTGTGGGGGGGGGGAGTTGGAAGGTATAGCTCAGAGGTGAAGTATAGCCACGAGCCTGACGGGGTTTGTGGGGGAGTAGGGGGATGAATGTATGTGCGGAAAAGGCATGGTATTATTTTAGAGGGGAATGGAAGCTGCACGGGTACAGGGAGGGCAGCCTCTGATCAACACTGAGCTAAGTTTGTTTTATAGTTTCTAACCTGATGAAAGTCTGCAGTGCCGTTCACGCCGCTGGAGTTGGACACATCCACATCTTTTCCACTTCAACGCTTTAATGTCAACGGGACAGATCGAGGACTGGTCTTCTCAAATGTAGATTTAAGCCGCGCGGGATTAGAAATACCCGGAGACATCGGTCATGTTTATGGGCCTTCGCCACGGGGTCAGCAAAGTCAGTCATTTCACAGACTTTACTTTTTCCTCTTTTTCTTTTTTCTTTAAAATGACGGATTGATGATGACTTGCTTTCCCACGGCTGGAGTCTAGTCGCGTCTTTCTGCTGCCCACATGACGAGACCCGACTCGAGAAGAATGGGACATAAAAGTGGCTAAGGCAAGAACATGTCTCCATATGTGCAAAACGGTGGCCTATCCCTTTAAGGTTCATAAAACGATGCACGGATCAAAAGATTGGAAAAGCTTTGTTATATATTGCTTTTTCATTTTATCTTGTAGATTCTCACTGAAGGCATCCGTTTATGAACGAACCCGTAGCCCCCGTGGAATTATGTAACCAAAAAGGTGAAATGAATTCTTCGAAATGGCCATCTTTTAGATTGATTACTCACTCGCACACTCGTGACATTTTATGAATGAGCTTCGCGACATCGTCACCGGAAATGGTTTTGACTTGACGGACTGTTTCAGGGACGACCTTATGAAGCTCGGGGAGAAAATGCCAAGACTAAAGGGTGGCAATTTTGAAGATAACTTTTTTTTAGTTTCCCACATAAATCCCATGTGTTCAGTCATAGTTTCATGTCTTCAACGAGGGTCACACAATGTAAATAGTAGGGGTGGGGACCTCTGGGTACCTCACGATTCGATACGATACGCGATACGTGGCTCACGATAACGATTATCTCGCGATACTGCGATAATCGATATATTGCACAAAAATAAGCTACGATACATCACGATAAAAAAAAAAAAACATGCTACTTTTAACCTTTATTTTAACATACTATATATTATTCATCATTTAGATTTCTTTTCATGTGCTTTGTACCACTTTTATAAATGATCCCCTACTTACTCGCTGAAAATGGGTCTATAGATCTGACTTATTTACATTTAAATAAACAAAAAAAATTGTCTTATTTAAAAAGTAATAAATCAACCCCAAATTAATCTTCTTTATAATTATAAAAACTATCATTAAAAGTAATTTATTTGTGTGACAGTGTTTGGTCAAAGTGCTTAAAACCATGCTTTTTGCTGCCCCCTGCTGGTCTGACTGAATTCTTGATCATTGTTGGCCTCTATTGACTGTGAAAACAGTGGTGCCCTGCTGCCTTATTAATATGCATGACGTTACTCATAAATATGCATGACGTCCAAAAATATATCGGAATAAACAGTATCGGTATCGTCCCGCAAAATATCACGATATATCGGGAAATCGATATATTGTCACACTCCTAGTAAATAGTGTTGAAAATAAAGGAAACACAATACATACGTTTTTTCTTCAACTCGTTATTGTATTCAATCAGACTAAAACTGATCATAACATGTAAATATTTCTTCACGCTCGTACTGATGATGTAGGTTCGATCCTTTTGCTGCTGCATCGAGTAACACGGAAGTAAAAGTCACGGGAGCGTGTGATTCAGACCCGCTCGCCACTCGCTGGTCTGCTGGCCGTCGATGAGGACAGGGGCCGTGTGTCTGTGTGTGTTTTGAGCGGGATGGGACGGGGTGGGGGGGGGGGGGGGGGTGTCCTGGCAGGAGGGTGGCGGACAGCTGGTACCCCCACCCCCCCCTTCGCCGGCCCCTCACGCTGCGGCCCATCCAGGTGACATCTGCGCCTGCACGGCTGCTCCGCAATCGCGCAAACCCCTAAAAGTGAGTTACTACACTGACGATGGCGCTCTGCAAGCTGTCGGCACGTATTAGACGTCCATTACGGCGAGCGGGGGTACTCTGAGCCCCCTTCCCCCCCCCAGCTCAGACCGGAGTACCCGCCCCGCGAACAGACGCGAGTGAGGGGTTTATGGACTCCGGCGCAGCAGTCCGGACATCACAGCCAGGCCTCAGGACCGAACGCAGAGTTTGAGGAAGTTCATGGAGAAGTGAAAGTGGAGGAAGTTTAACCTGAGGAGGGTTTGCAAAAAAGAGATGATCATTAGAAACGTTTGCCGTAGACATAAATACGAGAAGAAATGTCAGATTCAGTTTATTTGCCGTTTGCAGTATAAAACCACATTGGAAAAAGGGTGCAAGTAGCTCAAAATTCACTGTCAAACATTCATTCATAAAACATAAAAAGACTTGAAAAACAAACAAGCCACATAGTTAAATAAGTTTAAAAAAGTTACGATGCAGCTTATGAATTAAAGCTGAATAGGAACATCATCTACAAAATCAGCTGTTAGGGCAGCTGTGTGGGGGTTTGTTGATGGGGAGTTACTGCCCTCTTCAACTGGCCCGCACTACACTCTGGCTTTTTAATGCACCACACTATGCAGGGATTAAATCATACTTCACATATAACTCAATTAAATAAATATATAATGATAATAATAATAATGATGATAATTAAACCCAAATCAAAATTATACTGAGGATGGTAATGACAACAGGGAAGTATCAAGATCTCGGAGTATAATATCTATTAATGTACCTTTATAACATAAAAGTAACTCCCGGTAGTCACGGGTAAAAATCCTAAAGAAATATATTAAGGATCACATTTTTTGACTTGCTTTGAGCTAGACATCGTACATGAAACGAGATCGTTGTTGTAGTTGTGCTTTCTTTCAATTAATTATATAAACAGTTCATATATTGTTTTGTAAGTTTGTAAGTTGGTCTGTGCGAATGTAGCTGCTGAAATGTTTCAAATTCTCTTTGATGTTTTGTTCCTTCCTTGTGTGAAATTTACTTTTTTTAATTTATTTATTGCACTTGGAGGTGGGGGCTCATAAGCTTTTTGCTTCAGCCCACTCCTTTTGAGCAGAATGTATGCTCAAATAAACAAATAAACTAAAACTAAACTAAACTAAAATGTGTGAATTGCAATTAAAAGGTAGAAGGTAACGGTAATGAGCCCTGATCAAAGTGAACCATTCAAAGACGTCACAGCTTGTGGAAATAAGCTTTTTTACTGTGGCGGAATTTATCACATTCTATAGCACGATAGCGCCTCCCAGAAGGGAGAAGTTCAAACAGGTCCCTGGCAGGATGCAGCGGGTCCTTAATGATGGCTAATGCCCGAGACATAAGTCTTTGTTTGTAAATGTCTTCAAGGACTGAAAGTTCCACGCCGATGGTCCTACTTCTAAAAAAAGCCTTTCAATTTACGCAGGAAGAAAAGCCGCTGGCAAGACTTTTTCACAACAGCACGAATATTTGAACTCCAAGGTCACACCAAGAAACGTAACATTTTCAACAATTTTGAACCATTCAACCATTCACAAAAACAGGTACAGGTTTACTTTTACTAAAATCAAAGACCAACTCAAAGGTTTTTGAGGTATTCAGAGTAGGGCTGAAAGAAATATCGAACAAGCAACAATATATCGTTATCGTATTGATATCGAGATATGAACATTCAAAACATTCAAATTGAAAAAGCAAGATATAAACGATTTCTGAAAAATACTTGGTTTTCACCTAACCCATAGTTATATCGTATCGTATCGATATCTGGCATGAATATCGAGATATGAAATTTTGTCCATATCGTTCAGCCCTAGTTCTGAGTCAAATTGTTTTGCCCACTCCAGGACACTACATTTTGCACCTCGGTTCTGTAACTAGAGTCATCATTTGAGGAAATCAGGCCAACAATAGTTGTGTCATCTGCATACTTAATTATTAAATTGATAGGACTCGATGCAACACAATCATGGCTGTACAAAGTATACAGCAAAGGGCTTAAAGTGCAACCCTGTGGAGAGCCAATACTCACAGTGAGTTCATCAGAGACAAAGTCATTAACCCTTTGTGGCCTACAGATTAAAAAACTAAAAATCCAATTGCAAATGGCATCACACAGTCCCAGAGACTTCAGTTTCTGAATGAGCCTTGAAGGAACAAGAGAGTTAAAAGCAGAGCTATAGTCAATAAAAAGCATCCTGGTTTCTGGTTATCCAAATGTTCATACACAGAGTTCAAAGCAAAAGAACTCGGTTCTAAAGGCTTTTATGCCTAAAATTGCCCCAAATTGTTGCAGACAAAATCTGAATAATGGATCGAGTCTGGTTTAATGTTTGGTTTTATTCTGTTGACATGTTAGCTTTTTTAATTAGCTGTTTATTAGAGGAAAAATCTGTAAAATTTTAAATTAAAAACTCAATAAATCATGTTAGGAATTAGATATAAAAAAATACCTCAGGAAAAAAAAAAATTAAAACACTGTTCAGTCCAAGTCTGCATGTGTTATTGAAATAGAGAAATCGTCGCACCAAATCTAATGAGCCAGTCTTTTTTAATTTCTAAATTACAATCAATGAGGAAGCCACTAAATTAAAATCCAAACTCACTGTTGACATATTTGTAGCGTCCCAATTCTTCACAGGGACAAGTGTATTAACATTGTCAAGGCGACGCTGAAACAAGCAGCAGTGTCCCTCTCTTTTGGTACAGTGGCGTTTTTTGCCTTTTTCTGCGAACTGCATTTGTGGTGTTTTCCACAGTGTTTTGCTGAATGCTTTTGTACATCTCTGCCGTGTTTTTGTGGAGGTTCAGTTTATTTGTCTCTGCAGAGTTCATAATGGCTCTGACGGAAACAACTTTTTTTTTTTAAAGTAAACAGCTAGTTAGACATTTGAGACGTACACATGTTCTTAAACACTGAAGAGGCACCAAGAGGCCCCCACACCTGCAGGGTATCGTCTGCTACGCTCTTCCCAGAAGGTGGTGAAAGACTGTTGTGGGGCGGAGGGAGCTGCGCAGGAGGAAGAGGAAGGAGGAGGTGACCAGTGCAGGACACCATGCTCTGCAACAGAGACAGACCCAGGAGGCGGTGCACCGTTTAAAGGATCAGAGGAGCGCTGAAGGGGCGACGGTGGCGCAGATGGTAGAGCGGGTCGTCTCATGATCGGAAGGTCGGGGGTTCGAATCCCGCCTCATTGTCGTCGTGTCCTTGGGCAAGACTCTTCACCCTCCTTGCCTCCAGTGTCTGCGTACACTGGTGTATGAATGAGAGAGTGAATGGGTGAAGCCCCTTATGAGAGACCAACAGGCCCGTTTGGAACCATGAGGCCGTCCTTCTGTGGACCCACCACCTGCAGGAGGAGCCATAGGGGCTGGTGCAATGTGACTTGGGCAGCTCCAACAGCTGCCCCCACGACCCGGCAACGGACAAGTGGAAGAAAATGGATGGATGGATGGAGCGCTGAAGGCAGTTCTGCAGTTTCCCCGATGTCCAAACACACGCTGGTCAGGTTGGCCCACAGTGGTGGCTCAGGACTAACACCTGAGAGCAATTCCACAGTACAATTGTACAATGACAAATAAAGCACGTACTTACTTATAGGCACATTTCACAAATTGCAGGGTCACTTTTCAGGGGAGACAGTCACAGAAATGCTAGAAAACTCTGCAAGGTCCTGAAATTGATACAAATGCTTAAAAAGTGTTAAATAGTGCCCAACAGTTCCAAAGGCTCGTGAGCTCGCGGCTACTGCGATGCTTTTACAAGAACGAGGCCCACAAAGTAAATGACTCCGAATGAGTTAAAATAAAAGCCGTGCACATGGTTCCCATCATTTCATCTCATGTCCCCGCGCCGCCCGATCCCTCATTTCCATAAAGGTTTCGCCGTAAAACAAACACTATGCTAATAACGGCCGTTTCAATTACAGCCGGGCTCCGGCGGCTCATCGCCGCCATTGTCGTGCGTTCGAAGCGGCGCCGAGTGACGCGCCCGACTCGCCGCGGCTTTAAGGTAAAGCGGAGAATAAACGGGGATTACGGGAAACATGTGCATCAAACGCATCGGGGTTCAAACAAGATGGAGGACGCCCCCATCCCGCCGCCGAGTCGAATCGCTCAGGCGGATTACACGGCTGCGTCGTAATTACACAACTTTATTCTCCAACGTAATCTGCATACATAATCACACAAATATAATCACACATAATCACGGACGAGGCCGGTGTCGGCGGCGATATCGACTTGTGCGTAGTGAAAGGGGAAACCGCCGTGTACAACATTACGGGAAGTGAATATGTTTAACCACTTAATCCCCACCCGGAACCATTTTCCCCAGTGTGGCATTGCCCAAATCCAAAGGCTTCCCGAAAAAAAAAAAAGTGTCAAAACAGCTACGCAAATTTGACAAAAACTAGAATGAGAATAGAGCGATAAAAATGTGACCAAAAAAGTGAGAAACGTGTGTGGCGAAAACACACGCACACACACACACACACACACACACACACACAAAAAGCCTAAAAACACAACAAAAGAGCAACAAACAAGTGACAGAAGAAAATTGTCAAAAAAAAGTGACAAAAAAATCCATTTAGATGAGTTTTGCAGGTCCTAGCTTTCAAATGAGGCGTTGCGCTGGCCTATAGGCTGTGAGCTCCAGGCGAGAAGCGTTCAGATTTGGGTAAAGCTGAACTAGAAAAAATGCACTGGGTTATGTAAATATTCAAATGGAAAGACGGTGCACGATTTAGGCTTGAAAACATGATCCTGGGAAGCTCAGCATTGACACTTTCATAGAGAAAAGACAGTAAGGGGTGAGAGACTAGGCTCGTCAGGATTTGGAATTGGCCTGGAGCGCCCTCTGCAGGCAGCTGTCAGTAAATTCATTTAGTCAAAATTAAGGCCTTGAATGTCATTAAAAGGCGTTAAATTTGATGTAGTGGCCCTGCGGCTGTATGAGTGGTCAGCATGACACCTTTACTTCCTCGAGACCACTGTGATGGAAACTAAAGGCACCATGCAAACCACTCATACAGCCCCTGGGTCACTACATTAAAAAGTTGCATAATTCACCTTTAAATCTGGATTCGTGGGCATTGCTCGTCTAATTGTACTGCATAAGAAGAAATTATGCTTCCCTTTTGATTTGATTTGACATTAGTACATTTTACTGAATGTTTGCATATATACAATATGAGTTTTTTGGTTGTTGCATTAAAAATATAGTATTTGGGCACTAAAATGGCATTAAAAAGCATTATATTTGGCTTGAATGAACCCTGTATAAAACGGTGGAGAACATGCTTTCACGTTCATTATGGTGCCAGGATGAACACACTTTGAAGGTTGTTTGTCTCTCACTTTGAGAGATTTGGAATTGTTGTCTCGACAGTGCTGTGGGGCAGTTGTGTACTGTTTGATAATAGTTTCTTTGTGATGCAAATTTCCCCCAGCAATTGTGTACATCATCCTGGGACTACGGGTGGAAAGTTGTTCTATAACCACGGCGCGATGCATCTCTCCCGTTTCAGGTTAATGTATGTTGTCCCCGTTTCAAATACGTAAATAAACTTAAAGGATGCAGTATTAGTTGTGAACGGATGCGTTTTTGCTTTAGTGCACATGAAATGAAGTAACAGGGCCGGATTGTGTATGTGCTGACGGAGAAGACGGAGAACTGCCGTCTCCCCTGATCAGGGGGCTAGGGTTAGGTTTGGTTAACCCTTATCAGGATATAATTAGGGTTAAGAACGGCAAATAGAACGTAAGTTGTGTTTCACTCACACAGATCTCACACATATTTTTAGAAACTAGAAGGTCTTGGCTTTCAAATTAGGTATCACACTGGCATATAGACTGTAAGCTCTCCAGTCAATACGCTTTGAGACTTGGATGTAAATAATTGCCCGCACTTAGCTTTGCCCATTAGCTTGTTAGCTTCTTCTTCGTGATTCCATTAGTGTGTATTGGCGCCTCCGACCCGGTGGCAGTCAAGTTGCAAGCATGGTTTTCTGGCCAGAGACACCAGGGGGAGATGAAAGACCCTCCGATCATCCCATTAACACTTGTATTACCCCCAGAGGGACTACGGAGAGGATTTATTTAGGTAAACGCGTTACTTAGTACTGCTTTAAGTTCAGAATGAATTGCACCAAAATATAGGCATTAAACGTAATTGAAAACCATTAATTTGGATTAAAATAATAGGACATTCCTAAATTGGGTGAAGCCCCTATGAGAGACCAACAGGCCCGTTTGGAACCACGAGGCCGTCCTTCTGTAAACCCACCACCTACAGGAGGAGCCAGAGGAGCTGGTGCTATGTGATTTGGGCAGCTCCAACAGCTGCCCCCACGACCCGGCAACGGACAAGTGGGAGAAGATGGATGGACATTCCTAAATTATTTACACCACGCATATTATTGTCCAAAACAAGTTGTAGTTTTGGCTGAAATTGTCCACAGTTTTTTCGCCCGTTTGTCCAATATGCTTTTGAATATTGAAATTGCCCCTCATTATTCGGCATGGCGGAATGTTTGCAAATCTTGCAAAAATAAAATATGCACAGACGTGTTGCGTTTGTGGCATTAAAAGTGCAGTATCTGAACATTAAAATGCATTGAATTTGACCCGCTGCTGCCGGTGTAAACCCCGCTTATTCATCACTGTGACAAGTAAAACTGCACGGGAGGAATTTAACCACTCGTGGGCCACAGGAGACTCAAATAGTATTTTTTCTGTAATGAGCTCATTATTATATATTGTCCAGCCCCAGTGTGTACCTAAGCTAAGATAAATTTGTAGCACAGTAACATGTTCAAATGGTGTTAAAATCCTCCTCATAACGACTGGAGGTGAATTTGGAAGTGGCCCGGCCTCATTAAAACCTTCTCTGAGCACATTCCCCCCTCAGTCAATCATGTAGAGGATGATTTTAAGTCTCTCCGTGCACTTGTACAAGGACACCTCACTGTACTCCCCACATCCCGCCGCTCGCTAACCGCGCCGACTGCTAATCAGCCCAACCCCGACCGGCTGGTGATTTGTGAATTTTGTGCCTGTGCCAGAACTCGTTGGGTTTTTTTACAGCGACGCGATGCCAGCGTGACCGGCCCCGGCGATCTGTTCCACATTAGCGGCTAACCTCCTACCTCCGCGTCTTAATTCAGCTGCGGTGCCAGACAAGCAGCGCTGTTTTATCAACGCGGGCGCCATTAAAATATGTCTACTGCCGACCCCGGCGCTGTCTCTATTAGCGGGCGATGTGACTCGCCGCTAGAACACAAAGCGTGCCAGTGCAAAAGTGGAGCTCCAGAAGAAGAGGAAGTGAATACTTTTCGGGTTGAAGGGGCCGGCGTAGTTTGTCTCACAGCGAGGGGGTGTCAAGTCTGAGTCCCAGATTGTGTGAGGCTTTTCTGGGAAGAGGTTTTGTTCCAAAGCGCTTTAATAAAACTAAAAGGCCATGAATACGTTGGAACGAATGGCAATTCTGGTGGCCATCTTGTGACTGGTCTTTCTACAGGGTATCTGCAGGAATATATATATATCTGCAAAGTCAAATTTAATACCTTTTTAAGACGTCCTTTAAAAACGTTAAGGCATCTTCGAGCTGCGTCAGCAAAGGTTTAAAATTCTTCAACTTCTAGCCAGGAACCGGCAAACTTGTACTTTCCCTATTTTGACTTGTTTCACGGTAGTTTCACAGAACGTTGGTCAGCAGACACGGAGGAGCAACTTTAAGTGGGCTACGTCTTAAATAATACCTCACTTTAAGACTTTTTAATACTTATTAAGGGTCTTAATTTGGCATTTTTTGTTATATCAACTTGTAATACTTTTTAAGACTCCGCGGATACCCTGTTCTGACCCAGTGCAATGTAATCAAATGGGAAAACACCACTTATTTCCTTGATACTGTTTTTTTATTTATGCATTTATTTTTTATTGTTATTATATGACTCTCTGATAATTGTGAATGACCTCATGTTATATCTGGCGAGGAAATAACGTTTTTACAGTGCAAATGTTATTTCAGTTGCATTTGCTGTGTAGACTTTAGCTACATTTATTCATGGAGTTTCCTCTGTCAAACACTTCAAATCATTCAGTTCAAATATAACATTTGTTTCCTTCTTTAAAACAGTGTTTCTGTATTTTAACACTACATGACCAATGTTTATATAACATGGGACAGTGACACAATGAATGCTAACCACCGGAATGCTAACCACTGAGCCCTGGGAATGAATGGAGAACAATGCTATTACGGCTAAACAACACGACTAAAAAACAAGACGTTTCAAAGACATCCTGAGATACCTACACTTAGAAGTAATATAACTCCTGGTTTTGCAATGGTTGCTATAGGGGTTAGCTCGTCACAAGATGGCCGTCACGTTTGCCAAATCAAGAGCTGGATGTCTGATCCAGAGTTTTATTAAATATCTTTGGGTTTTATGCTCTCCCTCTTTTACTGGCTATTCCGGATTCCACCATCAACCTAAAAATGCACAATTTTCGTGTGACAGTACAGCATTTTCATAGCCATTTTGCTTGATCTACTCTGTCTAAATGCAAGAAAAGTGTGTGAGTTCATCTTCTGTCCTTTGTCTTCCAGTTCATTGGACCGTCTTGGAGCCTCGACTTCAGCCGGCAGCTCCTCCAGCCTCGAGTCACCTCTGACACAGGTAAGGTCACATCTTTTACCCGGCTACCGCTGCTGCTGAACGTTCATTACGATTACTTTCACACTGCGTTGTTACAACTTGTTGCTGCTCTCCTTAATTTGTCCAAACTCTGCTTGACTGTGGCGATGACATTCGCCCCAATTAGTGCAGCGGCAGCCTTCGTAGAAAAACTGGGCACTCTTTCAGTCTCGTCAAGAGCCATGTTTCACACTTCTTACATGACATATTTCTGACTGTTTTGCCCTCATTGCCCCCTGTGAATTCTTGACACAAGCGCGAGCTAAGGTTCTGTGTGACGTTTTTGAAGAGGTTGACCAATAGGAGAATGAGGTGGACAGTTGGATGGTCAGTATGTTTGTGCTTGAGCATGGGGTTGCACTGATCTTTATTGTCTGTCCCAATGGAGGCGTTTGTCACTGAAAGTCGCTGACTGTCTGTTGGTACATGGTCCGTTGCTCGGGGTTCTCCACCGACGCCAGTGCCATGTCATCCGCATATTTAAAAGGGGTCATTCCATGGGAGTTGCACAAGATGTTGTTTGTGTACACGGAAAAGAGAATAGGCGATAAAACACAGTCTTGTGGACGTCCAGTGTTTGAAAGTTGTGTGGATGTTTTAAAACCATTCAAAAGCACCTATTCAGGTCTGTTCGTTAAGTTGTAAATCCACAAAAGCTTCCTTGGTATATGCTGTAGTGATTTGACTCATATCTAAGTGCTGATTATAATAAATAAATAGCTTAAGTGTAATTGTTAAATTGGTTTAGGCGGGAATGTTGACTTAAGTGTTAGGAGGTGTGGACTAGTTTAATGTTATGTGCATGTATGACTTCGTGGCTATCGTATTTGGCACGGATGAAATGGGCTTTTTGCTTGCAGCAGTCAGTTTAGTGCGGTAGTTCGTGATCACAGATTTAATATTAATAGACTGTCATTGCTCACTCCTCCCCATTTACATTAATTACTCCGTTCGAGAGAGAATCCATGATGCAGCTCAGTCTCCTCCTACAGAACATGATTTACAAAGTTTCTTTTGGAGTCGCCCCTGGCCATCAGGGGCTGGTATTGCAGCAATGTCAGCTCCATAGAGTTCATCATTAGAGATAGATGATTACTTATTCAGACACATTTATTGTAGTGGTCCCGAGTGGTCTGTGAAAATGAACATGGCTGCTCGATCTCCCCCTACGAAGCCTGTTCCTCAAAAGGGCAGAAAGGGCCCCACACTTGCGGGGCGGGTGGAGAGCTCCACAGGCTGATTGACTGGCTCCAGAGCCTGTCAATGCACTGAAAAGACTTCCACTAATTAGTACTGATATATAAAAACCATCATGGTTAAGAATGTCACCCAGCCCAGCGTTGTTACTTGGGCAAGTTTTAGAAAAAGAAACATTTTTTGCAGCCAGGCTTTGAAGCAGTGCTAGGGAAGGTCAAAGTGGTCATTGAAACGCTGTTTACCAACTGTCTTTTGGAGCCGTCCCTAGCCAAAAGGGGGTGGTATTACAGCAATGTCAGCTCCCCACCATGAGGACCAAAGAGAAGTGCTTTCCTCACCCATTTATTTATTAGTTTATGTGACAGGGACAGTACACGTTAATGAACATTTCTGTAAATGTGTCAGTATTAGCTGCAAAGCTAGTTTTCAACTGTTGTCCCTGGGCAAGGTGTATAATGCCAACAACAATGATATACCCATTGATCGTGATCCTTGGCACAAAGGTGATCTAAATTAGTCAACTCTTTCAGTTTCAATTTGAGAGGTTTTGAGAGGGTTTCCCTTCAGCGTACTGCGCATGCGCCGGATCCCCAACAGTAAACAATAACTTTGCGAATAGGCTGTTTACAATGCTGTGACGTCATGTGACCGCAGCCTATTGATCTCAAAATAGGAATTAAAAGTAATTGTCCAGCAGACGATGCCAGAGAAAACTGCCTAGAACCGTGTCTTCAGACGGGCACATGAGCACAGGGTCGTGATGATGACTTTGGTTTGAACTGCCCAGGCCGAGGCACATTCAACAACATTGTTACATTTGGCGTAATACTCTCTGTTTAATGTTCCGCCTAAAATAAAGGTTAAAAAAGAAATCCCACTAATTTGAATGAACGGCAATTAAGCATGTCCCCAAAACCTTTTCATTTCCAAAGCCATCTGTAGAAAAAAACAACAACAAAAACACACACTGTTCCTTCTCCACTCTCGCAAATGGCACCAGTCTAAAGAAGCAGATGAAGTTGTTAGTGTCGCCCGCCGCCCCACAGTAAAATGAATAACATATTGAAGACTGTGCCTCCTCATTATTTTAGCGTGTGTGCTAATTAAACCAATTCTCAGCGTGTCTCCAAATGCCGTATTGACTCGCGCCGCAGGCCCTTGGACAATAACAGAAACTCACTCCCGATTCACTTTTATCCTTTTGCCATTTTGCGTAATGAGCTTCCTTGCCCTTCCCATGAAGTCGACCGGAAAGAAAGTAAGGGCATCGGGAAGTGCTGATGAGGAGATATCTTGTATCTAGTAAGAATTTATCAATATATTTTTTCAGTACAATACTTTTGGGGGTCATTTATTTGTGAGTGCATATCAATGAATATTTCGGAAACTTGCTGTTTTATGTTATTAAAACTAAAACTGTGTCATTGTAACCGGGTATGTGCCAACGTCAATGTGAAATTAAATACTGAAAGAAATCAAATGTATACTTTAAAGGGCAAACGGCGCGTAAACTTTCAGCTAGTATCGAGGGTCAGACCACATTGACGTTCTGGGGGTGTTTTTGGCACAGGCTCAAAGCTAAACCGCCGACTTTTTAGGAAAAAAGACAACAACAGGTGGCCACTATCCCTTCAAATCATGACACAAGCTGGATAGTAGTATCAATTCCTGAATAATGGCATCACAGCCTTCAAAATAAACTTAATCTGTTGTTCCAAATGCCAATGTTGATTACGGTATATCTTTCTCAGTGACCCCATTTCCACAGACTGCAGCCCATAGAAGTCAATGGCAAAGTGTCATTATTCAATTCAGAGGGCCTTGTGCTGAATCACTCGCTACCGTCTGCCTCGAGAGAGAGAGAGAGAGAGAGAAAAACACACGCGCACACAATAATAAAAAAAAATTTACAAAGAGGCAGCGAGAGGAGGGAAGTCGCGCCACTCTTCTTCTTGACACTCTTTCAAGTCGTCCTTGAAAAGAAAATTACAACAGCGGCTTTGATGGCGCCGTGTGACATGCTTCGAGATATTCGGCGGTACGCGCAGACACATACTAGATTACCATCCCGACGATTCCCGCGTTGTCTGACGTCTTTGGATCGGCGGAAGGGGAAAAAGTATTTTAAAAAAGTTAAACTGGCTTAAGCGCTCGGGGCATTTTGGAATTGACGGGACACTTGAGTAAAAATGTTGAATACGAATGTAAGTGGCAAAAATGTTAGTCAGTAGAACTTAGTTTTGGAGTTTGGATGAAACAATAGAAGATGTTTACTTGTTGTTTACTGGAGGAAAGCATTTGTTTTTTGTTTGCGCTGAGGTTTATATAGTGTGTGTGTAGTGTGTGTCTAAGTTCATCAATATGACTTTTTTACCATCATAGCTTTTCAAATGTGGAAACAAGGTAAAGTCTTTTTTGACGCAAATTAATACTTTTACACCATACTTTTATGAGGCAAAAAAAATGTTACCCTTTATCCATCCATTTTCTTCCGCCTTATCAGGGGCCGGGTCGCGGCGGCAGCAGAGACTTCCCGATACACACACACCTCCTCCAGCTGTTCTGGGGGGACCCCGAGGCGACACCAGGCCAGCTCGGAGACATAGTCCCACCAGCGTGTCCTGGATCTGGGCCTCCTCCCAATAAGACATGCCTGAAACACCTCCCGAGGGAGGCGACCGGGAGGCATACGGAACAGTAGCCCGAGCCACCTCAGCTGGCTCCTTTCGACGTGAAGGAGCAGCGACTCTACTGCGAGCCCTTCCTGGGCAACTGAGCTCCTCACCACTATCTGGCAGGGTGCGCCCAGCCTCATTTCGGACGCCTGTATCTGCGATCTTGTCCTTTCGGTCATTACCCAGATCTAGGGCTACAGTGTGTAAACTCTTGCTCGATAAATACAATAAAGTACAAGCATAATGTTTCTTTATGGCATTTTTTATTGGTGAAATGTGAGATGTTTCTGCTTTGCTTTGACTACATGTATCTAAAAAGTTAGGTCAATATGTCTAGTCATGTTCCAAATGCTTTATTTATGCAACCAACTGCATATATAGTATTGTCTGGCTCTGGCTGGGAGCATTTGTTGGTGTTACTGCTGCGTATTTTAGTCTGGGTTTTACGACACTTCTGTGGCTCCTGTGCCGTTGCAACATATAAAACCAGGAATGAGGTGAAATAAAGTTGATACATCTGGACTCAGAGGGGCTCGGCGGCTCTCTAACGCCTCCTGCTGCCAGACCGGCCTCCTCGGTTCCCACTTGTGTCCGCACACTGTTCTCAGGGCCGGATTGAGAGGTGCTTGTGTGATTCTGAAGAGTCTGAGAGGATTATCTGGCTCAAGGCATTGTGTGTGGAGTGCGGCTGCGGCAGGTACAAGCGCCTCTACTCCCAATCTCCTCAGTATCCGCTTCCCGGCTGAGACTGTGACCGCGATCGCACCACCGCCCCGGCAATCGAAAGCCCCCGTGTTACACCGCACAGACTTCACGGCGCTGGTTCTTGTCGTTTAACATGTTTGAGTGGTCTGGAACAGCGGCGAAACACTGTGTTTAAAGTTCAGAAAAAAGCAATAAGGATAATTCATTTAGCTGGATACCGTGAACACACAAATCCATTATTCTTTAAATCAAAAACAATGAAATTTGAGTTTCATTTGTAGTATATTATTTTGTTGTTTTCTTTATTTTGCTGTTTTTTATTATTATTGTGCCTTATGTTCCCTTGTTTATGATTTGTTTATGATTTGTTATCGTGCATTACATTCCTTGCTGTGATTGTTAATGTAAATATTATTGTTTTTCATTTTGGGGTGGGCGCTTAGAAGCTCCCTTGGGGGCAGACTTACTGCTGAATTTTCTTTTTTTTTAATTAGAAAAAAATTATAATATTTGCGCCAATGAGACTTTCAAAATAGCTAATGCAGTCACACACATCACATCATTAGTGGCTCTCAGTCATCCTGGAATAATCGATCGTTGTAGAGATTTGGAAATATTGTTGATTGGACTTGAGGATGTTTTCGCTCATACCTCTTTACTATTGTAGTCAGAATTATTAAAATGGCACAAATGTACAGTTGTGCTCAAAAGTTGGCATTTTTTAAAACTATTTTTCAAAGAATATGAAACATAACACAAAGTATTTTTCACTGAGTGTTTGTTGCTATTTTTCAATCATAATGAAAAAATGACCCCGATCAAAAGTTTACATACCCCAGTTCTTAAAACTGTGTATTGCCCCCTTTAACGTCAATGACAGCTTGGAGTCTTTTGTGGTAGTTGTGGATGAGGATCTTTATTTTTATTTTTTTATGGTTTATGCTTCGTTGGCTTCAGCGTTCTGAGTTCTTCTCTAACTCTTCAGTCTTATGCTTCGTTGGCTTCAGCGTTCTGAGTTCATCTCTAACTCTTCAGTCTTATGCTTCGTTGACTTCAGCGTTCTGAGTTCATCTCTAACTCTTAAGTCTTGTGCTTCGTTGGCTTCAGCGTTCTGAGTTCATCTCTAACTCTTCAGTCTTATGCTTCGTTGGCTTCAGCGTTCTGAGTTCATCTCTAACTCTTCAGTCTTATGCTTCGTTGGCTTCGGCGTTCTGAGTTCATCTCTAACTCTTCAGTCTTATGCTTCGTTGGCTTCGGCGTTCTGAGTTCATCTCTAACTCTTCAGTCTTATGCTTCGTTGGCTTCGGCGTTCTGAGTTCATTTCTAACTCTTCAGTCTTATGCTTCGTTGGCTTCGGCGTTCTGAGTTCATCTCTAACTCTTCAGTCTTATGCTTCGTTGGCTTCGGCGTTCTGAGTTCATCTCTAACTCTTCAGTCTTATGCTTCGTTGGCTTCGGCGTTCTGAGTTCATCTCTAACTCTTCAGTCTTATGCTTCGTTGGCTTCGGCGTTCTGAGTTCATCTCTAACTCTTCAGTCTTATGCTTCGTTGGCTTCAGCGTTCTGAGTTCATCTCTAACTCTTCAGTCTTATGCTTCGTTGGCTTCAGCGTTCTGAGTTCATCTCTAACTCTTCAGTCTTGTGCTTCGTTGGCTTCAGCTTTATGAGTTCATCTCTAATTCTTCAGTCTTATGCTTCGTTGGCTTCGGCGTTCTGAGTTCATCTCTAACTCTTCAGTCTTATGCTTCGTTGGCTTCAGCTTTATGAGTTCATCTCTAATTCTTCAGTCTTATGCTTCGTTGGCTTCAGCGTTCTGAGTTCATCTCTAACTCTTAAGTCTTATGCTTCGTTGGCTTCAGCGTTCTAAGTTCATCTCTAACTCTTCAGTCTTATGCTTCGTTGGCTTCGGCGTTCTGAGTTCATCTCTAACTCTTAAGTCTTATGCTTCGTTGGCTTCAGCGTTCTAAGTTCATCTCTAACTCTTCAGTCTTATGCTTCGTTGGCTTCAGCTTTATGAGTTCATCTCTAATTCTTCAGTCTTATGCTTCGTTGGCTTCGGCGTTCTGAGTTCATCTCTAACTCTTAAGTCTTATGCTTCGTTGGCTTCAGCGTTCTAAGTTCATCTCTAACTCTTCAGTCTTATGCTTCGTTGGCTTCGGCGTTCTGAGTTCATCTCTAACTCTTAAGTCTTATGCTTCGTTGGCTTCAGCGTTGTGGGTTCTCAACTCTTTGCTGAATGTCTCTATTCACCCCCTTTCACACCGAACTGTCCCGTGTAATCAAGCCTCCGCACCAAAGTAAACAAATGAATTAAACCATAAGTGGATGGAACAAGAATATTTGTGAAACGATCCTCATTTTCGCTGCGTCTCCGGATGACGTCCCCGAAAGCTATAGGCGTTTTGGATTTGCGTGAGGCGGTTTAATGGAATTCTTCTGTTTGCATTAGTCGGCAAATTGAGGGAGGAAATGGGAGAAAAAGCTGTGACCGCGCTCTGATGAGGTACTTTGCGACGAGATTTTTAAATTAGCAAATGTTTGGAGAATAGACATTACGAGACATTAAGGCTGGGAAATGGTCACGCAAATGAAATGACTCAAAGTTCCTCTCAGTTCGTGTCATTAAGCAGCGATAAGCGACGATATTCCTCCCCCCCCCCCCCCCCCCCCCCCCCCGAACAGACAAACAAATGAACGTATAGGCGCGCTGTGGAGCTAGCGGGACGTGAAGCCGCTACCCGCCTCCGTCGTTTTTCTATTTTGAATCCGGAGATGGAATCGCTGCCGTAGCTTTTTGACTTTTTGTACGAGGGGGGAATATCCGTCATCTGCTGCGAATCTGTTAAACTTGGATAAAGCAGACGTTACTGAGAACAAAGCATTGGAGGGGGATTTGGAAGGCGATGGGAAGCATTTGGGTTCCTCTGCGCACAGTAGTATCGAAGGCAGTCCAAAACCAGCTTAAGTCTTGTCTGTGCTTAAGTGAAGGTGGATATTCTCAGTAATGCTGTAGTAAGTAGAAGGAATTATGATTTCAAAAGAAGCAAACTGTATTAAGAGACAGTGTTGTGTGGCTACAAAACGGTCACACGCTTTAACATTCTGTCGGAGCACCTTTAGCTTTGTTTACTGCACACGTTTGCTGTGGCGTTGTTCCAGCACGCTTCTGCAACGTCAACAGATCCAGTGTCGCATTAATCTTTCTCCAAGATCTTGATGGGAGTGTGTGACCATTGCGTGGGGCTGTCACGATAATTACTATATTGACTTATAACAGATAACAGTACAATAGTTTATTTGCATTTTTTCCCTAAGTAGGTTGTATTACATTGTGTTTCATGTTTATGGTGGTATATTTTAAGATTAAGTACTTTTCAAACAAAGCTTTACTGTCATTTTTAAGCATTAGTTAGTTTCTGTGGCATTAAAAGGACTGGGACAGGCCTACCACTGCGCAAAGCCTTCCCCAGCACATCCACACGATTCTCAATGGTGGTAAGATCTGGACTCTGTGAGAGAATCAGCTCTTTGGATTTAAAAGGTTGCAGGCCCCTGATCCAAGTATTCCAGAATGCTGAATTATAAGTGTTCAGTTTGTAATTCAAATAGGCCGTAAAGCAGGGATCTCCAACCAGTAGCTCACCGGCCTGGAGACTAGTTGGGGGACTCGAGTTGCCGCTGGTCACTGAGATGTCTCCGAGACGTCCCCTGACGATAAGGCAAGTCTCCATGATCTCCGCATGGTCCCCGAGAGGCCTACGTGATCTGTCAGTTGTGTCGCGAATACTGTTTGTTGTCAAAGACTCCAAATGACTCTTTGAGATCTCCTTGATAGGCCCTTTGCATGCGCACAGTCTGTCCACGTTGCTGTGAGCCTCTGCAACTCTCTCCGGTGAAGATAGGCCCTTAAGTAGTTTGCCAAACACTTTCTACATTTCTACACACCCTTGATGAGTCACATTTTAGACGCATTTTAATTTTGTTCTGCTGAACACAATCTGCAAACATTCAGGTCAATTATAGTAAAGCATGAAAACAAAACTGAAACGATGTCTTTTGAAATATCATCTTGGTCTCCTAATTCTTCAGGGTGAACTCCACCTAAGCCGCATTTTACAGTATCTTTGGAGCACAAGTAGCTCTCCAATGTTTGTGTTGCATTAAAGTAGCTCGGAGGGTAAAAAAGGTTGGGGATCCACACGTAACTAAACCCCTGGGCCGCTACAATGGAAAATGGAAGAGAACCGTCAAGAAACGTATTGGTTTAGTGCTGTTCACACAACACGAGTCAGCCAAGGTGACTCACATGTCTGTGTTTTTCATTCACTCCACACAGGCGCCCTTGAAGAAGAGGATAAACTTTTGAACGACTCTTTCAAATTCCATCGCTGACTGATATCTCTATACAAACATCTATCAACAGGTATTTTTCGCAACGCTCCACAGCCCAATGAAAATGGTTCACTTTTGGCAAAGGTGTACAGCATATAGTGCGATGCTGGACCAAATGTTTTTTTTTGTTTTTTTATAACTAAACGGATTTCGAACCAGCCAGTTGTTTCCAAAGCCCCTCCATAAATCTTTATTATCCTCCTTCCTTGGGAGTGCCTGGCCTTACACCTGTGCCCACCTCCGCTCCTGCTACTCCCAGCGCCAAAACGAGCCCCGCAAGCGCTATTGTTTACCGAAGACTCCCCGCAGAAGAGGCCAGCTCCCCCCCCCCTCCGCTCTCCCCCGCTTGTAAAGCCCTCATTAGCCATGCCCAAACGCCCTTGGGGGGAGTAGCTGCACTTGTTTACACAGTCCACTCATGACGATTGCTGCTAAATGAGGCGCTCGCTGCCAATTTGTCCCGGGCCACTCTCCTCCGAGGGGTGTGTGCGCATCTCCTCGCTAACCCTGCCGCTACCTGGGGCGGGGCGGACGCCAGCGCCGAGCCGGTCCGGGCCGCGGAAAAGGTTAATGCACTGCTGCCGCGGCTTTTTTGGGGGGGAAACGACCCGGAAAAAAACTTGGGGAACATGCGAGTCCCCAAGGGCGTCTGGAAGAGCGGAGTCACTTTAGGAGGTAATGAGTTTTTTTTCACTTGACTTCCGGAGCGCTGCGCCGCGGACAAACAACATTTCAGTGTGTCGCCGCGGCGTGGATACACGCGCGGGGTCTGTGCGGGGGTTTGTCATTTTGACTTTGGCTAAAAATGTGGGGAACGCAACAAAGAGTTGTCATCTACTGTATGTGATTTTCTCTAAATGTAGTGTCTCAAATGTCCAGATCTAACGCTTATTTTATTGCACTCATTCTACATCCAACCCACAAAGCTTTAGTTTTAGTGTGTCTCTTGTCGCACACATGGACACACGGTAAATGGATTTTGACAAATTTTGAACATGGAGATATCTGTTTTGGCAACTCTAGAACTCTAGTTTTCTCAATAATGTTATGTGAACCCCACTGGTGTTACGTGGGCTCTTATGGTCGCTTCTAACTTCACCCCCGTTTGGCCCCATAGAGGACCAATCAATCAGGAGTTGCCTCATAGGGCTGCAACAAACATTAAGGCAATAAAAGGAGAGGAGGATAGGCTAAATGCTAACAACATCTTTGGTATTTGTGAGTGACTGAGCGCGCGCACAAAGACCAGACAGGTACGCATCAACTCGTCTAAGCTCGGGTAAGAACATAATCTCAGTGCGGAAAAACGGTGGCCTGTTCCTTTAAGCACACTGCGTGAACAAAACATAAAATCTGGATTCAACTGACTGTGCTGATCTGGGGTCACTGCTGTTGGTCAGGTCTTGGTTCAGCAACACTATGTCCCCAAAGAATGAGATCAGCTGACGACCTGGACCTCCTGAATGACCAGGTTATTCCATCTGTGGATTTCTGACGGCACGGGCATAAGTTATTCCAAGATGACAATGTCGGGATTAATCGAGCTCACATTCATATTCCGAAATCTTTACTGATCCCAAAGAGTGCAATTCATTTGTGGCAAACCTCGGAACATTTCACAAACACGGCGCAGTCACTGTGTGTGTCAGTCCCAACAGTTCAGACAAAGAGCAGAGACTCGAGATCAACAATAGTTCTATAACGATGATAAAATGGCCGTCTATGTTACTTAATAAACACTCCCTTCAGACTGTTCTCCCACTCTTTTGTCACAGAACTGCGTAGTTTTCCGAGATGGTACATAAAAGAGACATAATTTTTCACACATGGATTGGCCACAGAGTCCAGATCTCAACCCCACTGAGAATCGTTGGGATGTGCTGGAGAAGGCTTTGCGTAGTGGTCACTCTCTCCCATCATCAATGCAAAAATTGTGTGGGGGGGGGGAAATGAAATATCAGGCTCAATACATCATACCACAAATATGAACTCGTCTGCGTTCCACATAGTCGGGACCAGGACACACTGAACATACTGATTTTGACGCGCAGCTTAGGCGAACGGTATTCCTGGGTCTGTTGTTGAGCGTCGTGCGCAGAGCTGCTGTATTTCGCCGTCGAGTCGGGGGAGACTGAGGTTCGGTGCCAGGTGAAATGCCACCGTGCGTTACGTCTCCTGTCGCTTTCGGTCGCCTCCGTGCCGTAACCCGACCTGAACGCGCCGTAACCCATTGACAGCTCTGACACACTGCAGCGGATTTTCATCGACTTGGACACTGCATTTTACGGTGTCAGCAGACGCCCGTGTGTCCCTGCGGTTTGAATCGGTTTGAACCCATTACGTTGCTTGCGAAATGCGCCGCAAAAAAAAAAAAAACACCGGCCATTATTTATATAGACATTTATTTGTGGAGCAATGTACCATTCATAGTAAGTTTCATGTTTTTTTTGTGTTTGATGTCTTTTCATTGGGAGGCTTATGGGAGCCACAGCAGAGTTCAAAAACATGATAAAGACCTTAAGATAGTGTCCTACTACTAAGGGCCCCAGGTCACGTAAAATATATTTCGTGAGCCATTGCTGGTAAATGTCCCTTTTTTTTAAATCTTTTTTTATATAATTTAGTTGTATTGTTTTTTTGTGTGGGTGTGTGTGCAAACGCTTCAGATAGTGTATGAAATACCCAGAGCCAATACCCGGCAAATTTGGGACAGTTCCAAAACCTGTACACCAGATTTTCCTTTAAAATTAATCCGGTAACACTTTATTTTACACTGTACCTGCCAAATTTAGTACAATGTAATCTGCTTTGTAACTTGTACTTATGGGGTTCATACACGATAGAATAATATGCATTTGAGGCACATAATCTAGACTCTAAAGGCTCATTCATACTTCAGAGGACGCAATACATATATTTGTTTTGCCTTGTAACCATGGAAACGTCTTATAACTCAAGACATTGCCAAGGTCACAAGGCTAAAATGACTTCATTTTGTTCCTGCAGGTCTCGGTGTAAGAACAAAGTTCTTGCGTCTTATGAAGTATGATTGAGCCTTAAAGGGATCTTTCAGGATTTTGAAATAGGGCCTAATTTCCTAGTTATCCAGAGTGTTGTTGATTTCTGGAGATTTATTATTATTTTTTTAATTTATTTATGCAATCCTCATATTTGAAGAGTTTAGTGGTGCTAGGCTAGTGCAAGGCTAGCGCATGTCTATGGTAACTAGTAGCCTACTTTAAAAACCTCTTCAAAATCATGGGGTAGTCCTCCAAATGTTGCCATATCTGATTTGTAGGAATCTCCTTTGTTAATTCCACGTGTAGTAATGTCGGCCGCAGGTAAACAAACTACTGTAGATCCGGTAACCGAGCAGATCCCTCCGCCGCTGCATAGCTTACAACCAGGAAGCCAATGCTGCTGAAATATAAGTTATTTTAAATGCAAAATGGTTATGTTTCAAAAATTATTCAGTCAACACAGACATTTATATTTGTAGTCTGGTGTCATAAGTGATTTGGCTCAAGTGCACTGTGCTTGGGTCAGACTGCTTTTAATGCAGGCTAATAGTTACCAAAGACATGCGCTAGCCTAGCACTAGCTTAGCACCACTAAACTCTTCAAATATAAGGACTGCATGAATAAAAACAATAAAAAAAAATCTCCAGAAATCAACAACACTGGATAACTAGGAAATGAGGCCCTGTGTCAAAAATCCTGAAATATCCCTTTAACCTTAAGCCCTTACCCTAAAGATCTTATGTCTTATTACATTATATACCTCCAAACCACTACACATTATTCTATTGTGTACATACTACATAGGAACTAGTTATTGCAAATTGTTACAAAGCAGATTACATTGTACTAAATTTACTTACAATGTTATCCATACAATGTACGACCATGAACTGTAATACGCTGAGTTTGGCACATGATGTTTAATGTTAATGTCTATTTTGTCAAAGGTTTAGTTATCAAACATGTTTCTTATCTTTGATGTATTATTTTTAGTTTGATCTATTTATAGTTATTCCTTCCTATTAATGTGTATATATATTTTTCCTAATTTTTTGTACATATCATACTGCACATCTATTCTATTATTATTACTTATTTGAAAATTTACCTTCTTGTGTTCTTAAGAGCTGCTGTGAATCTTATCCTATATGGAATTGCATAAACTTGATTATTCATGATCAATAGTTGAATTTTAACAAGTGCATGACATGTTATTGCGTGGGGGTGTCTTTGCCCTAGAGTGTCAGTCCATTTACGTCTCCAACGGTTGTAGACGTATATAGTTGATAATATGGCTTAGCCTTTGTTCACTTGACCCGAGCACCCTCCGCGCTGTTCAACTCTCAATTTGCAACTTTCGAATCGCCTCCGAGCCCCGCGCTCCTCGCTGCAGATGTATATAATTTTGCGCGGCGTCTGGTCGTGAAGTGTCTCGATGGTTTCTCGGGGACGACAACAAAGTGCGCTGAGAGCTGAGCAGATGGCGCGTCTCTGTTTAGATCTGGGTCCTGTGTTGTTGACGTGCGCTTTTTCCACTCTTAAAGCTAAATTTCTCTCCGGAGGGGATGAGGAGCGGGACCACAATCGGCAAACACTTCAGTGGGAGACGCCCGAGCCTCTCGAAATTGTGCTCTATCCCAATTATCCCTTTACAACCGCTTTAGACACCTCAGCTTTTGTCCAACTACTTCAAATAACACGCGACTTCAAAAAACACCCCTAGAATGAATAGTGGCCTGGGTAGCGCTTACTGAAACTTGGCAGAATCAAAGGTTTTCCGTCTGTCTGCCGGTGTTGCATGTCTGTAACTAAGAACATGTTACTTTGGGGATTGATAAAGTTATTCTTATTCTGAATCCGGGCGAGGATTATGGTTGGAAGTATCCAGCTGGAGCGTGACAAACCTGCACGCTCGGAGGAAACCCTCAGGAAGAAGAACATCCGAACACCCCACTGCAAAAGACAGTCTAGTAACCCTTTCTAACAGAACAAGCGTTTTTGCACTCAAATACGCTGACCAATCTGGATATTTAGCACATACACCAAATACTTGAAAATACGGTGAAATGATTTTATAATGGTTTAGCTAAATCTTCAATCAATCAATGGTTTAGTATAGCCCAATATCACAACAGGAGTTGCCTCACAGGTCTGCCCCAAACATTGAGGCAATAAACCAAAACTGAAATAAATAAAATAAGACAACGTAAAGTTCAGGCGAATGAAGTATCCAGGCAAACATAAAGTCCAAATAAGTGTCAGCAGCAGCTGGTGACACCCAGTGGGAGAAAAGAGAAACCCTGGGGAAGACAGAAGGGGAGATCCACTCCCATGGACGGACAGGCTATAGAGACCCAGGGCCGATGGGACTCCCACGGCAGACGGGCCGAGATCGCCGAATATCCGGTCCTTCTTGGATTTTCAGTTCTTGTTGTCCAATCCCTGTAGGGCAGGGTTCCTCCATTCGTCTGCTCCTTCTTGGACACCAACGACCCACCATCTGAAACGGGGGGAACTCCCAATGGGGAGTGGGACAGGGGACACCATGTGAATAGTAATGAACAGACTTCAGATAAAAGAAATATTGTATCACTGTAAGATGAAGTCTGCAGTAAGAAGAACTATAGTGTAGCGCTCAGTGTACTATCCTCTTCAATAGTACACTGAGCGTTTTGAAAAATCAATGCTAAATAAGAATGTGATTTTTACTTCCGGACCCGGGCATGTGACCGGAAGTGGGCGGGACTGTTGAGCTCCACACGCTCAGTGAGGGGCTTCTGCGCCACTAAAAACATAAGGAAAGAAATACCTCCTTTTGTTCACACATATTAAGTCGCCGGGTCGGACTCAGGCCTTCAGAGTAACACAACAGGACTGGCCTTTAGACGCCAATAGGACTTAAGTAGCCTGTGTCTGTCACTGTGAGGGTTCTGCTACTGCATCCGTTGCGGCTGCTGTTTAAAGGGGCTTAAAAATGTTGGGAATACTTCATGTTCATGACCCAACTTCCGGTCTCTCTCCCGTGCCACACTGACCAAGCACATATGATTTCCGAAGTGAGGAACTGTCGAGTCAGAAACATTTCAATTGATCAAGATCTCGCGCTTTGCCGTGCACAGCGAAAAGGCCCAAATGGTTCAGGATTTGGGATTCAAACCTGAAAACCACTCCTCCTTCTTCTTCTTCTTCTCATTCACCGCACCCTTAACTGTCCCCATCCCACTCCTCCGTGTGACTCTCCTGTTTTGCATATCTAAACCGCATTCTGTTTTTTTTTCTTTTTTCGACCATATGGAAATGCGACGCCACATAACGCGCTTCAGATCTGCGTGTGAGAAATTGGATTACGTGGGCTGTGATTGTCTGAGCCCTGTTCCACTTATCAGCTCCTCTCTGGGTCCATCTAAACGCCGCCCAGCGCCAAACGCACTCGCGCCGCAACATTATTTATGCATGTGGAGAGACTCTGTTTACCTGCGGGTGAGTTCCGGAGATGCGGAGTAAATGTGGAATGGGTAATCCCCGCGGTTAGGGGGGATTATGAAAGAAGCCGGGCAGGATTGTTCTGTTTTGTCCAAATTCTACAAAGGCAATCTTTTTTTCTTTACACAGGAAAGATCGTTTTTGTGTGAGATCAATTTTGCTGCGAGTAACATGATAGGAAAGGTGTAGAGCTGCATCGACAAGAGAGATAAAGCTTGAGCGCAAATTAAAAACAAAACAGTGTTGGTCTGTTTCATTTCAAGGTGGTTGGATTGGTTGCGTTCAGATGAAGGAATTTTCATTGTAACCATTTGGCAGATATTTTGGATCAGGTTTAAAGTTAAAAACGACTTACTGTTTTCACACTGTCGTCAAAAACATGTATTACTACTTGGTAACAACGCAATAACGATGAGGTATGCAGATTGATATTCACAAATACTTAATACACTATGTTAAGAATTATTATGCAAATTGTATTTCAGTGCCATAAATGTACAACAATATATATGTTTCAATGAAACTCATGGAGGGGCCTAGAAATACGACATGGTGCGTTGTCAATCAATCAATGGTTTTGTATAGCCCAATATCACAACAGGAGTTGCCTCATAGGGCTGCACTGAACATTAAGGCAATAAAACAGAGCAGTAAATAAGACAGTGTAAAGTTCCGGTGAATCAAATATCCAATCAAACATAATGTCCAAATTAGCATCGAGCGGCGCGGGTGTCCCGTCCTTACTCTCCAGCACGGCAAGGAAAAACTCAAAAACCCGGTGGGACAAACGAGAAACCTTGAGGAGAACCACAGAAGGAGAGATCCACTCCCATGGACGGACAGGCTATAGAGACCCAGGGCCGAAGGAGTCCCTCAGCAGACGGGCCAAGATCACAGACCATCCAGTCCTTGTTGTCAATAGGCAAGGTTCCTCCGTTCAGCCGGGTTCCTCCGTTCGATCTAGACAGGCACTCCCAAGGGGGAGTGGGACAGGAGACACCATGTGAATAGTAATGAACAGACTACAGATAAAATAAATATTGTATCACAGTAAGACAAAGTTTGCCGTAAGAAGAAGAAGAGGATAGCGCTCAGTGTACCGTACTTCCCACAGCAGTGTTCCTTCTAAGGCAGCTTTACTTCAGGCTGTGGGTTAGAGCTTTACCTAACTGACCTGATCAGAAGCTAATTCGAAGAGGTACGTTTTGAGCCTAGTCTTAAATGTAGGGACTGTTTCTGCTTCTTTAACGTGAGCTGGGAGTTTATTCCATAAAACCGGAGCTTGGTAACTGAAGGCTCTTCCTCCTATAGTGATTTTGGAGACCCGAGGAATCATGCATGAAGATGATTTTGATGGGGAAAGAACAGTTCTTCTTTTTGTACCATGGAAGAAAGTGGTCAGTCAAAAAGTCATTTTCACACCTTCAGGGACCATAAAGGGGCCGACCAGCTCTCGCCCCATGATTCCAGGCCAAAACATGACTCCGCCCCCTCCTTGCTGACGTCACAGCCTTATTGGGACATGGAGGCCATTCACCAACCATCCACTACTCCATCCATCTGACCATCCAAGGTTACACGGCACTCATCGGTGAACAAGCCTGTTTGTAAATGAGTCTTCATGTTTTTCTGCTCGTCAGCTTCAACGAACAGTTTAGAAGAGGCCGGATAGAAGGTTTATGCACGACTGCAGCCTCTGGTCCTACACCGTGATGTCCGGGAGACTCCAGAGGCACCAGCAGCTTCAAATACCTGTTTGCTGTTTTGTAGCAGCTGTTCTCTTAATCTGATGCGTTTGTCTGGCAGAAACCGTCCTCATTGTGCCTGTATCTGCACAAACCCGTGTGTGCTCTGAATCAGCCACAAATCTCTTAACAGTACGATGATGACGCTTGATCTTTCGTGAAATATCGGAGGTTTTCATGCCGAGTCCAAGGCATTCAATTATTTCACGCTTTTCATCAGCAGAGAGATCCTTTTTCTTATTGCTTGAAAATTGTGGTCTGCTTAATAATGTGGAAGGTCCTTTTTCAGTAGTTTTTTCCCTTAACTGGGCTCACCTGACAACTAATCACAGCTGTCTGAGATAAAAATAAATAAAAAAAACATGTATTTATTTTTTATTTATTCACTCTCTTAGTCACTCTTGATCTGACACTTGTTGGTCTGAAATTCCTTTGTTGATCTATAATGACTTGCCTCTCTTCCTGGTCCAAAAAACCCATTGTCCCCTCGCTCTCTTCCCCTTCGCCACCCCAAAACGTCCGTAGAATGAGCGGGCGGCTTTGTGTTTATTTGTAGTAGTGTTGGATTGGATCGGATGTTTTATTTTCTCCCGTCAGTGCTTTGCGATGGAGGGATAAGCTGTGCCACGGATCGGAGAGTAAGGAAAGCGCCGCCTGGTCACAGAGGGAGAAGATTGGGAAAAGCTAGCGTCGCGGCACAAAGAACAGTCGAGAGATTCAAAGATAAGACTAGTCAAACGTGCGCAAAAGCTTCAAGGCTCCGGGTTCTGGATGAGAGAAGAACGTTGTAACAATAAACCCCGCATCCTAAAAAAATATAGCCAACAATGATCTGAAGTCCCTTTTTCATGGCGTCGAGGCGTTTTCTCTCTTGGATTGACGACGATTGAAATGCCCGCTCGCAGGACGTTCTCAGACTGAGCGGAAACGCTTGGACCACGGAAGTAGGAGGGGATGAATAAGGTGAAGGGCATTTTAAACAAGTACAATTCTCAAATAGACTGTCAAAATAAAACAAAATGGCTTCAGTTATGCATTACCTTACTTTAGGTAGAAAAAACAAAACAACAACTTGGCTTTGTTCAACCTTTTAACCGTTACATTTGGGGCTTGGTCATGTTTACGGACTGAGTAAAAGGGCTGAACTTCCGCTTATTTTTGTCCACCTCTGGGTTTGTACGAAATGTGTACAACACGACACCTGAGTGTTGAGGTGTTAGTCCTGAGCCGCTGCGACTGAGCCGCGCCACCATTGTGGGTCAACCTGACCAGCATGTTTTTGGAGGTCGGGGAAACCGTAGCACCCGGAAGAAACCTGGCTGTCTGCCTTTTAGTTTCGTCTGATCCCCTGAAACGGTGCACCGCCTCCTGGGTTTGTCCCCGTTTCAGAGCGTGGTGTCCTGCACTGATCAGCTCCACTTCCTCTTGCTCCTGCCCGGCTCCCTCCGCGCCACAACAGTCTTTCACCATCTCCTGGGAAGAGCTCAATCTGTTTCATCCTCCAGTGAACGAACATTAGTCAGGACAATAGAAGGCATGTGTGGCTTAGCTGTGAGTCTCGCCCGGATACCTCCTCGTTTGTGCCTTCCTTGTTTCCTGTAGCTCCTCTTGTGACGCCTCCGCTGTGCTGCAGGTGTGGGGGCTCTTGGTGCCTCTTCAGTGTCTCATGTGTATGTCTCAAATGGGTTTAGCTAACATTAGTCAGTCGATAAAGCCCCATGTTTTTGTGAGTTTTCCATTTATATAGTTACTGAACCTAACTCAAAGATCAAGAATAAAGTGTCCAAATGTCAAAGCTTTTACACATTCATCACCCCATGAAAAAGGACCTCGCGAGCTGCTCCTGATGGTTCCTCCAGTGACATTGAAGGATGGGTCAAATGCCGTGGACAGAGTTCCCTTTGGGGGCAATTACCTCCATTTAGCTAACAAGCCTCTGCACACTGACCCACATGTTTCTCTCTTTCAACTCTTTCATTTTTATTCATTCCCCCCCCCCCCCCCCTTGCTGTTTTTAGGACACTTTGCACCGGATCATAATAATTAGCTCGCCAGCTAATTAACTTTTGTTTTATCAAAAATAATTAGGAATTTGTTCAAAGAAAGGCAAACTTCCCCTTTAATCCGTCGGAACATGGCGGAGATGAAAGGGGTTTTTTGATACGGTGATCATTTGTGCCCACGCCTCCCTCTCTCTCGCTCTCTCGTCTCAAACTAGTTGTTGCGCAGCGACATTGAGTTGACCCAGAAAATTCTATGTCATTAAACGCTTAGTGGATTTTCGCAGTTTGTTCCCGGCGTTACATCGTGTCGTGGCACTCGTGGAGTATCATCTCTCTGACCTTTCTGTAGAGCCGTTGAGAAATTGGGCAAGAGCCTAAACCGGGATTAGCAGAGCCGCCGTCCATCATAATTAAATAACGTCACCAATTAGGACGGGGCAAAAATAGGGGGGGGGGGGAAACGTTACATTCATACATTTCGAGATTCAATTTAATTCTTTATATTTTTCTTATGTTGATGTAAAGAAGAGACAGACGGGAGCGAAAGATTGGGCTGTTAGAGGTTTGAAGTGGACTGGACTATCGACCTACATTGTAAACACGACATGAAAGAAGTGGGGTCGGCCCATTAGTCCGACGGCTCATTATTCTGAAAATGTCCCAATGAGTAGGGGTGCCATTAGTCTGACATCTCTTTAGTCAGAAAAAAAACAGCGGAGATGTCCTCGGAGTTTACAGCATTAACTGTTTAAATGTATTAATAATTATCATAAAAATCATGTGGATTTTTTTTAACGTTAAATAAGTTCATATTATTTATTTCTAAAGCATATCTCGGCTGTTTATGGGTCAGACCGATGGGACTTCGGACCAATGGATCCCTTTTTTCCTGACTAAAGAGATGTCGGACGAACGGCACCTCTGCTCAATGGGACATTTTGGTAATAATGAGACGTTGGACCGATGGCATGCTAAACGATGAACTATGAGGTTAAGCTACATGCTAATGTTGTTGGCAAACTCACCTTTTTCAACAGCGGTATGATGTTGTGAAATGTTTAATCCCGTCCTCTTTCCTCTAGCCAATCAGGCCAGAAGACTATGACTAATATTTTCTCCCCATTTTTTTCTGAATTTTTGCCCCATTATTTCCACCTTTTTTTTTTAAACAGTTTTTTTCTTATTTATTTTTGCCACAATTTCATTCTTTCCAATTTTTCCCCAAACTATTGCCCATTTTTTGACATTGGAGTTATTGTAAATTAGCATATTTAATATTTAACAGACTGGATCAGGCACTTGGCTGGGTCGGGACTGCCAGTGGAAACGGGGCTTAAAGGGACTGTACCTGATTTTGAACCTTTTTAGTCAAAATGTGATGAACCCAAATAGTCACATATTGACTATTTGAGTTGACCATACAAAGCAAACTTAACGCATCAGGCACATTCTTTCGCAAATGACTTTTACAACATGGGGCAAAAATAATTTTACCCTACAAAAAGAACCACGTCAGGTAAAGCTCCTTTAAGGCACACCTTAATGTTATAGACCTAAAGTGCATGTGATACATTAGACACAATGATTGCTAAAACATGGTTAAGACTGTGCCCGGCTTTCTTTAGTTTGGCCATTTTTGTGATGATTATAGTGTCAGGAAGTGACACAGAAGAAGGTAAACAATTTTAAACTGTTGCCGTGCCGACCATGTTAAGTCGATGGGAAATGAGTGTCCAACATTTCTTCATTAAAATTGCTGCCTCTCTGACATACAATGATGATTATGCAACTGGTGTTTTCGTTCTGAATAAGTCATATTTTCCAAAGCATTAAAGCCTGTCATATGCTCTGTAAGCAGAAACCGGCCCATATCGAGGTGGTATTGGTTTATTGGTTTTAAGTGCTGGTTATCAGAGTTACTAAGCAGCGCACGCACCGCTTACTGTTCTAAATAAACAACTCCATTTATCCGAGACACTCCATTCAGGGCTGGTTGTTTTGCTTAATGACAGAAGTGTGGCAGCTCACCCGTTTGTTCTTTTGTCGCCGAAGTGTTTCCGTCTGTGCCGAAGTTCACTGTCGCTGATATTGTCACTTAAACTCTCCGTCGCGGTGGCAGATTTAAGCTGATTTCGAAGTGTTTGTTATTGGCGCCGCGGCGAGGCGGGGTGTGATCCGGGGTCTCGGGAGGCTAACGCGCGCCGCCCCCCCCCCCCCCCCCCCCCCCTCCCCGAACCCGCCGTTGTAGGATCCTTCCTGATGAAGTCGTTAAGAAGCCATTATAAAATCATTAAGAATCGTTAAGTCTTAGGTGGCACTGCGGCGGGGCGCGGGGCGACGGCGGAACCTGTTCATCATCAGTTTATTTGTTCCCCACGCGCTCGCAGTGAGCGAGGCGGTCCTGGAGGGGGAGGGGGGGGAGGCTGGTGTTGGGATTGTGCGGAATGGGACGGTCCCCCGGGGGCCGCTCCTCTTCCCAAAAACAACTCTCACGAAGCAATAAACCAAGGCGCGCTCAATCTCGTCACTCGCTCTCAGGGTAATGAGCCCCGTGACTCATTTGTAACAGAGATAAGTGTGTGTTTTTCAGTGGTTGCCGCTTCCAAATCTTTACTTGCTACTTCTATCGAGTTTGTCTCCGGTGGTACGCCCCGCCGACTGCGCCGGGACTCGGGGTGGGGGTGTCCCCCCCCCCCCCCCCCCGCTGCTGCTCCGCTCCTCTTGCATCATAGCAACACATGTGGTTCTCAAAGGCCATTATGTTTGTGTTATAAGTGATTATAAGTTACTCATCACTAGAACTCTGACTCTGGGTTGCCTTCTGTCAGTGAAACATGAACATTAAAAACACTGTATCTGATTCTGGTGTTCTAGTAGTGGAACAAGTACAATTACTGGGTTCAATGTATGTATGTATATATATGTATAGATATGTGAAGAATCTGTATATTACAAATATGTTAGAAAGGTTAAGAATGAGTTTAGACCACAACTTTTTTTTATTTGACCTTTATTAAACCAGGATAGTCCCACTGAGATTATGGATCTCTTTTTCCGGGGAGTCCTGGCCCCAGAGGGGAACCTAATGTACATGTTTTAGTGGTAGGGGAAGCCGGAGTACCCGGAGGACACCTATGCAGACACGGTGCAAACATGCAAACTCCACACAGAAAGGCCCCGTCCAGGTGGGAATCAAACCCGGGACCTTCTAACGGTGAGTCATCAGATATAAGGCCTTAAACTACACACATTAAATCAATTAAAGCAGCCAATCCTAATCTCCAGATATATTATTGAAAACGTAATCATTTTTAGATTTACACGACAACATTTTCATTAAAGCCACACTGCGTAACATTTCACCCAATAAGCATTTATGTAACTACAAAGATCCCGCAGAAATCTTGAGAACGGTCAACTCTTCTCAAGACAGGGAACAACTATCTTATCACGTGGACATCCTCCAGCTAGGTACTCAAAGCTATTTCTGTAGCTCAATAGTGGCGCGTCCCCTCAAAGGGATTCACAAAAAACGGCTGATTTAATGAAACGGGGAGCAGCTTTAGCTCAGTCTGCACCAGGGCAGCTGTGGCTAAACACCTTTTATGTTTTGGCTTTTCTTTATTTTCAACACTATTCACATTGGAGGCTTTAAACTACGAACGAACACATGGGATTATGTAGGAAACAAACAAGCGTCAAGTAACTCAAAATGTGTTTTATATTTCGAAAGGAGCCAGCTGAGGTGGCTAGGGCATCTGTTCCGGATGCCTCCTGGTCGCCCTCCCTCGGGAGGTGCTCCAGGCTTGTCCTATTGGGAGGAGGCCTCGTGGAAGGCCCAGGACACGCTGGTGGGACTGTGTCTCCGAGCTGGCCTGGTGTCGCCTCGGGGTCCCCCCAGAACAGCTGGAGGAGGTGTGCGTGGATCAGGATGTCCGGGCATCTCTGCTGAGACTGCTGCCCCCACGACCCGGCCCCGGATAAAGCGGAAGAAAATGGATGGATGGATGGATATTTTAAATTATTTAAAATTGCCACCCTTTATTTTGGGCATTTTCTCAATGAGCTTCATGAGGTCATCCCCGAAATGGTTTTCAACCGTCTGTGAAGTCAAAACGACATCGTGACGCTCATTGAGAAAATGGCAAATGGGGTTCATTCAGAAATGAAGTGAAAATCTACAATGTAAATAACAAGATATATATAAAAAGAGTTTTGATTGGTAGTGTAGCGATAAAGCGTGTCTTTTTGTCAGTAATCCACAGCAAACGTGTGAGCCTCATTCTTCCTACTCGTATAAACAGAATTCTCACCCCGGCAAACACTGGATAATTCACTCTTAATTTGACCTCTACTTCCTGGGTGAATCGGCTCATTTAACCCGCGTCATCCTCGGACGCTGAAAGGCATCTTCAGCTCCGTTGAGTGCCTGTTTGTTTTAATGAGGGCCCCCTCGCTCTCGTCATATGTGCGTAACCCCGCTGTTTTTCTGCCCGATTGTCCACACATGCGAATCCTTACGGCGCGTCAAGAGAGACGGAGAGAATCGTGGAGGGCCCTTATCGAAACCATTAGACCCGAGCGAGACGTGGCCCTTGCCTGGTAATTATCAGTAAATATTTCTCTGGAGGAAAAGCGGAGGGAGCGAGATGGGGAGCGGCCGAGGCCCCGGTGACTCACTATCTCTTTGACGGGAGGTCAACACCGATACGCAGTGACTAAGTAGTTTTGGAGGATGTTCATTTTGTGCCGAAGTTCAACATCTATGTGCAGCGGTGTCTGGGGTGGGTAGCTCACATCCCGAAGCCGGGCGGGGCCTTTCTGTGTGGAGTCTCTCCCTGTTGGTGCAGGAAGTCAAAATCCCATTCAAAACGTCCATACGCTGTAAACCGATGGCAGCTAATCCGACTGTGGTCACATAACACACGCTTTGTCCAAATTTTGTATTATGTTTTGGTTTTCCATGTCAAATAATAATGGTCGGTAATTATAGCACATAGAAAACGACTCATTTTGGATTAATGTCATTCTTAATATTTTGGCCCAACCCAGTCGTCGATTCACAGACTCCAGCTGTACGCCTCTTACAGGATGTTTTAGAAATCCGTGTATGGACTGGCGCCGCTTTATTCATCTGAATTGTCTTCGAACGCCCCCGTCAGAGCACCGCGGTCCTCGGGCCAGTGTTTGCCAGACCGTCCAAGATCATTTAGAAAGTAAGGGAGATGGAGCTTTCGCAGCAGCCGGCCCTAAACTGTGGAACTCCCTCTGAACGTTAGACCGGCTACTTCAGTCGAGAGCTTAAAGACATATCATTTTGCACAGGCACCCCAATGTTTTTCTCTCATTGTTTCATATATTGTTGTGTGTATTCTGGTTTTCTTAATTGAAAGCCAGGATTTAGTATAATGAAGCCTAAATTAAACCTGGAAGACCAATTTCAGCATCACCTACATCGTGTCCATGAGGGTCACACTTCCATCTCAGCCACACCTTCGCAGCCAATCATCGCCCTCGGTTGTGCTTTTAAGCCTCCGGCGTTCCTGCCGTGCTGCGACCCACCTCCACCCCGTCTCCGCCCCTGCCATCTACGGCTCTCACCGCTGTATACTACTCGGGTCTCCCAAACCACCGCCAGTGTCAAGGCTCCGGGGGGGAAGACATCTCCAACTCTGACCTGCCCATCCATATTACAGTAAATCATCTGATGTCTGCTTGCCGGGGTCTGAATGCCCAAAATATACATGTCAATAAACCTTTCGAATCGTTGCTTCTGATTTGTTTGAGTCTATCCAGGTTGAAATGTGCACTTTGAACCTGTTGGAGCAGTGTTTTGTAAAATAAACCTGACCTTGACCATTGGTGACGAGACTCTGCCATGCCGTTAAACTCTTATTTGGCTTGATTTTCGAGATTTCCAAAGGGATTTTTACTTCCATAACTTTTAATGGACGTAAGGTTAGTCCAACCGTCAGAACTCAACAATTTCATGAAAACGTCCTATAAATTGAATGGAATGTTGAAATAGTTTAGCAATATAACCTGTCGTTATTATTATTTTCTAGATCAAACGTGATGGCACTAGCGTCGGGATCCATGTTAAAGTCTCTGAGCGCTGGTGGAAGGACGGGGTTTCCAAAGACACTAAAGTTTGCCCCATAAAGTCAGTCCACTTTCGCAATTCATAATCTGCCCCCGCACTGTCGGCCAAGCCCCACTACGTTTTACCGTCTCACTGTCTAATAATAGCCGGATTTCAAGCTGTTCCAACCTTCTTCCCCTCAGCTCCAGGCTCCGGTCCAACTTGGTGCTTTTTCCCATTCGTTTAGCCCACCCCCTCCCCCATCCCCCCGCCTCAGCTGTGGTCCAAAATAAACCCAAAATCACCGAAATCCCCTCAAATGAAACAGAGAACACAAACAGGGGAAAGGCAGGTGTGCTCCGCTCTCATGCGAACACAGCGGCGCGTCCCACTGGGGGAGTTTAACAGCCTTTCACACGTTTTTAGACGTCCCCGTATCGAGTTATTACCGGAGAAGTCTTGAGAAAATTCCGGTTGAACGTGCCGTCAGTGGTGGCTGTACGGGTAATCCACAGCGCCATAGATGCTGCTCGTAAATAACTTATGAGGATTATTATTGCTCATCCGGTCCTCGATCTAAACCATTTTAAGGGGAGACGCTGCAGGTGAATCAATTTGAGACTTGCTGCACATTATGGATATAAACTTGGGAGAAAAATGTACAGTGAATTTGCTGTCATTTTATGTTTTCATATAAAAATGAGACATTCTATGCATCACAATGGACAGCGTTTCCTATTTTTTACAGCACTGAAGTCTACATAATGGATGGACCCAGATTTAAATGTATATTATCCACGATTATAGATTGTTATATTAGTTACAGAGATTTTTTCCAGAGGGGATTTTAGATGGCTCGTTTGGTTTTGAATAAGTTGCATAAAAAATAAACAGTAAAATTTGAGTAACCCTAACCCAGCGGAATGAGTCAGGCTGGGAATTGAATATTAAATATTGAAAATCCCTCCAAACTATTGTTAGTCCAGACTCTAAAGTTTCGAGTCTGTATGAGCTACTAAAGTGGAGATGTTGTATCAAGTGTGTAAAGAAACAAAAGAAAGCCTTATTTTGAGAACAGGGGCTGTAAAGCTTTGTAACGCCTGCACATCCGCGTACATATATCTACATTCTTTAGCCGCAGATGTCTCCCAGAAAGGAAATGACCATGTTTAGATCACAGTCATCAGAGTCATCATCTTTCTCAGTACTCGTGGATACAAAATATTTCTGTGTTTGTGAATGAAAGAGTATGGCTTATGAGAGGCCAACAGGCTGGGTTGACAACAAGGACTGGACGGTCTGTGATCTTGGCCCGTCTGCTGAGGGACTCCATCGGCCCTGGGTCTCTATAGCCTGTCCGTCCATGGGAGTGGATCTCTCCTTCTGTGGTTCTCCTCAAGATTTCTCGTTTCTCCCACCACGTTTTTGAGTTTTTCCTCGCCGTGCTGGAGAGTCTAAGGACAGGGGACACCCGCGCCGCTCGTCGCCACTGCTGACGCTTATTTGGACATTATGTTTGCCTGGATACTTGATTCGCCTGAACATTACATTGTCTTATTAACTGCTCTGTTTTATTGCCTTAATGTTCGGTGCAGCCCTGTGAGGAAACTCCTGTTGTGATATTGGGCTATTCAAAACCATTGTATAGATTGATTGATTGATTGAACAGGCCCGGTTAGAACCATTAGGCCGTCCTCCCGTGGACCCGCCACCTGCAGGAGGAGCCATGGGGGCTGGTGCAATGTGATACGACCCGACAACGTAAAACTGGAAGAAAATGGATGGATGGATGTGTGTGGCGATGTAGTTGCTTCGTATAGAAATTGCCAGCTCAAAAGCAGACAAAACGTCATAAAGCACAGGGCAACTTTCGTCTTTTTCTTGACTTTTATTAGCACATATGACACATTAGAGACATTTTTTGTCAAAACATAGTTAACACAATTATATTTAAGATTTTGCTAAAAAATGTTACCCAGCTTTCTTTAGTTTGACCATTTTTGTGATGTTTATAGGTTCACTTCCTTTTTGGACACTGACAGGAAGTGACATAGATAGAGGCAAACGATTTAAGTCAATGGGAAATGAGTCATGAAAATCTTTCAATCTGTATTTCTTGGATTTTGTTGCTTAATAGATAGAAGATACGCAAGTACTCTTCATTTATCACAGAAGCATTATTGATCTGTCAACAGATGGCGTTTCAGGCAACATAAGAGATGTTTAGTAGAGCGGTCATTCATCAGGAGTCTTTTTCATACATAGCACTTATTTTATCAAATGCAACATGTTGATGAGAGGGTATATGCCTCGAAAATGTGCCTGGAATTGTGAGCAGGTGTGACATTCAAAAGTTGAATGGATACATGATATGTTCATCAACTAGAATAAAACTTCAATTATGATTGTTGAATTCCTTCTATTTGATTTCTAAAAGGCGATATATCCAAGGTACGGTGTCCAAAAATCCCCTAAACAGTATAATGTGGGAACATGAGGGACTTACCGTCTTTACTGTCACCATCCATATGCACGTTTGGCCCAGCACCTGTTCGCGTGGTGGTAATCCTCTCTGTAAAACTCCGTCGCCCGCTGTGGACCACACGACTCGGGGCGACCGCTGCACCCTGGGACTCCTCCTGGTCCAGTGTAAACACATTAAGTCCTCATTAATATGCCGATGCGCTCCAGATGTGCTTGTAAAAAGGCTGTTCGGTTCAGAGTGGGACCCGGGCCCGTAGCCACCTGCTCCTGCCGAAAACGGCCAAACGACTCGACACAACGGCGGGGAGGCGAAGCGAGTGGGAGGTGAGCGGTGGCGCGGTTAGCTGAGTGAAAAAGCTGAACCACGGCGAGAATATTTGATCTCCTTTTATGTATTTGTTCGGGAAGGTAAAGAGCCTATCTCACCGGAGGAGAGTTGCGGAGACGTGATTGCACGCATACAAAGGGCCCATCTCACCAGCCTGGAGATTAGTTGGAGACTCGAGTTGGCGCTGTAGATGTTAAACCAGGCCACGGCTGTACTGAGATTAGTTTAGTTTATTAGTTTATTTGAGCAGTTAAAATGCTGCTCAAAAGGAGTGAGATGAAGCAAAAGCTGAAAAGCGCCCACCCCCGACGACATTGCAATAAAAACATTAAATCATATCACAGTAGTACAGGGAGCATAATACAAAGTACAAGATACAAGAGCCTGGGAACACAGCACGCACACATACACACAACGTACCCTTTTGTCTGATACAGAGCAAGTAACAAAAGGTGATCATTAAATACATATTATCCGTGATCTTGGTACTTCCCAGTTGTCATTTTCATCCTTAATATGGTATTGATTAGTGTACACTTTTTCTTGGTTGCCTCTTTCTTCTTTTTGTTTCTTTTATGTACAATGAATGATGTAACGTGTAAGCCCTGCATAGTGCAGTGCGTTAAAAAGCCGGGGTGTAGAGCGGGTCCACTGAAGAGCGCAGTAGCTCCCCATCAACAAACCCCCACCCAGCTGCCCCGACTAGATTGGAGAACATGTGGGAACAGCTGGCCGCTTCGGTGGCGGTCGAAGGGTTCGATGGGGGAAATTTTCCGCTTCTATTAGTCTACCCCAGTTCAACTGTGAGAATGGGACTAAACAGAGGAGCAAAACATCAACTTGTAAAGTGGCCGATAGTGATGTCGGGTTCCTGCGTGACGGTGAGGACTTTGTGGTTGTCGAAGAGGCCATTGGCGCGATCATGGTGGCCACTTCTCCACCAGTTCAGCAACGTTTCATTGTTTTCAATTATTTTTGTGTGAAAAAGGGTTATATTCCTTTGGATTGTGACAGTCCATGTTGTTGTTATGAGATTTGCTTTGTCATATTGTCTTGTTTATTGTTAGTAGGACTAATCTCATCACCACCTCTCAACCCTAACCCTCATTATTTATCATAGTGCTTTTAATTTACCGATACGCACCATCCCCCGTCCCCTCGTTTGCCTGGCGCGCCATAGCGTAGGGGCTTGTGCGTCTGGGGCTCACACCTGCAGGTTTCCGCGGGGTTTATGCTAATGCGCCGCCCACGCCGAGCCGCCGGGGGAATGCCGCGATTGGGATGACGCTAACGTTTCATCAACAGCTGCAAGTGCCGCGCGATCAGGGCTTTCAGTTCCAAAAATGCTAAACTCCACTAACTCGGGAGGTAAGATTCGCGCTGATAAAGAACATGATGTAAAGCGGAGGAAATAGATGAAGGCGGGGAGCGGCGGAGTGCGTTCTGGAGCACGGACTGAGGTCACGGCGGGGCTAAAAGAGCACGGCGGGGGTTAAAGGGGGCCTTCGAGTTTTGCAGGGAAGTTTTGTGATGCCGAGAAGCTCCACTCTACGAGCAACGCACTCTTGATGTTTGCGCGGTTTGAGGAGCTGCTTCTTGAACCACGCAAACATCAGATTCATATCAGTAAACGCGCACTCAGTTTTTTAGTTGGTTAAAGACGTACAAATGGGCTTTCGCTGATGGTTTGTCAACGTACTGGGCGAGTAAAGCACACAGATAAATAAACATATATCTGCTCAGCAAAACCACCGCCTGCGAAGTTAAAACGGCGGCTTCTCTTCCTCGACTGCCGAGGCAAAAGGGCCTGCCCTGCGGCCGCATCAAGAGAAGGGAAATGGTGGAGATAAGAGTGGAGACGACCCGCCACTGGATTCAGGGTTAATACAGGCAGAAGATATTTTTGTTAGGGGTTGCTGAGGGACAGAATGTATCCCGAAAACGCCCTTTCTGTGCATATTTCTTATTTATTAATATTACCTGCAGTTCACAAACTATCCACCAGGGGGTGCTGCAGCGCCCTCAGCACCCTGGGTTCCCACTAGTGATGGGTCGGTCGCGAACAAGTCGGTACAAAGAGTCCTTTAAGTGAACGATGAGAGTTTCACCAGTGAGCGTTTTTTTTTTCTTTTACTTTTTTTAAGGTTGCATGTTTATCAAGCATACACTGCTCTCTGCTACATTAGAGACAAATGGAGAAGGGCAAAGACTGAAAGAGAAAAGAGTAAGAGAATGGGTTCGGGGAGAGAGGGAGATGTAAAACATCTGCGGCTGCAGCCCGTCCGCGAGGAATGAACCTGCTGTTTACACAAAATCTAGATCTCTACAAACTTAAACTAATCCATAAATGTAGTCCGTACATCTCTAGCTATTTGAGAAAGATCCGTCTCATATTTTCGGTTTTATGGTTAGATCAAGTTACGCTGGGTTTGTGGAGTGAAAATAAACAATGCGATCACGCGCGGAGCGGCGATACGTCGCAATGTCGGCCTTTTCCATTCAAGTGTGAGCCCATTGCAAAAGCAACTAACGCAGAAGTACAACAGGAGTCCAGGCTAAAGTTTGGACTTCAGTGATGTCTGCAGTCTGTGTTCCTCCCTCAGTGCGATGCTCGAGCAGCAGGATTTTGACTGTAAATAAAAAATAAAAAAAAGTGTACATATATGTACCAGCCTTAAAAGTGTGTGTTGCTATAATAAACAATGGCTCCATGACCTGGAAAAGTCAACTTTGATTCCTAAAGACAAAACACCACCACTATAAGCCAATATCACTTCATTATAGCAATGGAAAGAAATATATATTTGTATATATATATATATTATTCTGTTCTTTTGTAATTTCTTTCTTGATTATAGTTGTTTTGTGCAGGGAGTAGTCAAAAAGCTCAGTTAACAAGCCATGAATCAAAACCTCTCCTAAATTGAAACTGTATTATGTAAAAACACGAAGAGCCATTTGGGAGCCAAAAGAGCCGGCTCTTTTTGGTGAGCTGATTCTCCATTCGGGGAGTAATCATTGTCCACTGGATCTATGTATCCAGTAGACATATTTTATTTTATGTTTACTTTTTGTTCAGGCAGTGTGTGTTTCAGCCTTGCAATAAAGGTTTAAAAAATAAAATAAAGATTACATTACAAACTTATCCTAACATATTTGATAAATATATACTGTACGGAGAATTGTTTGTCTGTCTTGTGTTCAGAACCATAAATGCTCCTGCCGCAGTTTGCGTGCACTTGAAGCCGCCGCCCGTGACACTCGCGGCGGCGGCGGATTCCTCTCGCAAATTGGACCGAATTGCTCCAAATGACTTTTGGCATCGATCCAGCTTTATTTTCTGGCTGTGTAATTTAATCCGCCTGTTACGTGGCCTATATATCATCTTTGTTTATGAAGAAAGGCCGATCAATAAAAAATAATACGGAGTCTCTTTGAAAATGAATCAATGTGAAACACGAGGCGGCGGGATTATCATTCAGACTGTGGCAGAGGTCTTATCGGAGGAGCAAACAGATGCACCCAGAAGGTTTTTTTTATTTTTTTTTCGTCCTGAGTGATTGTTAAAATACACCAGCCCTGGCTCTTCCTCACGTCAGGGGGCAGTGCTCTGCAAACATAGATGTGCTCGAGTTTCAACAATGTGAAAAAAGGACATTCATCTCATTACGGGCAGGGTATAGATACAGATCTCATCTCGTCATAATGCTGAATTATGAATATAATTTTCTACTAAATAACGGGACAGAGACATGGAGAGGAGCATAGGGGCGCAACAGCCCATAAATACTTTAAAAACGGACAATGCTAACTAGGAAGCTAATGTTAGCTTCATGCTACATATGCTAATGTTAGCTATGAAGGCTGTTTTTCAAGATTCAAGATTCAAGATGTTTTATTTGTCAAACCATGTGATTGATTCGAAATTATATTTCTCTCATCCTTGATTGTGAAGCGGGGGGTGGGGGAAGAGGGGTGGGAGGGAGGGCAGGGAGTTCAGCTTCCCGATTTTTTGCTGCTACTGAACAGTTAGCTGTAAAAAAAAAACATCCATATGGACCCGAATTTGTCTTGACTTCATTTGTGTGTGATAAATACAGCATGTTTATAGTCCGCCAGACAACGGCTAAATTGAGGGTAAAATTCCATCCATCCATTTTCTTCCACATTTCCATTGCCGACAAATCCCATTGCACCAGCCCGCTATGTCTCCTCCTGCTGGTGGTGGATCCAGATTCTAGCACTAAATCTTGTTTGGAAATATTCATAGAAGGACTCCCTCCTCCTTCCACAATTTTAGCCCTTTCCGAGAACAAATCCAGGTTATTGCTAGGTTAGGTAATGCGTTGTATTAAGCTGTGCTTGTTAAAGGCAAGGTAAAAACAATAGTAATTGAATGAAATTAATTTAGTATATTATAAACAATTCTGGGGAAAACACTGTGCATCTAATTAAAGCGCATTTGTATCAATAGGTCGCGTTCACGTGACATCATAGTCACGTGAATTATAGGTACAGTATTATAGGGTTAGGAAAGCCCATTGTGACAAAGTAGGTTTTATGTTACTTTGTCCCTTTTTTAATGTATTTAAACATGTTGGTTATAAGTTTATGTATTCATTGTTTTATAGTTTTAGTTTGTGCAATCAAGTTAATACTTGCCACCTGGTCTGGGGAGGGGCTTCCTGCTGGGGGAGTGTTAAAAGGAAATGTGCAATCAGTCTGGGTGAACCTGGTAGCTGGGTACATGTGTTTGATTGTGCCACACTTACATGGAACAATAAATGTCAGCTACTATGGGAAATGTACGAGTCTGTCTCCTACTTGACCACATTGGCCAGCTTCCCCACACCCATGAATAATAATAATTATTATTCCCTAACCCTATAATACTAACTACAATTAACCTATTAATTACAAATGATTAATTCCTCATAGCCTTATACCTTACACCTCTTACTATAAAGTGTTACCCAAGTGTCCGGTAGTGAAAGTGAAGTAAAATCTCCATTAGTTTATTATTGCATAATAGAAATAGCGGTTTTGACCACACAATCCCTCCGTTTTGACCAGTTTTAAGTTTCTTTCTCTTCCGGTCCACATTCAATTGCTTCTTTAAGGATCTTTCTCACCAGTTTGGAGGTCATTTTTTTAGGACTCCTTTGAACTGGCAGGCGATTAATCATATAAAGATCGATTAACGTCGCCACAGAAACGGCGACAACAGAGAGAGAGACGTGTTTAGTTTTTTTTTTAATGCATTTTCATGGTTTCTTTGGCTCGGGTTCCGGCTCGTCGCCAGTTTCCGACCGGTTAGTTTCAATCGCACCTGGACACGGCGGGAGACTCGGACGCGCTCGCTCGAAAACAAATCAATGCAAATCAAAGCTCATGAGCGTCCGGACTGACGGAGGCTTGAGTCCAGATTTATGACGCTTTGTTGCCATAGGATAATGATGATGATTATTTGTGTTGTGGTTGCGAGTGCCTGCGGGGCGGGGGCAACAAGTTTGAAATCCAGTTGAGCTGCTGTAATTTGTTGACGACCGTGATTGTTTTTCGTTTTATTTTCCATCCATCCAGTATTCATCTGTGGATCCAGCGTCTCTGTTTAGGCCTAGAACGTCACACAAATCTATCGGACCATCTCATCGGCCTCTATGACCTTTACCAATATTATTCCTTTGGCAGGGATTTTTGGAATGATACAGAAAAGAAAACAAACCAAGATGGCAATCAGAAAGAGAAATATGTCAAAGTAGTGACTTTGTTTAGTTATTAACCTCTTAACCCCCGCCTGAACTGGCACATTTTCTCCACTTTGGCTTTTGTCAAATCTTAAAGCTCCTTGGAAAAAGTGTCAAAATGGCGACTAAAATGAGACGACGAAGCAACAAAAGAGCGATGAAAAAACAATGGAAATGTGTCAAAAGTGCGACAAAAGGTCAACAAAAAAGTGAGCAAAAAGTATGAAAAAATGCCCAAAAAAAGGGAAAGAAAAGCGACAAAAACAGCCACAAAATGGCAACAGAAATAGACAAAAATACAACGAAAACTGATTAAAAAAAAGTGACAAAAACGGCAACAAAAATGGTACAAAAGGCCACAAAAAGAGCAACAAAAAAGTAACAAAAAGCGATGAGAATGTGGCAAAAATGCAACAAAAACACAATACATTTTTTTTTTTTTAAAGTGACGACAACGCAAATAAAAAAAAGATGAGGCATTACACTGGCCTATAGGCTGTGACGTTTTAGATTCGGGTAAAGGCGAACTGGAGAAGATGCCGGTTAAATAAGAGGAAAATAGAAAATGAAGTTATGTTTGTCCATTGAGCACTAAGTGGTTTATAACAGGGCGGCACTAAGCTGATGAGGACACAAGCACATATGAGCATTGAATTCCTCATTTGAAAGCTTAGAATCTCCTTAAGAGTATCTCCAAATCTTTGTTTTTCTTTTGCTAATTTGAATGTTGGTAGTGCGATGACATTCAATTAATACCGCCCAGAACACACTGAAATCTAAATGACCCTATGAAAGTAAGTGATGTTTTCCTTTTTATCGCGGTAGTGTTTGTTGCGTTGATGCATTTGGTAAAAATCCGTTCTTTCCTACGGTGACCTTCTCTCCTCTCGCTTCTCCTGGGCAGGTGCTCGGTGGAGTCTCGTCATGTTCGTGAACTCATCGAGTGCTCACGCCGTGACTCCGATGCAGATGCTAACGCGGGTAATTAAGTGCTCTTAGTTTACAGTCAAATCAATTATTCGTCAAGCCGCCGACGCGCACTACAGTGGCGTCAGCTCGGTGATATCGAGTTTAATTGTTTCTGTTTGTTTTTATATGGCAGATGTTTTGAATATAGCCAGAGATTACCACGGGAAACGTGTTGGCAACACTCTCGTCATAGCAACGAGCTCCTAAGTTGGACTGAGTATTGAAGCTTTTCTGCTGTTTTTTTTTTTTTTGTGCTCTGGTTTTCCCATCATCATCAAACATTTTCTCCGGCTATACTCAAATGACTCAAAATCGGGTTGAATATTACAAATTGCAAAATGGAAGTTGTCGATTGCGTATAGTTTAACAACTCGTATGCAAAACGTTTAAACACGCATCTGTAAGGACAGGTTTTTCTCTCCTCAAAGCCAAAAAAGTCAGCACCCGTCTTTTCCCCCATCTTTTGAATCTGCACTGTTTGTTTAAAGCACAAATCTGTGGTTAATATCCTAAAATCACCCTTTCAGTAATTACTCCACCAGTACTTTGTTGACATGGGGAAGGACTAAGGGGTCAAATGTGTATGTGTAATAGGGAATGCGAAACATAATGCTAAGTTCAGTGTATTAAAGCAGTACTAAGTAACTTGTTTTACTTTATAAATCCTTTCCGTAGTCCCTCTGGGGGTAATACAAGTGTTAAAGGGATGATTGGGGGGTCTTTCATCTCCCCCGGTGTCTCTGGCCAGAAAACTACAATTGCAACTTTGCCTGCCCCGGGTCGGAGGTGCAATACACACTAATGGAATCACGAAGAAGAAGCTAACAGGCTAACGGGCAAAGCTAACTGCGGGCTAGCACCACTTAAACAGTATTTACAGCCAAGTTTGAGTGAAAAAAATGATCTCCATTGTGTAATTGGATGTACACCATCCCTCTCTCCCTTTGTCTTTTCTGTCAGTGTAGTATTTACCCTCACGGACAATTGATGAGTAAATAACATGCAACATGCTACGACACCTGCAGTGGCGCTTATGGCCTCTAGGGGCATGAGTTACTTAGTATTGCTTTAATGTCCATAGAGAAATTCGTCTCTGCATTTGACCCATCCTCAATGCCGCTGGGACAACAGCGTAAGCCAGCGCCCTGGACCCATCTCCAGATGTGGAAACAGAAGTACCCGGAGGAAACCTACGCAGACACGGGGAGAACATGCAGACGCCAAACAGAAAGGCCCTGTCCAGGTGGGAATTGAACCCGTGAACCCCGCGGGAGCGCTAACCGCCGCGTCACCGTACCACCCGTGCTAACGACACGCAAACGCTAGCGTTGAGCGCAAATGCTTCACTACTACTGCAGTGCTTCCCAAAGTGTGGGTCGGCATGATGATTTTGAGACAATATTTTTTATATTTCTGAAATTGAATTGTATTTTTGATTGAAAACAGTATACTTTAGTGAAATTAAGCCAAATATCCAAATCCAGTATCCAAGGAAGTCAGATTTGAAATGTTTTGCACCTTAAATTATCATTAATGCTAATTACCTTTTACAGATGGGGTCCCGAGGTGTTTGTTGAGTGATTTCGGGGGAATCCAGCTCTGATTTTAGTGGTGTGTGCCGAATATTTTATAGTCTGCGAGAAAACGTCTTAAATGAGTGAAAAAAAGGAAAGGTATATGGCAGCAACATATTGTAACTGGAGAAAAGCTACTGATGTCCCGCCCACACCTGTAATGAAAACATAAATCCAAGCTCAGACGAGTTGATACGCACCTGTCTGGTCTTTGTGCCCGTGGAAGAGCGTGGTCGCTTTTAACTTCACCCCCGTTTGGAGCTATAGGAATACGCTTGGAGAGGCCAAATGCTAACATCATCTTTGGTCGTTTTGCGTGACTGAGGGCACACACATCTAAGCTCAGGTAAGAACATATCTCAGTGTGGGAAAACGGTGGCCTGTTCCTTTAAGTCTGTAGGATGAATGCGTGAGTAACCTTTTCAGAAAGATTCTCTTGTCAAAGCTTGTTTGTCCAAACTTTCCGTCCACAAAAACACAGCCCGATTCTCCTCCAAGTTTGCCTCAATACGACAAACTCCTACTTCCAAGTGTTCGGATACAAGCGGGTCAAGGATTCTCTTCTTTCAAACTTGTTCTGCCTTTTGAGAAAACGCCGATCTGACATTGACTTTAAAGGAAGCTCTAAGACGCAGCGCCGGGCTTTGAACATCAAGATGTTTTGTTCCCCTCCCCGCACATAAACAAATGGGACGTTTTCTCTCGGGCCGCCCCGCCTCATCGTGCACGCAGCGCGGCGTTTCGCGGGGTCGCCCAGGCTCCCTGTTCCTCCGCAAACTCGGGTAGGTTTTGTAAACTCCAGAAAGAGAGGCTTTCAAAGGGGAAGTGTTTTTTTTTTCTTCTTTTGAGGTATTGACCGGAGGAACCTTGACTGTATTCTAGCGCACGTTGGGACGGGTTTCTACGAGGTGAGCAGCATTTCCGTGACAATAAAAGACGTATGGAATTTCCTCTTTACATTGCTTGAGAATTCGAACTTTTTCTGATGGACTGACACGGTGTGACCTCCAAGCTGCTCGGTATAACGTGTCCGTACGAACATCTGCGCCCACCGTCATGTTTTCTTACGCGACTTAAATAAATAAAAGACTGTGCCTTGCTGAGGCTTTCCTTAAAAAAAACGACATACACCGAAGATGGACACAGAGATACAAACCGTGGTAATGGTCAGACATTATCGTCCAAACCTGAGAATTCAGTGCCATCCAAAATCTTCCGAACTTAGACAATGACTTGCATTTAATTTCTCATTTGATGCCAAAATAAATGCTGTATATCATGTATGCGAGTTGTAATAATCCATTTACAGGCGGGAAATATGTTTAATTGTATTCACCGACACTGTTGCACCAGGGTCTGCAACCTTTATGATCAAAATCGTTAAATTTGACCTGATACAAACAGAAGAACAGTCTGCATGTGTGGGCCGACTTTGAAATAGTCTAAATTAAACCGTGAACTATGCAGGCCTATTTGTGTCCTTCCTATAGTTGTGAAAACATTGTTTGTCAAGGCCAAAGGGAGCCATTACAAGGAGGCTTAAAGGGATTTCATGCAGTCCTTATATTTGAAGAGTTGAGTGGCGCTAGGCTAGTGCAAGGCTAGCGCATTTCTATGGTAACAGGTAGACTGCATTAAAAACAGTCTGACCCACTCTACAGTGCACCTGAGGAAAGTCACTTATACTTTCGCAAGGCACTGTATATACATAATTCAGCATTTGTTAAAGTAATGATGGAGAAATGCTGTTTTTTCTTCTTCTTTGTTTCCCCCCTCTGGCTGCTTCAAACATGACCATATATGGACATTTGCAAAGATGCTGTCTGTATCTACAGTATGCTAATACTGTGCTAATTTAGCCTCTGACTTCCTGATTCTCGCTGGGGGAAAATGTGCTATATTTAGACACACAACAGTGCACACACCGCCTTTGCTCTGCCCCGTCCCGTCAGACCTGGGGAAGCTAAGCAGGGAAGGGCCTGGCCGATGGCGCAGACTGGTTGCCTCGCTTCCGTCAGTCTACCCCAGGGCAGCTGTGGCTACAATAGTAGTTTACCACCACCAAGTATGGAGTGAATGAATAATGCAATGTAAAGCGTCTTTGAGTGTCCAGAAAAGCGCTGTATAAAACCGAGGCATTATTATTATTACAGGGTCTGTTTTTCTTAAACAAATGAGTTAAATTCAGTCGGTGTATTTATCTATCTTGTATTATTTTCTTGTCTTGATGAATTTGATTCGGAACCGTAGCAAAATCGATGCGACAGTTCCCTTGCGTCCCTTCTTATTTATTTACTTGCGAGTGAAGACGTCGGTGTCGCTCAGTGGACTCATTATCACCTCTTGGAATTTTAAATTGCTCATTAGCATATTTATATATTTTTTTTTTCCCCAGTGGAAAAGTTGCACCGGACACTGTTCCTTTCCCCCCCGACAATTACCCCGAATCTTGATCATGCGGATTAATCTTTGTCTGCGGATGCGGCCGGCGTCGGCACGTTTCAGAAATCCTCGTTCTCATTTCAAAGCCATAATTAACATTAAACTGAGCATATATGGCGCTCGCGGGACACGGGGGAACACTGGGCCTCTGATTAATTCGCCGTATTAACATGGGCTGCGGTGGGGAGCGCTAAATGTTGATTAAATGCATTTATAAAAAGGAGTAGCCTGCTGACTTTGGCATCTTATTATCTCCGAAGACGAGGCGTCGGAGGGGCCGGTGGGGCGTTTAGGTGCGGGGGGGGGGTGGAAAAATAAATAAAAAATAAAAACCAGCTGCCCAGAATTAATATCCACTAAAGTCCTCCTAAGGGTGTTATGGAAATATCTGTTCGTGAGTAACACACAAGGAGGATATACGTGAAAATGAGTTGACTTAAATTTATAATGTCTCGTTTTAAGGGGAAAAAATACAAATATCTGTTGACACAAAATCTATATCAGGGGTCTCGAATTAAAAAAATAAAATAAAACGTCAAGCAAAGGTCTGGAACATACGGGCTTAATTCACTGTTATATGAGGATTTTTAAGCCTTTATAAAATCCATTACTGTGATTTGAAAATAATGCAATTCATTGAATCATGTTATTCAGTTTTTTTTTTGCTCTAAAAATATGTTTTTGCCCCTAAATAGCAGAATGCATATCGCCTCTGTTACACACAATATACACATGACAGTGATGTGTTTCTCCTCTTTGCTCAGTTCAACACACTGAGCACTGCTTAGTCCTGGTTTAGTCCTGACTTAGTCCTGGTTCTGACCTGCTCGCTGCCGATCAGGAAACAGCGCATATTTAATCCTCGAATTCTCATTCGAATCCCAGGTTCGGGTCTGGACGGGTTGGCGCGTGAGTCCGTATCCGGACCAAGGTGACCTCTGATCTATATCTTGGATAGAACCAGGTTTAAAGTTATTGTTTTGCTGGTATATTAGTTGCAACAATGTGTTCAGAGGGGATTTTGGATCTCTCCTTCAGTTTTCAAGCTTGGTTTCAGTGAAAGAAATCTGTAAAACAAAAACAATCAGATAAATCATTAAAGCTCAGTAAATCATGCTGGAGTGAGATATAGTAAAACAAAAATTAAAACAAACTCTGATGAAACCTTCAAAAACTGTAGTAAGTGCTACCAATGTGGAGATGTTGCAAGATTATTATGAGAAAACGGACTCTGAAGTTTTATAATCATAATAGAGGGCTTACATCGTTCTTTTGGGTGTCTCAATATTCATATTTGGCGTAAAGTTGAAAAGATGTCTTTGAGTGGAGGCTGGTCAGGATTCAGAATCGACCTGGAGGCGCTCTCTGCTGGCAGCAGTAGAAGCTTTCACTTTTAGCTGCTGCTGTGATGGAGGCACTTGGAGGTCAGAACAGAGTGTCGACGCGGCAATGGGAGAGGGAGGAGGCGTTCACTGAGATTCAAAGGCCAAGGGCAGAACAAAACTATAAACATGCACTGGTTTGACCCAACTGGAATTTAAGGCAAAACTCTCTCGGGCCATGTTTCTTCACTTATAAGTTTTCTCCAGGAAAAAACAAATACATTTCTTCATTTTTCACAATACAGTGTCTAGTGAGTGCACGGATTTGATGTTCCTCAACAGAATTATACTGGAAATTCTAAGATCAAGGGCCATTTTCTCACATTGCAGCGACAACATCTGCTGCACTTAAAGTCACATTGAGAGAAATGAGTGAAAGATGACTTTGTGAAATTGTGAATGAAATACAATCCTACCCGTGTGCATATTGCATCAAATTTCCCATTTCAAATTGCCCGTATCACAGTAATAAAGCCCCAAATCTGATATTTAAACGGGAAAATGCTGTTTGATGAGCATAACGTTGAAAAGTGGTAAGAAGCTTGAAAGCGCTCCCATCTCTGTCACGTTGGAGCCACATAAACAGTCTCGGGCTCTGAGGACCTCACGGAGCGGGGTCTCCTGCTGGTCCCGGAGTCCGGACTGAACGTGGTGAGGCTTGCACAGACGGCTGTTTTCTGAACCCATTCTGAAGTGGAAACGCTGCCATTTAATTTACGCTTGATTCGACTTCGGCATCTGTTTTCACCGACTCTTGGTAGCAGCTAAAAATAATCCGGTGTCTTTGCCACAACGGCTGAATTTCTTTTTTTTTTTTTTTTTTTTTGTTGAAAGGGCCAAGTGTAAAAAAAAAATGCAATAAAAATAAAGACTTGTATACGCCACACTGACAAGCCTGTTCGTGGATCGGAGGAACTTCATTTTATAACCAAAAAAGTAAAAAATAAAAACTCAAAGACCACGAAGGTATCACAATTAATTGGACGATATTGCTGCATAATAACGTTAAGAGCGCTTCGTGTCGCAGTTTTTTGTGGACACTCGGGAACACTTTGTCTTAAATTAGGCGTCAACAGAGAAGAAAACCAATACGGCGCGGTGCAAAAAAATAAATAAGATGAAGCACAGGACGCGTCACAAAGTCAAGATTTTAACCGTGTGATAATAAAGACGGTACCTGGAGGAATTTTGAGGAATCCTGTCCCCTCGGTGGGTTCTTCTTTTCCTACTGAAGCGCTTCGATCTGTACGGGGAACACGATGTCCTCCACACACTGGTATTTACTGTCACTTTCAAAACCTTTTCTTCTGTGGCGATCAAAGCCTATATGACTATTATTGTCGAATCTATTGAAACAAGTTATAAGTGCAGTAATCAACAACATGAATTGAAATAATTGTAAAGATATGGGTATGTAAGGGTATTTTTTTTTTATTGTATTATTCATATTTTCAATTGAATATTTTATTTCGAGCCATATAAACAAAATTATACATGTTCAAGGCCAAATACAAAGGTACATGCCGAATCTGTCAGAGCTCCTTTACTTTTCAAACAAAAGCTGTTCCACTACTAGGAAGAAGAAAAAAGTCCGGAACAGGGCCTTTAAGTGACTTTCTAGATATTTCGAGTAAATCTATGGTATGGAGTAAAAACAACTGAACGTCCAATGACAGTTGGGTTTAGCTTTTTAAAAATAAGTTTCAAAGAGCCTCACTTAACAATCATCAACAGACTAAAATTAAATATACTGTCAACAAAACACGGCCCGCCCGCCAAGTGTCCTACGTTGAACTACATTTATTTATTTATTTATTTAATGTAGATATTGCTCGTTGCTGTCCGAGCGGTTCTTCCTTTCGTTGACTGTAGCTCTTTCCAAATCCGTCTTCCCTGGGACCTCTGCCTCCCCAGAGTACGGCCCGGATGGACACCCCCCCCCGAGGCATGCTGGGTAAAAAGGCACACGGACGGGGGGTTGGGAGGGGGGGGGGGGAAGGAGCCTCCGTTGGCCGCGGGCTGCTCCGTTTTGGCAGCGGATCGGACGTCGGGCCGTGGCCAGAATCGCGGCGGTCCAAATGCGCAGTGTTTTCCGGGCGGGCTGGGCATCCGCAGGGACCTGGCGTGGGACCGGCGAAAGTTTGGCACCGCGACTTAACAGCAGGTGGCGCCGGCACACGCACGCACACACACACACAGAGACAGACACGCTCTCTCACGCCTCAGGACAAGGACGAGGTCTTTTTTACCGAGCAGAAAGGGAGAGGGAGAAGGTGTTTACTGAGATTCAAATGCGAAGGGCAGAACAAAACAGAAGAGACACTGGGTTGGCTGGAATTTAAAGGAAGACACTGCAGGAAAAAACTCTCCAGGAAACATGTCTTCTTATATGGGAAATTTTAAGGTCAATGGACAGAGAACCCATATTTTTCAGTATTGTACCATATTTTTTGTTACTTTGTTAGATTTTAAATATTTAATTCCCACCTTGGTTTATGGACCTTTGAACCCGTAAACCATATACGTTTATTTTTTCTCAATTAAAGCTGGTTTATTCAAAGACATCGAAAGCCCCTCAAAGCTCCTTCCATTTGTCTCCAATCTACAGGAAAGTTTCAAATTGACATCTTTATTTTATTTTTCCACACTGGGCACTCAGCAGGGTTGCCAGGTTCACAGTAAAACCGCAGAACTGAGCAGCTTTTTTTATGCCTTGAAGCGAAAAAAAAAAAGAACTGTCCGTGGGGTTTTCTTCATGCAGTAATCCATGAAAAATAGTCTTTGTCTGTTTATTTTTTAGGGAAAATATATGTTTCAAATGATGTAGTTCAGATGTCCGCATCATCGCAGGAGCACACGGGCACACTGGAAACTTGGAAACCACACTGCATGATTTTAAAATATTTGGCTGTTTGTTTTCAAATGAGAGGATTGCAGTAATGGACAGTGACAGTGGTAAACTGGACTTTGAAACAGCTTTGAAATACTATGACTGAAGGCTCACACGAACTGAACTTTGGTTCAAAGTTATTCAAAGTAACGTCTGCAAGCTTTCACAATTCACATCCAACGTGGGTACAGTTTCTTCACCAAGGACAAGAAAACTACAGTTTTTATAGAACTTAGATCATGCAGTCATGATGATGGGATTCATATTAAGTAGGATCAAGCACAAGATTGTTGATGATGATCCGTTGGTTTTATATAGCGCTTTTCTGGACACTCAAAGACGCTTTACATTGCATTATCCATTCACTCCATTTTGCTTCTTGCTTTATTAAATAAACTGGGCAAGTCTTTAAAACCACAATAATGCATCTCAATCTTTTAATATCAAGTACCACCTAAAACAATATCTGGCTTGGTCAAATATTCAAATGAAGTAGGTCTATAACAGTACTTTACCGGGTCTAAACTAGAGCTTAAACATGAGTGAAGTACTGTAGTTCTAAAAGACTAATCATGAAGGAAATACACATGTAATTAACTCCAAAATGGACAAAATGTAAAACCAAGTGTGGTCTGAAAAACCCTGCTCTAAACAAGGTCTCAGGCTGTTTGAGCTGTAAAAGACCACTCTTAAAGGGGCTAGATGCAAGTTGGTCATTGTTATACTCACTACTGCCACCTCAGGGTTTACGCGTAACTGCAGTCTCTATATTAAGCTCGTGCATGACGGCGCTTCAGACCCGAATTAACACTTTTTCGAGTGACGGGAGGACAAATACATAATATTTACATTTTTAAACTCGGTATAGTCCCTTTAAGGTATAGAACAAGTCCGTACACTGTCCAAAGAAAATGAACAGGTAAGTAAGTGTCATAATGCCTCGGAACCAGACAACCTTCCCCATGGAATACGGAGAAAAAGCCGTGACATTGCTCAGACGAATTGAAACAGTGGTTGGGTGGTTAACGCTTAGCCACGTGCCCCTCTTTGGCCTTTTCATCCTCCGTTAGAGACAATATTCTGCCCAAATCCTCTCCATGTTCTGCCCGTATATGCAAATGGGGCCCGTCGGTAATGCCATTTGACCCGATAATCCCTTTTCCTCCTCCTGCGTTTCCCCAAAGTCACCCCGACCTTGCCCCAGCCAATTTAACGCCTTCGTATCCGCACAGGATTGAATTACAGGAATAATACATCATGTTATTGTGTTAAACCGTCGTTTGTCATTGTACTCCCCTCATACAGAAAGGGCCTATAGCTGAATAAATGTATTCTAGCCCCAAAATAGATTAGCGGTTAATTCACAAATCCTTTAAGACGCAGTGTCCTTATGCGTAGACTAGAGGGTGCGTCGGGAAAAATGGACAGCCGCATATTAGAAAATGTCCAGAGAAATCAATGATACACTGTGGTACATATAGGTGGCACTTGGGCTTCTTCACGTCACACTCAGGGCCATCTTCTACTTCAAGTCGAGAATTTCTGAATCTATATTCTCATGGCAGAGCGATCAAAAAGTGTGGTTCTAATGGAAGTCATTCACGCCCAATAACATTGAGGAGAACAATACTCAAAACCCGTCTGTCAGAATGAAAGTTGTTACCGCTCTTTGCCATGTCCAAGAGTGTAATAAACTATACAATCAGATTCAGCTCGCGCCCCCTTTTTATGTAGAAAATGAGCCCATTCATGTAGTGTCAACCGCGAACAGCTTGTGTTTCTAGTTTTATTAAGACCGTTACACTCCCTTCAGTGGCAGCAGGTGAGTCCGGGAGAATAGGGGGAAGTAGAGACTTTCCACCGGCAATTATTAAAACCGTGTTGCAGGTGTTTGGTAATAATCTCAAACACATCCTTATCACTATCTCACACTTCACTGTAAAAGGTTTATTGTAGGTTTGACAGTAACCTGCTGGCAACAGGGTTCCAGTATTTTACTGTACTCCCAATTACACCAGTAATACTGTATATTAATGTTACAGAAACACTGTGAAGTCTTTCTACAGAAGTGATACTATAATGTGAATGTAATGTTGTGGAGTAAGTCATTGTAATTTACCGTACAGTAACTTACTGTAAAAATATGAGTACTGTTTTATCAATTACGCAGCGTATACATGTGCGTACATCAGTGTATACATGTGCGTACGTCAGTGTATACATGTGCGTACATCAGTGTATACATGTGCGTACATCAGTGTATACATGTGTGTACATCAGTGTATACATGTGCGTACATCAGCGTATACATGTGTGTACATCAGTGTATACATGTGTACATCAGCGTATACATGTGTACATCAGCGTATACATGTGCGTACATCAGTGTATACATGTGTGTACATCAGTGTATACGTGTGCGTACATCAGCGTATACATGTGTGTACATCAGTGTATACATGTGCGTACATCAGTGTATACATGTGTGTACATCAGTGTATACGTGTGTACATCAGCGTATACATGTGTACATCAGCGTATACATGTGCGTACATCAGTGTATACATGTGTGTACATCAGTGTATACGTGTGTACATCAGCGTATACATGTGTGTACATCAGTGTATACATGTGCGTACATCAGCGTATACATGTGTGTACATCAGTGTATACATGTGTACATCAGCGTATACATGTGTACATCAGCGTATACATGTGCGTACATCAGTGTATACATGTGTGTACATCAGTGTATACGTGTGTACATCAGCGTATACATGTGTGTACATCAGTGTATACATGTGCGTACATCAGCGTATACATGTGTGTACATCAGTGTGTACATCAGTGTATACAGGTGTGTACATCAGGGTATACATGTGCGTACATCAGCGTATACATGTGCGTACATCAGCGTATACATGTGTGTACATCAGTGTATACATGTGTACATCAGCGTATACATGTGTGTACATCAGCGTATACATGTGCGTACATCAGTGTGTACATGTGTATACATCAGTGTGTACATCAGTGTATACAGGTGTGTACATCAGGGTATACATGTGTGTACATCAGTGTGTACATCAGTGTATACAGGTGTGTACATCAGGGTATACATGTGCGTACATCAGCGTATACATGTGCGTACATCAGCGTATACATGTGTGTACATCAGTGTATACATGTGTACATCAGCGTATACATGTGCGTACATCAGCGTATACATGTGTGTACATCAGTGTATACATGTGTATACATCAGTGTGTACATCAGTGTATACAGGTGTGTACATCAGGGTATACATGTGCGTACATCAGTGTATACATGTGTACATCAGCGTATACATGTGTGTACATCAGCGTATACATGTGTGTACATCAGCGTATACATGTGTGTACATCAGCGTATACATGTGTGTACATCAGTGTATACATGTGCGTACATCAGTGTATACATGTGCGTACATCAGTGTATACATGTGTGTACATCAGTGTATACATGTGCGTACATCAGTGTATACATGTGTGTACATCAGTGTATACATGTGTATACATCAGTGTGTACATCAGCGTATACATGTGCGTACATCAGTGTATACATGTGTGTACATCAGTGTATACATGTGTATACATCAGTGTGTACATCAGTGTATACATGTGTGTACATCAGTGTATACATGTGCGTACATCAGTGTATACATGTGCGTACATCAGTGTATACATGTGTGTACATCAGCGTATACATGTGTGTACATCAGCGTATACATGTGCGTACATCAGCGTATACATGTGTGTACATCAGCGTATACATGTGCGTACATCAGCGTATACATGTGTGTACATCAGCGTATACATGTGTGTACATCAGCGTATACATGTGTGTACATCAGCGTATACATGTGTGTACATCAGCGTATACATGTGCGTACATCAGCGTATACATGTGTGTACATCAGTGTATACATGTGTGTACATCAGCGTATACATGTGTGTACATCAGTGTATACATGTGTGTACATCAGTGTATACATATGCGTACATCGATGTATACATGTGTGTACATCAGCGTATACATGTGTGTACATCAGCGTATACATGTGTGTACATCAGTGTATACATGTGCGTACATCAGCGTATACATGTGTGTACATCAGTGTATACATGTGTGTACATCAGCGTATACATGTGTGTACATCAGTGTATACATGTGTGTACATCAGTGTATACATGTGCGTACATCAGCGTATACATGTGCGTACATCAGTGTATACATGTGTGTACATCAGTGTATACATGTGTGTACATCAGTGTATACATGTGTGTACATCAGTGTATACATGTGTGTACATCAGTGTATACATGTGCGTACATCAGCGTATACATGTGCGTACATCGGTGTATACATGTGTGTACATCAGTGTATACATGTGCGTATATTATATTAAGATGTAGTATCTAATGTATTATTTTAATTAACGATTAGATTAGAGACTGAGCTTTTGAGCCCTTGTGTCCTTGGGCAAGACGTTTCAAACGCCTGGATTGTGTGAATGTCATTGGTCAAGTTTGAGATGCACTCGTGTAATCCTTTATCATTAGTAAAACAAAACTGAATGAGCAAAAACTGTAGAATAAACAAAGAATAAAGTAAAAAGCTAAAGCAAATATAAAATTCACCCACTTCCTCTTGACTGTGAGAAGAAGAAGAAGAAGAAGCCCTCGCCCTCCCCACGACGACCCCTATAAGTCAAGCTGTTTATGGTGTAAATATCTGCGAGAGGTGCGGCGACCCCACGGCGCCGCGACCACCATTAATAATCATAAAAAACACGGCCCCCACGCCGCTGATTAATTACCCGCGTTTTGCATAATGCTTTGTTTGCGTTGGGCTCGAGGAAATTTAGCATCGGGCCAAATCCGTGTCAAGGAAACCTACATTTCGAACTCCTCTTGCCTTTGGTTTAGTTTGTCAGGAAATCGATCAGAAACGGCGTATTCAACGGCCATTTTTGTGATGTTTATAGTTTCACTTCCATATTGGACAATGACGGGAAGTGACATAGACGAAGGTAAACAATTTTAAACTGTTGCCGTGCCGACCATGTTAAGTTCAATGGGAAATTAGTCATTGTTTTCCTCCTTCTATGTCACTTCCCGTCAGTAGCCAAAAAATTCAAATAAAAATTACTTTTCCGGCCGACATTCCTTCATTAAAATTACTGCTTAACCTCTTGACCCGCACCTGAACCGAGCACTCCTGTTTGGCTTTACCCAAATCAAAAAGAGAAAAGCTGCGGAAATAGCGATGAAAACGAGGATGAACCCACAACAAATAGGTGACAAAAACGTGATAAAAAGGCAACAAAAACATGACAAGAAAGAGACAAATAAAAAAGACGAGAACACAGTGTCTGAGCTTACACTGTTGCTCTCCAGTCGAGTTCCCCAAAGTGAACACACAGACGGCAGCGGCCAATGTTTTTATTCTTTTATTTTTTTATTTGAACAGGGACAGTGTACAATATACATTAGCCTCGGAAAGGAGAGATGCATTGTACCAGGTTATAGCACTTGTGCTAATTTCCACCTGCAGTCCCTGGGCCTATTGTACATGTTTTTAGTGGTAGGGGAAACCGGAGTACCCGGAGGAAACCTACGCAGCACACGGGGAGAACATGCAAACTCCACACAGAAAGGCCCCGTCCAGGTGGGAATCGAACCCGGACCTTCTAGCTGTAAAGCACGAGCGCTAACCACTGTGCTACCGTGCCGCCGACAATGACAGAGTGAAATAAAGACAGACAAACACCGCCGCGCCTCATTTTCATTTCTCCGTGAAAACAGCGGCACAAACAGCTGATTTCATGGCCACAGCCCCACACGAAAAGGCACAACTTTATATCACCAAACGTTCACGAGAACCACCTTTTCAAGCTACATTTCAACCGCGAACAAAGTTTAGCGGCACTTACTGAGTTTTATTCAATCTACTGAAATACGTCCCGCTTCTCCGTGTCGCCGACTTTTATCTCCATTTGACAGAACTATAGCCAAGTGGAAGGCTTCGAAGCAGTAGGAGCCTTGCACTGCGATGTTGTGACACTGTTGACACCGCTGACCAAACTGGGACACGCACATGTTTTCGCACGCTCACAAACACAGGCCTAACTTTGCAGATTTGGAGTCAGTTTTTTGAAACCGGAGGAGAAATAAAATGGTAGAGACACAGACGTGCTGAGTTATCAAACATCAGCTGTTTGTCAGAATCGTGTAGTGTGTTCGCTCTCACGATTCTCAGTCGTTAAGTGTGAACCCCCAGACGTTCTATAATCGCCCTGATTCTATATAAAATCGTTTAAGACTAGAAAAATCGTGTAGTGTGTGCGGACCTTAAGGCGGGGGTTTAAGAGATTAACTGAAATGAAATGATAATTATGCAACTTGGAACTGATGTTCTCCATGTAAGCAAGTCAAAAGCATTTAGTCATATGCCCTTTAAGTATGACACTGAACTCTACTTGCAGAAGCGCCACCACAATAACACAACACTTGGGAAAGGAACTAAACAGATTGCACTGATTGTTTTCAAAAAAACTGGGAGTGGTACTAAAGTTACAGCAAGTTTTGTAGCCAAGTCGAAAGGAAGTTTGCGGAAACATGCTGAAATATCTCAAAAAGCAAAACTCCGTCCAGGCCCCCTCCTTGTCCCCCGCAGAACTGCTTCCTTGTGTGATATTTATTTATTTTTTCCGCTGATTTGATAAACCTTATTGGAGTCACACTCGGCGCATATGGCCGGCTTCGCGTCCAGTGAACCTGTGGCTTGGCACGCTCCCCCTGCCCCTCCCCGCCTCAGTCTGTCGGCCCCCTTCATTAATCCAAAACCGAGCTGTATTTTTATGGAGGCTTTCATGGAGATTATATTTTTTACGATCACATCACTCCCTGTGCCGCAAAAAAAATATGTTGTTTTAGCGCGGCCATTACGAATCTGGACGGCGAACGGTAAAAGCAAGAGCGCGCGTGGAGTGGGCCGTAAATAAGGGGGGTGCTTATCGTTCCAAAAGCCGCAATATGAGCTGTAAAAAAACAAAAAAAAGAAAACAGCTTAATCTTTCGAACGACATTAATTTTACTTTAACTGTAAACGCGTGCTTGTTAAATATTGGCTTGGCTCCGTACTGCGCTACAACCGTAAATAAATAAATAAATAAAGGAGTCAAGAACTAGTATGGCATTCGGAAACCACAACAACGTAAAGTATCTTGATCTTGTAATAGTTTTAATATTCATAAACGCAATTAACACAAATAATAATAATTCTTGTATTTTGAGTTTTTGTAAATACTGAAAATAAGACTAAAAAGCACAACTGTTGAGAAGTGATTGTAAAATGAACGTGCAAAAAGGAGTAGATATCATTAGTTTTAGTTCGTTTTTTGAACAGTTGTATTTACAATCTGAGATCAATACATCTACACAAAGGTACAGTCATTGGGAAAACATCAATAAATCTGAAACTGACAAATGCACATTTATATAGTCAAACATCTCGGATAAGTTCTGGACAAATCCAGATTTCAAAAGTCACACAATTATTATTATTATTCATATTGAGGATTCAAGTCAACAAATATTTCATTTTTACACATGTTTTAAATGTATGTCTATAGAATTTACCAGAAACAACATTTCATTGCTCTTAAGACCAACAACAAAAAAGGACATTGTGGCTTTTTTAATATCTGTTGTAACCACTTCTGAAATAAAGTCCAATTTGTGACGGATACTTCGAATGCTGAGGCCGTTTTCAAAAAGACAGAAAAGCAAAACTACAGAAACGGTCTTCAAATACATTGCATTTTCTGGCAATTATAAGCCTTTCTCGGAGATTGAACTGTGTATTTTTTCCTTATGTAGATTTAAATTACTTTTGATGGTGTATGCTTTTTTACAGATAGGACAGGTTTCTCCCCAGTGTGTTCTCATATGTGTGACGAGGTGAGATGTTCGGACAAAGGTTTGGTCACAGATAGAGCAGCTGTAAGGCCTCTCCCCAGTGTGTTGGCTTCACGCTCGCCCTGTCCCAAGTCTCCGACAGCCACCCCGTGCCTCCTCAGATCATCCCACGTTCCCACAACCCCACCGTCCTTAACATCAGCTGCATCCCTCCGACCAGCCACAACAATCCCTCGTTGTTTCCTTCTGATTCCTTCCTTCAACCACACTGCCCCCCTCGCTTAAAGTCCGAAAATGCAAATGAAATAAAAAACCTGCAAAATATCTGTGTATTACTCTGACAGCTCCATGACACTCTGTTCCTCGGGCTCCTCTTTAATCCGTGGCGTCTCTGCGATGTCCAGACCATGGTTCAGAGTCAGACCAGGACCCAGTCTGTGCAGCATGACTCTGGGGCCCAGAGCCTGGTCCAAGAGCCGCTGTTTCCTCTGGTATCTCTCTGGCCACCGCTGCCAGCCGCTCTTTCACAAAAGCACTGAACGCTTGGTCTTTAGTCATTTTTACCAAGTCACTGACAGGTGGTGATCGCCTCAGCCCTAAACAGTGACAACGGTAAGATTCTAGCTCTGACATACCAACCACAGGAAAGTCATGGAGACACTTATTGATATTCACTGGGCCTAGTAAATATTAGCACGAGGATCCTTTAGCCAATGCTAACGCCAGAGACGCCTGTGCTGCCTTTGATATAGATACAGTCGGCGTCTCTGGAATCGCCCATTATGGTCATGTTTTGAAGCAGTTGAGGGGGAAAACAAAAAGGAGAAAAATCTAAACTTTCTCCAGTTATTCAAAAACGACTTTAACAAATGCTGAATTATATAGCGTTCTACTCAATAATGATACTAAGACATGGGGAGGAGCATTTAATGGTTCAACAGCCCATAATTACATAAATAACGGCGAATGCTAACATGATGCTTCATGTTAGCATCGTGCTACACGCTTCTACTGAACAATCTGCCGTGAAAACAACATTGTGTCATATCATATAAGTTAATATTCCACCAGAAAATGGCTAAAAACTGTGAAAAATTGTGTTTCCCAAAAGATATTTCCTTCCCCCTCAGCGAGGCCACGTCCCTTCTATGACGCGATGCTGTCTATGCCTGCTCATTGCTCAATAAGACATCGCCTAATAAAATAGCTGATGAAAGCAATGTTTTTATGTGCCTATTTCGTTAAATACGGATTTGACTGATTTTAAACAAAGGTTTAAAAAAAGTCTAAAACCAGCTAAATCTAGGCTTTGTAAAGACCTTAAGTCGTTTTAAGACTTTGAAAGACCCTGCGGACGCCCTGTCGGACATGTGAGAGCCACACAAGGGAATCTCCTGTCAATTTTCTAAAGCCAAACCATTCAAAGCTGAATTATTAAAATAAGTTTGAAATGTTTGTGTGTAGACTGACCATACAGTGTAAGTTCAGGCAACTGGTAACTGAAATGTTCCCACTTGAAAATGACGACTTGCAACCTCAGAGCATTTCAACTGAATACACTCGTATGTAAACAACACGGCTAATGCTACAACAGTTAGCAGTTGGCTGGCTAATAAGATGCTAAGGTCACATGAATGTGTTTATGTTGAAATGACCCGTTCGAGCGCCGTTCAAAGGTATTTTTACAAGTGGAAGGTCAGAAATTTAACAGTTACCAGTTGTCTTGAACGCAGCATTAGTCGGTACAGATCTCTGTGGCAGTTACTCTTTTAACTGTCGAGCTAACTGCCGATCAGCCACTACTCCTGAGATTAAAACCTCTATCAAATATCAACTTTAAGTGCAACAATAATGAAGCTATGTCTTCATCTTTTAAAACATTTAGAATAAATCATAAGTCATATCCTAAATAATATCACGTGAATCACGACAGCAGCACAAGTTTAAAAGAGCAACGACAGGGATGTTTCCACGGTAACGCTCTGTTTAGCCCAGTGCAAGGTTGCCAGGTATAAGAATCCAAATCCACGCAAAAGCCTCTCAACAACTTCAATTTTTAATAACAGTAGGCTCTGTGCTTGGAATTGAAGTGAATAGAAGTCTGATGCTAATGACTGTTTCCTGGCTTTATTTATTCTTTTGGAGAGTTTGCCGAGTCTTGTTGGACTTGTTTAAACAGTAGACTAAACAGCAGAAAAACTAGCAGCTGTTAGATAGCTACTTAAAATATATTAAAAACTTTATTCAGAATGTAAATAATTCACCAGAGACTTCTATGTTTATAACTGAAAGTGTTTTAGCCCTAAAGCTAAAGGCTAACATTAATTTGATGCTAACTAATGGTAAAATGCCACTATCTATACATTTTTTAATGAAAAACCCAAATAAACATTTAAACTATAAAAGCAAATTTAAGACTACAGACGAGAGAAAGAAGCCAAGTACATTTTTCAGAGCTGCGACGACACACATTGTTGCATTACAATACAATATATTATAAGTATTATGATTTTTCTTTATAACAAACTGTAAAGCTTAACTGTGAATTAATTTAATAATAAAGCAACGTTGAATTTCCAAATGTCAAAATCAGTCCTTGAGTAAAACATTTTAATAGCGAGTTGGTGACAGACACGAGTTTAAAATGCTTCCCTTTAAACCTGAGCCCTGACGATGGTTTCTCTGTCTCCGTGGCTTCTCTCAAGTTCAAGTTCATGGCGGTCTCATTGTCAGTCACTGACCAGACCCGCGTCTGTGCTTCTGCAGGATTCAGCAGATCTGAATCGTGGGGTCCAGCGTCGCCACACGTATCACTGCAACCTTGGTGTGCGTTGGCCTTAAATGTATTACAAATTTTATAAAATGTACCACATGGTCTAACATTTTGATGTAAAGTAAGTGTATACAGAATATATATATATATATATATATATATGTGTGTACATTTTTGTAAAGTCCCTCTCTCCCGGATCTCAGCAACTAATCAGAGTCTAGTATCCTCCCTGTCAGTTCTAGTCAGGAGGAGGAGCTTGATACTTTTACTTTACTTTTGAACATTATGATCCTGCTCTCCTCATTTTGCAAACTAGGAAGGGCTTCCTGGTTAAAGAGGGGAGGAGTTTGGTTGTTTACTTTCAGATTTCACTCTTATCTTTCCTCATGTTGCAAACTTAAAGACTATCACTTTAAGTAAACATCGTGTATATTACTTTTTTTTTCTTAAACTGAGTTTGGTGTCAAAGTATTGCAATATATTGCAAAACTATACTTTGTCCCAGCCCTATTATTTATGATGCAAAATGCACCTCATTTCTGCAACTGACATAAAAATAGTTAAAATGTGTGTCAGTTGTGAGTTGGTGATGGCCCTGACTCTGGATGTTGTTGCATTACAGTGGATACAAAGAACTGTCCTCCATATTTTCTAAGCCCGTTAACCATCTCTGGGCCCAGTGGACCTCACTTTGGTTTCATGTTCACTGTTTCATGACATGTCATTGCCACAGCGGCCAGCAGGGGGTCCTCCAGGCCAATTCAAAATCTTGACCAGCCCTTTGTTGTTACTTTCTACTGTTGTCTCTTTACATCAATATTACTGTATTTCCAATTTGAAAACCTACAATATCAAAGCCGAGGTCCCGAAAGGAGGTTTTTATGTATGCACGTTAGTTCACTTTAAATTGATGGATGTTATTAAAGTACACTTTTGGCTCCACCGCGACGACTGTCTTCCCCCATTGAAAAAAAAATCTATTTGCTTGTGTAGCTCTGTCCATTGTGCAGAGAACCCCCCGGTTTAGCTTGTCCACGGAGAGCCATTTCCTGAGACGCTAAACTCGATAAGGGGCGCGTGTTTGGACTGGAGCCGCGGACAGGCTGATAGACTGTAGGGAGCAGTGAGGGGGAACAGACCTGAGTGTACCTGCTATTGTCCACAGACACAACACACTGTCCAACATGCCGGGCCCCCTCCCGCCCCCCCCCCCCCTTTCTCTCGGCGAAATCGACCGGCGCGGAGACCTTGGTGCGGGGGGGAAGATTTGTAAAAGCCAGTTGCAGCGAAAGTGGTAAATCAAATGTGCATTTTACTGCAACAATAGCTGTCCCTTTCCGTTCTAGAAGACCCGCACTCGCTGCTGTTGAAGTGGACGTAGGAGGGTCAGATCACGGGTGTGTGAAAGATTCCTCGCGGCGAGAATGATCGTAGCTAAGCAACGACCTTGACAGGAAGTTTAAAAGGACTGCCTGTTGTTCTTGAACGTTCTTCCGTCCATGTAGACTTTATTTGACAGTCTTACGTTGAGTCTTAACATTTGTTTCCCTGTTCGATATTCCTTATGAAACGCTCAATAACTGATTCCCCCAATACTGACCCCCCGTCCCATCTGTGCAAACAACTCGTTTCACCCTCCATTAAAACGGCACTTTCACGCGCCCATGTCTCGTCAGGTTGTTCGTGGTAATAATATTTAACGCCGTGGTTTCAGCCCAGTCTCTCAGCGTCCCCGCGTTATGGAGTTGGCTGCGGCGCTCTTGTTTACACGCCGCTGCACGCCGCCCGCCTTTACGGCGCAAGGTCGTAAAGGCGGCGAAGCTAACGGTTACATTCGGTGCTAAATCTGCTCCGATTGTTTTACGGCGCCGAGACACGAGGGCATCCGCAGCCGGAGCAAAACAGGTACGAAAGTTGGAATGTTTCAAAGTGAAATATTGTGAATACGTTGGAGCTCAGTTGATGGAGACCGGCGCCATCTAAACCTAAAGGCCCGATGTCCACCTCTTGCAATGTCATAATGTCGGTATGTCCTTTGGGGAAACAAACCATTGCCCACGTGTTGGTGACAGTGTAATGAATGCCGTTCCCACACTAGGTGAAACATACAGTCGATATTTGAAGAAGGTGCTCTGGTCAGATGAAACCAAAATCGAACTTTTTGGCAACAATGCAAAACGTTATGTTTGGCGTAAAAGCAACACAGCTCATCACCCTGAACACACCATCCCCACTGTCAAACATGTTGGTGGCAGCATCATGGTTTGGGCCTGCTTTTCTTCAGCAGGGACAGGGAAGATGGTTCAAATTGATGGGAAGATGGATGGAGCCAAATACAGGACCATTCTGGAAGAAAACCTGATGGAGTCTGCAAAAGACCTGAGACTGGGACGGAGATTTGTCTTCCAACAAGACAATGATCCAAAACATGAAGCAAAATCTACAACAGAGTGGTTCACAAATAAACATCTCCAGGTGTTAGAATGGCCAAGTCAAAGTCCAGACCTGAATCCAATCGAGGATCTGTGGAAAGAACTGAAAACTGCTGTTCACAAACGCTGTCCATCCAACTTCACTGAGCTCGAGCTGTTTTGCAAGGAGGAATGGGCAAATATTTCAGTCTCTCAATGTGCAAAACTGATGGAGACAAACCCCAAGCGACTTACAGCAGTAATCGCAGCACAAGGTGGCGCTACAAAGTATTAACTTAAGTGGGCTGAATAATTTTGCACGCCCGATTTTTCAGTTTTTTATTTGTTAAAAATGTTTGAAATATCCAATAAATTTCGTTTCACTTCATGATCGTGTCCCACTTGTTGTTGGTTCTTCACAAAAAATTACAGTTTTATATCTTTATGTTTGAAGCCTGAAATGTGGCAAAAGGTCGAAAAGTTCAAGGGGGCCGAATACTTCCGCAAGGCACTGTAAGTTGAAACCATTCATCATTTATTTGTAATACCACAATTTTGCTACTAAATCATGTAGATCAGATGGGTGATTAGGGAACATGGTGCTGATGACACATTTCCCTACGTGGAATACAATAAAGTCCAAAGAAAGTACCAAAAATGACCCTGATCAAAAGTTTATGATCAAGAGGAATGAGCCGCTTTACCATTAGATTATAAACAGAACCTTCTCCACAACTACCACAAAAGACTCCACGCTGTCATGGATGCTAAAGGGGGCAAGACACAGAACTGGGGTATGTAATCTTTGGATCAGGGTCATTTTGGTACTTTCTTTTTTCATTATGATTTAAAAAACTTTTTTCACCACAAATGGCTTCACACAACCACTAACTATGAGTGAAAAATAAACAAAATGTTATGTATTCTTTCATATTCTTTGAACAATCTTCCAAAAAATCGTCAAAAGGTCTGCCAGTGTATGTAAACTTTTGAGTACAACTATAGAGTTCGGGAATGTGATGTCATATCGCTAAGCATTATGGGATTAGCAGCAATTGTAAACTAATGGAGATTTTAAAAGTTAAAGTACTGGAGTTATTGTTCACATTAAAACACTTGGACACCACAGTGAGTTAGATGTATTTACCAGCAGTAACGCTTTTTTCTCCACTCTTTGTTTTTTAGCTAATGTTAGTCAATGGAAATGTATGCTAACAGCTGCAAAGATGGCCGATCTCCATGGTAACTGTGGAATTTCTCGAACTCTATACATAGACATGGGGAGAACATGGAAACTCCACACAGAAAGGCCCTGCCAGGTTTGTTTTTGAACCCAAGACCTTCTTACTGTGAGGCAGGAGCACCAACCACTCAGCCAACATGTCACCTCGTGTCTGGGTTTCCCAAAGGCGCATTCATACTTCAACTTCTTGCGTCTTGTGAAGTATGGATGAAGTCTACAGCCAGAGCAGACTGAGAAAAGAGAGCCATCTCCAGAACGCGAACCAAGATCTTAGTCAGTACCACTGTGATGAAAAGTCCCACAGGAACACAGGAGAAGTCGCAAAAACGCAAAACTCGATACAGGATCTCCCTGTTCAAATCAGGAGGAAAAAGATCTGGCTCAGTCTGACTCCCAACAATCGCTCTCATATGAGGAAAGGTCGGTGGAAGGACACAACAGCGATAGAAAATACAGTGGGATTTGAACTGCCGACTCCCTCTTTTCAAGACTCCGGCTCCACCGCAGCCGCCGCCCTCGCCCATATGCTCCCGATTGTCAAAACGCTTTGCTTGTAGTTCCCATAAATCGACATTGCCCGCGTCTCCCACTCGTGTCCTTGCGGTAGATGATCCTTCCAAGTCTATCTGTGGGAGAATTGAGCGGAGAGAGGCTGTTTTTTGAAAATGGGCCGTGCTTGATATCGCATGTGTGACCAATTAAAACGCGCAGCTGTTGCCTCTCCATCTGTCTGAACGTTCGATTCCGTGTGTCATCCTTCCATTGGAACTGCAGAGGCATTTGTTCTCATCGGCTCGAGATGGTGGATTCTTACTTGGATTCTTGACAAAAAGAACGTGCGGAAATGGAATATGGCGTTAGAAGACAGGCCACATGTTTGCGTTTGGATGATTGAAAAGTTTTGCCAAACAACCTTATGCTTTTTTCTACACAACAGCAGAAAAGGCTCTTAATTATACTGCAGAGGCGCAGGTATTTGTGGCATTTATAAAGGGCTATTAGGCTTTTCTGACATATTTACTTATTTTATGTATTCATTTAGTTGAATTAGGACAATGCACATTGATCAACACGTCAACAGAAAGCCTCAATGTAAATGTACCAGAATTAGTATAATATCCATCCATCCATTTTCTTCCGCTTTATCCGGGGCCGGGTCGCGGGGGCAGCAGTCTCAGCAGAGATGCCCAGAATTCCCGATCCACGCACACCTCCTGCAGCTGTTCTGGGGGGACCCCGAGGCGACACCAGGCCAGCTCGGAGACATAGTCCCACCAGCGTGTCCTGGGTCTTCCACGAGGCCTCCTCCCAGTGGGACATGCCTGGAGCACCTCCCGAGGGAGGCGACCAGGAGGTATCCGGAACAGATGCCCTAGCCACCTCAGCTGGCTCCTTTCGATGTGAAGGAGCAGCGACTCGACTCCGAGCTCCTCCCGGGTAACTGAGCTCCTCACCCAATCTCGAAGGGTGCGCCCAGCCCCCCTGTGAAGGAAACTCATTTCGGCCGCTTGTATTCGCGATCCTGTCCTTTCGGTCATTACCCAGATCTCATGACCATAGGTGAGGGTGGGAACGTAGATCGATCGGTAAATCGAGAGCTTTGCCTCAGACTCAGCTCCCTCTTCACCACAACGGTCCGATACAGCGACCGCATCACTGCTGACGCCGCACCGATCCGTCTATCGATCTCACACTCCATCCGTCCCTCACTCGTGAACATGACCCCGAGATACTTGAACTCCTCCACTTGAGGCAAGGACTCCCCACCGACCTGAAGCGGGGAAGCCACCTTTTTCCGGTGGAGCATAATAGTTCAATTGAATCCGTTGTCCTAATGAAGGCGAAAGAAACATTACATCACAAGAGAAATACAGACATAGTACATGGAACAGGACTGGAGTTACAAGTTACAGACACAGGTGAGATCACACGCCCAGGAGGTCACACCTGATACTTTACCTGTGAGTGTGGGATTGGTTTGTTTTTTAGGATCCTTTTTAAAGGTGTGGTAATTGTTGCAGTTCGTGACATGATCCGGCAGTGAGTTCCATGACTGTGTGCCTCTGAGAGACGCCGCCGTTGCATATTACCGTCTCCTCTGGTCAAAGCTCTGGTCAAAGCTCTGGAGTGTTACTTCTTTATTATATAAAATCCATTAATTGTGGAGGGTATATTAGTTGCCTGCCTCTGCCATACTATTCCCTGTCCATTCCACGCAGGGAAGTCAGTCTGGTCACGGAGCAATTGGAGCAGTTTGAACGGACGGGCCTAATTGTCAGAGAAATAAACCAATCGGCAATTAGCGGACGTGACGACAGCTGTAGTCCAACTCACAAAATACGAACTAAATATAAGAAGATCTTTATTTATATAGCGCCTTTCACAGACACCGTGTCCGTTCTCTGTGACGGCCGCGATCGGTTCGGCCTCAGCCGCCCACCAGCCACTTGTTTACCGTGTACGTCCAGACCCGCCTTCTTTCACACAGAACAAAAGTGGGTGTGGTTTACGAATTAGTAATAATTCCCACTTTTAACAAGAAATAGAACATATTAAAACTATAAAATAAACTGTTCAAAAAAAGGATTATTGGCCTCAAAAAGTATTGGCTGCATTTCGAATTTAGATCAATTAACACTTTGCAAAAAACAACACTTATTCTCTCCTTACAAATCAACCTCATTAGTGTCGTAACGTGACACCAATGACTTGAATCACCTGTTTTCATCGGTCCAACTTTAGACACAAATCATCTTAATTACTCACTATGTCTTTATTCACACCTCTTTCTTCATGGCTTGTCTTTAGTTTAGTTTAGTTTAGTTTGTTTATTTGAGCACTTTATAAAACATAAATTGCACGGTTACATCATTGCAGTAGAATAAAGGAGTAGGCCGAAGCAAAAAAGCTTATAAATGCCCCCATTCAAAGTAATTACTTACATGCATTCCAGATAAACTCAAGAAATACAAAACACAATTGTAAGTTATTTAAAAAGGTAGGGGAAACTGGAGTACTGCTGTTTGGGGTTGTCTCTGTTTGAGAGAGTGGGGTCCCGCACTAGTCAGCTCCTCCACCTCCTCTCGCTCCTTCTCATCTTCGTCTTTTTCCTCCTCCTCATCCCCTGGCTCTGACGCCATTCTTCCCCTGAGGGTCACATTAGTCAGAACAATATTAGGGATAGAAGATAGGGTTAGGGTTAGCCTCCTGAAGGTGCATGCTGTCGTTGTGTCCTTGGGCAAGACACTTCACCCACCTTGCCTCCAGTGTCTGCGTACATTGGTGTATGAATGGGTGAGAGGATCCTTGCTGTAAAGCGCTTTGAGTGCCTAATAAGGTGGAAAAGCGCTATATAAGTTGAGATCATTTACCATTCAAGACTTGTGTGTCTTAGCTGTGAGTCTTGCCCGGATACCTCCTCGTTTGCCCCCTTTTTTTGTTTCCCGTAGCGCCTCTTGTGACGTCTCCACTGTGCTGCAGGTGTGTGGGGCTCTTGGTTCCTCTTCAGAAGAGGAAACCTGTGGATTTGTGGGTCTCAAATGCCGCCTTTAGATGGTTTGTTTACTTGCTGTTTCAGTAAGGACTCTCTCTCAAACACACGGCGAAGATGTACACAAGCCTCTGGTAAAACAACGTGGAGCACAGAAACTGTAAATGCAGTTTGTAGAAAAAGGGAGAGAGAAGCTACTTTTCCCTCAAAGGAATGCCTTTTATTCTATTACATAGGTGAAATGTGACAACGTGCCGCTTTAAAATTGCTGGTAATGTTTAAGCCCTAATTTGGCCTGTGGAGAATTCATAAAATGCGCGAACCAAACACGGACTCGTTTTTGTTTTGGTCCACTCTGACCTCAGGCCTCCACCAATCAATGCACCGCCATCAAACGCACCGCGGCCCGCCGTAGTAAGACCTCGCCGCGCGGTTAGCCGTCGTTTTTCATTATTGATTCGAGCGCGAGCTAAAATAATAATGTTATTTGTTACTTTGCCCAGGAAACGCCGGAGTCCTGGTCCAGTAACTACCGTCATCGAATTTTAATTATTGCAACATGGCATTGATCCCTTTGCCTTCGCGCCCGCGTGAAAATGAAGATGATTTATTTGTGCAAGGTCGGTAAACAACATTCCCTCCCAACACAAACGCGCGCTTTAAATTCTCTCGTTGAGGACACTTCACTGGAGAGTTCGCCCTTGAAATGCAAAAGTCAGAACTACCCGACACAAAGAAAACATGGGTGTTTTTGTTTTTCTTCCTGTATTCAGCCCGGGTTTCCACAGCCAAACGCAGGATCATTTGGCAGGTTTTTTTATGCTGAACTTTGCCCTGTGGGTGAAGTGTCTGGCCGAGGCTGGGTTTGACGCAAATATTTTGGGGCAAATGTTGAAGAAACTGCACCACTGTCAAGGTTAGTGCTACAGCTAACCCCCAGCTCAAAGGACGTATGACAAACCTTTTGCTTAAACATGGGTAACATAATTCTATTTAAGATTTTGCTCAAAATTTTACCCATTTTTGTGATGTTTATAGTTTCACTTCCCTATTGGACAGGAAGTGACATAGATGGAGGCAAGCTATTTGAAACTGTTGCCATGCCAACCACGTTATGTCAATGGGAAATGAGTCAAACTGCTCTGGAACTTTACCTTTACCGATGTCACTTCCTGTCAGTAGCTTACACAAGTCAAATCAAAATATATTTTCTGCCCAACAAAAAAAAAAATTCTGCTTCACTGAAATAAACTGATGATTATTACTTATCATCTAAATAAGTGGTATATTCACAAACATTAAAGCCTGTCATATGCACTTTAAATATTAAGGCTCTTAATATTAATATTAATATTGAGGCTCTGCTAGCTCTAAAAATTCAAATGTAGGCCTGACACAATAACACTGAGCCAAAGTATTGGATCCAATGGAAAAAGAAACATATTAGGCCTCAGAATTTTTGCAAATAGATTTTAATTTAATTTTTTTGTTCATTTCAAATGATCAACTTTTCATGATTGGAACAAAGGCTTTGCTTTAGCAGTTATTTTGCCGAAACTTTGATATTCGTCCTGTCATTTTTTAATTAACCTTGCAGTTTCGAGAAGCCAAAAGAGGCACATCATGTTAGTTTTTTTTTGTTTTCTTTTCTACTCTCTAAATCTTAAGATGGGTATTTTTCCAGTGTGACTGAGGACACAGTATTGCCTTAAATGAGATAAATCACTTAAAATTGCTTGAATTAAGGTTCTTTAAGTTGAATCTGAGTGGGTTTGAACTATAAGCTAAGCCAGTGGTTCCCAAACCTTTTGGAGCCGTGTACCCCCTGAAGCTTTGGGTCACGAGTCGCGTACCCCCTAGTTTGACACGATTGAAAACACTGGGAATATTACTTGTAATATAATTTTTTCCTCCATTATTACAGTGAACTCAAGCAGGTTTTCCACATTCCGTATTGGTTTGCTCGTCTGGGTGATAGGCCATTAATAATATGTACATTTGGGTGGCACGGTAGCGTAGCGGTTAGTGCTCTCGCTTCACAGCTAGAAGGTCCCAGGTTCGATTCCCACCTGGACGGGGCTTTTCTGTGTGGAGTTTGCATGTTCTCCCCGTGTCTGCGTAGGTTTCCTCCGGGTACTCCGGTTTCCCCTACCACCAAAAACATGTACAATAGGCCAGGATGAATGGTGTGTGTGAATGTATGGTGGTGGTCAGAGGGACCGTTGGCGCAGACGTGTGTAGTTGCGACGCGCTTCTGTCAGTCTCCCCCAGGGGAAACTGAAGCTACTAACGTAGTTTACCATCACCGAGTTTGGTGTGAATGCAATTGCTCTCATGTAAAGCGCTTTGTGACCATGTCTGTGAAAGGCGCTATATAAATAAAGATCTTCTTCTTCTTCTTCTTTAAAAACAATGAAAATGCCACTTTTTTATATTTTTGGAAAACAAGGCTGTTAGTGTGAATGGGTAAAGCTGAGTGTTTTGCTTTGTCCCAGTTTGGGAACCCCTGAGCTAAGCCAATGGAACAAGCATAAAACCCTCTTGAAATCAGACAAATGAACTTTTACTTCTAAAAAATCTTTATTGCGGATCCCCATTAGTTATTACCGCAGCAATAATATAGTGTCTGCCACTCCTATACCACTGAAGATTTAAAAAAGAAACGGTAATCGAGCAGCAGAAAGACAGTGTGAAGTGAGAGAGAAACCTGTGAGGGACTGGAGAAAAGCGGAGGTTACCGTTATGAAATAAACATAACAAAGCTAATCGCGGGCTAAAAGCTTGATGGCCACAGCTAGAGGAACGAGTTAACAAATGGGAGCTTGAACAGCGTGCTTCCGGGAGAGGCTTGTCAACGGTGCAGTTACGCCTCCGTGCTCAGGTCGTTGCCATGGCTGGTGCGACTGACACTCCGGAACGACTTGTGTATGTTTTTTTCTTCTTCATTTTGCATTTCTTTTGGCCGGTGCGACTTATACTCCGGAGATACTAAGAATCGAGACGACCTTCTGTCTAAATTGTCTCTCTGGCGATTAAGAATTGTTGTTTCCCCCTATAGTTTTCCCCCAAAAACATCATAATACACCATTGCGAAGGCTGACAATTTGCTGCTTCAAATGATTTAAACTCACCATAGATTGGGGTGCCCAAAGTGCCGCCCGGGGGGAAATTTTCGATGGCCCTCAGGCTTCTCGTTGAATTGTCACACATTTCCAGAGAAACATTTCATTGCGAGACAGAGCTTTGGACAACCCTGCCATCGACATTTGGTGAAATCAATGATCAGAATCCAGCGTTTTTTAACATATAATCTGAAGTCAAAACACACTTTTAGGCCGCCCCTGGATAAATATCCCAGTTTGAACAGGAGAGCTGCCGTGCTGCTCCTGTCCCTTTTTACGCGGATGATTAAAAGGCTTTTTTTGTGACTCGATTTGCATCTAAACTGAGCCGAAAGCGTTAAACTCAGCAGACGCGTTATGGGTCCTCTCGGGGACGTTCAAATATCCATGCATCCCGTAATCGGCCCATTTCTGTGCAGCCGCGCTCTCTCCGACCACCGAATCGCTTTGGCGTTGTCTTGTCGTGTTTTATATTTATTTATTTATTTGTTCTTTTGGTCTTTAACAGGCTGCGGAGACAGAATAAAAAATGTATGTGTCATTATCCCTGAACCACTTTTTCCACAATGTGAGCCTGATGAATCCTGGCGACATCTAGGAATATGCCCACGCCATCAGGGAAGAAGAAACCCATTGATGGAATGATCTAGTCCAGCCATTCCCAAAGTCCAGGACATCGAGGCCCCCTTATCGATCTGAAAATCTCTCTGGGCCCCCCAAATCATGAAAATGTACTCTTTTCTAAGGAATTTACTATTATTTTACAGCTAAAATTACATAAAAAGCAACATCTAGCAATGGTGGTAAAGCTAAATACTAGGGCTGAACGATATGGACAAAATTTCATATCTCGATATTCATGCCAGATATCGATACGATACGATATAATTATAGGTTAGGTGAAAACTAAGCATTTTTCAGAAAAATAAAATCATAATACAAAAAGACACACATACAAAAGAGTGCAGTTTTATTGATGAAAATCTATATCGCTAATATCTTGCTTTTTCGATTTTACTATCTTGAATGTTTATATCTCGATATCGATACGATAACGATATATCTTTCAGCCCTACTGGTTCAAACTATTACGTTTCTTCAAATAAATGTATTTACCTTTTAAAATGATTTTTTTTCAATGTAGTTGCTTTGTAGACAAGCTTTGGGGGCCCCCCCTGTAGTGTCTCTGAGGCCCACCAGGGGGCCTCGGACCCCACTTTGGGAATCACTGATCTAGTCATTCAGGATGTTCATCTGATTTCATACTTTGGGCACATAGTGTTGCCGAACCTAGACCTGACAAACTGCAGTGACCCCAGATCAGAACAGTTAGTTGAATCCAGGTGGTGACTTTTTAGTAAAATATCTTCAAATGTGTCATAAATAGGACTGGGTACCGCACATTTTTTCCCAATTCCGGTACTTTGATGATACTTGGTACCGATACCTAAACGATAGTAGAGTCGCTGCTCCTTCACGTCGAAAGGAGCAGCTGAGGTGGCTCGGGCATCTGTTCTCGGATGCCTCCTGGTCGCCTCCCTTGGGAGGTGTTCCAGGCATGTCCTGTTGAGAACAGGCCTCGTGGAAGACCCAGGACACGCCGGAGGGACTATGTCTCTGAGCTGGCCTGGTGTCGCCGTGGGGTCTCTCCAGAACAGCTGGAGGAGGTCTGCGTGGATCTTCCATCCATCCATCTTCTTCCACTTGTCCGTTGCCGGGTCGTGGGGGCAGCCTTCTGGAGCTGCCCAGATCACATTGCACTCCTTCTGCAGGTGGTGGGTCCACAGAAGGACGGCCTCATGGTTCCAACCGGGCCTGTTGGTCTCTCATAAGGGGCTTCTGAACCGCTGTTTGTCTGACCCGTCACCTAGGACCTGTTTGCCCTGGGTAGGGTCCCCCCTCCACCACGTTAAGGTGGCGGTTCCAGGAAGGGATAAATGATATTATCGCACCTAAAATGTTTTATTATTTATCATTTATTTGAGCTGAAACAATGACGTCACTTCCTTTATTGCTGTCTCTGGACTACACTTGGTCTCGAACGATATCATATTTTTTTTCCAATACCTGCTTTTGATTTTTTATTGATACCAGTAGTACCGTAACTTATTTGTTTTCATACTCTACTGGTATCCTTTAACGGTAGCACCCGCCTTAGTCCTGAATACTGTGGGATAAAAAAAAGCCTATTGTAATTTAATTTAGCAACAGGCAGACGACACAAACCGGTTTTGCTTCCTACATGAAATCTATTTTAATGCGATTACCAATCAACCACGGTCATATTTTGACTCCCAGCGTGTCGTTCTTTCTGTCGATATATAGTCAATTGCATTTGATTTAAAACGGTATTTTGTTTTCTTCTTTTTTTTTCCATTTGCAATCATCTCTTAAACGCTCGTCCTTTTGGAGCCTTTTGAGCGTTCATAATTAGTGCGTTAACTAAAAACCGGGCGGATAATGAAAATAACGATCCGCAGCCCGCAGGATAATTGGGTTGTTTCTTCCCCACAAACACGTCTTTTTTTTCTCAGAATGTGCTCCTCGGTGATATCTGTGGAGGGGCGGATGGTAAACATTAGTGCGTATTTATAAAAAAAGAAAAAAAAAAAAGAAAAAAAGATGAAGCCACGTAATCAGATAATTGGGCGTTAATTCGATGCGAGTTGTTCGGTGACACTTTGAACCGAGGAGGCACGGCTTTTTTCAGTGCACCCCCTCCGACTCCCCCCCCCCCCCCCTCTCTCTCTCCCCGACGTGATAAATGATTCGGAATGATTCATCAGCCATTGGTTTGCTGTCAATTAAAAGAGCGCTGTCGCCGTAATTGATCGACACAACACAATTTGTAGAAGTGCACTCGAGTGAGCCGCGGCGCCGCTCCGCGAGGAAAAAAAAAAAAAACATCTGTCTGTGTCACGTGACTTCAGAGCCGATGTAAGACTTTTGAGCGAAGGTTTACGCACTCCTTCATTGAAGTGAAGTGTTCTAATCAGGAAAAAAAGGCGCTGAGAAGGGAGTGGAGCGTGCGCGGTCCTGCCTGCGTTACTGAGTGGTTTTCCTTTCCATGGCTTTTCATTACGGAGGATGTCAAATTTAAGGCTTTTTTGATGCTTAAATACTGTATTTTTTAAAACCTCATGGGATATTTCCTTTGGTAAGATGTGTAAGCGTTCATTCAAACAGAGGAGTGAAGGGAAACGTTGATATATTTTTTATTGACCTTTACCTAACCTCTTAACCCCCACCCTGAACCCGAGCGCATGTTCTCCAGTTTGGCTTTTACCCTAAAAGCTTAAGAAAAAAAATAAAAAAATAACGACAAAAATGGGACAAAACTGGGACGAAAAGCATCAGAAAAAGTGTGAAAACGCGTCGAAAAAGGCGGTGAAAAAGCAACACAAATTCGATTGATAAAAACATTTAAAAAGTGCCGGAAAAGTGACAAAAACACGACAAATGAGGCATTACACTGTTTCTCTCCAGTTGAGCAGCTTTTAGATTCGGGTAGATCTGAACTGGAGAAAACGCACTTGGTTAAGAGGTCGAGGTCTTCAATGAGAATCACACAGTTGGAAATAGTGTTGATAATATAGAAAACTGGTTCGACTGGTAAGATCAAGCTCTTTGAAATGAATATCAAAAGACACAGATACCAAAGACACGGCTCCCCATTAAAAGCCACAAATCCCGTCTCCTCTAGCCCGGCCTTAGCCGTCCGTAAACTCCGGTCAATTATCATTTCCCTGATCGGATCAAGGTCTGATCTCAGTGGCCGCGTTACATCGGTTGAAGTTCAACCTACCATTCAGCGAGCGGGGGAGGCGGGCGTTGTAGGTGACGTCAAGCATTTGCGCCGCATTTGCTGGTTGTAGTTCAACAATGGCGGCGGATACGAAAGTTATAGAAGTTCTTCAATGCGTTCTGGCTCGGCTCCCAAATATCCAGAAATTGAAATTGAAGCCTTGGAATACGCAAGGAATGCTTCTAAGAGTTATGATAGCTGCTTCACTCACTCGGGCGCATTACATACGTCACGAACAAACGCTAGCGAAAATCAGATCCAATCGTTTCAGAGGAGTTCACCCCTCCCCACCTGATAACGGAGCTCAATTGTGAAGATCCAGACCCTCTGTACGAAAGGAAATGAGTACGAGGGTCTGGTAAAAACCAGGCTACGTCACCGCAGACCTTCCATCCAGATTTTACAAATTACATTTCCACACACAAGGCCACCTCTCTGTTTGGATTGTGGACTCAACTTGAACTGGTGGAGATGGGTGTTCAACATCAATACTTCAGTCATTATTAGATATATTTACATGAACAGTCTTCAATGAAGGTACTTGATTCATCTGATTCATCTGTACTCAGTAGTTGGATAGCCACAGTCTGAGAGGGCTCTCTGGACATGTTGCTCCTCTTTGGTCTTCCCCTCTGCACTGGCAGGCACCTCTTTAGCTCTATGTCTGAGCGTCATGATGACCCCTAGTTTGTGCTGAAGTGGATGGTTAGAGTCAAACATCAAATACCGGTCAGTATGAGTTGCCTTCCTGAACAATGTTGAGTCCACTTGACACAGCTGGACTTTTTCTTATGTACCAAAATGTATGCCCTAAAGCGCAATATGCCCACTTTAAAGCCTCGCGTAAACATCTGTTCATTTTTGAAACATACAGTACATGATTTGATATGCAGACCGTGTGACGGAGCAGGACCTGCATATTCAACACGGGAACCCCACTGCAGGCTACAGCCCCATGAGACCAGTGCTCTCCATTTTAGATTAATTTAGCCAATGCATGTTACTGAGACCCAATTTGAATCCACACATTAAGCTAAACCATTTCAATACCCAACGGAGAAAACGCAATCTCAAAGACACAACTTGGAGGAGAGGGCGGTTAATTTCCAATACATTTTTCAATTATTTTTGTTTCAAGGGCCTAATGGATTAATTGTTAGAGCACAGATCATTAATTAAAAGTCTGTCTGTCTGCAGCGGATGGTAATATAGAGACCGCAATGTTAACACTTGGTCTATAGACTGGCACTGTACCAGCTGGGCGCGACTTCTCTGGTTCGGAGATGAAGGAATTGAGTTAGAAGAATTTCTGCATTTCTTTAGGTTCAACTTTTACAGACTGAATTAAACTCTGAACATGCACCGTCTTCCAATTTGGTTCTTCTGACCAAAAACCTAGACCTCAAGAGCTGGAACTAGGTGTTCTTACCCGATCTGGATGGTGACGCCATTTTTCCAATATTTCTATTTGCTGCTTGTCCAGGATAGCAAGTTCGTTGATCCAAAACACACTTTTTTCTTGATAAACACTGGGGTCAAAGTCTGCGATATCTTGTGTATGAAAATGATTAAACAGGATTGTTCCCATTTGAAAATTACGACTTAAGACCTCAGAGTGTCAGAGAACCCCAGCTGAATAAACTTGTATGTAATCAAAACGGCTAAAGCTACAACAGTTAGCTAATAAGATGCTAACGTTTAATAAATGTTTCTCCACATCAGATCATTCAAAACATGCTAAGTAACGTTGTAGTCAAAAAGTAACGTTGACATCACCGATGCATTGGTTTTGTTAAAGATTTATCTTTGGCTACATTTTTCTACTGGGCTTCTCCCAGTTTACACTTTATAATTACCAGTTTGAGCGGCTTTCCGAGGCCTTTTTTCAAATGAGAGGTTGGAAATATACCAGTTACCTGTTGCCTATAGATTTCAGGATCATGATATCATCAGGTAAAAGGTAAAATTATTGTTTACATTAAAGCACTTGGACAGTGAGTTACATGGATTACAGGGCCTCAACTGAGTTTTTCCACGGCTTTTTTCTCCACGTTTTATACTGTTTTTAGCTATTGGCTAATGTCTGGATTTGGAAAATCTATGCTGACAGCAACAAACATGGCGGATCTCCATGGTAACTGTGAATTTTCCAGAACTCTATAGAACGCTGCATCATTTTAGGTCAAAACTGTCTTACATAGGCTTTGTGCAGATGCTGTTTTTGGCTAACTTCCTGTTAGCATCTGTAAAGTAAAGGCTACTTTATGTCCACATTTTAACACAAATTATAAATAAAACGATATCAAAAAACAAATCAAGACAGATGAAAAGGTAAATAAATGTTACGATGACGATTTGTTAACGTTAAAGTCATGTTAGCCTTTAGCTTCAAGGCTAAAGCACTTACAGTTATAAACAAGTCTCTTCCGGGGAAGTACTTACATCTTGAGTAACGTTTTTAATACACTGTCAGTAATCATCCAACAGCGACTTGTTTTCTGCCACGTACTGTTGTTTATATATTTACAGCTAATTAGCTAATTCTCCATAGGAATAAAACACAGACAGGAAACAGTCTAACAGAATAACTATGCGACATTCTGTGCACAGAGCGTATTGTGATCCCAGCAAAAACTATGAATGTTTTAAAATGCTTGTAATAACTATTTCAAGTAACTACTTTGACCTACAGCAAACAGATGTTGCACAGTATCAAATTAATTTTCGGAGCCTTCCAGACCGGATTTCAACACCAAATTAGATATCGTTTTACTCTTTGATCTTCCTCTAGGTCTGGGGCTTTTATTTCCTATCCGCTCCAACCTCCGCTGCCTTCCACCAACATTAGCCAGATAAAGTATGTCAACTTATATTTATGCTTCCGTCTTGTAAAACCAGTCAACGGACAAGCCGTGCAGCACCTCATACCGGGACTCTAGGGTTAGCACCTGAGCTATGTGTTATGTGAGCCGCTAGAATAAGGTCACCAATGTAAATGTCAGAATTTGATAGAAAAATCATATTCCAAAACACCAATTCCACTGTCAAAACTATTTCTCCAATTGAGGAAGTCTTGGAAATGTCAGTGGCCACTCAAAAACCAATGCATTTTTTATGAATTTCAACATTTACATTTGCGACGGACGCGCTGGCTGAGTGGTTAGCACTATTGTCTGACGGGAAAAGTTGAATTCTCGGATTATAGGTGGACATTTTGGGAAGTAGGTTCTCGATCTAGATGGATTTTGTTGGAGAAATAACAATGGTGCTCGAGAGGACTGATGAAGAAGAGGCAGCAGTCAGGATGTCTTATACAGGAGAAGTTTATTTACCATCGTTACGGGACCCGGAGACATGAACTCAAGACATTGCGCTAGTCCTACCATTCAAGTCTGTCCATGCTTCCACAGAGGAGGGATAAATACTGCCTAAGAGCGTCAGACTGATACGTAAGCAAACAATTTAGTGGCGCCTGAGCACCACAGTCAAGGCTATCACAGAGATAGTATGACTGTACAGCTTGACCCACGGATAGTACGAGTTTACAGCTTGACCCAGTATGATAAATAGTGATTTAATATTATCCTTCAACAGATTTCTTCTTGGTTGTCCAATTTCCTTCATCCAAAGTACATTACAGTCAACCGTGGCGCATTTTATCGTCAAAAAAGCTTGATTAGGTCTTTATTTGCGCTTTAAATAAATGTCTATCCATTGTAGCCTCACACACTAGAGGAGTTTTAGGCAAATTTTTTGCCTGACTTGCGTGGCCCGATTACCCTTCTCGCAAACAATATTATATTGTGGCACTCCTCGTATGTGTGGTGTTTTGACTGTCAGGTTTCAGCCTCAAAAATACCAAACATGTCTGAAATGCAGAGTACACTCCGCTCACATCCAACCCTTTGAAACGAGGACCTCACCTGGACACGTTTATCTGCTGCAGATACGAGTGAATGAAAGCTCAGGCCGCCAGTGCCATCTATATAGTATCCCACAGCGATATTTGGGTGCTGACCTTATGTTCGATCACGTGGCTTTGTTGCAAATGTTTACAGAAAATGGCAAGTGTGTGGTCTCATGTCTCACACTTGTCAGAATCGTGAAGGGGCTTCATACGAGTGTGAGATTCAATCAATCATTCAACCTGTATTTGTATAGTGCTTTACAACAGCACCTGCTGAACCAAAGTGCTGTCCATGCGTGCCATGTAATAAAAACAATTTCAACAACACAAAATAGAAAACATATAAATTGCACATGTTTAATTAGCAGTTAAAAGCAGATCTAAACGGGTACGTTTTCAACCTAGCTTTAAACAGTCAGGTCAGTGATGGCTCGTAACTCAACAGGCAGAGTGTTCCAGAGCCTCGGACCAGCCACTGAAAACGATCACCCCACTGCTTACTTTTGGTCGTGTCCCCCCCCCCCCCCCCCCACTCCGACATTGAGGTCTAATTGTCATTTTTTTTTTTTTTTGTCGGAGTGGTAACACTTTCATCTTTTGTGCAATGTCCCGCCATTCCGACACACGTTAGTTCGTTAGTTTACGAACCATAACCTTACCCTAGCCCTAACCTTAAGGATAATGGAGTTTACAAACTAACCCTAACCTTACCTTAGCCCTAACCTTAAGGATAGTGGAGTTTACAAACTAACCCTAACCTTAGCCCTAACCTTAAGGATAATGGAGCTTACAAACTAACCCTAACCTTACCTTAGCCCTAACCTTAAGGATAGTGGAGTTTACAAACTAACCCTAACCTTAGCCCTAACCTTAAGGATAATGGAGTTTACAAACTAACCCTAACCTTAGCCCCAGCCTTAAGGATAGTGGAGTTTACAAACTAACCCTAACCTTACCTTAGCCCTAACCTTAAGGAGAGTGGAGTTTACAAACTAACCCTAACCTTACCTTAGCCCTAACCTTAAGGATAGTGGAGTTTACAAACTAACCCTAACCTTCCCTTAGCCCCAACCTTAAGGATGTATTGTCGGAATAGCGGCGTCGGATTGGCGGTGTGTCGCAATGGAGGGGTGTCGGAATGACGGGCCGACCCCGTCCTGGGGACCTCCAGCAGGTGTAGTCCTGCAGACCGCAGCGCTCTACTGGGCTGATGTGCACATACATAAGGGGGTGCAAGTCCATGAATTGATTTCAAAACAAACATTGAGAGTTTCAAATTAACCCTCGCATGTACTGGGAGCCCGTGTGGGGAGCGTAGCACCGGAGTCATGTGACTGCGCCGCGGCGTTTTGCATTAATTGTGGCCAGTTTAAAGTGCATTACAGTGGTCAATGCAGGAGCTAATAAACGCATGTATCGCCTTCTCTAAGTCGTTCTGGCCTAGGCCTTTACTTTACTTTTGGCCAGGACACTGAGCTCGCCCTAACAACACTGACAACTTGGTAAAACATAGGAAAACAGGATCTGAGGCACTGACTTAAAATTAAAAGTCTTTTATTTAAATGGACATGCCGACGCGTTTCGACCTAGATTTGGTCTTCCTCGGGGCATGTGCTTAAAAAGCGGCACCAGGTGGCCTTGAATACTGTCAGCTTTGTCGAATTTCAGATTGTTAATTGTGAAAAATGTCTGTCTGTGTTCTATCACTGTTTTGCATGTTTTTATTTAAACTACAGTGAAGCATGTCAAAGATTGCACCTGTTGGAACACAAAGCAAACACATTGCAGACTACTACGGGATTCATTTGGTGATTGCAACTGTTTTGCTCCGCTAGCTCAGGATAAAAAGCTCCCACTGCTTCCGACAAGTTTGTTCGAGTTAAAAGTGCAGCGCAGAGAACAAGTATGAATATGGCCTTCACCTTGTTTTGCTAAATCGCTCTGTATCTAGTTTCCGTGTCACTCGCGTGGCTTCTACCTCTTTGACGCGATAATGACGTCTCGCGGTTCCGCCGCTCGACGTCCGATTGGCATTAGCGCAAACACGTGTCACGTTTCCTGTTTCGGGGTCTGCGCGGCGTCGCCACTGTACCTCGCGTGCCGGCGATTAGATTGAACGCTTGATCAAACTCGGCTGGTGGCGCGGCGGGAAAATGGACGGAATATTTTATCCCGCTTTCTGCCCTAATTTATTTGAATGCATGAATAATGCCGAACGCCGAAACCGCTGTCTATTCAACCTTGTATGTATGGGCCCATTTCATTAGAAAAAGCGCAATTCCTGAATGATAGAGGAATCCATTAGCGTAGTAATAAAATTGCAAATTTCCTCCCCGCTCTGTTTTGCTGCCTTTCAGCGCGGGCCCCGACGAACATCGCCGCCGCGGCTTTGCTAACACATACATAGCGATATGATACAGAGGCGCGTCTCACCCAATCCAATAGCCCCCCGCTGCGAGCCAGGGACACTCCGCGCAATCCGTCTTTTTCAATTACAGAGCGGAGAGAGGAGACAAGAGCTTCTGAGGACAGGCCCGATCCCTCGCTCTCACGCGGCATTAGCATGGACCAGAGACGCTGGATATTAAAGGTTGTGGGATTAATGCTAACGGAGGCGGCGGCGGCGTCTGGAGGCAGGATTCAGCGCGATGTAACGACTTGAAAACATTGGTCAAGGCTCTGAGGCAGATACACACTAGACACAGGGAGAGGTGAGCTGAAAACGGCCTGGCTTGACTGGCTGGTAAGCAAAAAAAAAAAAACTGAAAACAAACACGTCCCGGGTTTAACTTCCACATCCGGTTCCTCTGAGTGTCCATGTCTTCTGCCATCAGCACAAAACATGTACAAAAACCATGGCTATGAACCTGCCACGATGATGGGAGAAGGGCCTACAGAACCACTCGAAGGTGGGGTCAAAGCATATGTAATATTCCATTCAGAAGAGAGATTGAGTGCTACACTTTGGGCTGTGAGGTGCTATGACTAAAACCAGTTTGTCCCAAACATAACATGAGTGCAGGCCCATTATCTAAAGCTTATATACAGTACTGGTCAAACGTTTGGAAACACTTTTTATGTCTTGGCTTTTCTTTATCTTCAACATTATTAATTCATTGAAGGCATTAAACTATGAATGAACACATGGGATTAAGAAGGAAACAAAAACTGATGAAAAAACTCTAAAATTGACGACCTTTATTCTTGGCCTTTTCTCCATGAGCTTTATAAGGTCGTTATAGTTTTATAACATGTTTGAGAAGTCAAAACCATTTCTGTGACGACACTGTGAAGCTCACTGAGAAAATGTCAAAAGTGTAAAGCAGTAATCAAAGCGAGAGGCGGCCACTTGGAACAATTTACGTTTTTATTTATTTTTTTAAACACTATTCTGTATGTGTTCACTCATTAATGAACGGCTTCCATGGAAACAGTTTTGAAATGAAAGGAAAAACTAATACTAAAAATAGCGTATCCAAACTTTTGACCCGTACTGTATGTGTAAGTAATTAAGTGCTTTATTTGTCACTGTACAAGCGTACAACAAAATAGTGTTCAGCTATTTGTCCTGAGCCGCTGCCATTGTTGCTGTGACCTGACCAGGAGGTCGGGGAAACCATCCCCGTTTCAGAGCATGGTGTCCTGCACTGGTCAGCTCCTCTATCTCTCTTCTCCCTGCACAGCTCCCTCCGACCCACAACAGTCTTTCACCATTGTCTCCTTGTTTGTCCCTTTTTTCCTGTAGCTCCTCTTGTGAAGCCTCCACTGGGCTGCAGCTGTGGGGGCTCTTGGTGACTCTTCAGTGTCTCAGAAGAAGAAATGTGTAGGCCTCAAATGGGTTTAGCTGATAAGCTAGCATTTTGTTTACCTTTCTTCAGGACCACCTCTTTGCAGCAAAACAAAAATAAAACCACCGAACCTCACAAAAACATCGCCAATACGTACAAAAGTATCCAGTAAAACAGTGTGCAGCACAGAAACCACAAATGCAGCTCACAGAAAAAGGAACTGTGCTTATAGTGTCTGGTAGTATGTGTTGTTTCTTAACATGAGGCTGCCTAGGCCTCAGTAGGAAATTTGCCCAGGGCCATCTTCTTACATATTTAATGTAGTTTAAATGCTCATTAATATGCAATTGCCTCGTTTTCTCTGAACTAAATAAATAAAGACATATACAAATCAATAATTAAAATGGAATGGAAGATTATCTGTATTGCGCTTTTCTCATGACACAAGTCAGCCAAAGCATTTCATGTAGTGTCAGAGATTTGTTCTTCATTCACTCCACGCACTGCGGCGGTAAGATCCCCTGGGGTATGACAGAAGCGTGACTGCACACATCTGCGCCCAACAGTCACTCTGACCACCACCATTCAGTCACCCATCAATCACCCCTATTGTACATGTTTATAGTGGTGGGGGAAACTGAAGTACCTGGAGGAAACCTGCGCTGACACGGGAAGAACATGCAAACGCCACATAGAAAGGCCTTGTTACCGTGCCGCCCAAGGAGATAAACAAAGCGTTGGAGATTCTGAGCCTGTGGTGTGGTACGTGTGGAAATTGGGGACGTACTTTCATTTGTTTTCTTGTACACTAAAGAGAATTAGTCCATGTGTCAGGGACTGATACTGGGTCAAGATGACATAGATGTATAACGCTTTCTTATACGATTAGAATATGTGCCAAGGACAGACTCCTACTATCTCACTAGTGGAGCAGGAATCAAGACATTATGCAGGCTATTGCATGTTCATTGTATAACATGACAGCGCGTTGTGACAATGATATAATAACGATCTGTGGACTTGAAAAAAAATGAGGACATGGGAGATGATAAAAGCACATTACAATGCTCTGTTTGCTCTGGCTCTAGAACGGTTCATGTTTGAAGGAGCAACCTCAACATACGATAACAAACTGTTTGTGTTGGGCAGCCCTGGCTATGATTGTTGGCTTGTTCAGAGTTTATGCTACATACCGTACACTGCATTTCATATAAGAGTGTGATACCACTAACTTTCTGTTGAACACTCCAGTGTACGGCTTTTATGGAAATGGTTTCCAACTTAACTCTGACACAGCTCTAATCCTTAAATAACTTTCTCTCTCGCTTTCTGTGTGACCTTTTACACAATCCTCATGGAAATTATTTTAATCTAAAAGATATTATTCTTTATTCCCTTTTGATTGTACTTGAGCATCTGTTATCTATGTGCTTTTCTCCCTTTGCGCTGTGCCTTTGAAAAGTTGTTTTCACTTAAAATCTGCACATGGAAACATCTGCATGTCAGCGAAGATTTCCATGGTTGTTGACTGTGTACTTGATGAAATTGTTTGTTGAACAGTAGGCACAAATTTGAACATTTCCAGATGCATAAACACCCACATGAAGCCGGTGTCCTCCTATTGAGTTGAAACCCATTATTTATCCCTTGGACATGATTTCCTATTGATTGCTGTATCCAGCCGATGGATTATTGTGCATCCTGCAGTTTGACTAAGGAGATGGTCGCAGTGTATGCAGACGCACACTTCCTCCAGCTGTTTTGCGATGATCCTGAGGCGACACTACTTGGGCCAGCTCAGAGCGTGTCCTCAGCTCACCTCAGCTGGTTCCTCTCAAGGTGAAGGAGCAGCGCCTCTACTCGGAGCTCCTCACCCCCCAGCCACCCTGCGTAGGAAACTCATTTCAGTCGCCTGTATCCGTGATCTTGTCCTGTCGGTCATGACCCAAATCTCACGACCACATGCGGGAGTCGGAACGTAGATCGAACGGTAAATCGAGCTCCCTCTTCACCACAACAGTCCGATACAGCGACCGCATCGCTGCCGGGGTCGGCCCATTAGTCCGACGTCTCACTATTCTGACATTGTATATGTAAAACTAAAACTGAAAATTAAGTTCAGGCAAGGGTCCACTGACCTTAAGGTTTGGGCCAATGGTTGTATATGGCTCTCTAATCCACAACACAACTGGGTTCAACATGTCGGACTAATGGCACCTCTGCTCAGTGGTAATTTTCGGAATAATGAGGCGTCGGACCAATGGCATGGCACCTCACTGCCAATGCCACACCAATCCGTCTGTCCATCTCACGCTCCATCCGTCTCTCACTCGTGGACAAGACCCCAAGATACTTGAACTCCTCGACAAGCCACCTTGTTCCAAAACTTTACCAACCATACAACATCTCCAATTAGGTAACTCCTACTGACTCCATACTTTCCCGTCTTGGATTTAGTTTGAAGATTTCGCCAGAGGGATTTTTGAATATCTAATTCCTAGCCCGATTTATTAAGCTTTTAAACAAGGCAATTGTTCCCCCCCCCCCCCAAATTACTCGCAGATTCAATGATCAAACTAGATCCCTCTCTGAACAAATCTATGTAATATGTCATACATTTAAACTTGGCTCTATCCTTTTAGATGTGGTCGCCAGATTGATATCTCTACATTATCATCTTTTTCCCTATTCACTTGCAATGTCTCGCCTTAAGTGTCTGTAGAACTATAGAAAGTACCTCGAGATAGCCGGGGTTGGTAAAACATGCGCAGAAAGCTTCTCCAGCTGCTGGTTACACCATTCCCATACACCCAGACCCTGTTGCTTCAAAACCTTGCAAACCTTGTTATTTAACCCTTGGATTTAGTTTCCTTTTGATTTTGCGTCATGTAGTTAGAGATTGGATGACTATGGGGAGATGGTGTGTTCGTAGTGGAGGGTTACTGGGGGGGGGTTGGCATTGTAGCATGAAATGAAGCCCGTATCCCTCCGCAAGGCTCTGGCACGACAGGCCCCGCAAGATTGAAAAGTCTTCATTAGCGCGTGTCGTCTGGCGCGCTGTAGATGTGCTCTTAAAGGTTACGGGTGCAGAGAGTTTGCCCGCGGCGGCTACTCCCCCCCTCCCCGCCGCGTACCTCCCCGTGCCCCTCCATCTCCTGCCCGCAGCCCGCCGTAATCAGTCCGAGAGCCACACCGCTGCGTTCCGTGTGCGATCACTCAAAAACCCTATTGTGAATCGGGATTGGAAACTCCGGGACACTCGTGAGTAATGGGGAGAGGAGGGGGCTGCTGTTCTCTCACCTGGCTGGTCTATCACAGCCTGACCCCGCGCCCCAGGTGATTGGGGGGGAGGGGGGTTATGGGATGGTGATCGGTTGTGTGTGTGGGTGTGTGTGTGTGTGTGTGTGGAGGGGGCGATGCCAGCAGGACGGATGTGTTTGAAGCTGGTGGTTCTAACAGTGGCACGCAGCGGGACAATGTTTGGCTTTTGAGTCGTGCGGCGTGAAGCTGGCTGATCCTAACAGTGTATTGTTGCTACCTACCGGATGAAAATAGCTCCTTTTCAAAAAATGGTTTCACAGACTGATTTTAGGAGCCTAGAATCACAGGGAGCATAGCAAAAAAAATAAAATAAAATAAAACGGTGAACCAGGGAATCCATCCACACAACTTGACTGATAATGTTGCTCGTGGCAAATAAAATACATAATTGGGTGTGTCCCAAAGTCCAGGGTAGACAAAAGGTTTCGAAATCCATCATCTGTACTTCGTAGCGTAGATAGATGACGACTTAAGGACAGGCTGTACCGCATTTGCTCTGCCCGATACCGTCAGATCTCGGAGGCAAAGCAGGGAAGGGTCTGGTCGGTATTTGGATGGAAGACATGTTTGTTAACACCAGGGAGCCCGGGTGAATGTAGTGAGTGAGTGAGTGGTTGGTGGTGGACTCGCTTCGTCAGTCGACCCCATGGCAGCTATGGCTACAATAGTAGCGTACCACCACCAAGTATGGAGTGAATGAATAATACAATGTAAAGCGTTTTTGAGTCTCTAGAGAAGCGCTATATAAAACCTGTGATGTAAAAACTCCTATATGACTCCTCACTCCGATACGATCAGACAAACCGAAGTCTGGTGGTTCGATCTTAACTCCCTCTAATACTTATTATCCTTCTGTCCAATCTTGTCAGATCTCAGAAGCTTAGTTCAATAGTGTGTGGATGTCTGGATGTCTTATTGCCATTAGTACAGGATCCGGCGACATGAACTGACATTCTACTGTTGTGAGTATTCGAGTTTGGCCGATCTTTTCACATGAAGAAAAATGGGTAACCTTCACTCAGCATTATTCTGACGACGGGGCTGAAACATACAGCATTATACAGTGTTGGTGTGTCCGTACAGCCTGACATAATGACGATACAGATTTAAAGGAATAGGCCACCGTTTTTAAATACTGAAATATGTTCTTACCTGAGCTTAGACGAGTTGACGCGTATCTGTCCGGTCTTTACACGTGCCCTCAGTCACGTAAACAGAGCACAGACAGCGTTGGCGTTATAGCCTCTCCTCCTCTCGTCTATGGGGCCAAACGGAGGCCTGACTGCACTTCGACAATATTACTGCGCGGACGTCAAACTACTCCAGGTGTTAGTACGCCTTGCAATGTAGTTCCCCTCATGCTCATGGAATAGTATTTAAATAGGGAAAACGTGGAAGAGCTTGGTCACTTCTAACGTCACCTCCGTTTGGCCCCATAGAGGAGAGGAGGAGAGGCTAAATGCTAACATCGTCTGGGCTCTGTTTACTTGACTGAGGGCGCATGTAAAGACCAGACGGGTACGCATCAACTCGTCCAAGCTAAATAACTTATGCTATGAAACTTTTGTAAAAAAACACCATAGAAAATAAGCTCGCCTTCTTCCATTTTGTGACGATGGAGTCAAATCGTGTGCATTGGGTCACGGCTGGGTCAGAGCATTTCAAAAACTCCAGCTCTTGTGGGGTTTTCAGTGGCGTGGAAATGAATCAAGCCGATGCACGGATCGCGTTAGAAGCTTTCACGCCTTTCATAGATTGTATTGTATCAAGAACGTGGCGCCACCTTTTCGCCTTGTCCTCCTACACGACCAGAAGCTCTTTGAATCACCTTGGAAACTTTCGCTAAATTAACTATATTTCTGAAGCTCCTCTTTAGAAGGAGCTAATCGTACTTGAATGATTTCAAACGCAACAGTTACGTTTTCACGAAGGAACGAGATGAAAATGGTCCAAAAAAAAAAACGGATCAAGTTCATCAAATCATCTCAAGGGGATTACACTTGGTTGACGTCACATTTGTCCGGCAGAAATTCGCTTGGATCGCCTTAAAACATGCACACAATCACAATCCGCTTTCCCCCATCCTCCCTCTCCCCCTCTCCTTCCCCCTGGAACTGGCCAAACCAAAGGGAATTACATTTCCCCCCGGGCGTCCTGCTCGCGGCGAAACAAGCCCCCAATGGCCTCGCGCGGCTGGCTGGAGATGAAGCCGGTCCGTGCACGGGGTAAGATTGAAGAAAAAAAAAAAAAAGTGAACAAAATGGCGACGGGGGGAGACTGGGAGAGGTGACCTAGTCCAGATTGTTGGTCAGATTAAAAGTCCGAGTTTGTGATTCTTTTCATTTGTCAGCCCTGCGGTGATTGATTCCGGCCCTAAACCCTTTTTAAGTGCAGTGGCATCGCCGCGGGAGCCGCCGGGGCAGGGCTACGTCAATGACAAGCCGAGAGTCCGAATCGCACGGGGGGAAAAAAAGGAAAAAAAAGCATGGCCATCCCGTAAAAATCTTTTCTCTCTCAAAAATGATGAATCAATTACAGCATTGAGCCAGGAGAAAATTAATTTAGCCGCGGCGTGAAGATGGATTAATCGACATGTTATTTTTGAAGGCGAACGGCCAAATGCTGTCGCGGCTCCCAGAGGTGACGTTCTGATGGTTTTAATGGGATTACAGAGTCGGAGCGTATAAACCTGGGCCGTACAGGTGTGTGGGGGGGTTAAAGGGGGCCGGACTAAAGGCAAGGCAAGTTTATTTGTAGAGCACAATTCATACACAAGGCAATTCAAAGTGCTTTCACAGTTGCACAAAATTACAAGAAAACAGATCAAATCAATCATTAAAACATCAACATAAAAATGTATCAATGACAGTAAAAGGCAAGAGTGCAGATAAAATACTTCCAGTTTTCATCTGCTCGGGTAAAAAGAGCTGTTTTCAGCCTGGATTTGAACATTGTCAGAGTTGAGGCCTGTCTCACATCCTCATGAAGAAAAACTGAAACGCAGCCTCACCGTGTTTATTATTGACTCTGGGAACCACCAGGGGACCCCTCCCTGAAGTTCTCAGGGCCCGAGATGGTTCATACGGCTCTAACATGTCAGAGATGGACTTTGGTGCTAAACCATGAAACGACTTGTACACAAGCAGAGCTGTTTTAAATTCTATTCTCTGAGTGACAGGAAGCCAGTGCAGAGACCGGAGCACTGGACTAATGTGGTCGTGGTTTCCTGGTTCTTGTCAGGACTCGAGCAGCAGCGTTCTGGATGTTCTGCAGCTCTAACAGCTCGTTTAGAAAGGCCAGTGAGCAGCCGTTACAGTCGTCTAACCTGCTGGAGACAAACGCATGGATGAGTGTCTCCAAGTCTGGTTTTGACACTATTCCTCTGATCTTAATGTTTTTCAGATGGTAAAAAGCTGATGATGTTATTGCTTTGATGTGGCTGTTTAAGTTCAGGTCTGAGTCCATGATTACTCCTAGATTTCTAACCTGATTTTTTGGTTTTAGAGAGAGAGACTCAAGGTGATTGATAACACTTTGTCTTTGTGTCTGTGGGCCAAAAACAATCATCTCAGTTTTGTCTGAGTTTAGTTGGAGAAAGTTGTTTTGCATCCACAAACTGATCTGTTCGATCATGTTAAAACATGTGTGAATTAGGAGTTGAAGACTAATGACTGAACCACTGTGTGAATGCCCAGTCTGGTCTGATCCCGAAAGCTTGGGTGGTCCCAGGATGGGCGACAGCGTGGGAATATTAGGCGCTTGGCGAGAGGCGAGTGGAGCTCGGTACCACAACAATACTGATACTTGAATGATGGTTTGATCCTGTTTTTGATACTGTACAAGTACCTAAACTTTTGTTTCCAGTATGGTCTCGTTTAACGGTACGCAGCCCTAGTGGCGAGGGAGCCAGTGAGTGGTTGTCGGTCAGTCCCAGGGCAGCTGTTACTTAACTTACTGCCTCTATGGAGTGAGTGAATAATCGCTTCTTGTGACGATTTTGCCACAGTTCCTTTCTCCTTCCCAATCTAATATGCTTTGTAAATCATCAGTCAAAATGTTAATGTGTCGACTGATTATCATTAAAATGTATACTCTATACGCCCAGGGGGGTGTAGATACTAATCAGCAGCTCACAGCATTTTTCATGTTCGTTCCATTGCTTTTTTGAGACAATATAAAAAGTGGAATGTCAGTGTGAAAGGTATGCAAAAGAAATGGGCCCCACTGTAAATCAAACTCCCGCCGAGCCGTGTCCCTCCCAGCTTTTGTTGTATTAGCGGATGATAAACTCCGTCTCCTCTCTGCTGCCTGACGGATGTGTGTATGCGAGGCTAAGTCTGCGGGCCCTACCCCGGGACCTCTCCCCCCCCCCTCCTCCCCAAACCCGTCTAAAGGCCGCGCGACTTGGGCTTTTGGTGCCGCGGGCTCCCCAGGTAACGGCTCATCCATCACCGCGCGCTAACTCCCGCACGCAGACACGCGAGCGGAGGTGGCTAATGCTCCCGTCTGCGCCTCCCGGGCCCCGGGACGGGCTCGGGGTCAAACGCCGGGTCCTCCGCGGGTGATGGATGGCGTCACTAACTCGCGTCTGTACACAAATATGAAAGGAGCGGGGGCGGGGGGGGACGAGAGGCGGCTTTGTTTTGGAGCAAACAGAGATGCTAAATGGGAAACAGCAGCAGCCAACATTAGCGCTAGCTGTGTTAGCGCAGGGCACATTTGTCAAGCGCACTGGGAGTAATGGGACAAACCAGGGCAGCGGATTACTCTCAGGGCTCAGATTAAAATATGTTGTTGTTTGTTTGGCTCAGTGTATGGATCTGAAGGATCATATCCTTGAGAAAGACACTTCACCCACCAAGGAAAGTGTTGAATGACTGATGGGTGTTGGTCAGAGTGCCCAAAGGTGGAGATTGGGAGCCTCACATCCTTTCAGTCAATCCCAGAGCAACTCAGTGGAAGCTTTAGGTATCGAAAAGCATGAACTGATGGTTCCATTGGCAATCTTCAGACTTTTCAAAAAAGGTTCATAGAACAATGGCAGCTAATCAGCTACTCGGCATAAAACACACAATTTTAGGTTGAAGATTTAGTTAAAACTTTATAAGCAGAAAACTTCACTGGATGAGAGGCGAAATGTTCGAAGACTTCAACTACTGAGTACAGAAGATGACTCAAGTACCTTCATTGAAGATGGACAACTCCTGTACGACTGAGAACTTACACAGACATCTTAAATGAGATAAATTACCAAAAAATGCTTAAAGGGACTATACAGAGTTTAAAAATGTTAAAATTAAGTATTTTCCTTCCCTACGTGTTCCAGTCATGTCCTAATGTGTAGAATGAGCCCAGACCTGTTCACCACAACTGCCTCTAAAATCCTGCACTGTAACTCAAAAAGGTGTTAATTCGGGTCCGAAGTGCCCAAGCATGACGGCAGTTAGAGACTGCAGTTACGCGTAAGACCTGAGGTGGCAGTAGCGAGTATAAAAATGTCAACTTGCATCTAGCCCCTTTAAATTGACTTTACATTGAATCTGAGTCAGTTTGAACCAATCTGAGTCTACGTGAAAATGCTAATGCTAATGGAACAAGCATTTTTCCCTTAAATGATACAAAATAATCTGAATTAAGGGCTTAATGTGCTTGTTCTGTTGGCACTAAAACGGTTTATTTTGTCGTAAAACCATTAAATCTCTTAATTCAAGTAAATTGATGTCATTTTTCTCCAGTCATTATTTTTTCCAGGGTTAAAAAGCATTTTGCCATATTATAAGTAAAATATCCGCGCTATGGTCAGTAGCCAGCACATAGCTGAATAGCCTCAGTCAAGCTTTTAAACCTCTTCATTTCACGGCCCCATCAGTGTTTCTCAAACTATGGAGCCGCCTGCCAGTGACTTACCCCTATTTACTACCTGATCCAACCCAAGAATTTCCTCGAGAAATCACACCTAATGTTTGTCAAAGTAAATGGGCTCCCGAATGAACGTGAATAACGCTGCAGTGTAACTTAGCCTTATGAAGTCAGAGTCAACTGGCAAAGCGGCGCCATTGTAAAAAATAATCGTCTAAAGTTCAGGGTCTGAATTTCCATTTTTTTTTCCATTGAAGGGCCTCATGTGTCAGTGGAGTGCAGCCGCTATATTAATTTTTAATAGTTTTTCCGGACAAAATGCCGCAGCGTGGGGGGATATGATATGAGGTCGCGGATTCGTAAACAAAAACGCTCTCTCATAAACTCATTTGTGGCCCGTGTCTCTCCGAGGATTAGGAAAATGAAATAAATGGGAGAGAGAGAGAGAGAGAGGGGGAGAGCGTGAGAGGGAGAGCGCTCGTCTCCCTGAAGCTGGAGACAGTGAGATATTTTTGTTGTTGTTGGCGACCTCGTTAATGCAAAATGCAAAAGCGCCGGCACCTTAGAGGAGGCTTGGACTCAGTGACACGGTTGTTAGCGCGTGCACCTCACAGCAAAGGGGGGGGGGGGGGGAGCTAGGGTTAGCGTTAGTTAACCCTAATCAGGATAATTAGGGTTAAGCACAGCAAATGTAACGTAAGTTGTGTTTCACTCACACAGATCTCACACATATTTTTAGAAACTAGAAGATCTTGGCTTTCAAATTAGATATCACACTGGCATATAGACTGTAAGCTCTCCAGTCAATACGCTTTGAGACTTGGATGTATTGTATTTTATTTATTTGAACAGGGACAGTGTACAATATACATTCGCCTCAGAAAGGAGAGATGCATTGTACCAGGTTATAGCACTTGTGCTAATTTCCACCTGCAGTCCCTGGGCCTATTGTACATGTTTTTAGTGGTAGGGGAAACCGGAGTACCCGGAGGAAACCTACGCAGACACGGGGAGAACATGCAAACTCCACACAGAAAGGCCCCGTCCAGGTGGGAATCGAACCCGGACCTTCTAGCTGTGAAGCACGAGCGCTAACCGCTGTGCTACCGTGCCGTGCCGATGTAAATAATTGGCACGGTTAATTGGCACCCTATAATTGTTAGGGTTAACAATAAATAATTGTTAAGCCTAATCCTTAACCCTAACCCTAGGGTGGCAGTTGAGTGGTTAATCTACCTCAATCTACAATAGCAGCTACTTCTTTAGCCCCATTCAGCCTGTGATCGTCGCACCATTTTATTTCGTCAGTGGTTCACGACCGGTGCGTCAGGACCCAAAAGTGGGTCACGGAACCAATTCTAGTAGATCGTGAGCCTTTTCAAGAGATCATTACTTACTCCATATGTGTCAGCCAAAAGGTATGCAAGTTAGTTACAATGCGAGTTCTTTTAACTACGATTTCAGCTGTGTACGTTTATTCAATCGATACGTTGATTGCCATTGTTGTGATATGAACAAGTATTTTATTATAACTCTAACTATTTTCAGACCAAATGGCGTCTAAAGGCCTTCCCTGTTATATTGTTTTAATTTGAAGGGGCTGAGACGCACCCGGAGCACATGGCTACTCAGTATTCGTAATCAAAAGGAGGTAGTTCAGCGCTCCCGGTTACCGCTGTTGGACTGATCCTCCCAGAGTTCTGACTCTATACACTGAAAGCCAACTGCAAATGTACATCTTCCCTTACAACGATTATGTTTTTAGCAGGCGCAGACCCTTTTTATAAGCTGTTGTGGACGTTGGCACTCTATATGTATTCTGGAATCAAGGTTATGACTGCACTACAGAGACGGTATTGCCGTACAGCATGACCCAATAGGATAAATTAAGATGCTTTTCGACTGTGATTCCCTTGTCCCACAACTATTTCTAGAGTTCTGGCTCATTTACGCCGATGTTTGACTGACGTTTACCCCAACTTGTCTCAGTTGTTTGCGCATGTGCAGCTCGCCTCAACTGCGCCCTAGTACCTATTATCCATTACATTATTAAAGACTGGGCAAAACAAGAGTGTTGAATAGTGCTTACACGAAGTAAACCAGGTCTTAAAAGTTAAATATTTACAAATGTATGGCATAGAAATGTCCTTACTTGTCCTTCTGCAAGTCAAGGCAAGTTTATTTGTAGAGCACAATTCATACACAAGGCAATTCAAAGTGCTTCACAGTTAAACAGATCAAATCAATCATTAAAACATCAACATAAAGTTAATCAATTACAGTAAAAGGCAGTTTTCATATGCTCGTGTAAAAAGAGCTGTTTTCAGCCTGGATTTGAACATTGTCAGAGTTGAGGCCTGTCTCACATCCTCATGAAAACTGTTCCAGATTTTAGCTGCATGAAACTGAAACGCAGCCTCACCGTGTTTATTATTGACTCCGGGAACCACCAGGGGACCCCTCCCTGAAGTTCTCAGGGCCCGAGATGGTTCATACGGCTCTAACATGTCTTTGGTGCTAAACCATGAAAAGACTTGTACACAAGCAGAGCTGTTTTAAATTCTATTCTCTGAGTGACAGGAAGCCAGTGCAGAGACCGGAGCACTGGACTAATATGGTGGTATTTCCTGGTTCTTGTCAGGACTCGAGCAGCAGCGTTCTGGATGTTCTGCAGCTCTAACAGCTCGTTTAGAAAGGCCAGTGAGCAGCCGTTACAGTCGTCTAACCTGCTGGAGACAAATGCATGGATGAGTGTCTCTATGTACAAACTAAACAAAGTCAACTGTACACTTTCAAAACTAATGAAAGCAGAACATGCACGTATTACTGTTTCATCCATCTTATCCCGTCCTTTCTATAATGCTGCGATCAAACGGCACTGGAGCCCGAGTCCCCCGCTTTGTCCTTGAAAGTGACACATAACAAACAGAGATGAGATCAAACGCGTTCCACTCCGAATCGGCCCGCTTCAGATGGCATCAGCGGAGCCGCGTTTTAGAGGCCGCGTGTGAAGCGGAGCCGGCGATAGTGCCGCGCCGGGGCTCATCTCGCGGCCTGTTCCCGGGGCAGGATTTACCGCTGTCCCCGTCACCTCTGCGACTTGTTCACACTAAATTTTGGGGCGCGTTGTTCATCATTTTTCCATTTTTCCGAGGCGCGGCCGCGGAGCCGTAACTCAGCCTCTGGCAGGTGGCTTGTCATTTGGCGGTTCGCGGGGAGAAAATAAGAGGTGTTGTTTCTTTTTTTCCTTTGTGGAAAAAGCAACAAGACTTTACGAAGGGACGTGAGCCGGAGCAATATACACCGGGAGCAGATTCATTTCGGGGGATAAATCGTTGTATGTTGATAAATGAAACTGTTGACGGCCGGAAAAGTTGAAGGGAAAACCTTTGTATTGGGGCTGATTTTTTTTAATATTGGGGAGGATAAAAGTGTTGTCCTTCCGTATATAAGTAAAAGCAGATATCTCAAATGTAATGCAGCTAATTATAAAGCATTGTTAATTACTGG